>AP027109.1:20375107-21020732 GCA_028142955.1 Pinctada fucata
CGGGGTCAATAGAACTTGGAAGTAGAAAGTGTACGGGGAAGGGGTGGGGGTGGCCATTGGGATTGCTTTGTTAAAATATATCACTCTCATATGTTTGTACCCTGGTGTCTTGTCTTAATCAATGTCAGTACTCAATAGAAGGAGATGTTTGACTGGGATCCCTTTACTTCATTGCACATGATAAGCCTATTACAGTGTATTGGGAATAACATGTGCATGTACACATTTGTGATACCTGAATGGTGGACTGCAACTGCAGTGTTTATCCTTGTGCTGGACGTTGCAATCCCTACAAAGCTCTGCCTTCCACTTTCCAAGTCTATATGCACCATTTGAGCAGTTTTTCACTGCACAGTGATACGCCATCACGTCAACCCATACCTGCGTCTGTGTACTTTCTCTTTGCGTTTACTCGAAATTCAAGAGCGATAACTCGTGTCAGCCGGGAAAGTTGCGCAAGCGCATAGCGTCACTGTGTATCGGTGTATAGTGAATAACAGTCAGAGGCAATTCGAGTTACAAAACGTTAACATTACCACGAGAATATCTTAAACGAAGCTTTCTCCCATCAATCATATTCCATGTCAAATTCTTGTAAAATATGATTGTGAGTATTCAGTTTACCTTGCTTTTTCTCACTTTTATCCATATTTCTCGTCGATGTCCTGACGTCTATATATAGAAGTCCAAGACACTCCATATCTATGTTAGGAGTACTGGGTAGGCAAGACCAGAGCATATTTTCAAGAGTCCCGGGGAAAGAGGGTTGCAGCGAAAGCGATGAAAAGGAGCGGGTCCAGGGTTACAAGCATATAGGAGGTATCCCCAAAGCCGGATCCCTAAAGAATTATTGAGTATCGAGCGGGAGGGGAGGGGGGAGTAACATCCGATTCTGTAGGTAGGGATTCGGGGGCCTTTCACGGGAAAGTGTTGTTCAGAGGAAGGAGAGGCACGCATGGTGGCGGTGGTTCAAATGAAATCATAATTATATTATGTCTGATTTAAAATTAGAAAAAAATGTGTACTAGTACATTCAAAGCATTCATGTATACATGTAAATCTAATTTTTTCAAAGTAACATTCATTTGTCGATCAACAACTGCTTAGAGGAGGTTGTATTGATCTACTAATTATACGTTAGAGAGAGAGAGAGAGATAGAGAGAGAGGTAACTTAGATGCGAAGCGAATAAAGATTAAAAACAATAAAGAATAAAAACAAGACTATACAAGGACTTTGAAGTATACACATGTAGTCCACCGAGTCCGGCGTGGGAGAAGGGGTTCATTATATAATTTTAGAAAATATATATATGCAAAAATAAGCTTTGATTATATTTTCAAATCCAAGGGATATTGGGGGTGTCCAACATACCTCCTCTAGATCCGCGCTCACATTCGATGAATAGGGTCTTACATACCCCCTCTAGATCCGCGCTTACATTCGCGATGAATGGTACATGTATCGATCTCTTTTACTTACCCCGTTGTATATTCGAAAGGTATTCCGTACATGTACGATTAATGCTTTCGAATTGTCGGTATCTTCAAGGTCACATAAACCGTTTAATCTTTCACCGCATATACACAATAATCCAAAATTTATTGATATTATTAATATATGTATTATTATTATAATTTTAAGTATTAAAGGTGATTAAATAGAAAATGTTAACATATTGTGTTTTTTTTTTTAAGTATTTTAATAAAATCAATTATTCATCTATTTAAGATTTTTCGAAGGATAAGTTGGTGACAACAATACATGGGCGGATATGTACGTCCCTAGATTTTGTTTCAAGGGGGGTGCAACCAGGGTCAGGGGATCCAGAGTATAGTATATACTATATTCATGTACATTAGAAAATAAACGGGTATGGTATGGTATGGTTTATTTGCAAACAGTCATTAAGGCCCATAAGGCTAAAGCATACAAACAGTTACAATGTAATAAAGCATATTTGAAACACTGTGGGTAGCCACAATAATAAATATGTATGAGAAAAAAATGGAGAGAAAAAGTTATTTCTTATGAATGAAGAAAACAGTAAAAGGAAAATAATTCTTATAAAATGTTCTTGTACAAATGGAGGAAGAATGGCATTGGCCATATTGTGTATATGCAAACAAGCATCACAAGATATATACAACAATAAATGACGATATCTTTATAAAGATAAATTAAGAATTAAAAAAATTTAAGAAAATAAAACGGGTAAACATGAGGATTTTTGCGGGCAATTCCTGATCCCGGTAACTGAGCTGCGTTTGTAGGTGTAGAGAATGTCAAAGAATTATATTGTACATCGTTTGCTAAAACTGAATCATGTTCGAATACTATCAAGAGGAATCTATTTGTCAATTTTTTTTTCAATTTCTCGGAAGGCCCGGACTCCCATCGATAGGAGGAACATCCTCCCATATCCTCCGGCCTCACAATTTTCAAAAGCAAAGTATATGTACCCAACCCAAATAAACATTTTATCTGAAATTCTATTTTCATCTATCTTGAACTCCCTCCGCTTACTTGATACATGTATTTCCCTGATCTCCCACAGCACGAAAATTCGAGTTTCCATATTTTGGAAACCACCTAGAAACTGCATAGAAACCGGAGTTGACAGTTTCCCAGTGGTTTCCAAGGCATGGAAATCTGGATCACGTAGTTTAATTCCACCAAGATTCCATTTTTGAAACTTGGTTGAGTGGTTTCCATTAGGTTTCCATTTTGTAAACTACTAATCAAATTTTAACACAGAGTGAAGAAAACTTTATTTATTTCTACTTCGATTTGCAATTGGAGGAGGTGGAATTTTGTCGACTAGCGGACGCCATTCCGTACAGCGACTTTGCCTCACATTCATACCATAGCGGCAGGGTGATTTATTTATTTATTTATTTATTTATTTATTTATCTATTTATTTATTTATTTATTCATTCATTCATTCATTCATTCATTCATTCATTCATTCATTCTATTCATTTATTTATTTATCTATTTATTTATTTATTTATTTATCTATTTATTTATTTATTTATTTATTTTGTTTCTCTTATACGTATATTTTAAAAGAAACAAATAGATAACTGAAATATGCAACAATATACGTTTTGTCAATACCAATTAAAACAGAATTTTAGTTGGGAAACGGATTGAGAAATTTAAAGAAATGTAGTTCCTACCTCAATTTGTGCATAAATGTCATATTTTTCCTATTCCTTTTCTATATCAGAGACAAAATATATTTTCGCAGGTATTCATTTCAGTTTTCTAGTCAAATTCCTGAAAATTTGACTATGAATCGTCTTGTACATCAGTGGCAAATTTAGGGGTGTGGAGGGGGCTGCCCGTCCCCCTCTTTTCTTCCCAAGCCCTATATTGTAGGAATAGCAAATTTTCCTCTTGAACCTTCTCCTCCTCCTCAAAGCTAGATGACTCTGGATCTGCATATATAACTACGGTATCATTCTAATTTATGTATTTTACTAATAACAAGGACTTATAAACACTTTTAAAGTCAACACAATTCAGCATTAATGTTTATTAAGACATTTCTAGAAAAAAAATCTGTTAAAATTAATACATGTACGAAAAAACTAAATTCAATAGAGCTATAGCATTAGCGAAGTGCTATGTATATCTTTTGAAAAGGTCACAAATACCAGTTACGTAACGATTGACCCCATGTAAATTGCATGTCAATTGGAGTCGGGGGAGGTGCGGGGGAGGTGTGGGGGAGGTGCGGCCGCGTACTTAGTTTGTTTTGACAAGTACACAATCACTGATGCATGCAATTTCGGCATGTCAATTATGCAACGCTATGCAGGTTCTATCAGAGAGAGAGAGAGAGAAAGAGAGGGGGTCAAGCCTGAGTTTCTTTATATTCAGCGCCAAACCGATAGAAAATGACTCGGCAAGTAAAGAAAAAGTCCAATTAAAACATCCCATCTCAGAAAATAAATGGCTCTAAATTCTTGCAGTACCTAATGAATTGAATGAGACTGAGCTTATGAATAAATAAAACGAAATAAAACAGTTATCCCTTTCCTTAATCGGAAATCTTCATAAACATCATTCAAATTTTGAAGGCGGATCTAGAAAAATGGTTAAAAGAAGATTCCGGACTTTGTGAAGAGGAATATAAAAACAAAATCATAAACTATAAATAATAATAAAAAAAAAACCCGTTGAAGCCCTTTTATGATTTATATATATGTACAACTGGCAAGCGAGAGCACAGGTCACCAAAAATTGGAAAACTGTAAGGAGATACTATTTCTATGCTTCATTAGCTCTACTGGTCTCAGACCAGTCGAGCTTATGCGATCACCCTTTGTCCGGCGTCCGTCCGTCTGTCCGTCTGTCCGTCTGTCCGTAAACAATTCTTGTCCGGACAACTCCTCTGAAACTGTAAGAGATAGAAAGTTAATTCTTTTTGCATTTTACTTGGACCATGGTCTAGTTGTGCACCTGACATTTAGTTTCACTCCCTGACCCCCAGGGTCTTAGAAAATGGGCGTGGTCATTAAATTCTATGTAATCTTGTCCGGACAACTCCTCTGAAACTGTCAGAGATAGAAAGTTAATTCTTTTTGCATTTTACTTGGTCTATGGTCTAGTTGTGCACCTGACATTTAGTTTCAGTCCCTGACCCCCAGGGTCTTATGAAATGGGCGTGGTCATTAAATTCTATGTAATCTTGTCCGGACAACTCCTCTGACACTATAAATGATGGAGACTTAATTTTTTTTTGCAATATGATTGGTCTGTGGTCTTGTTGTGCACCTAATATTTTGTTTGAGCCCCTGACCCCCAGGGTCTTAGAAATGGGTGTGGTCATTTTCTCCTATATAACTCTATGTAATCTTGTGCTCGCAACTCCTCTGACACTATAAATGATGGAGACTTAATTCTTTTTGCAATATGATGGGTCTGTAGTCTAGTTGGCACCTGATATTTTGTTTGAGCCCCTGACCCCCAGGGTATTAGAAATGGGTGTGGTCATTTTCTCCTATATAACTCTATATAATCTGTGCTCGCAACTCCTCTGATAATATAAATGATGAAGACTTAATTCTTTTTGCAGTATGATGGGTCTGTGATCTTGTTGTGCACCTGATATTTTGTTTGAGCCCCTGACCCCCAGGGTCTTAGAAATGGGTGTGGTCATTTTCTCCTATACAACTCTATGTAATCTTGTGCTCGCAACTCCTCTGACACTATAAATGATGGAGACTTAATTCTTTCTGCAATGTGATGTGTCTGTGGTCTGGTTGTGCTGATATTTTGTTTGAGCCCCTGACCCCCAGGGTCATAGAAATGGGTGTGGTAATTTTCTCCTATATAACTCTAGGCAATCTTGTGCTCACAACTCCTCTGACTAAATTCTTATTGCAATATTATGGGTCTCTGGTCTAGTTGTGCACCTGTTTTTATGTTTTAGCCCCTGACCCTTAGGGTCTCAGAAGTGGGTGTGGTCATTTTTCCTATATAAGTAAATGTAATCTTGTGCTTGCAACTCCTCTGACACTATAAATGATGTAGAATTAATTCTTTTTGCAATGATTGGTCTGTGGCATAGATGTGCACCTGATATTTTGTTTTAGCCTTATACCCCTAGGGTCTTTGAAAATGGGTGTGGTAATTTTTCCCTAATAGTTGTGCTCTCTTCTCGTTTAAAGCTATTTATGATGGGGAGTTAATTCTTTATCCAAGTCTTGATGTGTCATTGGTAGTTCATTTGAGCTAGCAGTCCTTGGCCCCTAGGATCTTGGAAAATTGGTGTGACAGTCTTTTTAGAAATACTTTATCTCGGATATTATGAATTATATGAGTGCTATTATAGTTGCAGTATAATGGATATGTAGTTTTGTCATGCTACTTATAATTTGTTAGAGCGCCTGCTCCCTATGGTCTTGGTTTAAAAAAAAAAGAAAGGAAATTGATGTTTTAGAAAAAACAACCAGGAGAGCTACAGTCTCGTCAGAGACTTCTGGTATATATATATACCGTCCTACAGTGACCCCTTCATTATGTTCAATGGGGGGGGGGGGGGGTCATAAAAGGTGGCGAGTAAAATAGAAAGCGTGAAATTTTACTTCAAAAATATTGTCAAACAAACAAAAAAGAAGAAGGAAGGAAAAAAAGGAATATATGGTAAATTAAAGTAAGAAATCGGACAAATTCAAGTTTTAATTTAAAATTTAAACTTTATTTATTTTACAACGTTTAACAAACAAGTTACACAACTTATATTAATGTCTCATGTTGGCTCAGATGTTGGCGTGAGGGGGTCCAAGGAGCAGGAGGAAACCGGAGTACCCGGAGAAAAACCTCCTACTGAGGCCTGGGTGGGGGACCACCTACCCTCCCACATAAGACCCTTCGCCGAATCTGGGATTCGAACCAGGGACCTTAGAGGTGAGAAGCGAGCGCGCTACCACTGCGCTAACCCGGCCTGCCTCAAGTTTTGAAGTAAAAGGTGACCGCATACCCCCCCCCCCCCACACACACACACACAAACACACACACACACCCTAACAAGCACTAGAGTCCATTCCCTACATTCATTTGTGATCTTATAGTTCGATCGTAAGATCAAAATCCTAGAAATGAAAAAAAGCTCTCCAGAAGTCTTTTTTTAATTTACCATATAAACGTCATTTAAATCTTCCAAAGTCGATAAAACCAATCAGATTCAGAATATATAAAAAGGCTAGTTTTATAAATAGCAATTTTTCATTATCATGGTTATTTTCAAGTATCTCATTCAAATATAGAAAGTAACCCCCCCCCCCCCCCCCCAATTTACCTTATCTATCAATTTTGTACTGAGAATCAGATATAAGTAAAATAATAATAATAATAATAATAAAAATATCAGAGAGACCTACGGTCAAAAACTCGGGATTCACCACACTCGGTCCCGGCCAGCATATTTTCTAAGGCCAAAAATAAAGACAGAGATCAGATTTTGGAAATATTATATATACATGTACATGAATTCGTAAATTATGTGAAAAATTCCCCAATTGAGATCCCTTCAGGAAGGAAATTGTTTAAGTAACCGGCGATCTCTGGTAGAGGGTTGGACACTGTCACAGCCTGTCGGAAAGAGGAGATGGGGTGGTAGGTGGGATTTGATTCCAGCCTGTTTAAGAAAAAAATAAAGAAAAAAAAAAAAACGTAACGGGATTAACTTTTCGGAAAATTCAAAATATGTCTCCCACTTTTAGAAAATCTGCCCAGAGTAGAAAACAGTGGCGGATCTAGCGACCCCTTTGCCGGGGGGGGGGGGGGTCAAGGGGCGAATTTTGCCGAATTATACTGAAAATGGGCAAAAATATACCTGTTTTTGGAAAATTTGGGGTTAGTGCCGGGAAGAGGGCGGGCGCCCCCTCCGCTCCTCCCTGAATCCACCCCTAGAAAATGATAATGGTACATGATACCTAGAGCTGATACAGTCTTTTTGTGTTGAGCCCCCCCCCCCTCGTATTTATACGTTGTACAGGTCTAGGATTCTCACATTTTCCCTCTTATCCATGCGGACCTTGAGTCCCGAGGTGGGGATGGGGTCGATACAAAGGATTTGGTATCGAGGTGGATTTCTCTTAATTTTGACATATCAGTTCCCATTGTACTCCAAATAGCAGAGGGAAATACTAGAAATAAATAGAAGAGTGAGAAGACATTTTGGAACGAATTGTACGATGACGAAGTCGAATAATATTAGAAGAAAGAAGATTAGCCAAGCCTGCTGGTATGCTTGATCTGAAATTATACTAACTGACCATCGTATTTTTAATAAACCCAATTATGAATACGATTGCCGAGTAATTGCTGCGATTTTTTACAGTTGCATAGACAACATACATGTAGGTAGCTCGAATTTCCTTTTACATATGACACATAGCACAGTACAGTTGTTTCACATGTTATATGTGTGCATTTAGGTGTCACATTTTTTTCACATTTGACAACCGTGTAGCAAATTATGAAAGAATGGGTATTCATACTGTTACCTTGAAGTTCATTACTTATTTAGTCCTTGCATAAATAAGCTGCGAGCCTACTTGCAGGCTACAAAATTCTCTTGTTCCACTCTCGACATATTAGGGCTGTAACGAATTTAACTCACGGTACGATGTGAATCACTCTATTTGCTTTCGATGTGATTCGTATCTCAAGTCTTTGATTTCTGACTATAAAGGTGAAATCACACTTAAAAATGGGTTTTTAGCACTCTTACATTGAATTTTCTACTGTTATAAAAGAATAATCCCAATAAGAGAGCAATACTACGATGTGTCAATCACCTTAATATATCTTGAATTACTTTAATATCTTTAACATGTTTAATGTACGTGTTTTTCAAATGAATCGAAAAAGCTCAATATGGAGACAGTGGGGTACTGTGAATCAAACCGTTAACAAGAACTGTGGTTAATTGAAAACCATGGTGAATATTTACAGCACTACAACATATACATGATACTTTTATAATATCTCAGTACAGTTATTACTATGTTGTAGACAAACAGGATATATTTTGGTGTACATATCAGCTTGTATATAGATCTTCAAGCATTGTGTCTTCCCATTTTGATGTCATACTTCTATTCCAACTAAATCTTGCCTCTCAATAGTTGAAATGTCTTTTTCATAAAAATTCAATCTTAAACTATTTTGCTTTATAATCAATTATCATGAATATTGAGAGTCATATCATGATTATTGAGAGTCATAATCTATTATCAGAATTGAAAGCAATGATTAAGCAATAATCGATTATTAGCGATGATTCTAGTAGTACACCAATAATAAATACCAAAAAGTACTATTGTTGATACAGAAAAACAATTGTATTCATATCTTTGTTTCATGGACTATTTTCTTTAAATAGTGTCATTTTGAAATTTTCACTTTAAATTTTATTTGAAATAAAACAAAATACTAAATGATACTGTACTAATATACTTTTAAATGACACATGATACTTAATGATACTTAACTACACTATACTACACTATACTACACAAAACTTTACTTTACTACACAAAACTTTACTTTACTACACAAAACTTTACTTTACTACACTATACTACACAAAACTTTACTTTACTACACAAAACTTTACTATACTACACTATACTACACAAAACTTTACTATACTACACGAAACTTTACTATACTACACAAAACTTTACTATACTACACGAAACTTTACTATACTACACAAAACTTTACCATACTACACAAAACTTTACTATACTACACTATACTACACAAAACTTTACTATACTACACAAAACTTTACTTTACTACACATGTAGTATAGTGTAGTAAAGTATACTATAGTATACTATAGTTGACTACAGTATACTATAGTATACTATAGTATACTATAGTACTTTTTCGTTAGGGGATGTATGCGCTATACCAATCAAAAGAGTAGACATGTTGCTAGGTACATGTCAAGTTTCATGGAGATTGATTTGGTTAAAGATAGGTAGAATTTCATTCATTTACTCATATTGATCATTTCTGCTATTAATATCGCCCATTAGACCTCTATATGCGCGCTCCTACGTCTTCTAACAGGTTCGATAGGGATGTATGCGCTATACCAATCGAAAGAGGAGACTTGGTGCTAGGTACATGTCAAGTTTCATCGAGATTGATTTGGTTTCAGATAGGTAAAATTTCATTCATTTACTCATATTGATCATTTCTTCTATAAAAAGCGCCCATTAGACCTCTATATGTGCGCTCCGACTTCTTCTACCATGTTAGATAGGGATGTATGCGCTATAACAATCGAAAGAGGAGACTTGGTGCTAGGTACATGTCAAGTTTCATCGAGATTGATTTGGTTACAGATCGGTAGATTTCATTTATTTACTCATATTGATCATTTCTGCTATAAAAAGCGCCCATTAGACCTCTATATGCGCGCTCCTACGTCTTCTACCAGGTTCGATAGGGATGTATGCGCTATACCAATCGCAAGAGGAGACTTGGTGCTAAGTACATGTGTAGTTTCATCGAGATTGATTTGGTTACAGATAGGTAGAATTTCATTTATTTACTCATATTGATCATTTCTGCTATAAAAAGCGCCCATTAGACCTCTATATGCGCGCTCCTACGTCTTCTACCAGGTTCGATAGGGATGTATGCGCTATACCAATCGAAAGAGGAGACTTGGTGCTAGGTACATGTCAAGTTTCATCGAGATTGATTTGGTTACAGATAGGTAGAATTTCATTCATTTACTCATATTGATCATTTCTGCTATTAAAAGCGCCCATTAGACCTATATATGCGCGCTCCTACTTCTTTTACCAGGTTCGATAGGGATGTATGCGCTATACCAATCAAAAGAGGAGACTTGTTGCGAGGTACATGTCAAGTTTCATCGAGTTAGATTTGGTTAAAGATAGGTAGAATTTCATTCATTTACTCATATTGATCATTTCTGCTATAAAAAGCGTCCATTAGACCTCTATATGCGCGCTCCTACGTCTTCTACCAGGTTCGATAGGGATGTATGCGCTATACCAATCAAAAGAGGAGACTTGGGGCTAGGTACATGTCAAGTTTCATCGAGATTGATTTGGTTACAGATAGGTAGAATTTCATTTATTTACTCATATTGATCATTTCTGCTATAAAAAGCGCCCATTAGACCTCTATATGCGCGCTCCTACGTCTTCTAACAGGTTCGATAGGGATGTATGCGCTATACCAATCGAAAGAGGAGACTTGGTGCTAAGTATATGTGTAGTTTCATCGAGATTGATTTGGTTACAGATAGGTAGAATTTCATTTATTTACTCATATTGATCATTTCTGCTATAAAAAGCGCCCATTAGACCTCTATATGCGCGCTCCTACCTCTTCTACCAGGTTCGATAGGGATGTATGCGCTATACCAATCGAAAGAGGAGACTTGGTGCTAGGTACATGTCAAGTTTCATCGAGATTGATTTGGTTACAGATAGGTAGACTTTCATTCATTTACTCATATTGATCATTTCTGCTATTAAAAGCGCCCATTAGACCTATATATGCGCGCTCCTACTTCTTTTACCAGGTTCGATAGGGATGTATGCGCTATACCAATCAAAAGAGGAGACTTGTTGCTAGGTACATGTCAAGTTTCATCGAGTTAGATTTGGTTAAAGAGAGGTAGAATTTCATTCATTTACTCATATTGATCATTTCTGCTATAAAAAGCGTCCATTAGACCTCTATATGCGCGCTCCTACGTCTTCTACCAGGTTCGATAGGGATGTATGCGCTATACCAATCAAAAGAGGAGACTTGGGGCTAGGTACATGTCAAGTTTCATCGAGATTGATTTGGTTACAGATAGGTAGAATTTCATTTTTTTACTCATATTGATCATTTCTGCTATAAAAAGCGCCCATTAGACCTCTATATGCGCGCTCCTACGTCTTCTAACAGGTTCGATAGGGATGTATGCGCTATACCAATTGAAAGAGGAGACTTGGTGAGAGGTACATGTCAAGTTTCATTGGTATTGATTTGGTTTCAGATAGGTAAAAGTTCATTCATTTACTCATATTGATCATTTCTGCTATAAAAAGCGCCCATTAGACATCTATATGCGCGCTCCTACGTCTTCTACCAGGTTCGATTGGGATGTATGCGCTATACCAATCAAAAGAGGAGACTTGGTGCTAGGTACATGTCAAGTTTCATCGAGATTGATTTTGTTACAGATAGGTAGAATTTCATTCATTTACTCATATTGATCATTTCTTCTATAAAAAGCGCCCATTAGACCTCTATATGCGCGCTCCTACCTCTTCTACCAGGTTTGATAGGGATGTATGCGCTATACCAATCGGAAGAGGAGACTTGGTGCTAGGTACATGTCAAATTTCATCGAGATTGATTTGGTTACAGATAGGTAAAATTTCATTCATTTACTCATATTGATCATTTCTGCTATCAAAAGCGTCCTTAGACCTCTATATGCGCGCTCGTACTTCTTCTACCAGGTTCGATAGGGATGTATGCGCTATACCAATCAAAAGAAGAGACTTGGGGCTAGGTACATGTCAAGTTTCATCGAAATTGATTTGGTTAGAGATAGGCAGAATTTCATTTATTTACTCATATTGATAATTTCTGCTATAAAAAGCGCCCATTAGACCTCTATATGCGCGCTCCTACGTCTTCTACCAGGTTCGATAGGGATGTATGCGCTATACCAATCGAAAGAAGAGACTTGGTGCTAGGTACATGTCTAGTTTCATCGAGATTGATTTGGTTTCAGATAGGTAAAATTTCATTCATTTACTCATATTGATCATTTCTGCTATAAAAAGCACCCATTAGACCTCTATATGCGCGCTCCTACGTCTTCTACCAGGTTCGATAGGGATGTATGCGCTATACCAATCGAAAGAGGAGACTTGTTGCTAGGTACATGTCAAGTTTCATTGGTATTGATTTGGTTTCAGATAGGTAGAATTCCATTCATTTACTCATATTGATCATTTCTGCAATAAAAAGCGCCCATTAGACATATATATGCGCGCTCCTACGTCTTCTACCAGGTTCGATAGGGATGAATGCGCTATACCAATCAAGAGAAGAGACTTTGGGCTATGTACATGTCAAGTTTCATCGAAATTTATTTGGTTACAGATAGGCAGAATTTCATTTATTTACTCATATTGATCATTTCTGCTATAAAAAGCGACCATTAGACCTCTATATGCGCGCTCCTACGTCTTCTACCAGGTTCGATAGGGATGTATGCGCTATATCAATCGAAAGAGGAGACTTTTTTCTAGGTACATGTTAAGTTTCATCGAGATTGATTTGGTTTCAGATAGGTAAAATTTCATTCATTTACTCATATTGATCATTTCTGCTATAAAAAGCGCCCATTAGACCTCTATATGCGCGCTCCTACTTCTTCTACCAGGTTCGATAGGTATGTATGCGCTATACCAATCGAAAGAGGAGACTTGGTGCTAGGTACATGTCAAGTTTCATTGGTATTGATTTGGTTTCAGATAGGTAGAATTTCATTCATTTACTCATTTTGATCATTTCTGCTATAAAAAGCGTCAATTAGACCTCTAAATGCGCGCTCCTACTTCTTCTACTAGGTTCGATAGGGATGTATGCTCTATACCAATCGAAAGAGGAGACTTGGTGCTAGGTACATGTCAAGTTTCGTCGAGATTGATTTGGTTACAGATAGGTAGAATTTCATTCATTTACTCATATTGATCATTTCTGCTATAAAAAGCGTCCATTAGACCTCTATATGCGCGCTCCTACGTCTTCTACCAGGTTCGATAGGGATGTATGCGCTATACCAATCAAAAGAGGAGACTTGGGGCTAGGTACATGTCAAGTTTCATCGAGATTGATTTGGTTACAGATAGGTAGAATTTCATTTATTTACTCATATTGATCATTTCTGCTATAAAAAGCGCCCATTAGACCTCTATATGCGCGCTCATACTTCTTTTACCAGGTTCGATAGGGATGTATGCGCTATACCAATCGAAAGAGGAGACTTGGTGCTAGGTACATGTCAAGTTTCATCGAGATTGATGTGGTTACAGATAGGTAGAATTTCATTTATTTACTCATTTTGATCATTTCTCCTATAAAAAGCGCCCATTAGACCTCTATATGCGCGCTCCTACGTCTTCTACCAGGTTCGATAGGGATGTATGCGCTATACCAATCGAAAGAAGAGACTTGGTGCGAGGTATATGTCAAGTTTCGTCGAGATTGATTTGGTTTCAGATAGGTAAAAGTTCATTCATTTACTCATATTGATCATTTCTGCTATAAAAAGCGCCCATTAGACATCTATATGCGCGCTCCTACGTCTTCTACCAGGTTCGATAGGGTTGTATGCGCTATACCAATCAAAAGAGGAGACTTGGTGCTAGGTACATGTCAAGTTTCATCGAGATTGATTTGGTTACAGATAGGTAGAATTTCATTCATTTACTCATATTGATCATTTCTGCTATTAAAAGCGCCCATTAGACCTATATATGCGCGCTCCTACTTCTTTTACCAGGTTCGATAGGGATGTATGCGCTATACCAATCAAAAGAGGAGACTTGTTGCTAGGTACATGTCAAGTTTCATCGAGTTAGATTTGGTTAAAGATAGGTAGAATTTCATTCATTTACTCATATTGATCATTTCTGCTATAAAAAGCGTCCATTAGACCTCTATATGCGCGCTCCTACGTCTTCTACCAGGTTCGATAGGGATGTATGCGCTATACCAATCAAAAGAGGAGACTTGGGGCTAGGTACATGTCAAGTTTCATCGAGTTAGATTTGGTTAAAGATAGGTAGAATTTCATTCATTTACTCATATTGATCATTTCTGCTATAAAAAGCGTCCATTAGACCTCTATATGCGCGCTCCTACGTCTTCTTCCAGGTTCGATAGGGATGTATGCGCTATACCAATCAAAAGAGGAGACTTGGGGCTAGGTACATGTCAAGTTTCATCGAGATTGATTTGGTTACAGATAGGTAGAATTTCATTTATTTACTCATATTGATCATTTCTGCTATAAAAAGCGCCCATTAGACCTCTATATGCGCGCTCCTACGTCTTCTAACAGGTTCGATAGGGATGTATGCGCTATACCAATTGAAAGAAGAGACTTGGTGAGAGGTACATGTCAAGTTTCATTGGTATTGATTTGGTTTCAGATAGGTAAAAGTTCATTCATTTACTCATATTGATCATTTCTGCTATAAAAAGCGCCCATTAGACATCTATATGCGCGCTCCTACGTCTTCTACCAGGTTCGATTGGGATGTATGCGCTATACCAATCAAAAGAGGAGACTTGGTGCTAGGTACATGTCAAGTTTCATCGAGATTGATTTTGTTACAGATAGGTAGAATTTCATTCATTTACTCATATTGATCATTTCTTCTATAAAAAGCGCCCATTAGACCTCTATATGCGCGCTCCTACCTCTTCTACCAGGTTTGATAGGGATGTATGCGCTATACCAATCGAAAGAGGAGACTTGGTGCTAGGTACATGTCAAATTTCATCGAGATTGATTTGGTTACAGATAGGTAAAATTTCATTCATTTACTCATATTGATCATTTCTGCTATCAAAAGCGTCCTTAGACCTCTATATGCGCGCTCGTACTTCTTCTACCAGGTTCGATAGGGATGTATGCGCTATACCAATCAAAAGAAGAGACTTGGGGCTAGGTACATGTCAAGTTTCATCGAAATTGATTTGGTTAGAGATAGGCAGAATTTCATTTATTTACTCATATTGATCATTTCTGCTATAAAAAGCGCCCATTAGACCTCTATATGCGCGCTCCTACGTCTTCTACCAGGTTCGATAGGGATGTATGCGCTATACCAATCGAAAGAAGAGACTTGGTGCTAGGTACATGTCAAGTTTCATCGAGATTGATTTGGTTTCAGATAGGTAAAATTTCATTCATTTACTCATATTGATCATTTCTGCTATAAAAAGCACCCATTAGACCTCTATATGCGCGCTCCTACGTCTTCTACCAGGTTCGATAGGGATGTATGCGCTATACCAATCGAAAGAGGAGACTTGTTGCTAGGTACATGTCAAGTTTCATTGGTATTGATTTGGTTTCAGATAGGTAGAATTCCATTCATTTACTCATATTGATCATTTCTGCTATAAAAAGCGCCCATTAGACCTCTATATGCGCGCTCCTACGTCTTCTACCAGGTTCGAAAGGGATGTATGCGCTATACCAATCAAAAGAGGAGACTTGGTGCTAGGTACATGTCAAGTTTCGTCGAGATTGATTTGGTTACAGATAGGTAGAATTTCATTGATTTACTCATATTGATCATTTCTGCTATAAAAAGCGTCCATTAGACCTCTATATGCGCGCTCCTACGTCTTCTACCAGGTTCGATAGGGATGTATGCGCTATACCAATCAAAAGAGGAGACTTTGGGCTAGGTACATGTCAAGTTTCATCGAGATTGATTTGGTTACAGATATGTAGAATTTCATTTATTTACTCATATTGATCATTTCTGCTATAAAAAGCGCCCATTAGACCTCTATATGCGCGCTCCTACTTCTTCTACCAGGTTCGATAGGGATGTATGCGCTATACCAATTGAAAGAGGAGACTTGGTGCGAGGTACATGTCAAGTTTCATCGAGATTGATTTGGTTACAGATAGGTAGAATTTCATTCATTTACTCATATTGATCATTTCTGTAATAAAAAGCGCCCATTAGACCTCTATATGCGCGCTCCTACTTCTTCTACCAGGTTCGATAGGTATGTATGCGCTATACCAATCAAGAGAAGAGACTTTGGGCTATGTACATGTCAAGTTTCATCGAAATTTATTTGGTTACAGATAGGCAGAATTTCATTTATTTACTCATATTGATCATTTCTGCTATAAAAAGCGACCATTAGACCTCTATATGCGCGCTCCTACGTCTTCTACCAGGTTCGATAGGGATGTATGCGCTATATCAATCGAAAGAGGAGACTTTTTTCTAGGTACATGTTAAGTTTCATCGAGATTGATTTGGTTTCAGATAGGTAAAATTTCATTCATTTACTCATATTGATCATTTCTGCTATAAAAAGCGCCCATTAGACCTCTATATGCGCGCTCCTACTTCTTCTACCAGGTTCGATAGGTATGTATGCGCTATACCAATCGAAAGAGGAGACTTGGTGCTAGGTACATGTCAAGTTTCATTGGTATTGATTTGGTTTCAGATAGGTAGAATTTCATTCATTTACTCATTTTGATCATTTCTGCTATAAAAAGCGTCAATTAGACCTCTAAATGCGCGCTCCTACTTCTTCTACTAGGTTCGATAGGGATGTATGCTCTATACCAATCGAAAGAGGAGACTTGGTGCTAGGTACATGTCAAGTTTCATCGAGATTGATTTGGTTACAGATATGTAGAATTTCATTTATTTACTCATATTGATCATTTCTGCTATAAAAAGCGCCCATTAGACCTCTATATGCGCGCTCCTACTTCTTCTACCAGGTTCGATAGGGATGTATGCGCTATACCAATTGAAAGAGGAGACTTGGTGCGAGGTACATGTCAAGTTTCATCGAGATTGATTTGGTTACAGATAGGTAGAATTTCATTCATTTACTCATATTGATCATTTCTGCAATAAAAAGCGCCCATTAGACATATATATCCGCGCTCCTACGTCTTCTACCAGGTTCGATAGGGATGAATGCGCTATATCAATCAAGAGAAGAGACTTTGGGCTATGTACATGTCAAGTTTCATCGAAATTTATTTGGTTACAGATAGGCAGAATTTCATTTATTTACTCATATTGATCATTTCTGCTATAAAAAGCGACCATTAGACCTCTATATGCGCGCTCCTACGTCTTCTACCAGGTTCGATAGGGATGTATGCGCTATATCAATCGAAAGAGGAGACTTTTTTCTAGGTACATGTTAAGTTTCATCGAGATTGATTTGGTTTCAGATAGGTAAAATTTCATTCATTTACTCATATTGATCATTTCTGCTATAAAAAGCGCCCATTAGACCTCTATATGCGCGCTCCTACTTCTTCTACCAGGTTCGATAGGTATGTATGCGCTATACCAATCGAAAGAGGAGACTTGGTGCTAGGTACATGTCAAGTTTCATTCGTATTGATTTGGTTTCAGATAGGTAGAATTTCATTCATTTACTCATTTTGATCATTTCTGCTATAAAAAGCGTCAATTAGACCTCTAAATGCGCGCTCCTACTTCTTCTACTAGGATCGATAGGGATGTATGCTCTATACCAATCGAAAGAGGAGACTTGGTGGTAGGTACATGTCAAGTTTCGTCGAGATTGATTTGGTTACAGATAGGTAGAATTTCATTCATTTACTCATATTGATCATTTCTGCTATAAAAAGCGTCCATTAGACCTCTATATGCGCGCTCCTACGTCTTCTACCAGGTTCGATAGGGATGTATGCGCTATACCAATCAAAAGAGGAGACTTGGGGCTAGGTACATGTCAAGTTTCATCGAGATTGATTTGGTTACAGATAGGTAGAATTTCATTTATTTACTCATATTGATCATTTCTGCTATAAAAAGCGCCCATTAGACCTCTATATGCGCGCTCCTACTTCTTTTACCAGGTTCAATAGGGATGTATGCGCTATACCAATCGAAAGAGAAGACTTGGTGCTAGGTACATGTCAAGTTTCATCGAGATTGATGTGGTTACAGATAGGTAGAATTTCATTTATTTACTCATTTTGATCATTTCTCCTATAAAAAGCGCCCATTAGACCTCTATATGCGCGCTCCTACGTCTTCTACCAGGTTCGATAGGGATGTATGCGCTATACCAATTGAAAGAGGAGACTTGGTGAGAGGTACATGTCAAGTTTCATTGGTATTGATTTGGTTTCAGATAGGTAAAAGTTCATTCATTTACTCATATTGATCATTTCTGCTATAAAAAGCGCCCATTAGACATCTATATGCGCGCTCCTACGTCTTCTACCAGGTTCGATTGGGATGTATGCGCTATACCAATCAAAAGAGGAGACTTGGTGCTAGGTACATGTCAAGTTTCATCGAGATTGATTTTGTTACAGATAGGTAGAATTTCATTCATTTACTCATATTGATCATTTCTTCTATAAAAAGCGCCCATTAGACCTCTATATGCGCGCTCCTACCTCTTCTACCAGGTTTGATAGGGATGTATGCGCTATACCAATCGAAAGAGGAGACTTGGTGCTAGGTACATGTCAAATTTCATCGAGATTGATTTGGTTACAGATAGGTAAAATTTCCTTCATTTACTCATATTGATAATTTCTGCTATCAAAAGCGTCCTTAGACCTCTATATGCGCGCTCGTACTTCTTCTACCAGGTTCGATAGGGATGTATGCGCTATACCAATCAAAAGAAGAGACTTGGGGCTAGGTACATGTCAAGTTTCATCGAAATTGATTTGGTTAGAGATAGGCAGAATTTCATTTATTTACTCATATTGATCATTTCTGCTATAAAAAGCGCCCATTAGACCTCTATATGCGCGCTCCTACGTCTTCTACCAGGTTCGATAGGGATGTATGCGCTATACCAATCGAAAGAAGAGACTTGGTGCTAGGTACATGTCAAGTTTCATCGAGATTGATTTGGTTTCAGATAGGTAAAATTTCATTCATTTACTCATATTGATCATTTCTGCTATAAAAAGCGTCCATTAGACCTCTATATGCGCGCTCCTACGTCTTCTACCAGGTTCGATAGGGATGTATGCGCTATACCAATCGAAAGAGGAGACTTGTTGCTAGGTACATGTCAAGTTTCATTGGTATTGATTTGGTTTCAGATAGGTAGAATTCCATTCATTTACTCATATTGATCATTTCTGCTATAAAAAGCGCCCATTAGACCTCTATATGCGCGCTCCTACGTCTTCTACCAGGTTCGAAAGGGATGTATGCGCTATACCAATCAAAAGAGGAGACTTGGTGCTAGGTACATGTCAAGTTTCGTCGAGATTGATTTGGTTACAGATAGGTAGAATTTCATTGATTTACTCATATTGATCATTTCTGCTATAAAAAGCGTCCATTAGACCTCTATATGCGCGCTCCTACGTCTTCTACCAGGTTCGATAGGGATGTATGCGCTATACCAATCAAAAGAGGAGACTTTGGGCTAGGTACATGTCAAGTTTCATCGAGATTGATTTGGTTACAGATATGTAGAATTTCATTTATTTACTCATATTGATCATTTCTGCTATAAAAAGCGTCCATTAGACCTCTATATGCGCGCTCCTACTTCTTCTACCAGGTTCGATAGGGATGTATGCGCTATACCAATTGAAAGAGGAGACTTGGTGCGAGGTACATGTCAAGTTTCATCGAGATTGATTTGGTTACAGATAGGTAGAATTTCATTCATTTACTCATATTGATCATTTCTGCAATAAAAAGCGCCCATTAGACATATATATGCGCGCTCCTACGTCTTCTACCAGGTTCGATAGGGATGAATGCGCTATACCAATCAAGAGAAGAGGTTTTGGGCTATGTACATGTCAAGTTTCATCGAAATTTATTTGGTTACAGATAGGCAGAATTTCATTTATTTACTCATATTGATCATTTCTGCTATAAAAAGCGACCATTAGACCTCTATATGCGCGCTCCTACGTCTTCTACCAGGTTCGATATTGATGTATGCGCTATATCAATCGAAAGAGGAGACTTTTTTCTAGGTACATGTTAAGTTTCGTCGAGATTGATTTGGTTTCAGATAGGTAGAATTTCATTCATTTACTCATTTTGATCATTTCTGCTATAAAAAGCGTCAATTAGACCTCTAAATGCGCGCTCCTACTTCTTCTACTAGGTTCGATAGGGATGTATGCTCTATACCAATCGAAAGAGGAGACTTGGTGCTAGGTACATGTCAAGTTTCATCGAGATTGATTTGGTTACAGATATGTAGAATTTCATTTATTTACTCATATTGATCATTTCTGCTATAAAAAGCGCCCATTAGACCTCTATATGCGCGCTCCTACTTCTTCTACCAGGTTCGATAGGGATGTATGCGCTATACCAATTGAAAGAGGAGACTTGGTGCGAGGTACATGTCAAGTTTCATCGAGATTGATTTGGTTACAGATAGGTAGAATTTCATTCATTTACTCATATTGATCATTTCTGCAATAAAAAGCGCCCATTAGACATATATATCCGCGCTCCTACGTCTTCTACCAGGTTCGATAGGGATGAATGCGCTATATCAATCAAGAGAAGAGACTTTGGGCTATGTACATGTCAAGTTTCATCGAAATTTATTTGGTTACAGATAGGCAGAATTTCATTTATTTACTCATATTGATCATTTCTGCTATAAAAAGCGACCATTAGACCTCTATATGCGCGCTCCTACGTCTTCTACCAGGTTCGATAGGGATGTATGCGCTATATCAATCGAAAGAGGAGACTTTTTTCTAGGTACATGTTAAGTTTCATCGAGATTGATTTGGTTTCAGATAGGTAAAATTTCATTCATTTACTCATATTGATCATTTCTGCTATAAAAAGCGCCCATTAGACCTCTATATGCGCGCTCCTACTTCTTCTACCAGGTTCGATAGGTATGTATGCGCTATACCAATCGAAAGAGGAGACTTGGTGCTAGGTACATGTCAAGTTTCATCGAAATTGATTTGGTTAGAGATAGGCAGAATTTCATTTATTTACTCATATTGATCATTTCTGCTATAAAAAGCGCCCATTAGACATCTATATGCGCGCTCCTACGTCTTCTACCAGGTTCGATTGGGATGTATGCGCTATACCAATCAAAAGAGGAGACTTGGTGCTAGGTACATGTCAAGTTTCATCGAGATTGATTTTGTTACAGATAGGTAGAATTTCATTCATTTACTCATATTGATCATTTCTTCTATAAAAAGCGCCCATTAGACCTCTATATGCGCGCTCCTACCTCTTCTACCAGGTTTGATAGGGATGTATGCGCTATACCAATCGAAAGAGGAGACTTGGTGCTAGGTACATGTCAAATTTCATCGAGATTGATTTGGTTACAGATAGGTAAAATTTCCTTCATTTACTCATATTGATAATTTCTGCTATCAAAAGCGTCCTTAGACCTCTATATGCGCGCTCGTACTTCTTCTACCAGGTTCGATAGGGATGTATGCGCTATACCAATCAAAAGAAGAGACTTGGGGCTAGGTACATGTCAAGTTTCATCGAAATTGATTTGGTTAGAGATAGGCAGAATTTCATTTATTTACTCATATTGATCATTTCTGCTATAAAAAGCGCCCATTAGACCTCTATATGCGCGCTCCTACGTCTTCTACCAGGTTCGATAGGGATGTATGCGCTATACCAATCGAAAGAAGAGACTTGGTGCTAGGTACATGTCAAGTTTCATCGAGATTGATTTGGTTTCAGATAGGTAAAATTTCATTCATTTACTCATATTGATCATTTCTGCTATAAAAAGCACCCATTAGACCTCTATATGCGCGCTCCTACGTCTTCTACCAGGTTCGATAGGGATGTATGCGCTATACCAATCGAAAGAGGAGACTTGTTGCTAGGTACATGTCAAGTTTCATTGGTATTGATTTGGTTTCAGATAGGTAGAATTCCATTCATTTACTCATATTGATCATTTCTGCTATAAAAAGCGCCCATTAGACCTCTATATGCGCGCTCCTACGTCTTCTACCAGGTTCGAAAGGGATGTATGCGCTATACCAATCAAAAGAGGAGACTTGGTGCTAGGTACATGTCAAGTTTCGTCGAGATTGATTTGGTTACAGATAGGTAGAATTTCATTGATTTACTCATATTGATCATTTCTGCTATAAAAAGCGTCCATTAGACCTCTATATGCGCGCTCCTACGTCTTCTACCAGGTTCGATAGGGATGTATGCGCTATACCAATCAAAAGAGGAGACTTTGGGCTAGGTACATGTCAAGTTTCATCGAGATTGATTTGGTTACAGATATGTAGAATTTCATTTATTTACTCATATTGATCATTTCTGCTATAAAAAGCGTCCATTAGACCTCTATATGCGCGCTCCTACTTCTTCTACCAGGTTCGATAGGGATGTATGCGCTATACCAATTGAAAGAGGAGACTTGGTGCGAGGTACATGTCAAGTTTCATCGAGATTGATTTGGTTACAGATAGGTAGAATTTCATTCATTTACTCATATTGATCATTTCTGCAATAAAAAGCGCCCATTAGACATATATATGCGCGCTCCTACGTCTTCTACCAGGTTCGATAGGGATGAATGCGCTATACCAATCAAGAGAAGGTTTTGGGCTATGTACATGTCAAGTTTCATCGAAATTTATTTGGTTACAGATAGGCAGAATTTCATTTATTTACTCATATTGATCATTTCTGCTATAAAAAGCGACCATTAGACCTCTATATGCGCGCTCCTACGTCTTCTACCAGGTTCGATATTGATGTATGCGCTATATCAATCGAAAGAGGAGACTTTTTTCTAGGTACATGTTAAGTTTCGTCGAGATTGATTTGGTTTCAGATAGGTAAAATTTCATTCATTTACTCATATTGATCATTTCTGCTATAAAAAGCGCCCATTAGACATATATATGCGCGCTCCTACGTCTTCTACCAGGTTCGATAGGGATGAATGCGCTATACCAATCAAGAGAAGAGGTTTTGGGCTATGTACATGTCAAGTTTCATCGAGATTGATTTGGTTACAGATAGGTAGAATTTCATTCATTTACTCATATTGATCATTTCTGCAATAAAAAGCGCCCATTAGACATATATATGCGCGCTCCTACGTCTTCTACCAGGTTCGATAGGGATGAATGCGCTATACCAATCAAGAGAAGAGGTTTTGGGCTATGTACATGTCAAGTTTCATCGAAATTTATTTGGTTACAGATAGGCAGAATTTCATTTATTTACTCATATTGATCATTTCTGCTATAAAAAGCGACCATTAGACCTCTATATGCGCGCTCCTACGTCTTCTACCAGGTTCGATATTGATGTATGCGCTATATCAATCGAAAGAGGAGACTTTTTTCTAGGTACATGTTAAGTTTCGTCGAGATTGATTTGGTTTCAGATAGGTAAAATTTCATTCATTTACTCATATTGATCATTTCTGCTATAAAAAGCGCCCATTAGACCTCTATATGCGCGCTCCTACTTCTTCTACCAGGTTCGATAGGTATGTATGCGCTATACCAATCGAAAGAGGAGACTTGGTGCTAGGTACATGTCAAGTTTCATCGAGATTGATGTGGTTACAGATAGGTAGAATTTCATTTATTTACTCATTTTGATCATTTCTGCTATAAAAAGCGCCCATTAGACCTCTATATGCGCGCTCCTACTTCTTCTACCAGGTTCGATAGGTATGTATGCGCTATACCAATCGAAAGAGGAGACTTGGTGCTAGGTACATGTCAAGTTTCATTCGTATTGATTTGGTTTCAGATAGGTAGAATTTCATTCATTTACTCATTTTGATCATTTCTGCTATAAAAAGCGTCAATTAGACCTCTATATGCGCGCTCCTACTTCTTCTACCAGGTTCGATAGGGATGTATGCTCTATACCAATCGAAAGAGGAGACTTGGTGCTAGGTACATGTCAAGTTTCGTCGAGATTGATTTGGTTACAGATAGATAGAATTTCATTCATTTACTCATATTGATCATTTCTGCTATAAAAACGTCCATTAGACCTCTATATGCGCGCTCCTACGTCTTCTACCAGGTTCGATAAGGATGTATGCGCTATACCAATCAAAAGAGGAGACTTGGGGCTAGGTACATGTCAAGTTTCATCGAGATTGATTTGGTTACAGATATGTAGAATTTCATTTATTTACTCATATTGATCATTTCTGCTATAAAAAGCGCCCATTAGACCTCTATATGCGCGCTCCTACTTCTTTTACCAGGTTCGATAGGGATGTATGCGCTATACCAATCGAAAGAGGAGACTTGGTGCTAGGTACATGTCAAGTTTCATCGAGATTGATGTGGTTACAGATAGGTAGAATTTCATTTATTTACTCATTTTGATCATTTCTGCTATAAAAAGCGCCCATTAGACCTCTATATGCGCGCTCCTACGTCTTCTACCAGGTTCGATAGGGATGTATGCGCTATACCAATCGAAAGAGGAGACTTGGTGCGAGGTACATGTCAAGTTTCGTCGAGATTGATTTGGTTTCAGATAGGTAAAAGTTCATTCATTTACTCATATTGATCATTTCTGCTATAAAAAGCGCCCATTAGACATCTATATGCGCGCTCCTACGTCTTCTACCAGGTTCGATAGGGATGTATGCGCTATACCAATCGAAAGAGGAGACTTGGTGCTAAGTATATGTGTAGTTTCATCGAGATTGATTTGGTTACAGATAGGTAGAATTTCATTTATTTACTCATATTGATCATTTCTGCTAAAAAAAGCGCCCATTAGAGCTCTATATGCGCGCTCCTACCTCTTCTACCAGGTTCGATAGGGATGTATGCGCTATACCAATCGAAAGAGGAGACTTGGTGCTAGGTACATGTCAAGTTTCATCGAGATTGATTTGGTTACAGATAGGTAGAATTTCATTCATTTACTCATATTGATCATTTCTGCTATTAAAAGCGCCCATTAGACCTATATATGCGCGCTCCTACTTCTTTTACCAGGTTCGATAGGGATGTATGCGCTATAGCAATCAAAAGAGGAGACTTGTTGCTAGGTACATGTCAAGTTTCATCGAGTTAGATTTGGTTAAAGATAGGCAGAATTTCATTCATTTACTCATATTGATCATTTCTGCTATAAAAAGCGTCCATTAGACCTCTATATGCGCGCTCCTACGTCTTCTACCAGGTTCGATAGGGATGTATGCGCTATACCAATCAAAAGAGGAGACTTGGGGCTAGGTACATGTCAAGTTTCATCGAGATTGATTTGGTTACAGATAGGTAGAATTTCATTTATTTACTCATATTGATCATTTCTGCTATAAAAAGCGCCCATTAGACCTCTATATGCGCGCTCCTACGTCTTCTAACAGGTTCGATAGGGATGTATGCGCTATACCAATCGAAAGAGGAGACTTGGTGCTAGGTACATGTCAAGTTTCATCGAGATTGATTTGGTTACAGATAGGTAGAATTTCATTCATTTACTCATATTGATCATTTCTGCTATTAAAAGCGCCCATTAGACCTATATATGCGCGCTCCTACTTCTTTTACCAGGTTCGATAGGGATGTATGCGCTATAGCAATCAAAAGAGGAGACTTGTTGCTAGGTACATGTCAAGTTTCATCGAGTTAGATTTGGTTAAAGATAGGCAGAATTTCATTCATTTACTCATATTGATCATTTCTGCTATAAAAAGCGTCCATTAGACCTCTATATGCGCGCTCCTACGTCTTCTACCAGGTTCGATAGGGATGTATGCGCTATACCAATCAAAAGAGGAGACTTGGGGCTAGGTACATGTCAAGTTTCATCGAGATTGATTTGGTTACAGATAGGTAGAATTTCATTTATTTACTCATATTGATCATTTCTGCTATAAAAAGCGCCCATTAGACCTCTATATGCGCGCTCCTACGTCTTCTAACAGGTTCGATAGGGATGTATGCGCTATACCAATCAAAAGAAGAGACTTGGGGCTAGGTACATGTCAAGTTTCATCGAAATTGATTTGGTTAGAGATAGGCAGAATTTCATTTATTTACTCATATTGATCATTTCTGCTATAAAAAGCGCCCATTAGACCTCTATATGCGCGCTCCTACGTCTTCTACCAGGTTCGATAGGGATGTATGCGCTATACCAATCGAAAGAAGAGACTTGGTGCTAGGTACATGTCAAGTTTCATCGAGATTGATTTGGTTTCAGATAGGTAAAATTTCATTCATTTACTCATATTGATCATTTCTGCTATAAAAAGCACCCATTAGACCTCTATATGCGCGCTCCTACGTCTTCTACCAGGTTCGATAGGGATATATGCGCTATACCAATCGAAAGAGGAGACTTGTTGCTAGGTACATGTCAAGTTTCATTGGTATTGATTTGGTTTCAGATAGGTAGAATTCCATTCATTTACTCATATTGATCATTTCTGCTATAAAAAGCGCCCATTAGACCTCTATATGCGCGCTCCTACGTCTTCTACCAGGTTCGAAAGGGATGTATGCGCTATACCAATCAAAAGAGGAGACTTGGTGCTAGGTACATGTCAAGTTTCGTCGAGATTGATTTGGTTACAGATAGGTAGAATTTCATTGATTTACTCATATTGATCATTTCTGCTATAAAAAGCGTCCATTAGACCTCTATATGCGCGCTCCTACGTCTTCTACCAGGTTCGATAGGGATGTATGCGCTATACCAATCAAAAGAGGAGACTTTGGGCTAGGTACATGTCAAGTTTCATCGAGATTGATTTGGTTACAGATATGTAGAATTTCATTTATTTACTCATATTGATCATTTCTGCTATAAAAAGCGCCCATTAGACCTCTATATGCGCGCTCCTACTTCTTCTACCAGGTTCGATAGGGATGTATGCGCTATACCAATTGAAAGAGGAGACTTGGTGCGAGGTACATGTCAAGTTTCATCGAGATTGATTTGGTTACAGATAGGTAGAATTTCATTCATTTACTCATATTGATCATTTCTGCAATAAAAAGCACCCATTAGACCTCTATATGCGCGCTCCTACTTCTTCTACCAGGTTCGATAGGTATGTATGCGCTATACCAATCAAGAGAAGAGACTTTGGGCTATGTACATGTCAAGTTTCATCGAAATTTATTTGGTTACAGATAGGCAGAATTTCATTTATTTACTCATATTGATCATTTCTGCTATAAAAAGCGACCATTAGACCTCTATATGCGCGCTCCTACGTCTTCTACCAGGTTCGATAGGGATGTATGCGCTATATCAATCGAAAGAGGAGACTTTTTTCTAGGTACATGTTAAGTTTCATCGAGATTGATTTGGTTTCAGATAGGTAAAATTTCATTCATTTACTCATATTGATCATTTCTGCTATAAAAAGCGCCCATTAGACCTCTATATGCGCGCTCCTACTTCTTCTACCAGGTTCGATAGGTATGTATGCGCTATACCAATCGAAAGAGGAGACTTGGTGCTAGGTACATGTCAAGTTTCATTGGTATTGATTTGGTTTCAGATAGGTAGAATTTCATTCATTTACTCATTTTGATCATTTCTGCTATAAAAAGCGTCAATTAGACCTCTAAATGCGCGCTCCTACTTCTTCTACTAGGTTCGATAGGGATGTATGCTCTATACCAATCGAAAGAGGAGACTTGGTGCTAGGTACATGTCAAGTTTCATCGAGATTGATTTGGTTACAGATATGTAGAATTTCATTTATTTACTCATATTGATCATTTCTGCTATAAAAAGCGCCCATTAGACCTCTATATGCGCGCTCCTACTTCTTCTACCAGGTTCGATAGGGATGTATGCGCTATACCAATTGAAAGAGGAGACTTGGTGCGAGGTACATGTCAAGTTTCATCGAGATTGATTTGGTTACAGATAGGTAGAATTTCATTCATTTACTCATATTGATCATTTCTGCAATAAAAAGCGCCCATTAGACATATATATCCGCGCTCCTACGTCTTCTACCAGGTTCGATAGGGATGAATGCGCTATACCAATCAAGAGAAGAGACTTTGGGCTATGTACATGTCAAGTTTCATCGAAATTTATTTGGTTACAGATAGGCAGAATTTCATTTATTTACTCATATTGATCATTTCTGCTATAAAAAGCGACCATTAGACCTCTATATGCGCGCTCCTACGTCTTCTACCAGGTTCGATAGGGATGTATGCGCTATATCAATCGAAAGAGGAGACTTTTTTCTAGGTACATGTTAAGTTTCATCGAGATTGATTTGGTTTCAGATAGGTAAAATTTCATTCATTTACTCATATTGATCATTTCTGCTATAAAAAGCGCCCATTAGACCTCTATATGCGCGCTCCTACTTCTTCTACCAGGTTCGATAGGTATGTATGCGCTATACCAATCGAAA
Source organism: Pinctada fucata (assembly GCA_028142955.1). Lineage (NCBI taxonomy): Eukaryota > Metazoa > Mollusca > Bivalvia > Pterioida > Pteriidae > Pinctada > Pinctada fucata. The sequence continues at coordinate 20,403,809 of AP027109.1, forward strand.
GAGGAGACTTGGTGCTAGGTACATGTCAAGTTTCATTCGTATTGATTTGGTTTCAGATAGGTAGAATTTCATTCATTTACTCATTTTGATCATTTCTGCTATAAAAAGCGTCAATTAGACCTCTAAATGCGCGCTCCTACTTCTTCTACTAGGATCGATAGGGATGTATGCTCTATACCAATCGAAAGAGGAGACTTGGTGCTAGGTACATGTCAAGTTTCGTCGAGATTGATTTGGTTACAGATAGGTAGAATTTCATTCATTTACTCATATTGATCATTTCTGCTATAAAAAGCGTCCATTAGACCATTATATGCGCGCTCCTACGTCTTCTACCAGGTTCGATAGGGATGTATGCGCTATACCAATCAAAAGAGGAGACTTGGGGCTAGGTACATGTCAAGTTTCATCGAGATTGATTTGGTTACAGATAGGTAGAATTTCATTTATTTACTCATATTGATCATTTCTGCTATAAAAAGCGCCCATTAGACCTCTATATGCGCGCTCCTACTTCTTTTACCAGGTTCGATAGGGATGTATGCGCTATACCAATCGAAAGAGAAGACTTGGTGCTAGGTACATGTCAAGTTTCATCGAGATTGATGTGGTTACAGATAGGTAGAATTTCATTTATTTACTCATTTTGATCATTTCTCCTATAAAAAGCGCCCATTAGACCTCTATATGCGCGCTCCTACGTCTTCTACCAGGTTCGATAGGGATGTATGCGCTATACCAATTGAAAGAGGAGACTTGGTGAGAGGTACATGTCAAGTTTCATTGGTATTGATTTGGTTTCAGATAGGTAAAAGTTCATTCATTTACTCATATTGATCATTTCTGCTATAAAAAGCGCCCATTAGACATCTATATGCGCGCTCCTACGTCTTCTACCAGGTTCGATTGGGATGTATGCGCTATACCAATCAAAAGAGGAGACTTGGTGCTAGGTACATGTCAAGTTTCATCGAGATTGATTTTGTTACAGATAGGTAGAATTTCATTCATTTACTCATATTGATCATTTCTTCTATAAAAAGCGCCCATTAGACCTCTATATGCGCGCTCCTACCTCTTCTACCAGGTTTGATAGGGATGTATGCGCTATACCAATCGAAAGAGAAGACTTGGTGCTAGGTACATGTCAAATTTCATCGAGATTGATTTGGTTACAGATAGGTAAAATTTCATTCATTTACTCATATTGATCATTTCTGCTATCAAAAGCGTCCTTAGACCTCTATATGCGCGCTCGTACTTCTTCTACCAGGTTCGATAGGGATGTATGCGCTATACCAATCAAAAGAAGAGACTTGGGGCTAGGTACATGTCAAGTTTCATCGAAATTGATTTGGTTAGAGATAGGCAGAATTTCATTTATTTACTCATATTGATCATTTCTGCTATAAAAAGCGCCCATTAGACCTCTATATGCGCGCTCCTACGTCTTCTACCAGGTTCGATAGGGATGTATGCGCTATACCAATCAAAAGAAGAGACTTGGTGCTAGGTACATGTCAAGTTTCATCGAGATTGATTTGGTTTCAGATAGGTAAAATTTCATTCATTTACTCATATTGATCATTTCTGCTATAAAAAGCACCCATTAGACCTCTATATGCGCGCTCCTACGTCTTCTACCAGGTTCGATAGGGATGTATGCGCTATACCAATCGAAAGAGGAGACTTGTTGCTAGGTACATGTCAAGTTTCATTGGTATTGATTTGGTTTCAGATAGGTAGAATTCCATTCATTTACTCATATTGATCATTTCTGCTATAAAAAGCGCCCATTAGACCTCTATATGCGCGCTCCTACGTCTTCTACCAGATTCGAAAGGGATGTATGCGCTATACCAATCAAAAGAGGAGACTTGGTGCTAGGTACATGTCAAGTTTCGTCGAGATTGATTTGGTTACAGATAGGTAGAATTTCATTGATTTACTAATATTGATCATTTCTGCTATAAAAAGCGTCCATTAGACCTCTATATGCGCGCTCCTACGTCTTCTACCAGGTTCGATAGGGATGTATGCGCTATACCAATCAAAAGAGGAGACTTTGGGCTAGGTACATGTCAAGTTTCATCGAGATTGATTTGGTTACAGATATGTAGAATTTCATTTATTTACTCATATTGATCATTTCTGCTATAAAAAGCGCCCATTAGACCTCTATATGCGCGCTCCTACTTCTTCTACCAGGTTCGATAGGGATGTATGCGCTATACCAATTGAAAGAGGAGACTTGGTGCGAGGTACATGTCAAGTTTCATCGAGATTGATTTGGTTACAGATAGGTAGAATTTCATTCATTTACTCATATTGATCATTTCTGCAATAAAAAGCGCCCATTAGACATATATATGCGCGCTCCTACGTCTTCTACCAGGTTCGATAGGGATGATTGCGCTATACCAATCAAGAGAAGAGGCTTTGGGCTATGTACATGTCAAGTTTCATCGAAATTTATTTGGTTACAGATAGGCAGAATTTCATTTATTTACTCATATTGATCATTTCTGCTATAAAAAGCGACCATTAGACCTCTATATGCGCGCTCCTACGTCTTCTACCAGGTTCGATAGGGATGTATGCGCTATATCAATCGAAAGAGGAGACTTTTTTCTAGGTACATGTTAAGTTTCGTCGAGATTGATTTGGTTTCAGATAGGTAAAATTTCATTCATTTACTCATATTGATCATTTCTGCTATAAAAAGCACCCATTAGACCTCTATATGCGCGCTCCTACTTCTTCTACCAGGTTCGATAGGTATGTATGCGCTATACCAATCGAAAGAGGAGACTTGGTGCTAGGTACATGTCAAGTTTCATTGGTATTGATTTGGTTTCAGATAGGTAGAATTTCATTCATTTACTCATTTTGATCATTTCTGCTATAAAAAGCGTCAATTAGACCTCTATATGCGCGCTCCTACTTCTTCTACCAGGTTCGATAGGGATGTATGCTCTATACCAATCGAAAGAGGAGACTTGGTGCTAGGTACATGTCAAGTTTCGTCGAGATTGATTTGGTTACAGATAGATAGAATTTCATTCATTTACTCATATTGATCATTTCTGCTATAAAAACGTCCATTAGACCTCTATATGCGCGCTCCTACGTCTTCTACCAGGTTCGATAGGGATGTATGCGCTATACCAATCAAAAGAGGAGACTTGGGGCTAGGTACATGTCAAGTTTCATCGAGATTGATTTGGTTACAGATAGGTAGAATTTCATTTATTTACTCATATTGATCATTTCTGCTATAAAAAGCGCCCATTAGACCTCTATATGCGCGCTCCTACTTCTTTTACCAGGTTCGATAGGGATGTATGCGCTATACCAATCGAAAGAGGAGACTTGGTGCTAGGTACATGTCAAGTTTCATCGAGATTGATGTGGTTACAGATAGGTAGAATTTCATTTATATACTCATTTTGATCATTTCTGCTATAAAAAGCGCCCATTAGACCTCTATATGCGCGCTCCTACGTCTTCTACCAGGTTCGATAGGGATGTATGCGCTATACCAATCGAAAGAGGAGACTTGGTGCGAGGTACATGTCAAGTTTCGTCGAGATTGATTTGGTTTCAGATAGGTAAAAGTTCATTCATTTACTCATATTGATCATTTCTGCTATAAAAAGCGCCCATTAGACATCTATATGCGCGCTCCTACGTCTTCTACCAGGTTCGATAGGGTTGTATGCGCTATACCAATCAAAAGAGGAGACTTGGTGCTAGGTACATGTCAAGTTTCATCGAGATTGATTTGGTTACAGATAGGTAGAATTTCATTCATTTACTCATATTGATCATTTCTGCTATAAAAAGCGCCCATTAGACCTATATATGCGCGCTCCTACTTCTTCTATCAGGTTCGATAGGGATGTATGCGCTATACCAATCAAGAGAAGAGACTTTGGGCTAGGTACATGTCAAGTTTCATCGAAATTGGTTTGGTTACAGATAGGCAGAATTTCATTTATCTACTCATATTGATCATTTCTGCTATAAAAAGCGCCCATTAGACCTCTATATGCGCGCTCCTACGTCTTCTACCAGGTTCGATAGGGATGTATGCACTATACCAATCGAAAGAGGAGACTTGGGGCTAGGTACATGTCAAGTTTCATTGAGATTGATTTGATTACAGATCTTTAGAATTTCATTCATTTACTCATATTGATCATTTCTGCTATAAAAAGCGCCCATTAGACCTCTATATGCGCGCTCCTACTTCTTCTACCAGGTTCGATAGGGATGTATGCACTATACCAATCGAAAGAGGAGACTTGGTGCTAGGTACATGTCAAGTTTCATCGAGATTGATTTGATTACAGATCTTTAGAATTTCATTCATTTACTCATATTGATCATTTCTGCTATAAAAAGCGCCCATTAGACCTCTATATGCGCGCTCCTACGTCTTCTACCAGGTTCGATAGGGATGTATGCTCTATACCAATCGAAAGAGGAGACTTGGTGCTAGGTACATGTCAAGTTTCGTCGAGATTGATTTGGTTACAGATAGGTAGAATTTCATTGATTTACTCATATTGATCATTTCTGCTATAAAAAGCGTCCATTAGACCTCTATATGCGCGCTCCTACGTCTTCTACCAGGTTCGATAGGGATGCATGCGCTATACCAATCAAAAGAGGAGACTTGGGGCTAGGTACATGTCAAGTTTCATCGAGATTGATTTGGTTACAGATAGGTAGAATTTCATTTATTTACTCATATTGATCATTTCTGCTATAAAAAACGCCCATTAGATCTCTATATGCGCGCTCCTACTTCTTCTACCAGGTTCGATAGGGATGTATGCGCTATACCAATCGAAAGAGGAAACTTGGTGCTAGGTACATGTCAAGTTTCATCGAGATTGATTTGGTTACAGATAGGTAGAATTTCATTTATTTACTCATTTTGATCATTTCTGCTATAAAAAGCGCCCATTAGACCTCTATATGCGCGCTCCTACGTCTTCTACCAGGTTCGATAGGGATGTATGCGCTATACCAATCGAAAGAGGAGACTTGGTGCTAGGTACATGTCAAGTTTCATCGAGATTGATTTGGTTACAGATAGGTAGAATTTCATTTATTTACTCATTTTGATCATTTCTGCTATAAAAAGCGCCCATTAGACCTCTATATGCGCGCTCCTACGTCTTTTAACAGGTTCGATAGGGATGTATGCGCTATACCAATTGAAAGAGGAGACTTGGTGAGAGGTACATGTCAAGTTTCATCGAGATTGATTTGGTTTCAGATAGGTAAAAGTTCATTCATTTACTCATATTGATCATTTCTGCTATAAAAAGCGCCCATTAGACCTCTATATGCGCGCTCCTACGTCTTCTACCAGGTTCGATAGGGATGTATGCGCTATACCAATCGAAAGAGGAGACTTGGTACTAGGTACATGTCAAGTTTCGTCGATATTGATTTGGTTACAGATAGGTAGAATTTCATTTATTTACTCATATTGATCATTTCTGCTATAAAAAGCGCCCATTAGACCTCTATATGCGCGTTCTACCAGGTTCGATAGGGATGTATGCGCTATACCAATTGAAAGAGGAGACTTGGTGCTAGTTAAATGTCAAGTTTCATCGAGATTGATGTGGTTACAGATAGGTAGAATTTCATTTTTTTACTCATTTTGATCATTTCTGCTATAATAAGCGCCCATTTGACCTCTATATGCGCGCTCCTACGTCTTCTAACAGGTTCGATGGGGATGTATGCGCTATGCCAATTGAAAGAGGAGACTTGGTGCGAGGTACATGTCAAGTTTCGTCGAGATTGATTTGGTTTCAGATAGGTAAAAGTTCATTCATTTACTCATATTGATCATTTCTGCTATAAAAAGCGCCCATTAGACCTCTATATGCGCGCTCCTACGTCTTCTATCATGTTCGATAGGGATGTATGCGCTATACCAATCGAAAGAGGAGACTTGGTGCTAGGTACATGTTAAGTTTCGTCGAGATTGATTTGGTTACAGATAGGTAGAATTTCATTGATTTACTCATATTAATCATTTCTGCTATAAAAAGCGTCCATTAGACCTCTATGTGCGCGCTCCTACGTCTTCTACCAGGTTCGATAGGGATGTATGCGCTATACCAATCTAAAGAGGAGACTTGGTGCTAGGTACATGTTAAGTTTCGTCGAGATTGATTTGGTTACAGATAGGTAGAATTTCATTGATTTACTCATATTGATCATTTCTGCTATAAAAAGCGTCCATTAGACCTCTATATGCGCGCTCCTACGTCTTCTACCAGGTTCGATAGGGATGTATGCGCTATACCAATCAAAAGAGGAGACTTGGGGCTAGGTACATGTCAAGTTTCGTCGATATTGATTTGGTTACAGATAGGTAGAATTTCATTTATTTACTCATATTGATCATTTCTGCTATAAAAAGCGCCCATTAGACCTCTATATGCGCGTTCTACCAGGTTCGATAGGGATGTATGCGCTATACCAATTGAAAGAGGAGACTTGGTGCTAGTTAAATGTCAAGTTTCATCGAGATTGATGTGGTTACAGATAGGTAGAATTTCATTTTTTTACTCATTTTGATCATTTCTGCTATAATAAGCGCCCATTTGACCTCTATATGCGCGCTCCTACGTCTTCTAACAGGTTCGATGGGGATGTATGCGCTATGCCAATTGAAAGAGGAGACTTGGTGCGAGGTACATGTCAAGTTTCGTCGAGATTGATTTGGTTTCAGATAGGTAAAAGTTCATTCATTTACTCATATTGATCATTTCTGCTATAAAAAGCGCCCATTAGACCTCTATATGCGCGCTCCTACGTCTTCTATCATGTTCGATAGGGATGTATGCGCTATACCAATCGAAAGAGGAGACTTGGTGCTAGGTACATGTTAAGTTTCGTCGAGATTGATTTGGTTACAGATAGGTAGAATTTCATTGATTTACTCATATTAATCATTTCTGCTATAAAAAGCGTCCATTAGACCTCTATGTGCGCGCTCCTACGTCTTCTACCAGGTTCGATAGGGATGTATGCGCTATACCAATCTAAAGAGGAGACTTGGTGCTAGGTACATGTTAAGTTTCGTCGAGATTGATTTGGTTACAGATAGGTAGAATTTCATTGATTTACTCATATTGATCATTTCTGCTATAAAAAGCGTCCATTAGACCTCTATATGCGCGCTCCTACGTCTTCTACCAGGTTCGATAGGGATGTATGCGCTATACCAATCAAAAGAGGAGACTTGGGGCTAGGTACATGTCAAGTTTCATCGAGATTGATTTGGTTACAGATAGGTAGAATTTCATTTATTTACTCATATTGATCATTTCTGCTATAAAAAACGCCCATTAGATCTCTATATGCGCGCTCCTACTTCTTTTACCAGGTTCGATAGGGATGTATGCGCTATACCAATCGAAAGAGGAAACTTGGTGCTAGGTACGTGTCAAGTTTCATCGAGATTGATTTGGTTACAGATAGGTAGAATTTCATTTATTTACTCATTTTGATCATTTCTGCTATAAAAAGCGCCCATTAGACCTCTATATGCGCGCTCCTACGTCTTCTACCAGGTTCGATAGGGATGTATGCGCTATACCAATCGAAAGAGGAGACTTGGTGCTAGGTACATGTCAAGTTTCATCGAGATTGATTTGGTTACAGATAGGTAGAATTTCATTTATTTACTCATTTTGATCATTTCTGCTATAAAAAGCGCCCATTAGACCTCTATATGCGCGCTCCTACGTCTTTTAACAGGTTCGATAGGGATGTATGCGCTACACCAATTGAAAGAGGAGACTTGGTGAGAGGTACATGTCAAGTTTCGTGGAGATTGATTTGGTTTCAGATAGGTAAAAGTTCATTCATTTACTCATATTGATCATTTCTGCTATAAAAAGCGCCCATTAGACCTCTATATGCGCGCTCCTACGTCTTTTAACAGGTTCGATAGGGATGTATGCGCTATACCAATCGAAAGAGGAGACTTGGTGCGAGGTACATGTCAAGTTTCGTGGAGATTGATTTGGTTTCAGATAGGTAAAAGTTCATTCATTTACTCATATTGATCATTTCTGCTATAAAAAGCGCCCATTAGACATCTATATGCGCGCTCCTACGTCTTCTACCAGGTTCGATAGGGTTGTATGCGCTAAACCAATCAAAAGAGGAGACTTGGTGCTAGGTACATGTCAAGTTTCATCGAGATTGATTTGGTTACAGATAGGTAGAAATTCATTCATTTACTCATATTGATCATTTCTGCTATCAAAAGCGTCCATTAGACCTCTATATGCGCGCTCGTACTTCTTCTACCAGGTTCGATAGGGATGTATGCGCTATACCAATCGAAAGAGGAGACTTGGTGCGAGGTACATGTCAAGATTCGTCGAGATTGATTTGGTTTCAGATAGGTAAAAGTTCATTCATTTACTCATATTGATCATTTCTGCTATCATAAGCGTCCATTAGACCTCTATATGCGCGCTCGTACTTCTTCTACCAGGTTCGATAGGGATGTATGCGCTATACCAATCAAGAGAAGAGACTTTGGGCTAGGTACATGTCAAGTTTCATCGAAATTGATTTGGTTACAGATAGGCAGAATTTCATTCATTTACTCATATTGATCATTTCTGCTATAAAAAGCGCCCATTAGACCTATATATGCGCGCTCCTACGTCTTCTACCAGGTTCGATAGGGATGTATGCGCTATACCAATCAAAAGAAGAGACTTGGGGCTAGGTACATGTCAAGTTTCATCGAAATTGATTTGGTTACAGATAGGCAGAATTTCATTTATTTACTCATATTGATCATTTCTGCTATAAAAAGCGACCATTAGACCTCTATATGCGCGCTCCTACGTCTTCTACCAGGTTCGATAGGGATGTATGCGCTATACCAATCGAAAGAGGAGACTTGGTGCTAGGTACATGATAAGTTTCATTGGTATTGATTTGGTTTCAGATAGGTAGAATTTCATTCATTTACTCATATTGATCATTTCTGCTATAAAAAGCGCCCATTAGACCTCTAAATGCGCGCTCCTACGTCTTCTACCAGGTTCGATAGGGATGTATACTCTATACCAATCGAAAGAGGAGACTTGGTGCTAGGTACATGTCAAGTTTCATCGAGATTGATTTGGTTACAGATAGGTAGAAATTCATTCATTTACTCATATTGATCATTTCTGCTATCAAAAGCGTCCATTAGACCTCTATATGCGCGCTCGTACTTCTTCTACCAGGTTCGATAGGGATGTATGCGCTATACCAATCGAAAGAGGAGACTTGGTGCTTGGTACATGTCAAGATTCGTCGAGATTGATTTGGTTTCAGATAGGTAAAAGTTCATTCATTTACTCATATTGATCATTTCTGCTATCATAAGCGTCCATTAGACCTCTATATGCGCGCTCGTACTTCTTCTACCAGGTTCGATAGGGATGTATGCGCTATACCAATCAAGAGAAGAGACTTTGGGCTAGGTACATGTCAAGTTTCATCGAAATTGATTTGGTTACAGATAGGCAGAATTTCATTCATTTACTCATATTGATCATTTCTGCTATAAAAAGCGCCCATTAGACCTATATATGCGCGCTCCTACGTCTTCTACCAGGTTCGATAGGGATGTATGCGCTATACCAATCAAAAGAAGAGACTTGGGGCTAGGTACATGTCAAGTTTCATCGAAATTGATTTGGTTACAGATAGGCAGAATTTCATTTATTTACTCATATTGATCATTTCTGCTATAAAAAGCGACCATTAGACCTCTATATGCGCGCTCCTACGTCTTCTACCAGGTTCGATAGGGATGTATGCGCTATACCAATCGAAAGAGGAGACTTGGTGCTAGGTACATGATAAGTTTCATTGGTATTGATTTGGTTTCAGATAGGTAGAATTTCATTCATTTACTCATATTGATCATTTCTGCTATAAAAAGCGCCCATTAGACCTCTAAATGCGCGCTCCTACGTCTTCTACCAGGTTCGATAGGGATGTATACTCTATACCAATCGAAAGAGGAGACTTGGTGCTAGGTACATGTCAAGTTTCGTCGAGATTGATTTGGTTACAGATGGGTAGAATTTCATTCATTTACTCATATTGATCATTTCTGCTATAAAAAGCGTCCATTAGACCTCTATATGCGCGCTCCTACGTCTTCTACCAGGTTCGATAGGGATGTATGCGTTATACCAATCAAAAGAGGAGACTTGGGGCTAGGTACATGTCAAGTTTCATCGAGATTGATTTGGTTACAGATAGGCAGAATTTCATTTATTTACTCATATTGATAATTTCTGCTATAAAAAGCGCCCATTAGACCTCTATATGCGCGCTCCTACTTCTTCTACCAGGTTCGATAGGGATGTATGCGCTATACCAATCGAAAGAGGAGACTTGGTGCGAGGTACATGTCAAGTTTCCTCGAGATTGATTTGGTTTCAGATAGGTAAAAGTTCATTCATTTACTCATATTGATCACTTCTGCTAACAAAAGCGTCCATTAGACCTCTATATGCGCGCTCGTACTTCTTCTACCAGGTTCGATAGGGATGTATGCGCTATACCAATCAAGAGAAGAGACTTTGGGCTAGGTACATGGCAAGTTTCATCGAAATTGATTTGGTTACAGATAGGCAGAATTTCATTCATTTACTCATATTGATCATTTCTGCTATAAAAAGCGCCCATTAGACCTATATATGCGCGCTCCTCCGTCTTCTACCAGGTTCGATAGGGATGTATGCGCTATACCAATCAAAAGAAGAGACTTGGGGCTAGGTACATGTCAAGTTTCATCGAGATTGATTTGATTACAGATCTTTAGAATTTCATTCATTTACTCATATTGATCATTTCTGCTATAAAAAGCGCCCATTAGACCTCTATATGCGCGCTCCTACGTCTTCTACCAGGTTCGATAGGGATGTATGCGCTATACCAATCGAAAGAGGAGACTTGGTGCTAGGTACATGTCAAGTTTCGTCGAGATTGATTTGGTTACAGATAGGTAGAATTTCATTGATTTACTCATATTGATCATTTCTGCTATAAAAAGCGTCCATTAGACCTCTATATGCGCGCTCCTACGTCTTCTACCAGGTTCGATAGGGATGCATGCGCTATACCAATCAAAAGAGGAGACTTGGGGCTAGGTACATGTCAAGTTTCATCGAGATTGATTTGGTTACAGATAGGTAGAATTTCATTTATTTACTCATATTGATCATTTCTGCTATAAAAAACGCCCATTAGATCTCTATATGCGCGCTCCTACTTCTTCTACCAGGTTCGATAGGGATGTATGCGCTATACCAATCGAAAGAGGAAACTTGGTGCTAGGTACATGTCAAGTTTCATCGAGATTGATTTGGTTACAGATAGGTAGAATTTCATTTATTTACTCATTTTGATCATTTCTGCTATAAAAAGCGCCCATTAGACCTCTATATGCGCGCTCCTACGTCTTCTACCAGGTTCGATAGGGATGTATGCGCTATACCAATCGAAAGAGGAGACTTGGTGCTAGGTACATGTCAAGTTTCATCGAGATTGATTTGGTTACAGATAGGTAGAATTTCATTTATTTACTCATTTTGATCATTTCTGCTATAAAAAGCGCCCATTAGACCTCTATATGCGCGCTCCTACGTCTTTTAACAGGTTCGATAGGGATGTATGCGCTATACCAATTGAAAGAGGAGACTTGGTGAGAGGTACATGTCAAGTTTCATCGAGATTGATTTGGTTTCAGATAGGTAAAAGTTCATTCATTTACTCATATTGATCATTTCTGCTATAAAAAGCGCCCATTAGACCTCTATATGCGCGCTCCTACGTCTTCTACCAGGTTCGATAGGGATGTATGCGCTATACCAATCGAAAGAGGAGACTTGGTACTAGGTACATGTCAAGTTTCGTCGATATTGATTTGGTTACAGATAGGTAGAATTTCATTTATTTACTCATATTGATCATTTCTGCTATAAAAAGCGCCCATTAGACCTCTATATGCGCGTTCTACCAGGTTCGATAGGGATGTATGCGCTATACCAATTGAAAGAGGAGACTTGGTGCTAGTTAAATGTCAAGTTTCATCGAGATTGATGTGGTTACAGATAGGTAGAATTTCATTTTTTTACTCATTTTGATCATTTCTGCTATAATAAGCGCCCATTTGACCTCTATATGCGCGCTCCTACGTCTTCTAACAGGTTCGATAGGGATGTATGCGCTATGCCAATTGAAAGAGGAGACTTGGTGCGAGGTACATGTCAAGTTTCGTCGAGATTGATTTGGTTTCAGATAGGTAAAAGTTCATTCATTTACTCATATTGATCATTTCTGCTATAAAAAGCGCCCATTAGACCTCTATATGCGCGCTCCTACGTCTTCTATCATGTTCGATAGGGATGTATGCGCTATACCAATCGAAAGAGGAGACTTGGTGCTAGGTACATGTTAAGTTTCGTCGAGATTGATTTGGTTACAGATAGGTAGAATTTCATTGATTTACTCATATTGATCATTTCTGCTATAAAAAGCGTCCATTAGACCTCTATGTGCGCGCTCCTACGTCTTCTACCAGGTTCGATAGGGATGTATGCGCTATACCAATCTAAAGAGGAGACTTGGTGCTAGGTACATGTTAAGTTTCGTCGAGATTGATTTGGTTACAGATAGGTAGAATTTCATTGATTTACTCATATTGATCATTTCTGCTATAAAAAGCGTCCATTAGACCTCTATATGCGCGCTCCTACGTCTTCTACCAGGTTCGATAGGGATGTATGCGCTATACCAATCAAAAGAGGAGACTTGGGGCTAGGTACATGTCAAGTTTCATCGAGATTGATTTGGTTACAGATAGGTAGAATTTCATTTATTTACTCATATTGATCATTTCTGCTATAAAAAACGCCCATTAGATCTCTATATGCGCGCTCCTACTTCTTCTACCAGGTTCGATTGGGATGTATGCGCTATACCAATCGAAAGAGGAAACTTGGTGCTAGGTACGTGTCAAGTTTCATCGAGATTGATTTGGTTACAGATAGGTAGAATTTCATTTATTTACTCATTTTGATCATTTCTGCTATAAAAAGCGCCCATTAGACCTCTATATGCGCGCTCCTACGTCTTCTACCAGGTTCGATAGGGATGTATGCGCTATACCAATCGAAAGAGGAGACTTGGTGCTAGGTACATGTCAAGTTTCATCGAGATTGATTTGGTTACAGATAGGTAGAATTTCATTTATTTACTCATTTTGATCATTTCTGTTATAAAAAGCGCCCATTAGACCTCTATATGCGCGCTCCTACGTCTTTTAACAGGTTCGATAGGGATGTATGCGCTACACCAATTGAAAGAGGAGACTTGGTGAGAGGTACATGTCAAGTTTCATCGAGATTGATTTGGTTTCAGATAGGTAAAAGTTCATTCATTTACTCATATTGATCATTTCTGCTATAAAAAGCGCCCATTAGACCTCTATATGCGCGCTCCTACGTCTTTTAACAGGTTCGATAGGGATGTATGCGCTATACCAATCGAAAGAGGAGACTTGGTGCGAGGTAGATGTCAAGTTTCGTGGAGATTGATTTGGTTTCAGATAGGTAAAAGTTCATTCATTTACTCATATTGATCATTTCTGCTATAAAAAGCGCCCATTAGACATCTATATGCGCGCTCCTACGTCTTCTACCAGGTTCGATAGGGTTGTATGCGCTAAACCAATCAAAAGAGGAGACTTGGTGCTAGGTACATGTCAAGTTTCATCGAGATTGATTTGGTTACAGATAGGTAGAAATTCATTCATTTACTCATATTGATCATTTCTGCTATCATAAGCGTCCATTAGACCTCTATATGCGCGCTCGTACTTCTTCTACCAGGTTCGATAGGGATGTATGCGCTATACCAATCAAGAGAAGAGACTTTGGGCTAGGTACATGTCAAGTTTCATCGAAATTGATTTGGTTACAGATAGGCAGAATTTCATTCATTTACTCATATTGATCATTTCTGCTATAAAAAGCGCCCATTAGACCTATATATGCGCGCTCCTACGTCTTCTACCAGGTTCGATAGGGATGTATGCGCTATACCAATCAAAAGAAGAGACTTGGGGCTAGGTACATGTCAAGTTTCATCGAAATTGATTTGGTTACAGATAGGCAGAATTTCATTTATTTACTCATATTGATCATTTCTGCTATAAAAAGCGACCATTAGACCTCTATATGCGCGCTCCTACGTCTTCTACCAGGTTCGATAGGGATGTATGCGCTATACCAATCGAAAGAGGAGACTTGGTGCTAGGTACATGATAAGTTTCATTGGTATTGATTTGGTTTCAGATAGGTAGAATTTCATTCATTTACTCATATTGATCATTTCTGCTATAAAAAGCGCCCATTAGACCTCTAAATGCGCGCTCCTACGTCTTCTACCAGGTTCGATAGGGATGTATACTCTATACCAATCGAAAGAGGAGACTTGGTGCTAGGTACATGTCAAGTTTCGTCGAGATTGATTTGGTTACAGATAGGTAGAATTTCATTCATTTACTCATATTGATCATTTCTGCTATAAAAAGCGTCCATTAGACCTCTATATGCGCGCTCCTACGTCTTCTACCAGGTTCGATAGGGATGTATGCGCTATACCAATCAAAAGAGGAGACTTGGGGCTAGGTACATGTCAAGTTTCATCGAGATTGATTTGGTTACAGATAGGTAGAATTTCATTTATTTACTCATATTGATAATTTCTGCTATAAAAAGCGCCCATTAGACCTCTATATGCGCGCTCCTACTTCTTCTACCAGGTTCGATAGGGATGTATGCGCTATACCAATCGAAAGAGGAGACTTGGTGCGAGGTACATGTCAAGTTTCGTCGAGATTGATTTGGTTTCAGATAGGTAAAAGTTCATTCATTTACTCATATTGATCATTTCTGCTATAAAAAGCGCCCATTAGACATCTATATGCGCGCTGCTACGTCTTCTACCAGGTTCGATAGGGTTGTATGCGCTATACCAATCAAAAGAGGGGACTTGGTGCTAGGTACATGTCAAGTTTCATCGAGATTGATTTGGTTACAGATAGGTAGAATTTCATTCATTTACTCATATTGATCATTTCTGCTATCAAAAGCGTCCATTAGACCTCTATATGCGCGCTCGTACTTCTTCTACCAGGTTCGATAGGGATGTATGCGCTATACCAATCGAAAGAGGAGACTTGGTGCGAGGTACATGTCAAGTTTCCTCGAGATTGATTTGGTTTCAGATAGGTAAAAGTTCATTCATTTACTCATATTGATCATTTCTGCTATCAAAAGCGTCCATTAGACCTCTATATGCGCGCTCGTACTTCTTCTACCAGGTTCGATAGGGATGTATGCGCTATACCAATCAAGAGAAGAGACTTTGGGCTAGGTACATGGCAAGTTTCATCGAAATTGATTTGGTTACAGATAAGCAGAATTTCATTCATTTACTCATATTGATCATTTCTGCTATAAAAAGCGCCCATTAGACCTATATATGCGCGCTCCTCCGTCTTCTACCAGGTTCGATAGGGATGTATGCGCTATACCAATCAAAAGAAGAGACTTGGGGCTAGGTACATGTCAAGTTTCATCGAAATTGATTTGGTTACAGATAGGCAGAATTTCATTTATTTACTCATATTGATCATTTCTGCTATAAAAAGCGACCATTAGACCTCTATATGCGCGCTCCTACGTCTTCTACCAGGTTCGATAGGGATGTATGCGCTATACCAATCGAAAGAGGAGACTTGGTGCTAGGTACATGATAAGTTTCATTGGTATTGATTTGGTTTCAGATAGGTAGAATTTCATTCATTTACTCATATTGATCATTTCTGCTATAAAAAGCGCCCATTAGACCTCTAAATGCGCGCTCCTACGTCTTCTACCAGGTTCGATAGGGATGTATGCGCTATACCATTCAAAAGAGGAGACTTGGGGCTAGGTACATGTCAAGTTTCATCGAGATTGATTTGGTTACAGATAGGTAGAATTTCATTTATTTACTCATATTGATAATTTCTGCTATAGAAAGCGCCCATTAGACCTCTATATGCGCGCTCCTACTTCTTCTACCAGGTTCGATAGGGATGTATGCGCTATACCAATAGAAAGAGGAGACTTGGTGCGAGGTACATGTCAAGTTTCGTCGAGATTGATTTGGTTTCAGATAGGTAAAAGTTCATTCATTTACTCATAATGATCATTTCTGCTATAAAAAGCGCCCATTAGACATCTATATGCGCGCTCCTACGTCTTCTACCAGGTTCGATAGGGTTGTATGCGCTATACCAATCAAAAGAGGAGACTTGGTGCTAGGTACATGTCAAGTTTCATCGAGATTGATTTGGTTACAGATAGGTAGAATTTCATTCATTTACTCATATTGATCATTTCTGCTATAAAAAGCGTCCATTAGACCTCTATATGCGCGCTCGTACTTCTTCTACCAGGTTCGATAGGGATGTATGCGCTATACCAATAGAAAGAGGAGACTCGGTGCGAGGTACATGTCAAGTTTCGTCGAGATTGATTTGGTTTCAGATAGGTAAAAGTTCATTCATTTACTCATATTGATCATTTCTGCTATCAAAAGCGTCCATTAGACCTCTATATGCGCGCTTGTACTTCTTCTACCAGGTTCGATAGGGATGTATGCGCTATACCAATCAAGAGAAGAGACTTTGGGCTAGGTACATGTCAAGTTTCATCGAAATTGATTTGGTAACAGATAGGCAGAATTTCATTTATTTACTCAAATTGATCATTTCTGCTATAAAAAGCGCCCATTAGACCTCTATATGCGCGCTCCTACCTCTTCTACCAGGTTCGATAGGGATGTATGCGCTATACCAATCGAAAGAGGAGACTTGGTGCTAGGTACATATCAAGTTTCATCGAGATTGATTTGGTTTCAGATAGGTAAAATTTCATTCATTTACTCATATTGATCATTTCTGCTATAAAAAGCGACCATTAGACCTCTATATGCGCGCTCCTACGTCTTCTACCAGGTTCGATAGGGATGTATGCGCTATACCAATCGAAAGAGGAGACTTGGTGCTAGGTACATGTCAAGTTTCATTGGTATTGATTTGGTTTCAGATAGGTAGAATTTCATTCATTTACTCATATTGATCATTTCTGCTATAAAAAGCGCCCATTAGACCTCTATATGCGCGCTCCTACGTCTTCTACCAGGTTCGATAAGGATGTATGCGCTATACCAATCAAAAGAGAAGACTTGGTGCTAGGTACATGTCAAGTTTCGTCGAGATTGATTTGGTTACAGATAGGTAGAATTTCATTCATTTACTCATATGGATCATTTCTGCTATCAAAAGCGTCCCTTAGACCTCTATTTGCGCGCTCCTACGTCTTCTACCAGGTTCGATAGGGATGTATGCGCTATACCAATTGAAAGAGCAGACTTGGTGCTAGGTAAATGTCAAGTTTCATCGAGATTGATTTGGTTTCAGATAGGTAAAAGTTCATTCATTTACTCATATTGATCATTTCTGCTATAAAAAGCGCCCATTAGACATCTATATGCGCGCTCATACGTCTTCTACCAGGTTCGATAGGGATGTACGCGCTATACCAATCAAAAGAGGAGACTTGGTGCTAGGTACATGTCAAGTTTCATGGAGATTGATTTGGTTACAGATAGGTAGAATTTCATTCATTTACTCATATTGATCATTTCTGATATAAAAAGCGCCCATTAGACCTAAATATGCGCGCTCCTACGTCTTCTACCAGGTTTGATAGGGATGTATGCGCTATACCAATCGAAAGAGGAGACTTGGTGCTAGGTACATCTTAAGTTTCATCGAGATTGATTTGGTTACAGATAGGTGAAATTTCATTCATTTACTCTTATTGATCATTTCTGCTATCAAAAGCGTCCATTAGACCTCTATATGCGCGCTCGTACTTCTAGTACCAGGTTCGATAGGGATGTATGCGCTATACCAATCAAAAGAAGAGACTTGGGGCTAGGTACATATCAAGTTTCATCGAAATTGATTTGGTTACAGATAGGCAGAATTTCATTTATTTACTCATATTGATCATTTCTGCTATAAAAAGCGCCCATTAGACCTATATATGCGCGCTCCTACGTCTTCTACCAGGTTTGATAGGGATGTATGCGATATACCAATCGAAAGAGGAGACTTGGTGCTAGGTACATGTCAAGTTTCATCGAGATTGATTTGGTTACAGATAGGTAAAATTTCATTCATTTACTCATATTGATCATTTCTGCTATCAAAAGCTTCCATTAGACCTCTATATGCGCGCTCGTACTTCTTCTACCAGGTTCGATAGGGATCGATGTATGCGCTATACCAATCAAGAGAAGAGACTTTGGGCTAGGTACATGTCAAGTTTCATCGAAATTGATTTGGTTACAGATAGGCAAAATTTCATTTATCTACTCATATTGATCATTTCTGCTATAAAAAGCGCCCATTAGACCTCTATATCCGCGCTCCTACGTCTTCTACCAGGTTCGATAGGGATGTATTCGCTATACCAATCAAAAGAGGAGACTTGGGGCTAGGTACATGTCAAGTTTCATCGAGATTGATTTGGTTACAGATAGGTAGAATTTCATTCATTTACTCATATTGATAATTTCTGCTATAAAAAGCGCCCATTAGACCTCTATATGCGCGCTCCTACGTCTTCTACCAGGTTCGATAGGGATGTATGCGCTATACCAATCAAAAGAGGAGACTTGGGGCTAGGTACATGTCAAGTTTCATCGAGACTGATTTGGTTACAGATAGGTAGAATTTCATTTATTCACTCATTTTGATCATTTCTGCTATAAAAAGCGCCCATTAGACCTCTAAATGCGCGCTCCTACTTCTTCTACCAGGTTCGATAGGGATGTATGCGCTATACCAATTGAAAGAGGAGACTTGGTGCTAGGTAAATGTCAAGTTTCATCGAGATTGATTTGGTTACAGATAGGTAAAATTCATTCATTTACTCATATTGATCATTTCTGCTGTAAAAAGCGCCCATTAGACCTCTATATGCGCGCTCCTACGTCTTCTACCAGGTTCGATAGGGATGTATGCGCTATACCAATCGAAAGAGGAGACTTGGTGCTAGGTACAGGTCAAGTTTCATTGGTATTGATTTGGTTTCAGATAGGTAGAATTTCATTCATTTAATCATATTGAACATTTCTGCTATAAAAAAAGCGCCCATTAGACCTCTATATGCGCGCTCCTACGTCTTCTACCAGGTTCGATAGGGATGTATGCGCTATACCAATCGAAAGAGGAGACTTCGTGCTAGGTACATGTCAAGTTTCGTCGAGATTGATTTGGTTACAGATAGGTAAAATTTCATTCATTTACTCATATTGATCATTTCTGCTATCAAAAGCGTCCATAAGACCTCTATATGCGCGCTCCTACGTCTTCTACTAGGTTCGATAGGGATGTATGCGCTATACCAATCAAAAGAGGAGACTTGGTGCTAGGTACATGTCAAGTTTCATTGGTATTGATTTGGTTTCAGATAGGTAGAATTTCATTCATTTACTCATATTGATCATTTCTGCTATAAAAAGCGCCCATTAGACCTCTATATGCGCGCTCCTACGTCTTCTACCAGGTTCGATAGGGATGTATGCGCTATACCAATCGAAAGAGGAGACTTGGTGCTAGGTACATGTCAAGTTTCGTCGAGATTGATTTGGTTACAGATAGGTAGAATTTCATTCATTTACTCATATGGATTATTTCTGCTATCAAAAGCGTCCATTAGACCTCTATATGCGCGCTCCTACGTCTTCTACCAGGTTCGATAGGGATGTATGCGCTATACCAATCAAAAGAGGAGACTTGGGGCTAGGTACATGTCAAATTTCATCGAGATTGATTTGGTTACAGATAGGTAGAATTTCATTTATTTACTCATATTGATAATTTCTGCTATAAAAAGCGCCCATTAGACCTCTAAATGCACGCTCCTACGTCTTCTACCAGGTTCGATAGGGATGTATGCGCTATACCAATCGAAAGAGGAGACTTGGTGCTAGGGACATGTCAAGTTTCATCAGATTGATTTGGTTACAGATAGGTAAAATTTCATTCATTTACTCTTATTGATCATTTCTGCTATCAAAAGCGTCCATTAGACCTCTATATGCGCGCTCGTACTTCTACTACTAGGTTCGATAGGGATGTATGCGCTATACCAATCAAAGGAAGAGACTTGGGGCTAGGTACATGTCAAGTTTCATCGAAATTGATTTGGTTACAGATAGGCAGAATTTCATTTATTTACTCATATTGATCATTTCTGCTATAAAAAGCGCCCATTAGACCTCTATATGCGCGCTCCTACGTCTTCTACCAGGTTCGATAGGGATGTATGCGCTATACCAATCGAAAGAGGAGACTTGGTGCTTGGTACATGTCAAGTTTCATCGAGATTGATTTGGTTACAGATAGGAAGAATTTCATTCATTTACTCATATTGATCATTTCTGCTATAAAAAGCGCCCATTAGACCTCTATATGCGCGCTCCTACGTCTTCTACCAGGTTCGATAGGGATGTATGCGCTATACCAATCGAAAGAAGAGACTTGGTGCTAGGTACAAGTCAAGTTTCATTGAGATTGATTTGGTTTCAGATAGGTAAAATTTCATTCATTTACTCATATTGATCATTTCTGCTATAAAAAGCGCCCATTAGACCTCTATATTCGCGCTCCTACTTCTTCTACCAGGTTCGATAGGGATGTATGCGCTATTCCAATCGAAAGAGGAGACTTGGGGCTAGGTACATGTCAAGTTTCATGGAGATTGATATGGTTACAGATCGGCAGAATTTCATTTATTTACTCATATTGATCATTTCTGCTATAAAAAGCGCCTATAAACCTCTATATGCGCGCTCCTACGTCTTCTACCAGGTTCGATAGGGATGTATGCGCTATAACAATCGAAAGAAAAGACTTGGTGCTAGATACATGTAAAGTTTCATCGAGATTGATTTGGTTTCAGATAGGTAAAATTTCATTCATTTACTCATATTGATCATTTCTGCTATAAAAAGCGCCCATTAGACCTCTATATTCGCGCTCCTACTTCTTCTACCAGGTTCGATAGGGATGTACGCGCTATTCCAATCGAAAGAGGAGACTTGGGGCTAGGTACATGTCAAGTTTCATGGAGATTGATATGGTTACAGATCGGCAGAATTTCATTTATTTACTCATTTTGATCATTTCTGCTATAAAAAGCGCCCATTAGACCTCTATATGCGCGCTCCTACGTCTTCTACCAGGTACGATAGGGATGTATGCGCTATAACAATCGAAAGAGGAGACTTGGTGCTAGGTACATGTCAAGTTTCATCGAGATTGATTTGGTTTCAGATAGGTAAAATTTCATTCATTTACTCATATTGATAATTTCTGGTATAAAAAGCGCCCATTAGACATCTATATGCGCGCTCCTAGGTCTTCTACCATGTTCTATAGGGATGTATGCGCTATACCAATCGAAAGAGGAGACTTGGTGCTAGGAACATGTCAAGTTTCATCGAGATTGATTGGGTTTCAGATAGGTAAAATTTCATTTATTTACTCATATTGATCATTTCTGCTATAAAAAGCGCCCATTAGACCTCTATATGCGCGCTCCTACGTCTTCTATCAGGTTCGATAGGGATGTATGCGCTATACCAATCAAAAGAAGAGACTTGGTGCTA
Organism: Pinctada fucata; assembly: GCA_028142955.1. NCBI lineage: Eukaryota > Metazoa > Mollusca > Bivalvia > Pterioida > Pteriidae > Pinctada > Pinctada fucata. The sequence goes on from AP027109.1 coordinate 20,425,676, forward strand.
GGTACATGTCAAGTTTTATTGAGATTGATTTGGTTTCAGATAGGTAAAATTTCATTCATTTACTCATATTGATCATTTCTGCTATAAATAGCGCCCATTAGACCTCAATATGCGCGCTCCTACCTCTTCTACCAGGTTCGATAGGGATGTATGCGCTATACCAATCAAAAGAAGAGACTTGGTGCTAGGTACATGTCAAGTTTTATTGAGATTGATTTGGTTTCAGATAGGTAAAATTTCATTCATTTACTCATATTGATCATTTCTGCCATAAAACGCGCCCATTATACCTCTATATGCGCGCTCCTACGTCTTCTATCAGGTTCGATAGGGATGTATGCGCTATACCAATCGAAAGAGGAGAATTGGTGCTTGGTACATGTCAAGTTTCATCGAGATTGATTTGGTTACAGATAGGAAGAATTTCATTCATTTACTCATATTGATCATTTCTGCTATAAAAAGCGCCCATTAGACCTCTATATGCGCGCTCCTACGTCTTCTACCAGGTTCGATAGGGATGTATGCGCTATACCAATCGAAAGAAGAGACTTGGTGCTAGGTACAAGTCAAGTTTCATTGAGATTGATTTGGTTTCAGATAGGTAAAATTTCATTCATTTACTCATATTGATCATTTCTGCTATAAAAAGCGCCCATTAGACCTCTATATTCGCGCTCCTTCTTCTTCTACCAGGTTCGATAGGGATGTATGCGCTATTCCAATCGAAAGAGGAGACTTGGGGCTAGGTACATGTCAAGTTTCATGGAGATTGATATGGTTACAGATCGGCAGAATTTCATTTATTTACTCATATTGATCATTTCTGCTATAAAAAGCGCCTATAAACCTCTATATGCGCGCTCCTACGTCTTCTACCAGGTTCGATAGGGATGTATGCGCTATAACAATCGAAAGAAAAGACTTGGTGCTAGATACATGTAAAGTTTCATCGAGATTGATTTGGTTTCAGATAGGTAAAATTTCATTCATTTACTCATATTGATCATTTCTGCTATAAAAAGCGCCCATTAGACCTCTATATTCGCGCTCCTACTTCTTCTACCAGGTTCGATAGGGATGTACGCGCTATTCCAATCGAAAGAGGAGACTTGGGGCTAGGTACATGTCAAGTTTCATGGAGATTGATATGGTTACAGATCGGCAGAATTTCATTTATTTACTCATTTTGATCATTTCTGCTATAAAAAGCGCCCATTAGACCTCTATATGCGCGCTCCTACGTCTTCTACCAGGTACGATAGGGATGTATGCGCTATAACAATCGAAAGAGGAGACTTGGTGCTAGGTACATGTCAAGTTTCATCGAGATTGATTTGGTTTCAGATAGGTAAAATTTCATTCATTTACTCATATTGATAATTTCTGGTATAAAAAGCGCCCATTAGACATCTATATGCGCGCTCCTAGGTCTTCTACCATGTTCTATAGGGATGTATGCGCTATACCAATCGAAAGAGGAGACTTGGTGCTAGGAACATGTCAAGTTTCATCGAGATTGATTGGGTTTCAGATAGGTAAAATTTCATTTATTTACTCATATTGATCATTTCTGCTATAAAAAGCGCCCATTAGACCTCTATATGCGCGCTCCTACGTCTTCTATCAGGTTCGATAGGGATGTATGCGCTATACCAATCAAAAGAAGAGACTTGGTGCTAGGTACATGTCAAGTTTTATTGAGATTGATTTGGTTTCAGATAGGTAAAATTTCATTCATTTACTCATATTGATCATTTCTGCTATAAATAGCGCCCATTAGACCTCAATATGCGCGCTCCTACCTCTTCTACCAGGTTCGATAGGGATGTATGCGCTATACCAATCAAAAGAAGAGACTTGGTGCTAGGTACATGTCAAGTTTTATTGAGATTGATTTGGTTTCAGATAGGTAAAATTTCATTCATTTACTCATATTGATCATTTCTGCCATAAAACGCGCCCATTATACCTCTATATGCGCGCTCCTACGTCTTCTATCAGGTTCGATAGGGATGTATGCGCTATACCAATCGAAAGAGGAGACTTGGTGCTTGGTACATGTCAAGTGTAATCGAGATTGATTTGGTTACAGATAGGTAGAATTTCATTCATTTACTCATATTGATCATGTCTGCTATAAAAAGCGCCCATTAGACCTCTATATGCGCGCTCCTACGTCTTCTACCATGTTCTATAGGGATGTATGCGCTATACCAATCGAAAGAGGGAACTTGGTGCTAGGTACATGTCAAGTTTCATCGAGATTGATTTGGTTACAGATCGGTAAAATTTCATTTATTTACTCATATTGATCATTTCTGCTATAAAAAGCGCCCATTAAACCTCAATATGCGCGCTCCTACCTCTTCTACCAGGTTCGATAGGGATGTATGCGCTATACCAATCAAAAGAAGAGACTTGGTGCTAGGTACATGTCAAGTTTTATTGAGATTGATTTGGTTTCAGATAGGTAAAATTTCATTCATTTACTCATAGTGATCATTTCTGCCATAAAACGCGCCCATTAGACCTCTATATGCGCGCTCCTACGTCTTCTACCAGGTTCGATAGGGATGTATGCGCTATACCAATCGAAAGAGGAGACTTGGTGCTAGGTACATGTCAAGTTTCATCGGGATTGATTTTGTTTCAGATAGGTAGAATTTCATTCATTTACTCATATTGATCATGTCTGCTATAAAAAGCGCCCATTAGACCTCTATTTGCGCGCTCCTTCGTCTTCTACCAGGTTCGATAGGGATGTATGCGCTATACCAATCAAAAGAAGAGACTTGGTGCTAGGTACATGTCAAGTTTTATTGAGATTGATTTGGTTTCAGATAGGTAAAATTTCATTCATTTACTCATATTGATCATTTCTTCTATAAATAGCGCCCATTAGACCTCAATATGCGCGCTCCTACCTCTTCTACCAGGTTCGATAGGGATGTATGCGCTATACCAATCAAAAGAAGAGACTTGGTGCTAGGTACATGTCAAGTTTTATTGAGATTGATTTGGTTTCAGATAGGCAAAATTTCATTCATTTACTCATATTGATCATTTCTGCCATAAAACGCGCCCATTAGACCTCTATATGCGCGCTCCTACGTCTTCTACCAGGTTCGATAGGGATGTATGCGCTATACCAATCGAAAGAGGAGACTTGGTGCTAGGTACATGTCAAGTTTCATCGGGATTGATTTTGTTTCAGATAGGTAAAATGTCATTCATTGACTCATATTGATCATTTTTGCTATAAAATGCGTCCATTAGACCTCTATATGCGCGCTCCTACGTCTTCTACCAGGTTCGATAGGGATGTATGCGCTATACCAATCGAAAGAGGAGAGTTGGGGCTAGGTACATGTCAAGTTTCGCCGAGATTGATTTGGTTACAGATCGGTAGAATTTCATTTATTTACTCATTTTGATCATTTCTGCTATAAAAAGCGCCCATTAGACCTCTATATGCGCGCTCCTACGTCTTCTACCAGGTTCGATAGGGATGTATGCGCTATACCAATCGAAAGAGGAGACTTGGTGCTAGGTATATGTCAAGTTTCATCGAGATTGAATTGGTTTCAGATAGGTAGAATTTCATTCATTTACTTATATTGATCATTTCTGCTATTAAAAAGCTCCCATTAGACCTCTATATGCGCGCTCCTACGTCTTCTACCAGGTTCGATAGGGATGTATGCGCTATAACAATCGAAAGAGGAGACTTGGTGCTAGGTACATGTCAAGTTTCATCGAGATTGATTTGGTTTCAGATAGGTAAAATTTCATTCATTTACTCATATTGATAATTTCTGGTATAAAAAGCGCCCATTAGACATCTATATGCGAGCTCCTACGTCTTCTACCATGTTCTATAGGGATGTATGCGCTATACCAATCGAAAGAGGAGACTTGGTGCTAGGAACATGTCAAGTTTCATTGAGATTGATTGGGTTTCAGATAGGTAAAATTTCATTTATTTACTCATATTGATCATTTCTGCTATAAAAAGCGCCCATTAGACCTCTATATGCGCGCTCCTACGTCTTCTATCAGGTTCGATAGGGATGTATGCGCTATACCAATCAAAAGAAGAGACTTGGTGCTAGGTACATGTCAAGTTTTATTGAGATTGATTTGGTTTCAGATAGGTAAAATTTCATTCATTTACTCATATTGATCATTTCTGCTATAAATAGCGCCCATTAGACCTCAATATGCGCGCTCCTACCTCTTCTACCAGGTTCGATAGGGATGTATGCGCTATACCAATCAAAAGAAGAGACTTGGTGCTAGGTACATGTCAAGTTTTATTGAGATTGATTTGGTTTCAGATAGGTATTATTTCATTCATTTACTCATATTGATCATTTCTGCCATAAAACGCGCCCATTATACCTCTATATGCGCGCTCCTACGTCTTCTATCAGGTTCGATAGGGATGTATGCGCTATACCAATCGAAAGAGGAGACTTGGTGCTTGGTACATGTCAAGTGTAATCGAGATTGATTTGGTTACAGATAGGTAGAATTTCATTCATTTACTCATATTGATCATGTCTGCTATAAAAAGCGCCCATTAGACCTCTATATGCGCGCTCCTACGTCTTCTACCATGTTCTATAGGGATGTATGCGCTATACCAATCGAAAGAGGGAACTTGGTGCTAGGTACATGTCAAGTTTCATCGAGATTGATTTGGTTACAGATCGGTAAAATTTCATTTATTTACTCATATTGATCATTTCTGCTATAAAAAGCGCCCATTAAACCTCAATATGCGCGCTCCTACCTCTTCTACCAGGTTCGATAGGGATGTATGCGCTATACCAATCAAAAGAAGAGACTTGGTGCTAGGTACATGTCAAGTTTTATTGAGATTGATTTGGTTTCAGATAGGTAAAATTTCATTCATTTACTCATAGTGATCATTTCTGCCATAAAACGCGCCCATTAGACCTCTATATGCGCGCTCCTACGTCTTCTACCAGGTTCGATAGGGATGTATGCGCTATACCAATCGAAAGAGGAGACTTGGTGCTAGGTACATGTCAAGTTTCATCGGGATTGATTTTGTTTCAGATAGGTAGAATTTCATTCATTTACTCATATTGATCATGTCTGCTATAAAAAGCGCCCATTAGACCTCTATTTGCGCGCTCCTTCGTCTTCTACCAGGTTCGATAGGGATGTATGCGCTATACCAATCAAAAGAAGAGACTTGGTGCTAGGTACATGTCAAGTTTTATTGAGATTGATTTGGTTTCAGATAGGTAAAATTTCATTCATTTACTCATATTGATCATTTCTGCTATAAATAGCGCCCATTAGACCTCAATATGCGCGCTCCTACCTCTTCTACCAGGTTCGATAGGGATGTATGCGCTATACCAATCAAAAGAAGAGACTTGGTGCTAGGTACATGTCAAGTTTTATTGAGATTGATTTGGTTTCAGATAGGTAAAATTTCATTCATTTACTCATATTGATCATTTCTGCCATAAAACGCGCTCATTAGACCTCTATATGCGCGCTCCTACGTCTTCTACCAGGTTCGATAGGGATGTATGCGCTATACCAATCGAAAGAGGAGACTTGGTGCTAGGTACATGTCAAGTTTCATCGGGATTGATTTTGTTTCAGATAGGTAAAATGTCATTCATTGACTCATATTGATCATTTTTGCTATAAAATGCGTCCATTAGACCTCTATATGCGCGCTCCTACGTCTTCTACCAGGTTCGATAGGGATGTATGCGCTATACCAATCGAAAGAGGAGAGTTGGGGCTAGGTACATGTCAAGTTTCGTCGAGATTGATTTGGTTACAGATCGGTAGAATTTCATTTATTTACTCATTTTGATCATTTCTGCTATAAAAAACGCCCATTAGACCTCTATATGCGCGCTCCTACGTCTTCTACCAGGTTCGATAGGGATGTATGCGCTATACCAATCGAAAGAGGGGACTTGGTGCTAGGTACATGTCAAGTTTCATTAGAGCTATTCGAATAGGCGACGTAAATCTACCAACGAACTTCGTGCTACGTAAAGGTACGTAAAGGAACAAAATAAGGGACAGTCTCAAAAACACATTATTAAACAAATATATAATTTCTTACTTGAATGTATCAAAAGGATAAATCTAGCAGCATTATAAGCGATGTTAAACGTCTTTAAATTCACTAGCATCATTTAAGAACAGATAAACAGAAATTTTCGAATGCGTTGAAGAAACGATCAACCGAAGTTGATCGAACTTGGCTACATGTGCCCTTGGGAACTCCTGGTCCACAAGCAGTGACATTCACGAAGTGGTACAAACGTTAAACGTCTTTAAAATAAACTTATCAGCATGGACCAGACACATTTCGGGTACTAACCCTCGTCAGTGATCCTCAATCTAATTAATGTAATATGGCCAAATAGTGTGAAAGTTATTATGTCGAAAAATGTACCGAAAAACGTAACATGATGGGTGGGATATGAAGACGTTTACATTAGTACTTTCTGCAGCATACAAAAAGGTAATTCACCGCAATATAATTTATGTTTAGGAGAAAGGACGCCACCCAGGACCCACTTTGATGGGGCCTTGAATCCCTCAGCCCATTTTCGTTTTTTTTTATACCCCCCCCCCTCCCAAGCTAAAGCCTATTTCGCCTTTGATGTTATACAGTATCAACTCAAGCGCATGATAATTGTACCCCCTCCCCTTTGGTCAGACCAAAAAACGAGAATTTAGAGAAACAAGAGCCTCCTTTGCTTGTGTAAATTAAATCCATAATCTTAGTTTTTTGAGAGAAAAAAATTTACGACTGAGGCGTCTACAGTTGTCCCTTGAATTAATGTCAATAGTCTAGAAATATTTTTTCGATGTAATATTTGCTTTCTTTATCTTACATTATTTCTCTGCTTCTTTTAATACAAGCAAACTGAATTGTTCTTTGTTAATAGATAGATGCAAGCGTTGTTGGAAGGGGGGGTTGGTGAAAGCACGTAGATTTTATCATTCTTGGCACGTCGGAGTGCTCCTTTACAGTATAATTCTTCCTTTTTTATGCTACTATGATATATTTTGATTATCTATAGCGGCAGTGTTCATTCTTAAATGTCTGACCCATACATTTTTTGTATCAATGTGTCATACGATAATGAAGAATTGATCCATGCTTGCTGCAAATGTTCTTAAATGATGCTATTGAATTTGAAGACGTTTAACATGATTGATAATGGAGTTTTATTCTATATAACGGTTGGCGAAGCACATCCCCAAAAAGTCTTTTAAATATATTATTACAAAATTGTTAAGTTTTCCTGTCAAAATGTAAGATAAAGAAAGCAAATGTTTTTGTACGGTTCTACAAATTATTTCGCACGACTAAAAGATATCATTTTGAAATGTTTATTTTCTTTGTCTGTTAGTCCGTCTTTTGTTAATCACAACTCTATGAATACAGCTTAATTAATTCTATCTGTGGATTAAAGTAAGACATATTCTTTAGCGTGTTTAATAATGTACTTTTGAGACGTTCCCTTATTTTGTTCCTTTACGTACCAATAAGTAGTACGAAGTTCGTTGGTAGTTTTACGTTGCTTATTCGAACAACTCTATTGAGATTGATTTGGTTTCAGATAGGTAGAATTTCATTCATTTACTCATATTGATCATTTCTGCTATCAAAAGCTTCCATTAGACCTCTATATGCGCGCTCTTACTTCTTCTACCAGGTTCGATAGGGATGTATGCGGTATAACAATCGAAAGAAGAGACTTGGGGCTAGGTACATGTCAAGTTTCATCGAGATTGATTAGGTTACAGATAGGTAAGATTTTCATTCATTTACTCATATCGATCATTTCTGCTATAAAAAGCGCCCATTAGACCTCTATATGCGCGCTCCTACTTCTTCTACCAGGTTCGATAGGGATGTTTGCGCTATACAAATCGAAAGAGGAGACTTGGTGCTAAGTACATGTCAAGTTACATCGAGAATGATTTGGTTACAGATCGGTAGAATTTCATTTATTTACTCATATTGATCATTTCTGCTATAAAAAGCGCCCATTAGACCTCTATATGCGCGCTCCTACGTCTTCTACCAGGTTCGATAGGGATGTATGCGCTATACCAATCGAAAGAGGAGACTTGGTGCTAGGTACATGTCAAATATCATTGAGATTGATTCGGTTTCAGATAGGTAGAATTTCATTCATTTACTCATATTGATCATTTCTGTTATCAAAAGCGTCCATTAGACCTCTATATGCGCGCTCCTACTTCTTCTACCAGGTTCGATAGGGATGTATGCGCTATACCAATCAAAAGAAGAGACTTGTTGCTAGGTACATGTCAAGTTTTATTGAGATTGATTTGGTTTCAGATAGGTAAAATTTCATTCATTTACTCATAGTGATCATTTCTGCTATAAATAGCGCCCATTAGACCTCAATATGCGCGCTCCTACCTCTTCTAAAAGGTTCGATAGGGATGTATGCGCTATACCAATCAAAAGAAGAGACTTGGTGCTAGGTACATGTCAAGTTTTATTGAGATTGATTTGGTTTCAGATAGGTAAAATTTCATTCATTTACTCATATTGATCATTTCTGCCATAAAACGCGCCCATTAGACCTCTATATGCGCGCTCCTACGTCTTCTACCAGGTTCGACAGGGATGTATGCGCTATACCAATCGAAAGAGGAGACTTGGTGCTAGGTACATGTCAAGTTTCATCGGGATTGATTTTGTTTCAGATAGGTAAAATGTCATTCATTGACTCATATTGATCAATTCTGCTATAAAAAGCGTCCATTAGACCTCTATATGCGCGCTCCTACGTCTTCTACCAGGTTCGATAGGGATGTATGCGCTATACCAATCAAAAGAGGAGAGTTGGGGCTAGGTACATGTCAAGTTTCATCGAGATTGATTTGGTTACAGATCGGTAGAATTTCATTTATTTACTCATTTTGATCATTTCTGCTATAAAAAGCGCCCATTAGATCTCTATATGCGCGCTCCTACGTCTTCTACCAGGTTCGATAGGGATGTATGCGCTATACCAATCGAAAGAGGGGACTTGGTGCTAGGTACATGTCAAGTTTCATTGAGCTTGATTTGGTTTCAGATAGGTAGAATTTCATTCATTTACTCATATTGATCATTTCTGCTATCAAAAGCTTCCATTAGACCTCTATATGCGCGCTCTTACTTCTTCTACCAGGTTCGATAGGGATGTATGCGGTATAACAATCGAAAGAAGAGACTTGGGGCTAGGTACATGTCAAGTTTCATCGAGATTGATTAGGTTACAGATAGGTAAGATTTTCATTCATTTACTCATATCGATCATTTCTGCTATAAAAAGCGCCCATTAGACCTCTATATGCGCGCTCCTACTTCTTCTACTAGGTTCGATAGGGATGTTTGCGCTATACCAATCGAAAGAGGAGACTTGGTGCTAAGTACATGTCAAGTTACATCGAGAATGATTTGGTTAGAGATCGGTTGAATTTCATTTATTTACTCATATTGATCATTTCTGCTATAAAAAGCACCCATTAGACCTCTATATGCGCGCTCCTACGTCTTCTACCAGGTTCGATAGGGATGTATGCGCTATACCAATCGAAAGAGGAGACTTGGTGCTAGGTACAGGTCAAATATCATTGAGATTGAATTGGTTTCAGATAGGTAGAATTTCATTCATTTACTCATATTGATCATTTCTGTTATCAAAAGCGTCCATTAGACCTCTATATGCGCGCTCCTACTTCTTCTACCAGGTTCGATAGGGATGTATGCGCTATACCAATCAAAAGAGGAGACTTGGTGCTAGGTACATGTCAAGTTTCATCGAGATTGATTTGGTTTCAGATAGGTAGAATTTCATTCATTTACTCATATTGATCATTTCTGCTATAAAAAGCGCCCATTAGACCTCTATATGCGCGCTCATACCTCTTCTACCAGGTTCGATAGGGATGTATGCGCTATACTAATCAAAAGAGGAGACTTGGTGCTAGGTACATATCAAGTTTCATCGAGATTGATTAGGTTACAGATAGGTAAAATTTCATTCATTTACTCATATTGATCATTTCTGCTATAAAAAGCGCCAATTAGACCTCTATATGCGCGCTCCTACTTCTTCTACCAGGTTCGATAGGGATGTTTGCGCTATACCAATCGAAAGAGGAGACTTGGTGCTAGGTACATGTCAAGTTACATCGAGAATGATTTGGTTACAGATCGGTAGAATTTCATTTATTTACTCATATTGATCATTTCTGCTATAAAAAGCGCCCATTAGACCTCTATATGCGCGCTCCTACCTCTTCTACCAGGTTCGATAGGGATGTATGCGCTATACCAATCGAAAGAGGAGACTTGATGCTAGGTACATGTCAAGTTTCATCGAGATTGATTAGGTTACAGATAGGTAAAATTTTCATTCATTTACTCATATTGATCATTTCTGCTATAAAAAGCGCCCATTAGACCTCTATATGCGCGCTCCTACTTCTTCTACCAGGTTCCATAGGGATGTTTGCGCTATACCAATCGAAAGAGGAGACTTGGTGCTAGGTACATGTCAAGTTTCATCGAGATTGATTTGGTTTCAGATAGGTAGAATTTCATTTATTTACTCATATTGATCATTTCTGCTATAAAAAGCGCCCATTAGACCTCTATATGCGCGCTCCTACCTCTTCTACCAGGTTCGATAGGGATGTATGCGCTATACCAATCGAAAGAGGAGATTTGATGCTAGGTACATGTCAAGTTTCATCGAGATTGATTTGGTTTCAGATAGGTAGAATTTCATTCATTTACTCATATTGATCATTTCTGTTATCAAAAGCGTCCATTAGACCTCTATATGCGCGCTCCTACGTCTTCTACCAGGTTCGATAGGGATGTATGCGCTATACCAATCGAAAGAGGAGACTTGGTGCTAGGTACATGTCAAGTTGCATCGAGAATGATTTGGTTACAGATCGGTAGAATTTCATTTATTTACTCATATTGATCATTTCTGCTATAAAAAGCGTCCATTAGACCTCTATATGCGCGCTCCTACGTCTTCTACCAGGTTCGATAGGGATGTATGCGCTATACCAATCGAAAGAGGAGACTTGGTGCTAGGTACATGTCAAGTTTCATCGAGATTGATTTCGTTTCAGATAGGTAGAATTTCATTCATTTACTCATATTGATCATTTCTGTTATCAAAAGCGTCCATTAGACCTCTATATGCGCGCTCCTACGTCTTCTACCAGGTTCGATTGGGATGTATGCGCTATACCAATCGAAAGAGGAGACAAGGGGCAAGGTAGATGTCAAGTGTCATCGAGATTAATTTGGTTACAGATAGGTAGAATTTCATTTATTTACTCATATTGATCATTTCTGCAATGAAAAACGCCCATTAGACCTCTATATGCGCGCTCCTACGTCTTCTACCAGGTTCGATAGGGATGTATGCGCTATACCAATCGAAAGAGGAGACTTGGGGCTAGGTACATGTCAAGTTTCATCGAGATTGATTTGGTTACAGATCGGTAGAATTTCATTTATTTACTCATATTGATCATTTCTGCTATAAAAAGCGCCCATTAGACCTCTATATGCGCGCTCCTACGTCTTCTACCAGGTTCGATAGGGATACATGCGCTATACCAATCAAAAGAGGAGACTTGGTGCTAGGTACATGTCAAGTTTCATCGAGATTGATTTGGTTTCAGATAGGTAAAATTTCATTCATTTACTCATATTGATCATTTCTGCTATAAAAAGCGCCCATTAGACCTCTATATGCGCGCTCCTACGTCTTCTACCAGGTTCTATAGGGATGTATGCGCTATACCAATAGAGATAAGAGACTTGGTGATAGGTACATGTCAAGTTTAATCGATATTGATTTGGTTACAGATAGGTAGAATTTCATTCATTTACTCATATTGATCATTTCTGCTATAAAAAGCGCCCATTAGACCTCTATATGCGCGCTCCTACGTCTTCTACCAGGTTCGATGGGGATGTATGCGCTATACCAATCGAAAGAGGGGACTTGGTGCTAGGTACATGTCAAGTTTCATTGAGATTGATTTGGTTTCAGATAGGTAGAATTTCATTCATTTACTCATATTGATCATTTCTGCTATAAAAAGCGCCCATTAGACCTCTATATGCGCGCTCCTATGTCTTCTACCAGGTTCGATAGGGATGTATGCGCTATACCAATCAAAAGAGGAGACTTGGTGCTAGGTACATATCAAGTTTCATCGAGATTGATTTGGTTTCAGATAGGTAGAATTTCATTCATTTACTCATATTGATCATTTCTGTTATCAAAAGCGTCCATTAGACCTCTATATGCGCGCTCCTACGTCTTCTACCAGGTTCGATAGGGATGTATGCGCTATACCAATCGAAAGAGGAGACTTGGTGCTAGGTACATGTCAAGTTTCATCGAGATTGATTTGGTTTCAGATAGGTAGAATTTCATTCATTTACTCATATTGATCATTTCTGCTATAAAAAGCGCCCATTAGACCTCTATATGCGCGCTCATACCTCTTCTACCAGGTTCGATAGGGATGTATGCGCTATACTAATCAAAAGAGGAGACTTGGTGCTAGGTACATATCAAGTTTCATCGAGATTGATTAGGTTACAGATAGGTAAAATTTCATTCATTTACTCATATTGATCATTTCTGCTATAAAAAGCGCCCATTAGACCTCTATATGCGCGCTCCTACTTCTTCTACCAGGTTCGATAGGGATGTTTGCGCTATACCAATCGAAAGAGGAGACTTGGTGCTAGGTACATGTCAAGTTACATCGAGAATGATTTGGTTACAGATCGGTAGAATTTCATTTATTTACTCATATTGATCATTTCTGCTATAAAAAGCGCCCATTAGACCTCTATATGCGCGCTCCTACCTCTTCTACCAGGTTCGATAGGGATGTATGCGCTATACCAATCGAAAGAGGAGACTTGATGCTAGGTACATGTCAAGTTTCATCGAGATTGATTAGGTTACAGATAGGTAAAATTTTCATTCATTTACTCATATTGATCATTTCTGCTATAAAAAGCGCCCATTAGACCTCTATATGCGCGCTCCTACTTCTTCTACCAGGTTCCATAGGGATGTTTGCGCTATACCAATCGAAAGAGGAGACTTGGTGCTAGGTACATGTCAAGTTTCATCGAGATTGATTTGGTTTCAGATAGGTAGAATTTCATTTATTTACTCATATTGATCATTTCTGCTATAAAAAGCGCCCATTAGACCTCTATATGCGCGCTCCTACCTCTTCTACCAGGTTCGATAGGGATGTATGCGCTATACCAATCGAAAGAGGAGACTTGATGCTAGGTACATGTCAAGTTTCATCGAGATTGATTTGGTTTCAGATAGGTAGAATTTCATTCATTTACTCATATTGATCATTTCTGTTATCAAAAGCGTCCATTAGACCTCTATATGCGCGCTCCTACGTCTTCTACCAGGTTCGATAGGGATGTATGCGCTATACCAATCGAAAGAGGAGACTTGGTGCTAGGTACATGTCAAGTTGCATCGAGAATGATTTGGTTACAGATCGGTAGAATTTCATTTATTTACTCATATTGATCATTTCTGCTATAAAAAGCGTCCATTAGACCTCTATATGCGCGCTCCTACGTCTTCTACCAGGTTCGATAGGGATGTATGCGCTATACCAATCGAAAGAGGAGACTTGGTGCTAGGTACATGTCAAGTTTCATCGAGATTGATTTCGTTTCAGATAGGTAGAATTTCATTCATTTACTCATATTGATCATTTCTGTTATCAAAAGCGTCCATTAGACCTCTATATGCGCGCTCCTACGTCTTCTACCAGGTTCGATTGGGATGTATGCGCTATACCAATCGAAAGAGGAGACAAGGGGCTAGGTAGATGTCAAGTGTCATCGAGATTAATTTGGTTACAGATAGGTAGAATTTCATTTATTTACTCATATTGATCATTTCTGCAATGAAAAACGCCCATTAGACCTCTATATGCGCGCTCCTACGTCTTCTACCAGGTTCGATAGGGATGTATGCGCTATACTAATCGAAAGAGGAGACTTGGGGCTAGGTACATGTCAAGTTTCATCGAGATTGATTTGGTTACAGATCGGTAGAATTTCATTTATTTACTCATATTGATCATTTCTGCTATAAAAAGCGCCCATTAGACCTCTATATGCGCGCTCCTACGTCTTCTACCAGGTTCGATAGGGATACATGCGCTATACCAATCAAAAGAGGAGACTTGGTGCTAGGTACATGTCAAGTTTCATCGAGATTGATTTGGTTTCAGATAGGTAAAATTTCATTCATTTACTCATATTGATCATTTCTGCTATAAAAAGCGCCCATTAGACCTCTATATGCGCGCTCCTACGTCTTCTACCAGGTTCTATAGGGATGTATGCGCTATACCAATAGAGATAAGAGACTTGGTGATAGGTACATGTCAAGTTTAATCGATATTGATTTGGTTACAGATAGGTAGAATTTCATTCATTTACTCATATTGATCATTTCTGCTATAAAAAGCGCCCATTAGACCTCTATATGCGCGCTCCTACTTCCTCTACCAGGTTCGATAGGGATGTATGCGCTATACCAATCGAAAGAGGAGACTTGGTGCTAGGAACATGTCAAGTTTCGTTGAGATTGATTTGGTTTCAGATAGGTAAAATTTCATTCATTTACTCATATTGATCATTTCTGCTATAAAAAGCGCCAATAAGACCTCTATATGCGCGCTCCTACGTCTTCTACCAGGTTCGATAGGGATGTATGCGCTATACCAATCGAGAGAAGAGACTTGGTGCTAGGTACATGTCAAGTTTCATCGAGATTGATTTGGTTACAGATAGGTAGAATTTCATTTATTTACTCATATTGATCATTTCTGCTATAAAAAGCGCCCATTAGACCTATATATGCGCGCTCCTACGTCTTCTACCAGGTTCGATAGGGATACATGCGCTATACCAATCAAAAGAGGAGACTTGGTGCTAGGTACATGTCAAGTTTCATCGATATTGATTTGGTTACAGATAGGTAGAATTTCATTCATTTACTCATATTGATCATTTCTGCTATAAAAAGCGCCCATTAGACCTCTATATGCGCGCTCCTACGTCTTCTACCAGGTTCGATGGGGATGTATGCGCTATACCAATCGAAAGAGGGGACTTGGTGCTAGGTACATGTCAAGTTTCATTGAGATTGATTTGGTTTCAGATAGGTAGAATTTCATTCATTTACTCATATTGATCATTTCTGCTATAAAAAGCGCCCATTAGACCTCTATATGCGCGCTCCTATGTCTTCTACCAGGTTCGATAGGGATGTATGCGCTATACCAATCAAAAGAGGAGACTTGGTGCTAGGTACATATCAAGTTTCATCGAGATTGATTTGGTTTCAGATAGGTAGAATTTCATTCATTTACTCATATTGATCATTTCTGTTATCAAAAGCGTCCATTAGACCTCTATATGCGCGCTCCTACGTCTTCTACCAGGTTCGATAGGGATGTATGCGCTATACCAATCGAAAGAGGAGACTTGGTGCTAGGTACATGTCAAGTTTCATCGAGATTGATTTGGTTTCAGATAGGTAGAATTTCATTCATTTACTCATATTGATCATTTCTGCTATAAAAAGCGCCCATTAGACCTCTATATGCGCGCTCATACCTCTTCTACCAGGTTCGATAGGGATGTATGCGCTATACTAATCAAAAGAGGAGACTTGGTGCTAGGTACATATCAAGTTTCATCGAGATTGATTAGGTTACAGATAGGTAAAATTTCATTCATTTACTCATATTGATCATTTCTGCTATAAAAAGCGCCCATTAGACCTCTTTATGCGCGCTCCTACTTCTTCTACCAGGTTCGATAGGGATGTTTGCGCTATACCAATCGAAAGAGGAGACTTGGTGCTAGGTACATGTCAAGTTACATCGAGAATGATTTGGTTACAGATCGGTAGAATTTCATTTATTTACTCATATTGATCATTTCTGCTATAAAAAGCGCCCATTAGACCTCTATATGCGCGCTCCTACCTCTTCTACCAGGTTCGATAGGGATGTATGCGCTATACCAATCGAAAGAGGAGACTTGATGCTAGGTACATGTCAAGTTTCATCGAGATTGATTAGGTTACAGATAGGTAAAATTTTCATTCATTTACTCATATTGATCATTTCTGCTATAAAAAGCGCCCATTAGACCTCTATATGCGCGCTCCTACTTCTTCTACCAGGTTCCATAGGGATGTTTGCGCTATACCAATCGAAAGAGGAGACTTGGTGCTAGGTACATGTCAAGTTTCATCGAGATTGATTTGGTTTCAGATAGGTAGAATTTCATTTATTTACTCATATTGATCATTTCTGCTATAAAAAGCGCCCATTAGACCTCTATATGCGCGCTCCTACCTCTTCTACCAGGTTCGATAGGGATGTATGCGCTATACCAATCGAAAGAGGAGACTTGATGCTAGGTACATGTCAAGTTTCATCGAGATTGATTAGGTTACAGATAGGTAAAATTTTCATTCATTTACTCATATTGATCATTTCTGCTATAAAAAGCGCCCATTAGACCTCTATATGCGCGCTCCTACGTCTTCTACCAGGTTCGATAGGGATACATGCGCTATACCAATCAAAAGAGGAGACTTGGTGCTAGGTACATGTCAAGTTTCATCGAGATTGATTTGGTTTCAGATAGGTAAAATTTCATTCATTTACTCATATTGATCATTTCTGCTATAAAAAGCGCCCATTAGACCTCTATATGCGCGCTCCTACGTCTTCTACCAGGTTCTATAGGGATGTATGCGCTATACCAATAGAGATAAGAGACTTGGTGATAGGTACATGTCAAGTTTAATCGATATTGATTTGGTTACAGATAGGTAGAATTTCATTCATTTACTCATATTGATCATTTCTGCTATAAAAAGCGCCCATTAGACCTCTATATGCGCGCTCCTACTTCCTCTACCAGGTTCGATAGGGATGTATGCGCTATACCAATCGAAAGAGGAGACTTGGTGCTAGGAACATGTCAAGTTTCGTTGAGATTGATTTGGTTTCAGATAGGTAAAATTTCATTCATTTACTCATATTGATCATTTCTGCTATAAAAAGCGCCAATAAGACCTCTATATGCGCGCTCCTACGTCTTCTACCAGGTTCGATAGGGATGTATGCGCTATACCAATCGAGAGAAGAGACTTGGTGCTAGGTACATGTCAAGTTTCATCGAGATTGATTTGGTTACAGATAGGTAGAATTTCATTTATTTACTCATATTGATCATTTCTGCTATAAAAAGCGCCCATTAGACCTATATATGCGCGCTCCTACGTCTTCTACCAGGTTCGATAGGGATACATGCGCTATACCAATCAAAAGAGGAGACTTGGTGCTAGGTACATGTCAAGTTTCATCGATATTGATTTGGTTACAGATAGGTAGAATTTCATTCATTTACTCATATTGATCATTTCTGCTATAAAAAGCGCCCATTAGACCTCTATATGCGCGCTCCTACGTCTTCTACCAGGTTCGATGGGGATGTATGCGCTATACCAATCGAAAGAGGGGACTTGGTGCTAGGTACATGTCAAGTTTCATTGAGATTGATTTGGTTTCAGATAGGTAGAATTTCATTCATTTACTCATATTGATCATTTCTGCTATAAAAAGCGCCCATTAGACCTCTATATGCGCGCTCCTATGTCTTCTACCAGGTTCGATAGGGATGTATGCGCTATACCAATCAAAAGAGGAGACTTGGTGCTAGGTACATATCAAGTTTCATCGAGATTGATTTGGTTTCAGATAGGTAGAATTTCATTCATTTACTCATATTGATCATTTCTGTTATCAAAAGCGTCCATTAGACCTCTATATGCGCGCTCCTACGTCTTCTACCAGGTTCGATAGGGATGTATGCGCTATACCAATCGAAAGAGGAGACTTGGTGCTAGGTACATGTCAAGTTTCATCGAGATTGATTTGGTTTCAGATAGGTAGAATTTCATTCATTTACTCATATTGATCATTTCTGCTATAAAAAGCGCCCATTAGACCTCTATATGCGCGCTCATACCTCTTCTACCAGGTTCGATAGGGATGTATGCGCTATACTAATCAAAAGAGGAGACTTGGTGCTAGGTACATATCAAGTTTCATCGAGATTGATTAGGTTACAGATAGGTAAAATTTCATTCATTTACTCATATTGATCATTTCTGCTATAAAAAGCGCCCATTAGACCTCTTTATGCGCGCTCCTACTTCTTCTACCAGGTTCGATAGGGATGTTTGCGCTATACCAATCGAAAGAGGAGACTTGGTGCTAGGTACATGTCAAGTTACATCGAGAATGATTTGGTTACAGATCGGTAGAATTTCATTTATTTACTCATATTGATCATTTCTGCTATAAAAAGCGCCCATTAGACCTCTATATGCGCGCTCCTACCTCTTCTACCAGGTTCGATAGGGATGTATGCGCTATACCAATCGAAAGAGGAGACTTGATGCTAGGTACATGTCAAGTTTCATCGAGATTGATTAGGTTACAGATAGGTAAAATTTTCATTCATTTACTCATATTGATCATTTCTGCTATAAAAAGCGCCCATTAGACCTCTATATGCGCGCTCCTACTTCTTCTACCAGGTTCCATAGGGATGTTTGCGCTATACCAATCGAAAGAGGAGACTTGGTGCTAGGTACATGTCAAGTTTCATCGAGATTGATTTGGTTTCAGATAGGTAGAATTTCATTTATTTACTCATATTGATCATTTCTGCTATAAAAAGCGCCCATTAGACCTCTATATGCGCGCTCCTACCTCTTCTACCAGGTTCGATAGGGATGTATGCGCTATACCAATCGAAAGAGGAGACTTGATGCTAGGTACATGTCAAGTTTCATCGAGATTGATTTGGTTTCAGATAGGTAGAATTTCATTCATTTACTCATATTGATCATTTCTGTTATCAAAAGCGTCCATTAGACCTCTATATGCGCGCTCCTACGTCTTCTACCAGGTTCGATAGGGATGTATGCGCTATACCAATCGAAAGAGGAGACTTGGTGCTAGGTACATGTCAAGTTGCATCGAGAATGATTTGGTTACAGATCGGTAGAATTTCATTTATTTACTCATATTGATCATTTCTGCTATAAAAAGCGTCCATTAGACCTCTATATGCGCGCTCCTACGTCTTCTACCAGGTTCGATAGGGATGTATGCGCTATACCAATCGAAAGAGGAGACTTGGTGCTAGGTACATGTCAAGTTTCATCGAGATTGATTTCGTTTCAGATAGGTAGAATTTCATTCATTTACTCATATTGATCATTTCTGTTATCAAAAGCGTCCATTAGACCTCTATATGCGCGCTCCTACGTCTTCTACCAGGTTCGATTGGGATGTATGCGCTATACTAATCGAAAGAGGAGACTTGGGGCTAGGTACATGTCAAGTTTCATCGAGATTGATTTGGTTACAGATCGGTAGAATTTCATTTATTTACTCATATTGATCATTTCTGCTATAAAAAGCGCCCATTAGACCTCTATATGCGCGCTCCTACGTCTTCTACCAGGTTCGATAGGGATACATGCGCTATACCAATCAAAAGAGGAGACTTGGTGCTAGGTACATGTCAAGTTTCATCGAGATTGATTTGGTTTCAGATAGGTAAAATTTCATTCATTTACTCATATTGATCATTTCTGCTATAAAAAGCGCCCATTAGACCTCTATATGCGCGCTCCTACGTCTTCTACCAGGTTCTATAGGGATGTATGCGCTATACCAATAGAGATAAGAGACTTGGTGATAGGTACATGTCAAGTTTAATCGATATTGATTTGGTTACAGATAGGTAGAATTTCATTCATTTACTCATATTGATCATTTCTGCTATAAAAAGCGCCCATTAGACCTCTATATGCGCGCTCCTACTTCCTCTACCAGGTTCGATAGGGATGTATGCGCTATACCAATCGAAAGAGGAGACTTGGTGCTAGGAACATGTCAAGTTTCGTTGAGATTGATTTGGTTTCAGATAGGTAAAATTTCATTCATTTACTCATATTGATCATTTCTGCTATAAAAAGCGCCAATAAGACCTCTATATGCGCGCTCCTACGTCTTCTACCAGGTTCGATAGGGATGTATGCGCTATACCAATCGAGAGAAGAGACTTGGTGCTAGGTACATGTCAAGTTTCATCGAGATTGATTTGGTTACAGATAGGTAGAATTTCATTTATTTACTCATATTGATCATTTCTGCTATAAAAAGCGCCCATTAGACCTATATATGCGCGCTCCTACGTCTTCTACCAGGTTCGATAGGGATACATGCGCTATACCAATCAAAAGAGGAGACTTGGTGCTAGGTACATGTCAAGTTTCATCGAGATAGATTTGGTTACAGATAGTTAGAATTTCATTTATTTACTCATATTGATCATTTCTGCTATAAAAAGCGCCCATTAGATCTCTATATGCGCGCTCCTACGTCTTCTACCAGGTTCGATAGGGATGTATGCGCTATACCAATCGAAAGAGAAGACTTGGGGCTAGGTACATGTCAAGTTTCGTCGAGATTGATTTGGTTACAGATCGGTAGAATTTCATTTATTTACTCATATTGATCATTTCTGCTATAAAAAGCGCCCATTAGACCTCTATATGCGCGCTCCTACGTCTTCTACCAGGTTCGATAGGGATGTATGCGCTATACCAATCGAAAGAAGAGACTTGGGGCTAGGTACATGTCAAGTTTCATCGAGATTGATTTGGTTACAGATCGGTAGAATTTCATTCATTTACTCATATTGATCATTTCTGTTATCAAAAGCGTCCATTAAACCTCTATATGCGCGCTCCTACGTCTTCTACCAGGTTCGATTGGGATGTATGCGCTATACCAATCGAAAGAGGAGACAAGGGGCTAGGTATATGTCAAGTTTCATCGAGATTGATTTGGTTACAGATAGGTAGAATTTCATTTATTTACTCATTGATCATTTCTGCAATGAAAAACGCCCATTAGACCTCTATATGCGCGCTCCTACGTCTTCTACCAGGTTCGATAGGGATGTATGCGCTATACCAATCGAAAGAAGAGACTTGGGGCTAGGTACATGTCAAGTTTCATCGAGATTGATTTGGTTACAGATCGGTAGAATTTCATTCATTTACTCATATTGATCATTTCTGCTATAAAAAGCGCCCATTAGACCTCTATATGCGCGCTCCTACGTCTTCTACCAGGTTCGATAGGGATACATGCGCTATACCAATCAAAAGAGGAGACTTGGTGCTAGGTACATGTCAAGTTTCATCGAGATTGATTTGGTTTCAGATAGGTAAAATTTCATTCATTTACTCATATTGATCATTTCTGTTATCAAAAGCGTCCATTAGACCTGTATATGCGCGCTCCTACGTCTTCTACCAGGTTCGATAGGGATGTATGCGCTATACCAATCGAAAGAGGAGAGTTGGGGCTAGGTACATGTCAAGTTTCATCGAGATAGATTTGGTTACAGATAGTTAGAATTTCATTTATTTACTCATATTGATCATTTCTGCTATAAAAAGCGGCCATTAGATCTCTATATGCGCGCTCCTACGTCTTCTACCAGGTCCGATAGGGATGTTTGCGCTATACCAATCGAAAGAGAAGACTTGGGGCTAGGTACATGTCAAGTTTCGTCGAGATTGATTTGGTTACAGATCGGTAGAATTTCATTTATTTACTCATATTGATCATTTCTGCTATAAAAAGCGCCCATTAGACCTCTATATGCGCGCTCCTACATCTTCTACCAGGTTCGATAGGGATGTATGCGCTATACCAATCGAGAGAAGAGACTTGGTGTTAGGTACATGTCAAGTTTCATCGATATTGATTAGGTTACAGATAGGTAGAATTTCATTCATTTACTCATATTGATCATTTCTGCTATAAAAAGCGCCCATTAGACCTCTATATGCGCCATCCTACGTCTTCTACCAGGTTCGATAGGGATGTATGCGCTATACCAATCGAAAGAGGAGACTTGGGGCTAGGTACATGTCAAGTTTCATCGAGATTGATTTGGTTACAGATAGGTAAAATTTCATTCATTTACTCATATTGATCATTTCTTTTATCAAAAGCGTCCATTAGACCTCTATATGCGCGCTCCTACGTCTTCTACCAGGTTCGATAGGGATGTATGCGCTATACCAATCGAAAGAGGAGACTTGAGCTAGGTACATATCAAGTTTCATTGAGATTGATTTGGTTACAGATCGGTGAAATTTCATTTATTTACTCATATTGATTATTTCTGCTATAAAAAGCGCCCATTAGACCTCTATATGCGCGCTCCTACGTCTTCTACCAGGTTCGATAGGGATGTATGCGCTATACCAATCGAAAGAGGAGTCTTGGGGCTAGGTACATATCAAGTTTCATTGAGATTGATTTGGTTACAGATCGGTAGAATTTCATTTATTTACTCATATTGATCATTTCTGCTATAAAAAGCGCCCATCAGACCTCTATATGCGCGCTCCTACCTCTTCTACCAGGTTCGATAGGGATGTATGCGCTATACCAATCGTAAGAGGAGACTTGGTGCTAGGTACATGTCAAGTTTCATCGAGATTGATTTGGTTTCAGATAGGTAAAATTTCATTCATTTACTCATATTGATCATTTCTGCTATAAAAAGCGCCCATTAGACCTCTATATGCGCGCCCCTACGTCTTCTACCAGGTTCTATAGGGATGTATGCGCTATACCAATAGAGATAAGAGACTTGGTGATTTGTACATGTCAAGTTTAATCGATATTGATTTGGTTACAGATAGGTAGAATTTCATTCATTTACTCATATTGATCATTTCTGCTATAAAAAGCGCCCATTAGACCTCTATATGCGCGCTATTACGTCCTCTACCAGGTTCGATAGGGATGTATGCGCTATACCAATCGAAAGAGGAGACTTGGTGCTAGGTACATGTCAAGTTTCGTTGAGATTGATTTGGTTTCAGATAGGTAAAATTTCATTCATTTACTCATATTGATCATTTCTGCTATAAAAAGCGCCCATAAGACCTCTATATGCGCGCTCCTACGTCTTCTACCAGGTTCGATAGGGATGTATGCGCTATACCAATCGAGAGAAGAGACTTGGTGCTAGGTACCTGTCAAGTTTCATCGATATTGATTTGGTTACAGATAGGTAGAATTTCATTTATTTACTCATATTGATCATTTCTGCTATAAAAAGCGGCCATCAGACCTCTATATGCGCGCTCCTACGTCTTCTACCAGGTTCGATAGGGATGTATGCGCTATACCAATCAAAAGAGGTGACTTGGGGCTAGGTACATGTCAAGTTTCATCGAGATTGATTTGGTTTCAGATAGGTAAAATTTCATTCATTTACTCATGTTGATCATTTCTGCTATAAAAAGCGCCAAATAAACCTCTTTATGCGCGCTCCTAATTCTTCTACCAGGTTCGATAGGGATGTATGCGCTATACCAATCAAAAGAGAAGACTTGGGGCTAGGTACATGTCAAGTTTCATCAAGATTGATTTGGTTTCAAAGAGGTAGAATTTCATTCATTTACTCATATTGATCATTTCTGCCATAAAAAGCGCCCATTTGACCTCTATATGCGCGCTCCTAAGTCTTGTACCAGGTTAGATAGGGATGTATGCGCTATACCAATCGAAAGAGAAGACTTGGGGCTAGGTACATGTCAAGTTTCATCAAGATTGATTTGGTTTCAGATAGGCAGAATGTCAATCCTTTATTCATATTTGTCATTTCTGCTATAAAAAGCGCCCATTAGAGCTCTATACGCGCGCTCCTACGTCTTCTACTAGGTTCGATAGGGATGTATGCGCTATGCCAATCAAAAGAGGAGTCTTGGTGATTTGTACATGTCAAGTTTAATCGATATTGATTTGGTTACAGACAGGTAGAATTTCATTCATTTACTCATATTGATCATTTCTGCTATAAAAAGCGCCCATTAGACCTCTATATGCGCGCTATTACGTCCTCTACCAGGTTCGATAGGGATGTATGCGCTATACCAATCAAAAGAGGTGACTTGGGGCTAGGTACATGTCAAGTTTCATCGAGATTGATTTGGTTTCAGATAGGTAAAATTTCATTCATTTACTCATTTTGATCATTTCTGCTATAAAAAGCGCCAAATAAACCTCTTTATGCGCGCTCCTATGTCTTCTACCAGGTTCCATAGGGATGTATGCGCTATACCAATCGAAAGAGGAGACTTGGGGCTAAGAACATGTCAAGTTTTGTCGAGATTGATTTGGTTTCAGATAGGTAAGATTTCATTCATTTATTCATATTGATCATTTCTGCTATAAAAAGCGCCCATTGGACCTCTACATGCGCGCTCCTACGTCTTCTACCAGGTTCGATAGGGATGTATGCGCTATACCAATCGAAAGAGAAGACTTGGGGCTAGGTGCATGTCAAGTTTCATCAAGATTGATTTGGTTTCAGATAGGCAGATTTTCATTTATTTAGTGATATAGATAATTTCTGCTATAAAAAGCGCCCATTAGATTCTATATGCGCGCTCCTAATTCTTCTACCAGGTTCGATAGGAATGTATGCGCTATACCAATCGAAAGAAAAGACTTGGGGCTAGGTACATGTCAAGTTTCACTATGATTGATTTGGTTTCAGATAGGTAGAATTTCAGTCATTTACTCATATTGATCATTTCTGCTATAAAAAGCGGCCATTAGACCTCTATATGCCCACTCATACGTCTTGTACTAGGTTCGATAGGAATGTATGCGCTATACCAATCGAAAGAAGAGACTTGGGTCTAGGTACATGTCAAGTTTCATCGAGATTGATTTGGTTTCAGATAGGTAAAATTTCATTCTTTTATTCATATTGATCATTTCTGCTATAAAAAGCGCCCATTTGACCTCTATACGCGCGCTCCTACGTCTTGTACCAGGTTCGATAGGGATGTATGCGCTATATCAATCGAAAGAAGAGACTTGGGGCTAGGCACATGTCAAGTTTCATCAAGATTGATTTGGTTTCAGATAGATAGAATTTCATTCATTTAGTCATAAAGATCATTTCTGCTATAAAAAGCGCCCATAAGATTCTATATGCTCGCTCATAATTCTTCAACCAGGTTCGATAGGGATGTATGCGCTATACCACTCGGAAGAAGAGACTGGGGGCTAGGTACATGTCAAGTTTCATTGAGATTGATTTGGTTTCAGATAGGCAAAATTTCATTCATTTACTCATATTGATCATTTCTGCTATAAAAAGCGCAAAATAAACCTGTTTATGCGCGCTCCTATGTCTTCTACCAGGTTCGATAGGGATGTATGCGCTATACCAATCGAAAGAGAAGACTTGGGGCAAGGTACATGTCAAGTTTCATCAAGATTGATTTGGCTTCAGATAGGTAGAATGTCATTCATTTAGTCATATAG
This sequence comes from Pinctada fucata, assembly GCA_028142955.1. Lineage (NCBI taxonomy): Eukaryota > Metazoa > Mollusca > Bivalvia > Pterioida > Pteriidae > Pinctada > Pinctada fucata. The sequence continues at coordinate 20,451,302 of AP027109.1, forward strand.
ATCATTTCTGCTATAAAAAGCGCCCATTAGATTCTATATGCGCGCTCCTAATTCTTCTACCATTTTCGATAGGGATGTATGCGCTATACCACTCAAAAGAGGAGACTTAGGGCTAGGGAAATGTCAAGTTTCATCAAAATTGATTTGGTTTCAGATAGGTAGAATTTCATTACTCCTCCCGGGCACCTGGTCCCACCTCTAGCTTGCTAGGGGTCCGTCGATGCTTAATTTTGTACTCTATTGTGAGTGCTGTTGAGATTATCGTCAGGATCTTCTTTAACTCATTTATTTACTCATATTGATCATTTCTGCTTTTAAAAGCGCCCATTAGACCTCTATATGCGCGCTCCTACCTCTTCTACCAGGTTCGATAGGGATGTATGCGCTATACCAATCAAAATAGAAGACTGAGGGCTAGGTACATGTCAAGTTTCATTGAGATTGATTTGGTTTCAGATAGGTAAAATTTCATTCATTTACTCATATTGATCATTTCTACTATTAAAAGCGCCCACTAGACCTCTATATGCGCGCTCCTACGTCTTGTACCAGGTTCGATAGGGATGTATGCGCTATACCAATCGAAAGAGGAGACTTGGGGCTAGGTACATGTCAAGTTTCATCAAGATTAATTTGGTTTCAGAGAGGTAGAATTTCATTCATTTACTCATATTGATCATTTCTGCCATAAAAAGCGCCCATTTGACCTCTATATGCGCGCTCCTAAGTCTTGTACCAGGTTAGATAGGGATGTATGCGCTATACCAATCGAAAGAGAAGACTTGGGGCTAGGTACATGTCAAGTTTCATCAAGATTGATTTGGTTTCAGATAGGTAGAATGTCAATCCTTTATTCATATTTGTCATTTCTGCTATAAAAAGCGCCCATTAGAGCTCTATACGCGCGCTCCTACGTCTTCTACTAGGTTCGATAGGGATGTATGCGCTATGCCAACCAAAAGAGGAGACTTGGTGCTAGGTACATGTTAAGTTTCATCGAGATTGATTAGGTTTCAGATAGGTAAAATTTCATTCATTTACTCATATTGATCATTTCTGCTATAAAAAGCGCCCATTAGACCTCTATATGCGCGCTCCTACGTCTTCTACCAGGTTCGATAGGGATGTATGCGCTATACCAATCAAAAGAGGTGACTTAGGGCTAGGTACATGTCAAGTTTCATCGAGATTGATTTGGTTTCAGATAGGTAAAATTTCATTCATTTACTCATTTTGATCATTTCTGCTATAAAAAGCGCCAAATAAACCTCTTTATGCGCGCTCCTATGTCTTCTACCAGGTTCCATAGGGATGTATGCGCTATACCAATCGAAAGAGGAGACTTGGGGCTAAGAACATGTCAAGTTTTGTCGAGATTGATTTGGTTTCAGATAGGTAAGATTTCATTCATTTATTCATATTGATCATTTCTGCTATAAAAAGCGCCCATTTGACCTCTACATGCGCGCTCCTACGTCTTCTACCAGGTTCGATAGGGATGTATGCGATATACCAATCGAAAGAGAAGACTTGGGGCTAGGTGCATGTCAAGTTTCATCAAGATTGATTTGGTTTCAGATAGGCAGATTTTCATTTATTTAGTCATATAGATAATTTCTGCTATAAAAAGCGCCCATTAGATTCTATATGCGCGCTCCTAATTCTTCTACCAGGTTCGATAGGGATGTATGCGCTATACCAATCGAAAGAAAAGACTTGGGGCTAGGTACATGTCAAGTTTCACTATGATTGATTTGGTTTCAGATAGGTAGAATTTCAGTCATTTACTCATATTGATCATTTCTGCTATAAAAAGCGGCCATTAGACCTCTATATGCCCACTCATACGTCTTGTACTAGGTTCGATAGGAATGTATGCGCTATACCAATCGAAAGAAGAGACTTGGGTCTAGGTACATGTCAAGTTTCATCGAGATTGATTTGGTTTCAGATAGGTAAAATTTCATTCATTTATTCATATTGATCATTTCTGCTATAAAAAGCGCCCATTAGACCTCTATACGCGCGCTCCTACGTCTTCTACCAGATTTGATAGGGATGTATGCGCTATACCAATCGAAAGACGAGACTTAGGGCTAGGTACATGTCAAGTTTCATCAAGATTGATTTGGTTTCAGATAGGTGAAATTTCATTCATTTAGTCATATAGATCATTTCTGCTATAAAAAGCGCCCATTAGATTCTATATGCGCGCTCCTAATTCTTCTACCATTTTCGATAGGGATGTATGCGCTATACCACTCAAAAGAGGAGAATTAGGGCTAAGGAAATGTCAAGTTTCATCAAAATTGATTTGGTTTCAGATAGGCAGAATTTCATTCATTTACTCATATTGATCATTTCTGCTTTTAAAAGCGCCCATTAGACCTCTATATGCGCGCTCCTACGTCTTGTACCAGGTTCGATAGGGATGTATGCGCTATACCAATCGAAAGAGAAGACTTGGGGCTAGGGACATGTCAAGTTTCATCGAGATTGATTTGGTTTCAGATAGGTAAAATTTCATTCTTTTATTCATATTGATCATTTCTGCTATAAAAAGCGCCCATTTGACCTCTATACGCGCGCTCCTACGTCTTGTACCAGGTTCGATAGGGATGTATGCGCTATATCAATCGAAAGAAGAGACTTGGGGCTAGGCACATGTCAAGTTTCATCAAGATTGATTTGGTTTCAGATAGATAGAATTTCATTCATTTAGTCATAAAGATCATTTCTGCTATAAAAAGCGCCCATAAGATTCTATATGCTCGCTCCTAATTCTTCAACCAGGTTCGATAGGGATGTATGCGCTATACCACTCGGAAGAAGAGACTTGGGGCTAGGTACATGTCAAGTTTCATTGAGATTGATTTGGTTTCAGATAGGCAAAATTTCATTCATTTACTCATATTGATCATTTCTGCTATAAAAAGCGCCCACTAGACCTCTATACGCGCGCTCCTACGTCTTGTACCAGGTTCGATAGGGATGTATGCGCTATATCAATCGAAAGAGAAGACTTGGGGCAAGGTACATGTCAAGTTTCATCAAGATTGATTTGGCTTCAGATAGGTAGAATGTCATTCATTTAGTCATATAGATCATTTCTGCTATAAAAAGCGCCCATTAGATTCTATATGCGCGCTCCTAATTCTTCTACCATTTTCGATAGGGATGTATGCGCTATACCACTCAAAAGAGGAGACTTAGGGCTAGGGAAATGTCAAGTTTCATCAAAATTGATTTGGTTTCAGATAGGTAGAATTTCATTACTCCTCCCGGGCACCTGGTCCCACCTCTAGCTTGCTAGGGGTCCGTCGATGCTTAATTTTGTACTCTATTGTGAGTGCTGTTGAGATTATCGTCAGGATCTTCTTTAACTCATTTATTTACTCATATTGATCATTTCTGCTTTTAAAAGCGCCCATTAGACCTCTATATGCGCGCTCCTACCTCTTCTACCAGGTTCGATAGGGATGTATGCGCTATACCAATCAAAATAGAAGACTGAGGGCTAGGGACATGTCAAGTTTCATTGAGATTGATTTGGTTTCAGATAGGTAAAATTTCATTCATTTACTCATATTGATCATTTCTACTATTAAAAGCGCCCATTAGACCTCTATATGCGCGCTCCTACGTCTTGTACCAGGTTCGATAGGGATGTATGCGCTATACCAATCGAAAGAGGAGACTTGGGGCTAGGGACATGTCAAGTTTCATTGAGATTGATTTGGTTTCAGATAGGTAAAATTTCATTCTTTTATTCATATTGATCATTTCTGCTATAAAAAGCGCCAATTTGACCTCTATACGCGCGCTCCTACGTCTTGTACCAGGTTCGATAGGGATGTATGCGTTATATCAATCCAAAGAAGAGACTTGGGGCTAGGCACATGTCAAGTTTCATCAAGATTGATTTGGTTTCAGATAGGTAGAATTTCATTCATTTAGTCATATAGATCATTTCTGCTATAAAAAGCGCCCATAAGATTCTATATGCGCGCTCATAATTCTTCAACCAGGTTCGATAGGGATGTATGCGCTATACCACTCGGAAGAAGAGACTTGGGGCTAGGTACATGTCAAGTTTCATTGAGATTTATTTGGTTTCAGATAGGCAAAATTTCATTTATTTACTCATATTGATCATTTCTGCTATAAAAAGCGCAAAATAAACCTGTTTATGCGCGCTCCTATGTCTTCTACCAGGTTCGATAGGGATGTATGCGCTATACCAATCGAAAGAGAAGACTTGGGGCTAGGTACATGTCAAGTTTCATCAAGATTGATTTGGCTTCAGATAGGTAGAATGTCATTCATTTAGTCATATAGATCATTTCTGCTATAAAAAGCGCCCATTAGATTCTATATGAGCGCTCCTAATTCTTCTACCAGGTTCGATAGGGATGTATGCGCTATACCAATCAAAAGAGGAGACTTGGGGCTAGGTAAATGTCAAGTTTCACTATGATTGATTTGGTTTCAGATAGGTAGAATTTCATTCATTTACTCATATTGATCATTTCTGCCATAAAAAGCGCCCATTTGACCTCTATATGCGCGCTCCTAAGTCTTGTAACAGGTTCGATAGGGATGTATGCGCTATACCAATCGAAAGAGAAGACATGGGGCAAGGTACATGTCAAGTTTCATCAAGATTGATTTGGTTTCAGATAGGTAAAATTTCATTCATTTATTCATATTGATCATTTCTGCTATAAAAAGCGCCCATTAGACCTCTATTCGCGCGCTCCTACTTCTTCTACTAGGGTCGATAAGGATGTATGTGCTATACCAATCAAAAATGGAGACTTGGGGCTAGGTACATGTCAAGTTTCATCAAGATTGGTTTGGTTTCAGATAGGTAAAATTTCATTCATTTATTCATATTGATCATTTCTGCTATAAAAAGCGCCCATTAGACCTCTATACGCGCGCTCATACTTCTTCTACTAGGTTCGATAGGGATGTATGCGCTATATCAATCAAATATGGAGACTTGGGACTAGGTACATGTCAAGTTTCATTAAGTTTGATTTGGTTTCAGATAGGTAGAATTTCATTCATTTACTCATATTGATCATTTCTGCTATAAAAAGCGCCCATTTGACCCCTATATGCGCGCTCCTACGTCTTGTACCAGGTTCGATAGGGATGTATGCGCTATACCAATCGAAAGAGAAGACTTGGGGCTAGGTACATGTCAAGTTTCATCAAGATTTGTTTGGTTTCAGATAGGTAGAATTTCATTCATTTACTCATATTGATCATTTCTGCTATAAAAAGCGCCCATTAGACCTCTATATGCGCGCTCCTTAATCTTCTGCCAGGTTCGATAGGGATGAATGCGCTATACCAATTGAAAGAAGAGAGTTGGGGCTAGATACATGTCAAGTTTCATCAAGATTGAATTGGTTTAGGATAGGTTAAATTTCATTCATTTAGTCATATAGATCATTCTGCTGTAAAAAGCGCCCATTAGATTCTATATGCGCGCTCCTAATTCTTCTACCAGGTTCGATAGGGATGTAAGCGCTATACCACTCGAAAGAGGAGACTTGGGGCGAAGTACATGGCAAGTTTCATCAAGATTGATCTCGTTTCAGATAGGTAAAATTTCAGATAGATATTTCATGCCAATTTACCTATCTGAAACCAATTTACTCATATTGATAATTTCTGCTATAAAAAGCGCCCATTAGACCTCTATACGCGCGCTCCTACGTCTTCTACCAGGTTCGATAATGATGTATGCGCTATACCAATCGAAAGAGGAGACTTGGGGCTAGGTATATCTAAAGTTTCATCAAGATTGATTTGGTTTCAGATAGGTGAAATTTCATTCATTAAGTCATATAGATCATTTCTGCTATAAAAAGCGCCCATTAGATTCTATATGCGTGCTCCTACGTCTTCTACCAGGTTCGATAGGGATGTATGCGCTATACCGATCGAAAGAGGAGACTTAGGACTAGGTACATGTCAAGTTTCATCAAGATTGATTTGTTTTCAGATAGGTAGGATTTCATTCATTTACTCATATTGATCATTTCTGCTTTAGAAAGCGCCTATTAGACCTCTATATGCGCGCTCCTACTTCTTCTGCCAGGTTCGATAGGGGTAAATGCACTATACCAATCGAAACAGGAGATTTGGGACTAGGTACATATCAAGTTTCATCAAGATTGAATTGGTTTCAGATTGGTAGAATTTCATTTATTTACTAATATTAATGTTATCTGCAATAAAAAGTGCCAATTAGACCTCTATATGAGCGCTCCTACTTTTTCTACCAGGTTCGATAGGGGTATATGCGCTATACCAATCCAAAGAGGAGAATTGGGGCGCTAGGTACATGTCCAGTTTTATTAAGATTGAACTAGTTTCAGATAAGTAGAATTTCATTTATTTACTCATATTGATCATTTCTGCTGTAAAAAGCGCCAATTAGACTTCTATATGCGCGCTACTATGTCTTCTACCAGGTTCGATACGGGTATATGCGCTGTATCAATCGAAATACGAGACTTAGGGCTAGGTATGTGTTAAATTTCATCAAGATTGAATTGGTTTCAGATAGCTAGAATTTCATTTATTTACTCATATTGATCATTTCTGCTATAAAAAGTGCCCTTTAGACCTCTATATGCGCGCTCCTACGTCTTCTATCAGATTCGATAGGGTATATGCGCTATACCAATAGGAATAAGAGACTTGGTACTAGGTACATGTCAAGTTTCATCAAGATTGATTTGGTTTCAGATAGGTTGAATTTGGTTTATTTACTCATATTGATCATTTCTGCTATAATAAGCGCCCGTTAGACCTCTATATGCGCGCTCCTACGTCTTCTGCCAGGTTTGATAGGGATATATGCGCTATACCAATCGAAAGAAGAGACTAGGGGCAAGTTGCATGTCAAATTTCATCAAGATTGAATTGGTTTCAGATAGGTCGAATTTCATTAATTTACTCATATTGATCATTTCTACTCTAAAAAGTGCCCATTAAACGTCTATATGCGCGCTCCTACGTCTTCTATCAGATTCGATAGGGGTATATGCGTTATGCCAATCGAAAGAGGAGACTTGGTTCTAGGTACATGTTAAGTTTCATCAAGATTGAATTTGTTTTAGATAGGTTGAATCTCATTTCTTTACACATATTGATTATTTCTGCTATAAAAAGCGCCCATAAGACCTCTATATGCGCGCTCCTACGTCTTTTGCCTGGTTCGATAGGGGTAAATGCGCTATACCAATCGAAAGAGGTGTCTAGGGGCTAGGAACATGTCAAATTTCATCAAGATTGAATTGGTTTGAAATAGGTAGAATTTCATTTATTTACTCATATTGATCATTTCTGCAATGAAACGCGCCCATTAGACCTCTAGATGCGCGCTTCTACTTCTTCTACCAGGTTCGATAGGGGTATATGCGCTATACCAATCGAAAGAGGAGACTTGGGGCTAGGTACATGTCAAGTTTCATCGAGATTGATTTGGTTACAGATAGGTGAAATTTCATTCATTTACTCATATTGATCATTTCTGCTATAGAAAGCGGCTATTAGACCTTTATATGCGCGCTCCTACTTCTTCTGCCAGTTTCGATAGGGGTAAATGATCTATACCAATCGAAACAAGAGATTTGGGACTAGGTACATATCAAGTTTCATCAAGATTGAATGGTTTCAGATTGGTAGGATTTCATTTATTTACTATTATTAATGTTATCTGCTATAAAAAGTGCCAACTAGACCTCTATATGAGCGCTCCTACTTTTTCTACCAGGTTCGATAGGGGTATATGCGCTATACCAATCCAAAGAGGAGAATTGGGGCGCTAGGTACATGTCCAGTTTTATTAAGATTGAACTGGTTTCAGATAGGTAAAATTTCATTTATTTACTCATATTGATCATTTCTGCTTTCAAAAACGGCCATTAGTCTTCTATATGCGCGCTACTACGTCTTCTACCAGGTTCGATACGGGTATATGCGCTATATCAATCGTAATACGAGACTTAGGGCTAGGTATGTGTCAAATTTCATCAAGATTGAATTGGTTTCAGATAGGTAGAATTTCATTTATTTACTAATATTGTATTTTTTTTGCTATAGAAAGCGCATATTAGACCTCTATGTGCGCGCTGCTACGTCTTCTGTCAGGTTCGATAGGGGTATATGCGCTATACATATCAAAAGAGGAGACTTGGTGCAAGGTACATGTCAAGTTTCATTAAGATTAAATTGGTTTCAGATAGTTAGAATTTCATTTATTTTCTCAGATTGATCATTTCTGCTATAAAAAGCGCGTATGGCATCTATATATGCGCGCTACTACTTCTTCTACCAGGTTCGATAAGGGTATATGCGCTATACCAATCGAAAGAGGAGACGTGGGTCTAGGTACATGTCAAGTTTCATAAAGATTGAATTGGTTTCAGATAGTTAGAATTTCTTTTATTTTCTCAGATTGATCATATCAGCTATAAAAAGCGCCTATGGCATCTCTATATGCGCGCTCCTACGTCTTCTACCAGGTTCGATAGGGGTATATGCGCTATTCCAATCGAAAGAGGAGATGTGGGTCTAGGTACATGTCAAGTTTCATCAAGATTGAATTGGTTTGAAATAGGTAGAATTTCGTTTATTTACTCATAATGATCATTTCTTTTATAAAAAGCGACAATTAGACCTCTATATGCGCGCTCCTACGTCTTCTACCAGGTCGCTTTTGGTATATGTGCTATACCAATCGAAAGAGGAGACTTGGGGCTAAGTACAATGACAAATATGGATAATGACCATATCCCTGTATACAGCACAAAATCGATAATTCAAAAATCAGAAACCGAAGGCATACAAAATCAGGACAAAACAGGAACCAAAGCAAACAAACAAAAACCTCCACCATATGAAAAGAAGCGAACTCCCGATATGGGAGTGAGACCAGGTGCCCAGGAAGAGTAAGCATCTCCTGCTTGCATGCAACACCCGTCGCTTCAATTCGGTAGAACTGTCACATCCGGTTACTTCCATTTTGGAAGATATAGAGTACAATCTTTGGTTGGATGGTTCAAATGGTCTATGACAGAATATCATCCACCATTCTTGAGAGTGGAACATCATAGTGTATGACGAGTTCCCCATATCGACCGTAGAACTTCCTCAGTGACGATGTTAGTCGGTCACAAACATATCCCTGACTGAGAAGCTTATCTGAAAGACGCCTAGCTCTCAGAACAAAATCCGTATATTTGGTACTTGCTCTGGCATAGCGTATCAACTGAGATATGAACACGCCATAAGCAGGCGATGAAGGGATGTTGCTACTCAGAAAAGGAAAGTTTGTAATGCTGAAAGTCACGTTTTATCAAGATTGAATTGGTTTCAGAAAGGTATAGTTTCATTTATTTACTCATATTGATCATTTCTGCTATAAAAAGCGCCCATTAGACCTCTATATGCGGGCTCCTACGTCTTCTACCAGGTATAAAATATTTACAACTGGTTTTGTCAGAGAAGCATATACAGCATCACATAAATCACAATACACATCAAATGAAAGTATTTTACACGTATATAGTATCAAAGAAGGACAAAAAGGGATCTCAATGCTCATACGTCCTCTCTCCGTATTATTAAAAGAAGGAGTTGTCTTTTAATATGTTTTTCAATCGGCATTCAATTGTTGTGCAAATATAAGATTACGCAAGTTTTATATGAATTTTTATTGCCCATCAAGGCACTAGACGATGCTTTTATTGACCATCAGACGCCTATGTAGAGGTGCAGAGCCGTACGGCAAGTTGGCCAAGCATAAGAGGCAGGCCTCTCATACCATAAAGCCACGGGTCACGCTAGAAGTGAAATAATTGTAAACCGGCAGCAAACCCTGTATTTTCAATCAGATATAGAAAATGTAAAAACCTTAAGTATAGATAAACTTTATGTATTGATAAAATCATTTTTGACAATTTTATTAATGCTGTTACCGGCCTGTATAAAGTGTGTTATTATTTGGAGGGACGATTCCTTTGTTACACATGTTCCCATTGCAACAAAAGAAGCATGTAAAAGATCCAGATTGAGGCACTTTCCCGAAATGCACACAGTAGTCTTTATCTGATGACTGTTGCAACCATAAATGGATACATTCCTGCTTATCCACGCACCTGAAATTAGAGGAAACCAGAATCTAAATATCTTTGCCACGTTTAAGTGTAAATGATCGAAAAAAAAGGAAAACCATTACTGTCTTAACTTGAGTCTCGTTATTATGAAATGTTACTTTGTCATTGTGTTATGAGGCCTCATCATTCTATTTCATGTCATTTGGTTCCATCAGTATGTGGCGTGGTTTAATCGTTAGCGGTGAGGTTCATAATTATGTTAGATACCGCGTTATAATGTTGTGTGGTTACATCATTATGTTATGATACTTCGTTTATATTATATAGTTTTTTTTTTCATTCTGTTGATAATGTTATGATAATTCATTATTATGTGTAATACTTCGTAATTATGAGTTGTGATTTCATTATAATGATTTTGTTATGATAATTTGTTATAATACTGTGCAGTTTCTATATTACTGATCTATTATGATTGTGGTGTGATTTCCTGTTATTTTATGATGCTTCGTTATGAAGGTATCCGTTGTACAATAGAGTCATTTTACATAGCGTTTTAATCATCTCCATTGTAAAGATGGTAAATTTTATGCCTAACTATATATTTTCTGAAAGGTAATGATGCCCTGAATACAGATATAAGACTCCCGGGTCTTAAAAATCAAAGGGGAATAAGTCTTGTACAACTTTGTCATTTTGCATAGGTTATATAAAGAAAATAGACAATTCAATGCTTCACCAGTTATTCCCCTTTATTTTTCTGACTTCAAAATTATTATTTTTGACCAGTGGGCATTATAACCTTTCAGAAATATATAGTTCATAGTACCTTACCAGGAATGGAAAAATGCCCTATTGTACATCTGATACCTTAAGTTATGTAGTTTCATTATCATGTTATGATACATCGTTATAATGTGGTGTGGTTTCATCTTAATTTTTGGTGCTGTTTATCATTATATAGTGTAGTAACATTATTATGTATTGTAGCGACATCATTGTGTTCATAGTGAAGTAACATTATCATTATTATTATGTAGCGTAGTAACATTACTATGTATTGTAGTAACCTCATTATGAAGTGTGTAACATCATTATATAGTGTGTAACATCATTATGCAGTGTAGTAACATCATCATGTAGTGTTTCAACATCATTATATAGTGTGTAATATCATTATGTAGTGTGTAACATCATTTTAAAGTGTGGTAACATCATCATGTAGAGTAGTATCATTATTATGTAGTGTAGTAACATCAATACGTAGTGAAGCAACATTATTATGTATTGTAGTAACATCATTATGTTGTATGTAACATCATTATGTAGTGTGTATCATCATTATGTAGTGTGTTACATCATTATGTAATGTAGCAACATCATCAAATAATGTAGTAGAATCATTATGTAGTGTAGTAACATTATTATGAAGTGTGTAACATCATTACGTAGTGTGAAACATCATTATAAAGTGTAGTAACATCATCATTTAGTGTAGTAACATTGTTATATAGTGTGTAAAATCATTATGATGTGTGTAACATCATTATGTAGTGTAGTAACATCATCATGTAGGGTAGTAACATTATTATGTTGAATAGTAACATCATTGGTTAGTGTAGTAACAGCATTATGTATTGTAGTATCATTAATATATAGTGTGTAACATCATTATGTAGTGTGTAACATCATTATGTAGTGTAGTAACATCATTATCTAGTGCAGTAACATCATCATGTAGTGTAGTTACATTACTATGTAGTGTAGTAACATCATTATCTAGTGTAGTAACATCAGTATTTAGTGTTACAATAACATTATGTAGTATAGTTACATTATTAAGTATTTCAGTAACATCATTATGTAGTGTGTAATATCATTACGTAGTGTAGTAACATCATCATATAGTGTAGTAATATTACAATGTATTTTAGTAACATTATTATGTATTGTAGTAACTTCATTTTGAAGTGTAGTAACATCATTATGTAGTGTCGGTTGATGTGGTTAGGATTCATCATTATGTGGTATGGCTTTGTCACATTATGTGTGATGTGGGTTTATCATTACGTGGTGTGGATTCATCATTATGTGGTGTGATTTTGTAACACTGCAAATAAATTTCTTGGAATCTCATTGGTTGTTTAGCCGTAATTATGAAAATATTTCACCCGTTTTCAGCCGTAAATATGGAACTTTGTGACGTCACGGATACCTTATTGTTTCTTCACATCACAGTGAACATTTCCCGTAAAAACCTTCAACGTTTTGAATTTTCCTCTCGCTTCAGATCTTTAATTTTATTTTTCTGATGAAATGAATTTCATTTGTGGTTTATTCATTTTGAATAGATTATTTACAGATATGATCTTTTTAACGATGAAGAAAATATTACAATCCATGGAACCATAATAACGTATATTAATACCCGTTTTAATGTAGTTTGAATTCATCATAACCTGGTGTGGTTTCATCAGTATGTGGTGTTGTTATATTGTATCATTATGATATGATACTTCATAATTACCGGTATATGGTGTGGTTTAATCAAAATGTAATGATACCTCGATATAATGAAGGATACATTTGTAAGCGACTGGGTTTTGCCACGTTATTTGTATATATAAAATATATATATTAAGACTTGTATAAGACGAGGTACCCTAGTTACCTATTATTCCCAGCCTAGGATTTTAGTTCACTACCTACAGCACCTTCGGCCTGGCAATCACGAATCCGACACGCTATCCACTACACCATCTCGACTTCTCAAAAATGAAGTTATATTGGCAAAGGTGTATCGTATAGATATTATTTGACCGAGAACAGGCCAAACTTTTATTCTTGAGTTGGTATTTTGGCCTGAGACAAGGGCATTTGAAAAGTGGTAGAATTAACAATTATACAATATTTTTCAGAATCTGCTCATACCTTGAATTTTTCGGTTAGTTATGTAATAAGTTGCTTTTTTACATTTCCTTTATCATCATTTAATTCCATTAAGTAAGATTTCTAGTCACTTTTCTGTGTACAACTTTACTTTCACTTTACAATTTGTTTATTATTAGTTCAAGTTGTCTCGTGTTGATGACATTTTGATCTAAATTCTTTCAGTTTTTTTTCTCACATAATCGGAATTATGCATATCAATCTCATATTGGGATGAAAAATACTGATACAAGTGCTGAATACTTTCATAATTTAACCAAATAAATGAAAATATTGACTAGAATTGCTTATATTTCTGTGAATGTATGGTTTTGAATTTGGACTGAAAAGACATCAGTACGAAACATGCCGAAAAGTTGAAGAAGGAAAGTATTTTGAATCACAGAAAATTGAGAGGAATCTTACTTAATGGACTTGAAAATCTCAAAATCAAGTAATCAAGGGATGTACTGTCCCTTCCGCTGGGTTTAAACACGTTTAGTGCCGTAGTCGCTTGTACATTTTTGTGCTTTTATATCTTTCTTTTCTAAGCGACGTGCATTCGCCCTTTGTTGGGATGATCCGACATTGCATGAATAGTGAACGTGGTTGTGTTCACCTCTTTTGTGCTGTCTATATATATATTCATTGCACTAAACGTTATCGCCTGTTTGCTCTTCAGAGTTGCAATGAATATAAACAATAACAATAACAAAGAACAATAGGCAGCGTCTATGATGTCATCATAACGTTACAGTTAGGCGCATTTCGTACAAATGTCCTAGACGTTGGCGCACTTATTATTTACGTATATTGATGCTTTAAGAACAATAATAAATAGCTTTTTGTAAAGAAGAAATGAAATCATAGTTTAGCAATTCAATTTAGGTTTGAAAATCTCTAGGAAATGATCTTCTTTGGCTTTACATAATTGTTCATTGTCCTCTTTTACTTTGTAAAAGGGGAAAATAGAAAAAAACTCACCCAACCACACATAACAAAATGTCCGCTACAAGAAGTGTTTCTAGTGGATCGATCCCTGATCTGTTGTTTGTTTACGCGTACACGGTCCGCCAATTTCGTTCCCGTTTGTCCAACATAATTTTCGCCGCAGTTTGGACACGTCATCACGTAAATTAAGTTTTTGGATTTGCGATTTTTTTTGGCGTTAACGTGAAATACTTTTCCATTTTTAAATGTAGATGATTGACCGGTTTGAATGTACGGGCATGTTCCACAGCGAGGGTTCTAGCATTGACTAACGACGTGTGTCTCCGTTTCGGCTGTAAATCTGGCTTTGGTGAGAAGTCTTTTTAAATTAGTTGGTTGTCTTCTGCTATTAATGATATCATGTTGGTTGATGAGACTCCTCAAATTGTCGGACTGATGAAGAATTGGTAGACAAGTTTTTGCTGTTTTGAATACGTTTTTATTTCAATATTCAAATTTAATCGTCATAATGTCACTTTGATTTTGATTATATTGACTATACCGGGAATGGATATTTATTATTTACTTTATTATATGCTATTTGTGTTACATATTCATTGCAACTCTTAAGAGTCAACAGGCGAAAACGTTTAGTGCAATGAACAAATTTAATCGTCATTATGTCACTTTGATTTTGATTATATATATATATGCAGTGCGAAGATATCTTGGTTTAATCCAGGTGAATTAAACGACGTGTTCGATAGAATATGGTCTCACAAAGCAAAAAAGCAAACAAAAGCGTCGATAAACAAAATATCATAAAAGGTCTCGTTCCACAAAGTGTCAAACTTAATAGAAGAACAGCGATGTCAAGCAGTTGGAATGTTAGAAGCAGGTCTATGTTATTCTGACGTTGCCGTGTTATTCCGAAAAATGCAAATCATTATTTCACATTTAGCTACATGTAGTCGTCATAGGATGAAATGTTCAATCATCGGCCTGTTAGACCAAGTGTAAGCACCGCAGCCTCATAAGTCACATCTACGTAATCTCTCTACGGTTCAATCAACAGTAGCGTAAACGCACCAACAATAGATTAAATGTTAGCAGTACTGGTAGAAGACCTGCAGGAACCGGAATCAAATCTCGGTGTTTCTGCAAAGGAATCGAATTTACCACAAATGGATAGTTTTGTGATTTGCTTTTTGCAAAAGGTATTGCGTAATGGTCATGTATTGAAATTAACCTTTGTTTCATGAAATGATCTGGATTTAACGTTTACATGAAACGTTTCTTATTGGAGTCAGTTTATTTTGTAATGGATGTATCCATAATGAATTATCATGTTTGGCAGGGTTTTGAATCATCAAAATTCCTTTTATCAATTGCAGTTTTATTTAATTTATTCAGTGCGGCGCTTTTTAAAATATTTTTGGTCTTTCAATGGAAGATCAGCGAAACTTGGCCAATTAGTAAAAACATCGGGTAACACTGACGGAAATTCGGACCTTAGCTTCCTTTTTGTTATCTCGTACTTGGATGTTAAACGTCTACAAATGTTACACATGTAATACGACTCATGTAAAATATCAAAATATAAGTACGTCCATATTGACAGCGCCATTTATAATGCCTTCCGTACTTGCACTGGAGAAAGTTCAAGAGAAATTGCATGCGCGGATCCAGAGGAGGGGGAGGGGGAAGTGATCAGGAACTCCCCTCCCTGAGATTTTCGGATATACTGTCCAACTTTGGCTCATTTCTAATTAAAAGAAGTCTGAAAATGTATAAAACGCTTTAAAACCTTCGCTCGCCATTTACAAAATTTTTATACACAGTTGTTAATTTTGCACAATTCCTTAATCATTTTAAATTTTTATACTTAATAATTTTATAATTGTCTGGGGTCTCAGTATCTCATATTTTCAACAGTCCCTTACTCCATACTTTAGAATGTCACCTCCCTCGTCTTTCTCAATGTTTTGTTTTTAACATGTCTGATATTTGTGAAAATGACACATCTCTTATCTTTTTTATTCTCATGAAATATAATGTAAAGTGGACAAAGTATAATGTAAATTAATCAAAATTTTCACAATTTTCGCAGCTCGCCCCTCTTGTCGATAAAAGGATTAAAATATTCAATGAAATAACTTATCATCTCGATCGAATCAAGACAAATTATCATTTCATTTATCTAAGATAAAATTTTTCGGCTCGCTACGCTCGCTAATTCTTTATAAAAATTTTGAAAGGAGAGCTAAGTAAACGACATTTTAAATGTTATTCAACTCCCTCCCAAATCAATCCTAAGTGTACACTTTGCCCCCTCCCCGCGATGTACACCGAAATATACATAAATGATGGGTGGATTAAAAACAAATTTGGACCCCCTCTGACCAAAAATGCTGGATCCGCGCATGAGTTGTCCTTTTTGTTTCTGTTCAGATGTGTTACTGTCTACGTCTGATATCCAATTTTTCTTTTCTCATGAGAAAAGATCTGTTTTGTATTTGTTCCAAAATACGTAAGCATTTCGATTAACGTTTAAATGGAATCCTGTCTCATTTTTTGTACTTGACTAATAATTATTAAAGCCCCTATGTACGTTTTGCTTTCTTAGGGAAATTCGAAATATATTTTACTTGATATACGAAATTATGGCAACCGATATGTTTTTCGTTGCTAAAAAATGATATCAATGGAAAACAAAAGATTTCATTTATTTATTAAAATGATTGTCTTTACTTATTTATTGATTTATCTGCTCGTTCCCATTCTTTAGTCTGCATTTTCTATTTTGTTGTCTACTGCATGTGCGCGTAACTTGAGGGATTTTTTATTCCTCAGTTGACTACATCTCTAACTTGATTAAACTCTTTATTATGCGATAGAAGTAACACCGATAAATGAAAGGGCCATTGAAATGAACGATGAGTTTAATAATATATGATTGAAATATTTATAGCACCTTTTATGGTTAATGCACCTGATAGCTGTATACACCGCGTGGGATCGAAACATATGGTGTTGTGATTACTTACATAGGTTTTTGATAGTTTTTCATTTTCTGAATTAAACTTAAAAAAACTACTGAGTCATTACAGTAGGGCAATACCTAATAAATAAATCCATATCGTCAAGGTACTAGTATATGTAAAGACAATAGTTTTCGCAAACACTTCAATAGTTTTTCGACGACAGAAAATCATTCCTTCTGAAAAATTTACAGACTTTTTAGATATAATTATACGATATGGATTTACTTATTAGACATTGCTCTACTGCAACGTCTTATAAATTCTGTGCTGTATTACTAAAATGATAAAAAAAACCAAAACATTCTCCGTAGGGAATCACAACATCATATATGTTTCGATCCCACGCGGTGTGTATAGATGTTTTTAAATGTCAACCTTTTAAACAGAGAGACGTTTCCGTCAATACTCCTTATCTCTGTCATACAAAAAGGGGAACTGCTAGTACAGGATTCTGCTAGTATCTTGTCACCGTACAGGTCGGATGAAGAACATGGATATCCATTTATATCACCACACTGGTAACATTCTGTCAAATATTGTTCAAATGATTAACCATTCATAGAGATATATATTATGGTTGACCATGGTTTGAGGTGGTGAACAGTTTTAGCTATCTGCTTCGCGAAATTATAAAGTGAGCATATATACCGCCTCCAGTCATATAATTGTAAATTAAACTAGACAGCTACTGTTGCAAGCAACAGACAGATTCCTCCTTTATTAGACCTCCATCGGAACTGAAGTGTTAAAATCTGAATAACGAAGGTGGAAAAATGAAAGGTTGTTTGGATACCTTATTCACTTCAGCAAAAGAGTTTAAAGAGCTTATATCTAACTTGGAACTCTTATTTATTTATCTTTCGATATAGATTATAAATACCTTTTATGTTTGCGAAAGCTTTATACTCCATAATCTATCAATTCTAAATCCTTTAAAATCACTATCTCAAAACATAATTGCACAGTGATAACATTTCTATCAATAGAAAATGACAATAGCATCAAAATACAGACAAGTAATGCTACTAAGAAAAAGTAAACAGAGAACAAGAAGCAAAGAGTTATCTTTCTTATACTATGTTAAGCTTACATAAGAAGGACTACTTGTGTGAAGAGTAAATACACCGCGTGGGATCGAAACGTATGATGTTGTGATTCTTTACGGAGAATTTTGATGTTTTCTCATCATTTAAATGATATTGCACAAAACTAATGAGACATTGCAGTAGAGCAATGCCTAATAAGTAAGTCCATATCGTTTATATATCTGAAAAGTTTGTAGTTTTTGCTAACACTTCAAGAGTTCGTTAGAAGGAATCATTTTCTGTCGTCGACAAACTATTGAAGTGTTTGCGAAAACTATGAGCTTTCCATATACCTGGACGATACGGATTGATTTATTAGGTGTTGCCCTACTGTAACCGCTGTTCAGTTTTGTAAAGTTTAATTTAGAAAATGAAAAAATACCAAAAAACTATGTAAGGAAGCACAACACCATACGTTTCGATCCCACGCGGTGAAATAGTATTGTAGTGATTTTGGAGTGAACTAGACGAAGCCGAACTGTCTTGAGCGTTTCCCGCGGAAAACCTCTACTTTTATCGTGCTCCGTCGGTAGACCAAATCACTCTTGATTACAATTCGTACCTGAGCGGACGCACATGTTTACTGAATTATTGTATTGCTGTTTTATTTATGATGTTTATGATGTACCTGTTTAATGCCTTCCACCAAACTGCGGGCTACTAGACTACAAAATTGGTAAGTCGGTATCTATTTTTCTATATTTGTGTCGCCGTATTTCGGACCTTTTCACTATTTTTTTTTGCATTTCAAAGCGAAATTCGTGAGTTTGGTTCACAGGTGCGTCTGCCATTTTTGTTCACATCAGACAAGCATTTACATAGAAAAGAAAGCAATAATTACAAATAAATTGCTTGAATTTCCTCATATTTGAAAACTTTTGGTTTCACGTGGAGATAGTTTTCGTCCCATAGTCAGCCATTCGTGGTAACTATATTTTTTCGACAACTAGTGCGTGAAATTCATTCTTTATTGCAAATATTCCATCAGAAAATATTGTCTAGTTATACTGTAAAACGAGAATATTTAGCGCTCGATTTATTTTAGCGCCATTAGCGCAAAGGCATGGTTGCGCTAAATTAAGTAGTGCGCTAAAATTTTCAGATGCAACATCAACATTCAATAAGAAATTATTCGACATTTTATTCAAAGTGCATTACACCGTGTCCATGGCATGGTCTATCCGGCAACGCTTTTTGTTTTTATAGCTAATTAGATAATTGGATTAACGCTAGCGCTTGGGTAGATAATGATAGTACACGCGCCGTGATTTACATGTACATTTGTACTGGGTAGATAATGATTGTCTACGTGTCGTAATAACCAATCATGAACTATAAATAAGAGTCGGACGAGATTATCTTTACCAAAAAAAAAAAAAAAACTGAAGTTGTCTCTAATCGGAACAAATTTTCATTCCAACCCAATCAGATAAAATAATTGTAGTCGTACCTAAATGCAGGAATAGACGTTCGTATGTATCTTCTCTCTCGCTTATATTTAGATGGCGTAACATTTGTGTGAAAACACAGTACTTTATAACAGAAGGTACATATACGGTGAAAAAGGAGATCTATAAAGAAAAATACAAGCATACGAATAGGCAATTCAATTGTCCAACACACGTACCGGCATGTAGTCAATACCTCCTTGTATATCGCTGTGAACATGTACAATAGATGCGCATGCAGTCTTTAAAACGATTTATTTACACAACGTGAATAAAATCGGGATGTTAGCGCCGTTGCCGTAAAATGATTCGTTACGCCAAGTTGAAAAATTGGGACGATATATATTCATCCATGTTACATACAGAACAGCGTTATTTTCTTTTATCACTAAATTGAATTGATAATTAGTTCGAATTACCAACGATCGTCCGAACACGAGACACGACGGATATTTTTTGTCTGACGTTACAAAAAATTACGATTCATCGACGGCAATTTGCTACCGGCGATGTCTGAGAAACAAAGTCCTAAAGTAACTGTGCGCTAATTTTATTGACCACATGGTGTTAATGCGCTAAATTAAGTTTGCGCCAAAAGGTTCTCATCCCTCATTGCGCTAAAATATGTTTGCGCTAAATATTCTCGTTTTACAGTAACACGGTAAACACAAATTATAATTAAAAATGGCTTCCGGAGGAAACTTGGTTAAAACAAACTTTGCTGGTGGGGCCGGATTAAGAACACTACCTCACATTCGAGAAAAAACAGCAAAAGCCATCATAGAGCATAGGAAGCTTGAAGGCAATATTAGTAAAAATACTCTAGGCGAAATGAGATATGTCAAGGTCACACAAGAATCGTTGGACCTAATAGATTTTGAAGAAAAGCCTAACAATTTGGTCGATTCTTCACAACTGGTTGGAGATGATGATAGTGATACTGATAGTGACCTAATGGATGATGCAGACAATTCAAACTTGCAAAATCTGAGTCAAGGTCATGATAAAGACGGTATACAAATACACAATCTACCAGTGACGACAAAACTGTAGCGTCTGATGACAAAAATCAAATGTCTGAGGTTAAAAAGGAAGCTTCAAATGCATCCTTAGGTGCAATACCAAAAACATCGAGAAAAGGAAAAAGTGTCAAGTCAGACTCAGATAGTGATGATTTATCAATGTTACCTGGGACTGGGTCATTGACAATGGGTCAACCTCCTATTTATGGTCGTCCCAGTCAATTAGCTTTTCAAGGTCAGCCACAACCTTTTGGCAGTCCTATCACAAGTATCACTTCTCAGTTTCAGTTTCTCAATTCAATAGCACCTTACAACCTCATGGTCAATTGAACCTAATGACCTTTGACCCAAATTTTCAAGGTCAAAATCAGTATCTGGCCTATTTTGGATCAAGGAATAATCAATGTTTCACAAATCAAAATGTTCCAACAGGATTTGGTCAAAATTTTGGAATTATTCCACCTTATGGTAACCAATGGCAACAAGGTATGTACAATTTTCCGTACAATATGTCACCCATGCCATTTAACAATTTTTGGATGCCTTCATATGGCTTTCCTGTACATAATGGTATGCCACAAGGTATGTTTAATCCAAATATGCAACAATATCCTGGATATGGTCCATTTGGAAATAATGCTCCAAATCCCCAGTTTCAAAACAATCAGGGATTACAGTTTGACCCAAACCAAGGCATGTGAAATGTAGGTCAACCTAATGCAAATCAACCTATTGTACCTCAACCAATTGTAGGTATGCCAAATATTGGTCAAAATGCCAATGGTCCACCAAATGTAGGTCAGCCTGCCTTTATACAACAACCGGGTAACAGCAAGGTCAAGCTAATCAACAACTAGGCCACTTACAAAATCAAGGAAGACCTAAGCAGGGTCAACAAGTTCAACAAGGACCAGTCAATGGCAGAAATAACCAAGGTCAACCAATTAGAATCGAATGAGACCTAATCAGGTACCATCTGCTGTGAATCAAGGAAGACCTAATGTTCAAGGTCAGCCCCAACAACCAGGTCAACCTCAACAATCAGGTCAACCCCAACAACCAGGTAAGCCTCAACAACCAGGTAAACCTCAACAACCAAGTCAACCCAAACAACCAGGTCAGCCTCAACCACCAGGTCAACCTCAACTACTAGGTCAAGCAAATTTAGGTCACCTTCAACTAGTAGACCTCAACAGCTAGGTCAGTCAACAAAATATAGGTCAACCTCAGTATTTAGGTCAACCTCTATATATTGGACAACAGGTAGGGCAATGTTTTACTGCACAAGTACCACCACCAAGACAAGATATTCCTGTACCACCATCGATACTACCACCTGTACTACAACCTGTAGGACAAGGTATCCCGGTTTCACCACCTGTAGGACAAGGTATCCTATTTCCACCACCTGCAGGTCAACATTACCACTTACCACCACCTGTGCTAGCCCAAGGATATCCTGCACCACAAATATTTCCCAATGCTGGTCAACAGGGGGGACAAATAGCGCAGAATCTTCAAAATATTGAGACCTTGCCTAAATATTTGCGATTTGACGGTAAAGAAAATCAATGGATGGGCTACAAATTTCAGAAATTTATGAGATATTTAGAGATGAGGAATTGGACCTATCCTGAATACAGAGATCAGTTATATTTTAGTCTTGAAGGTAAGGCTAGCGAGTTTTGCGCGACCTTACTTTCACGAAGGCCGGATTAAGGATTCATGGAGCTGATGGACAAACTGGAAAAACAGTTTGGCGGAGTACAACTTCCGGACACTGCACAGGATCAACTTGCGTCTTCCAGACAAAAACCGAATGAATCCTTAGAAGACTGGTCAGATAGAGTGTTACAACTTGCCATTCGGGCATTTCCTGACCTGCCTGAAAACTACATGTGCAAACAGGCAATTAAGCGTATTTGTCATGGAGCTTAGATCAGGAAGCTGGACAGCATGTTGTAAACCTCAATCTTGAGTCGGTTGATTTGGTAGTATATAGAATCAAAAGCTACCAGTTCAATCACATAAGTAAATATGGCCAGGCAGAGAGTGAAAGTGGCGAGGATAGAAGCCCTACATCTTCCTCCGAATCAAGTGAAGATGAAAATTCTATCCAAATCCGGACACTCAAGCGATCTTGAAACAAAGAGATCAAAAGTCTTCGTCGACGCTCTTTAGATCATGGACGTAATCCACGTCGGATATCTCTTGACAATCCTGATAGAGATTGCCGCTATAACTGCAGTGCGCCTCAGTCACTGCCCTCCAGAGTTGACGGGAACTATTCTGGTCAACGGAGGGGCCCCAAATGGATTGTGGGGCCAAAGGTTGTCATTTATCGGGGAGAACATGGAAGTGTGCATTTGACTGGAATGAAACATACTAATTTTATGGTCTCATTCTGTTAGTTTTGAAACCTCCATAAAATTGTCAGGATGATGGAGGAGACGAGCAATCAGGATGGAATACATGTATATACTGGCATCTCATTTGGAGAAACTATTTTGTGTTCCATTCCTGTGGCTCCCAGTACCCTCAAGATGCACATAGCTGTATATATGTTTTTTGTGTTGTTTTGTGTTTTGACTTGAGCAACAAACCAGAATTTTTGTAAATGTGTTGTGTTGTTGTTCCTGATAATGGTACAACACCCTTTTGGTTATGAGCGGGAGGAGTGTAGTGATTTTGGAGTGAAATAGACGAAGCCGAACTGTCTTGAGCATTTCCCGCGGAAAACCTCTACTTTATCGTGCTTCGTCGGTAGACCAAATCACTCTTGATAACAATTCGTACCTGAGCGGACGCACCTGTTTACTGTATTCTTGTATTGCTGTTTTATTTATGATGTGCCTGTCTAATGCCTTCCACCCAACTGCGGGCTACTTGACTACAAAGTTGGTAAGTCGGTATCTATTTTTCTATAGTATAGGACAAAACTGTGAATTCTACAAGAGTAAATGTTTGTTATGAAATTGAAAATGATTATTTTCATCACGATTCATCTAAATCTGACCAAAGCTAAATATTTCATCAACAAAAGTCTGTTGTGACCTTGAAATCTAACAAATGACCTTTAGTTATAGTCAAGGTGAAATAACGTGATGCTAGGAGTATTTGTGGAAAGTTTGAACTCTCATTGTCAAATGGTCTTTGTTTTATAGGCAAAAATTTTTTGTGACATTGAGAATGAGAATTTGACCTCGGGTTAAGGTCAGGGTGAAAGGGCTTGGCTCAACCATTATATGTATGAAGTTTGGACTCTGAGGGTCAAATAGTCTTTTTTCTATGGTCTAAAATTTGTTGTTACCTTGAGAATCAAAATTTGACCTTGAAACTAGGTCAACATGAAATGACTGCCTATATTTGACCTATGGACCAAGTTTCAAGTCAAAATCTCAACAACTGTAGAAATTGGCACCTTGCCAATTTATAGTTTCATTTTCAACACGGAATAGCGAGAAAACCGTACATTCTTTATCGAGCATGTAAGCGTATATAAGTTTGAACATTTTCCAAAGAACAATATGAAACAAATTTCGTTCAGATAGTAAATCTAATTCAGAAGTTATAGGAGTTTAAAGATTTGAGCTTTGGTGACCTCTAACGGGGGCATTGGTGAACTTCGACAAAGAAAAAATAGTTCTTTGCCTGTTCTTTCTAATGGTACCATCCTTTGTGTTCTGTGTTAAAAGACCTTTGAATAAAGTGTCTGGAAATGATGAGGGGTAAGAATAAAAATAACAATAATAATAAGAAGAACTAGATGGCTGCTGTTTGCAAGAAACAGACAGATCCTCCTTTATTAGACATTCCTCGGAACTGAAGTGTTAAAATCCGAAAAAAAAAGAAGATGGAAAAAAGAATATTTGCTTTTGACCTTATTCACTTCAGCAAATGAGTCAAAAGAGCTTATGTCTTACTTGGGACTTGTTTATTTATCAACAAAATAGAAGAAAAAGAAAATAAATACCTTTCAGTTTTACGAAAGCATTAAATTCCATGATCTATCAATTATAAATGCTCTAAGATTACTATCTCAAGACAGAATTGCACAATGATTTTGTGATGAGAAAATTTCTATAAATAGATACTGACAACAGCATGAAAGTGAAGATAAGCATTGTAACTAAGAAAACAAATTGAACAGAGAAGAAGAATAAAGGAGTTATCTTCCTTATATCATGTTAAGCAAATGAGTCAAAAGACGGAGACCTGTGAGTGAGCGATATGGAGTAGACGTAATTATTGGCGCTCCGCTGTATTGTCAAAAATCATGATTTAAATTGGATTTACTAAAATTTTGAAGTGTATACGTGATTGCAGATATGCTAATTAATCTACAGTTAACTTTTTTTTATGAATTTTGATGTGCGAAAAAGGAACTTTTTGAAGGATTTTATGCAATATTTTGATACTGGTGATTAGTTTTCATCGTTCAGCTCACGTGTATTAATAGAGTCAATATCTAGCGATGTGGAAAGTGATGCGTCACAATCCACTCAACAGATTAATCAAGCAATCAGTGAGACGGACGGTGAGTGGAGTAATTGCGATCAAGACTCTATACTCCGTGACAATAAGACCAAAGGAAAAAAATATGTGCAACTCAAACTTAAAACATACGGAAAACCAAGGAACAAGAGCCCCAGGGGGCACAACGCTCACCTGATACCCATGCACGCTCTAACTGACATACTGACATTGAATACTGATAGTGCCAGTACCAGGATTTTAGCCCACAACCTTTCTAAAAAGATTTTTGCCAGATGCAGAGAAGTGTTTTTTTCAGACAACCTTTAAAAGTACAAAACAGAAAAAAATAGTCACATTTCAAAACAATAACTTTTTTACTGATTTGAAAAAAAAAAACGGATAAAGTGGTCCAACGTCATATGCCCAGCTAGTATAGTTCAATTATGCAACATCAAAAATAAAATCATATTGTAAAATTCCACATAAATGTGCAGCAGAAAAAGAATAAAACAATGAAATGATTTCACAAATTAAGTTTATTTAAAATTGAATACAAAACCTTTCATTATTGATAGCTAGCATGCCAGAAATTATAAAGCCTGTGTTTGTGAAACGAGAATGCCCCCGGCGGCATCTTTGTTAGTATAAACACCATTTTCTGTTAAGTATGTGAGAGGTCAGGGTCAGCGTAATATTGGTATCAATGGAAAGATCTTGTCACAAGGAATACACATGTACAATATGAAAGCCCTATCACTATAACCATTCAAAAGTTATGCCCAATGTTAAAGTTTTTGAGAAGTACGTGAAAGGTCAAGGTTATGGTCATGAGGTCAAAAATTTTGGTAAATACACATGTGAAATATGAAACCTCTATCACCAGCTTCCATTCAAAAGTTATGCCCAATGTTAAAGTTTTTCGGAAAACAGACAGACAAACAGACAGACGGACAGGCCAAAAACTTTATGCTCCCGAATCTTTTATTCCAGGGGCATAAAAAACAAAGATTTTTCGGTTTTGCCTTTATTCACTGAAATCTATGAATTATGCTTTTGAATAGTATTGATTTCATCTCAAATATATGAAACGTACAGTTAAAATCGTTTTGATCCAATATTCATCAATTCAAGTGAGTTGTGCAGAAATTGTGCCAGTTTGTTTTCCAAAAAAGCAGTGTATGTTGTATCAAACCTCATGACCCAGTGAAGCCACTTGAACAAATAATTTTCAGTAAATATGCTGAAATGCGACGCTTCTTGCCTATGCATATTTCAACAGGCGAGAAGGAGCGTCGCATTTCAGCATACGCTGTTCAACAACTCAAGTGGTTTCTCTAAGGTTTCGCAGTTTGAAACAAATTAAAAGGCCCATGAAATTGTTAAGCTTGTCCAACTAGCAGACCTACGACATCGTTATTTACCGTTAACTAATTGTTTTACCTCATCATAGGTCTGTTACACGGACAAGTTGTTAGCGGAGAGAGTTCATGAAATGTATCGGTTGCATTGGATTTGCCGACAAGAAGTTATTTGGTCCGATAAAAACTCATTATGTATCTATTATTTGAACAGATAAAAATTCCCAAATGTCTTAACACAGGATCCTGTCGTTTTATGAGAGAAAATGTTTTATTATTCACAACCTCAGGCCTCTGTGTTCCTCTTAGAAATATTATACATACAAGATGACGAACACAGTGGCTTAAGGTTGTGAATAATAATTTATTTTCTCTATTAAAACAACAGCTTCTGTGGTCCAACATTTCATTGGAAGATTTCAGGAACTCTGAACGGAATTATTTATTTTCAAGAATTTCAGATATTAAATGTCTCATGCATTCTCAAAATCCAGAGGAAGAGATTACTCATTAGACGTTTCTTCAAGAAATCAGTCCGTAAATGACTTCATCTAAGAGAGTCTAAGACAGAGGAAATTCGAGCAAACTTTATACATGATAACAAGTATATGCAAGTGTTCCAAATACATGAATGATAACCATTATGAAAGTGTAATCTATTCCGTTTGCACTGTATCTCCTGAAATATATCGCAGTACTGCTTTGCGGTTTGTATTGCAATGAAGCGCCTAGCGGAATACGATGCGCCTTGGGGACGAAGATGAATTAATGCATATCTAGGTCATTGTCCTGTCAAATAGTTCCGATTATTTTCTTATTATTTTCAACAATTGGTGGAAAATACACACAATGTGTATCTTGAATTGTCTTCCCGTGATTGTTTACTAGATAGATGAAATAAAATTTTGAATATAGTTTTAAAGTGTGTGAGACATCTACATGTGTGGAAGAATACGTGTGAAGGTGTAATCCAAGGAAATCGTTTTAGCGGGGAATCCCCTCAGTTTTGACTGGTGAACAGGCTAGAATAAAAGGTGTCACACCATTGGTCAAAACTATTGAAAATTTAAAAATAGCACATGAAATCAATGTACCATTCCCTGTAGTCGGAATAAATTGAGTTTTGAACCTGTTTTTGTCTTTTATGCAATCTATAGATCGATTTAAAAATAGATGAAATTTGTAAAATTTTCGCAATGGATAGAGGGGTGATGTAAAAAAGTGGAAATTGTGAGAAAACGGTATGCATGACCCCCCTTTTTTCTGTTATTTTTATGTGTGTCAAAGGTGTCCAAATCCAACGAGACCAAATTCATAATTATTGAAGGATTGGAAGTCACTCAAATTGAGCTAAATGATTAATCATACAAAGAAGGTTTTTATTTCCTTGGATGACACCTGAAAATGGGTCCTCAGATAATAAAATTCGAATAATTTCGGTCCGGAACCAGGTGCATGACTTTGAAAAAATATTAAAAAAAGTTGTGTACTTTTAATCT
Source organism: Pinctada fucata (assembly GCA_028142955.1). Lineage (NCBI taxonomy): Eukaryota > Metazoa > Mollusca > Bivalvia > Pterioida > Pteriidae > Pinctada > Pinctada fucata. Next base: position 20,479,234 of record AP027109.1, read on the forward strand.
TTACGGCATTTTTTTTTTGTGATTCAAATAAAATTTCTTTATTCAAAAGTAGTATCAATGTGTATAACCCGGTGCGATTTGGGAATTTTTCTCCTATCTCAAAAAATATTCCTTAAAAATCCAAAAGTGGATATCTGGACAAAATTCTTTCACTTGTAGGGTACCATGCATGAGTACCTCATACCTACAAATTGTCATGACAATCTGAAGAGTGGTTATAGAAAAGAAGCAGAAAATGTATGAAAATCACCCCCCCCCTTCCTTTTTACATAAGAAAAAAATTCATAAAAAATCAAAAAAATAAAATTTAAGCATAAAATACATATCAAAGCATTAAGTAAGTTAAATATGATAAATATGTAGTAAATGAGTGTGTAAAATCATACACTTATTGAGTTGTTTAAAGAAAAAGTGCAAAAATGTGCATTTCTGACTAAGTCCGAAAAGACGTCAAAAACGCGTCAAAAATTAGTTATTGGATTTTAACGAAATGAACAAACTTGAATCATACATCCTTCTAGATCACATAGATACAATTACTTTTTCAATCCATTCAGTGGAACTGGAGAAGAAGATTTTTGAAGAGGGGTACCCTCCGGGGCCTATTTGACCCCGCCCTGGATCCACCCCTGAAGGGATCGAGCCGAAATGAACAAACTTGGTAGAGGACCTTTAGTACTTCATGCATACCAAGTTTCATCAAAATCCCTTCAGCCGTTCTTGAGAAGAAGTTGAAAATGTTAAAAGTTTACGACGGACGGACGGACGACGGACGACGGACGACGGACGCCGGACGCCACACTATGACAATAGCTCACTTGAGCCTTTGGCTCAGGTGAGCTAAAAAGAAAGCGAGATCGGCACGATCAACAAGCAGTTAACACTCATTTACAGAACAGGTTGATATATGTCATGAGCTGAAAAGCATAAATGAGAAAATGAAAAATATGATACATAAAGAAGAATTGGAAGAGATAATAACAAAAGTTGGAGAAAAATTAGTTCAAAAAAATGAAATCTGAGGTGAACAACGAAGTGAAAAAAGAACTAAAGAAAGAAATGAAAGAAAAGTTAAAAAAAGAAATCAGCAACTCAATCAAAGAAAACAACCAGAAAATAGGTAATGTAAACGTCTTCAAATTGAATAGCATCATTTAAGAACAGATAAATTGGAAACATGGACCAGACATGCACGTTTCGGGTACTTAACCCTCATCAGTGATCCTAATTCTAAACAAAGTAATATGCCAAAAAAGTATGAAAGTTAATATGTCGAGAAAGTGTACCGAAAGACGTAGCAGGATGGGTGGGATATGATGCTACAGGACCCACTTTTTAGAAATTTCAAGAAATTTTGATAACAGAAATTTAGAATGCGTTGAAGAAACGATCAACCGAAATTGATCGAACTTGGCTACATGTGCCCTCGGGGACTCCTGGTCCACCAGCAGTGACACTCACCGAGTGGTATAAATGTAAACGTCTTCAAATTGAATAGCATCATTTAAGAACAGATAAATTGGCAACGTGGACCAGACATGCACGTTTCGGGTACTTAACCCTCATCAGTGATCCTAATTCTAAACAATGTAATATGCCAAAAAAGTATGAAAGTTACTATGTCGAAAAAGTGTACCGAAAGACGTAGCAGGATGGATGGGATATGATGCTACAGGACCCACTTTTTAGAAATTTCAAGAAATTTTGATAACAGAAATTTAGAATGCGTTGAAGAAACGATCAACCGAAATTGATCGAACTTGGCTACATGTGCCCTCGGGGACTCCTGGTCCACCAGCAGTGACACTCACCAAGTGGTATAAATGTAAACGTCTTCAAATTGAATAGCATCATTTAAGAACAGATAAATCGGCAACGTAAATCAGACGAAAAATGCGATGGTCCCCTCTTGAATACAGACGATCTAAGAGGAGAAATAGCAAACCAAACACGAGAAATAGACAAACTGAAGGACGAATTGAAAGAATTGAAAGATCAAAACACAAAAACCTACAGCTAGTTAATCACAATCAGCAGTATTCACAAAAGAATAACATTAAAATACTGAACTGGAAAGAAAATATACATGTGAAGGACTGAAAGAGGATTTTATCAAGATTATGTCAAAAGAAGGTGTGGTTGTCAAGAAAGAAGAAATTTTAGCAATCCATCGTATTCCATCTCAAAGAGCTCATGGTCCCAGGCCCGTCATCATGAAACTGCTCACAAACACAAAGAGACAGGAAATCATAAGAAAAGACAAAATGCAAAGATTACACTTTTGATGATTGACCATCAAACTATAAAAAACCTTGACCTACTGAACCAACTCAGAGAAAACGAATTCATCGAATCAGCGTGGCATTTTAACTGCAACATTTATGTTTTTGACGTAAATGGTGAAAAACACAGATTTGACGTAGGATAGGAGTACAAAGACAACAAGGACCGATATATACAGGGTGTAGCCAGAAGGCGTGAGGGCCAATCTCAATGTAGGATAAGCAATCACTAAATAAAACAACTAACAATGGACAAAGAGTGGATCGTAGTAACGTTTGATCTCATTGAGAGATTATGGATGTTCTGAACTTCTTTTTACTTTTTTTATTTTGTATTGCTTCTCAAACTTTTTGCATTGCATGCTTCATGCAGTTTGAACTGCTTTCGGTTAACAGCAATACTGTACTCGAAGTTAATGAGATTTTCATCGACATTTAACAAAACATCTAAATTCCCGTCTCTTTCGATGATTATAGAAGTGTTCTTATTCGAACATGGCTGATTCGATAAAAATCTGCTCTCTAAACTGCCGAGGCTTAGGAGATTTTAACAAGCTCAAAGATGTTTTTCATTACTTAAGGTCCAAACAAAAATCCATTTATTGTTTGCAAGATTCACATCTAGCTTCCAATGATAAAAATAAAATCAGATTAATTTGGGGAAACGAAATAATAATGAGCCCCGGAAAGTCTAATTCGCGTGGGTCAATTATTCTCTTTCACAATAATTTTGAATACGATATTCTTCGAACGAATATTGATTTAAAAGGAAACTTAGTAGCCGTGGAACTTAAACTTCATAGAACATTTACTTTAATGCTCATTAATATATATGGACCTAACCGAAACCCTTTTAAATAATATAAGAGGATCAACCATATCATATGCTTCCAAACGAAAGAAAGATAGAGAAAAAAGAGTTAGAAAAAGAAATTAATAAAATAGATCAAACTAGCGAATTGACAAACGAGCTACAAGAAAGACTAGAAATTTTAAGAATTTAGGAAAGAAAAATTGAAAGGTATTATCCTGAGAACAAAAGCAAGATGGATTGAAGAAGGCGAGAAAGCATCAAAATATTTCTGCAACACGGAAAAACGAACTATCTAAACAAAACAGTTATGAGTCTAACAGTAGAAGATGGTAGTCAAATTGAGAATCAAACTGATATTCTAAGAAAGATAGAATCCTTTTATGAAATGTTATATTCTAGTAGAGACGAAGGTTTAGAAAGTGTTAACTTAGATGACTTACTGAAAGATAACTGTTTGCCCAAGCTTGATATAAGAGAGAGAGATGACTTGGAAGGTAATATCTCACTTTCAGAGGCAAAAGCCTACTTAAAGAAAATGAAAAACGAAAATTCACCAGGACCTGATGATGGCTTCACTGTGGAGTTTTTTTTTAAATTCTTTTGGCGAGACTTGGGTACTTATTTAATTAATTCATGGAATGAGGGATTCAAAAACAATGAATTATCCAAAACACAAAGACAAGGTGTAATTACCATTATTCCAAAATCAAATAAACCACATAATCTACTGAAAAACTGAAGACCCATATCATTACTGAATGTTACATATAAGCTTTTATTTGGCCTTTAGCTGAAAGATTGAAATCTGTATTACCTAAACTTATTTACGGAGATCAAAGGGGCTTCATGACAGGACGTTTTATAAGTGAAAACACATCTTACAATTAACAAAGGAACGGAATATTGATGGTATGATTCTACAAGTGGACTTTGAAAAAGCTTTTGATACAATTTCGTGGTCATTACTGTTCAAAACATTAGAATTCTTTGGATTTGGGGAGCTCTTCTGTCATTGGATAAAGGTTCTTTATACTAAACCAAACTTATGTGTAATTCAGAGTGGTATATTCTCGGACTTCTTCGAAATCGGAAGAGGATCCCGTCAGGGTGACCCAATTTCACCATATTTATTGAATATTTGTGCAGAAAGTTTAGGGAGTCTTTTAAGAAGAAATCAATCAATTAGAGGTATAGTAATTGGATGTAAAGAGTTTTGACTTCTGCAATATGCAGATGACACTTGTTTGTTTTTAGACGGTAGTGAAAAGAGCCTTAAGAGCGCACTGGACTTGCTCTTTCAGTTTTCTAAATTTTCTGGCCTTAAGCCAAATATTGAAAAAACCATAGCAATCTGGATTGGAAATTCATCAGAAAATACAGAGCAATTATGCACAAACTACAATCTAAAGTGGAGTAATGAGCCATTTACTGCACTTGGTGTAACTTTTACGACTGACCTTTGAAATATGGATGAGCTTAATTATGTACCGAAAATTAATAGTATGAAGAAAGAAATATCAAAATGGTCCCTGAGATTTCTAACTGTTTTAGGCAAAATAACTATGGTTAAAACCCTTTTACTACAGAAAATCGCCCACTTATTTTTTACCCTTGCATCTCCAAGACCTGAACGTTTGAAATCTTTTAATGATATTTTCTTGAATCATATTTGGGATAACAAAAGAGACAAAGTGAGTAGGAATCAGATTATTCAAAATTATAGTAAAGGGGGATGTAAAATGATTGATATTTATTCTTTTTGTAAATCCCTGAAACTTACTTGGATAAGACGTATATTACAGTGCAATGATCTAATAGGGTTCTTCTTGAGAGAAACTTCTAATTGTGATATAGATGTATTGACAAAGAGTGGTGATCATTATCCGCATTTAAGTGCAAAGAATGCAAGAAATTTGTTCTGGAAAGAAACTCTATTCGCATTAGAAGAATTTATGCTTATCTCTCAGAAAGAAGAAACATTTATTAGTCATACTCCCTTGCTATACAACTCAAATTACTTATTGATAAAAACCCGTTTTATATGACATCTTTTTTGGAGAACTGCATAATTTATATTGATAATTTATATATTGAATCAGGACATCTTTTGTTACTCAATGAATTCAAGGAAAAATTTAATATTGACATATATTTCACAACATACTTAGGTTTACGACAGACGATTCTTAAATATTACCCAACTTTATCTGATAACTACATCAAGATAACTTCTATTATCACAAAAACGTTGCTTCTTATCCTACAAGACAAAAATGGTTCAAATATTTCTATGATCCGTTTCTGCTATCAAAAACATTTAATTCAAAATATCAAGACAAATGGGAAAACGAATTAAATCTCACAAATTTCAACTGGGATGTATGTAACTCATATGTGTTCTCTACCACTATTGATAGAAATCTACAATGGATACAATATAGGGTAATCCACAGAATTCTGGGTACAAATGAATTACTTTTTAAAATAAAAATGAAAGAAATGTAAATTTTTGCAAGACAGTCAATGAATCTATAAAACCTCTCTTTTTTGAATGTGATAAAGTTTTTCCAATCCTTCAATCTTTAGAACAATGGATTAATAGTACATCAAATGATCAGATCAGCTTTGATAAAAATTGAATCTTACTAGGAATGTTTGACGAACGCAATAGGGCTATCAACACGATTATACTGTTATATAAAAGATTTATCTATGAAATGAAAATGAAATAACACATTCCGTATTTTAGAATTTTGAAAATGAAAATAATCCAGTACATTAAAGCAGAAAAAATGATAAGTAGAAAAAATAACAGAATAAGCGATTTCGAAAAGAAATGGGAAAACCTCATTAGCCTCTTAAATGAAGATGCTTAATGATTATAATGTAACGAATGCTTAAGAACAGGAACTTTTACTTTTTTAAAGAAGAATAATATGAAATGATGTAGATCAATTACCGAAATTTTACAGTTCTGATTATATGTCAAGTTATTCATCTATTTCATATATTTATTCATTTACAGCTTTTTCCTTTTCCTTTCTTTTTTTCATATATCATTATGAATATCTATACTTTCTCTCTTTCTTTCTTTTTTTGGAGTTTTTTTTTGGGGGGGGGGAATCTTTACTCTTCCCATCCATCCATTTAGCAGAAATATTATGTATGTATATTTTGTGATTGTTGAGCTGACGACATTACCAACTGGCTATTTCAAAATAGGTTATAAAGTAAATCTCATTAAGCATACTTTGACCGTGTGTCCATTCTATACAGTCAGTGATAACTGGATCGCTTTACTGGAAATGAATGGACACTCGGACCATTGTTGTCTTGATAAATATCTTTCAAAAATATTCTATAAGAGATAGTGTCGTCAGCTTAGCTAAATCTCTTCACCTGTATTTCTAATTAAATATGCTGTGCTGAACCGTTACCCAAAAACATATTTCACTCTAGCAATTATTTAAATCTATTTAGAAGGCAATACTACATTTTATTAGGCTGAAACACTCCTATATCCTGAGAAGGACAGAAACATATACAATGATACAATATATATACCATACCAGATATTAATATATTTACAATAATTATGGATATAGATTATGAATATGAATAATTAATTTCTTAATTTGAAAATATTTACATGTGAACTTTGTCTAACGGTTCAGCACTATGAAGTAATATGTAATAAATGGTGGAGTTGGATGACTGAAGGGGAGGAAGGAGGCCATTGAGTCAAAAGAGCTTATGTCTTACCCGGGACTCTTAATTATGTATCAACAAAATAGAAGGAATGGATGATGAATACCTTTTATGTTTTATGACAGCTTTATTCTCCATGATCTATAAATTCTAAATCCTTCAAAATTACTATCTCAAAATAGAATTGCACAATGATTTTGCTATGAGAACTTTTCTGTAAAAAGAGAAGGACAACAGCATCAAAATACCAGACAAGTAATGCTACAGAGAACAAGAAAAAAAGCGTTATCTTTCTTATACTATGTAAAGCTCAAATAAGAAGTATAGGACAAAAACTGTAAATTCTATAGGAGTAAATGTTTGTTATGACCTTCAGAATGATTATTTCACCTTGAAACAAGGTCACGTATAACAGATAAGTATTGGAGGTTATTCTGATTAAGATTGATCATAATCTGATCAAAGCTTAATATCTTATCAACCAAATTCTGTCGTGATCTTGAAACCGAACAAATCACCTTGGATCAAGTTCAAAGTGAAATAATTTGATGCGAGGAATATAATTCTAAATATAAAAACTTTTAGAACTGTGCCAATTTAAAATTCCATTTTCAACTTGAAATAGCGCGAAAACCGTAAATATTTCGTCGTGAATGATTGTAAAAAAGTTTGCAAATTTTCCAAAGAACAATATAAAACAAATTTTGTTCAAAACGTACGATTAGTTAAGAAGTTATAAGAGTTTAAATATTTGACCTTTCATGATCTCTAGCGGGAGCATTGGTGAACTTATCATCGAACAAAAGTAGTTGAAGATCTTTGTATGCTCTTTCTAATGGTACCATCATTTTTGCTCTGTGTTAAAAGATATTTGGATAAAGCTTCTGGAAATGATGACGGGGGGGGGGGGGGGGGTTAAGAATAAAAATAAAAAGAAGAACTAGATGGCTACTGTTGCAAGCAACAGTTGAATTCCTCCTTTATTAGACCTTACTTGGAACTGAAGTGTTAAAATCAGAAAAAAGAGATGGAAAAAAATAGTTGCTTTAGTACCTTATTCACTTCAGCAAATGAGTCCAAAGAGCTTATGTCAAATTTGGGACTCTAATTTATTTATCAACAAAATAGAAGAAAAAAAAAACTTTCATTTTTACGAAAGCTTTAAACTCCATGTTCTATCAATATCAAATCCTTAACAATTACTTTCTCAAAACAGAATTGCACAATGATTTTGCAATGAGATAACTTCTATTAATAGAAAATGACAACAACATGAAAGTACAGATTTGTTATGCTACTAAGAGAAAAAAAAAGAAACAGAGAACAAGAAGAAAAGAGTTATCTTTCTGATACTACCTTAAGTTCATATAAGAAGGACTACTTGTGTGAAGAATAATAGTATATGACAATAAGTGTTAATTCTACAAGAGAAAATGATTGCTATGACATTGAGAATTATTATTTGACATTGAGCCAATGTCATGCATGAAAAGTATTGTAATTATTCTCATCACGATTGATCTTAATCTGAGCAAAGCTCAATATCTAATCGACCAAAGTCTGTTATGACGTTGAAATCGAACAAATGACTTGGGTCAAGGTCATGGTTAAAGGGTTTGATGCAAGGAATACAAAATGTATTTGTGTAAAGTTTGAACTCTCAAGGTCAATTTTTTTTTGTTCTATAGGCTTAAGTTTGTTGTGACCTTTAGAATGAGAAATTGACCTTGGATTAAGGTGAAGGTGAAAGAGCTGGGCCCAAGCATTATATGAACGAAAGGAGCTGATAAAATAAGTGCTGTATTTAGCCCTGAATTTCATCAAGTGTTTCTTCTACACAATAATCTATACGCATGAAAAACTTGATCATAACTGAAATGTTATGTATTCGGAGATTCCTCATACAACTCTTATTTTGGTAAGCTTATTTCTAGATACTTAAATTACAGTCCAAAGAGTAGGGGTAGCCATGTTGAAAAGAAGGTATTATCGATAAAAAAAAACGTTGAAAAGTAAGAACTATCTAGCTCATATGGATATCTGTAAACTTTAAAACTTAGTTATAGTCTGATCAAGATACTAGAATCAAATTCAAAGATTGGTCTCAACTTTATCCATAAATCTTAAAATCTTGAGTCTGAAATACGGTTATACTTTGAATTCATTGGCTACAAAGTAGACATTTTACTGCGAAATATACACTGTATAGAAAAAGAACAGCACACTCTTGTTTATTTCATTACGAAATCTTGAGCATTTCATGTGAACATGTTTAAAATATATAAATGAATGACTTTAAATGGGAAAAATGAACCTTTGCTTATATTATGGCTAAGTTCACAGATTTTTAAAAAGCCCCCCACCCTCCCTTTTTTCAGTTTTTCGTCTCTGGGGTATCGTTCCCCCATCAGCTACAGAACTCCACTTTGTCAGAAGATGTGTATTAGTGATTTACATCTTTTGTAAAAGTGGCGTTCTGTAGCTGAGGGGGGAACAATATTTCAAAAAACTTTTTCCATTTTTCATTTATTTCTATAGAAAAAAAGACATATTTTGTCCCAAATTTAAGAGAACTATGCACATTAAATCTTATCCAAATGCTGATTATGATGAAACCAAGAGCAGGCATCAATTTTTGAAAGAATTTTCTTGAAGTTCCCATTTTGAAAATTCCACTTTATAAAGGCAGATTTTACGCCTTATCTTCTCAACTCCTTTGAAGTCTGAAGGTCAAGTAGTCTTTGTTCTATATGCAAAGTTTCTGTGACCTTGAAAATGAAAATTTGACGTTGAATCAAGGTCAAGGTGCGAATGCTTGACTGAACAATTATATGTATGTATGAAGTTTGAACTCTGAAGGTCAAATAGTCTTTGTTCTTTTGGCAGAAAAAAATTGTTGTGACCTTGAGAATCAGAATTTAACCTTGGGTCAAGGTCAAGGTGCAAGAACTTAGTTAAACAATAATATGTATGAAGTTTGAACTCTGAAGTCTAGAGTTATAAGAATTTAAAGATTTGGCCTTTGATGACTTCTAGCGGGGGCATCTAGAAACTTTTTGACAAAAATTTTAAATGAAGATCTTCATTTGCTCTTTCTCATAACACTTTCCATTTAATCCTTGGGGGTAAGAAGAATAATAATAATAAGAAGAAGAAGAATAATAAGAATAAAGAAAAGACAATACAATAACAGAAAGGATTCCGACAGAAGTCGAAAGCCTTAACTAGATGGCTACTGTTGCAAGCAACAGACGATTCCTCCTTTATTAGACCTTCCTCGGAACTGAAGTGTTAAAATCCGTAAAAAGAAGATGGAAAAAAGAATAGTTGCTTTAGTACCTTATTCACTTCTTCAAATGAGTCAAAAGAGCTTATGTCTAGCTTGGGACTCTTATTTATTTATCAACAAAATAGAAGAAAAAAAAAATACCTTTCATTTTTACGAAAGCTTTTAACTCCATGCTCTATCAATATCAGATCCTTTATAATTACTTTCTCAAAACAGAATTACACAATGATTTTGCAATGAGATAATTTCTATTCATACAACAAGACAACAACATGAAAGTACATATATGTAATGCTACTAAGAAAAAAAAAAAGAAATAGAGAACAAGAAGAAGAGTTATCTTTCTTATACTATGTTAAGTTCAAATAAGACGGACTACTTGTGTGAAGAATTAATATGATAGGACAAAAAGTGTGAATTCTACAAGAGTAAATGGTAATTATGAGATTGTGAATGATTATTTGACCTTGGACCAACGTCTTGGGTGAAAGATAAGTATTGTGATTATTCTCATCACGATTGATTTTAATCTGAGCAAAGCTCAATATCTAAACAAACAAAGTCTGTCATGACCTTGAATTGTACAAATGACCTTGGGTCGAGGCCATGGTGAAAGGGTTTGATGCAAGAAATTTTTGTGCTAAGTTTGAAGTCCCAAGGTCAAAAAGTCTTTGTTTATAGACTAAAGTTTGCTGTGACCTTGAGAATTAGAATTTGACTTTGGGTCAAGGTCGAGGTGAAAGAGCTGGGCCCAAGCATTATATGTATAAAGTATAAACTATGAAGGTCTAATTGTCTTTGTTCTATAGGCAAACATTTCCTTTGACTTTGAAAATAAGAATTTGACCTTGGTTCAAGGTCAAGGTGAAACAGCTTGACTGAACTATTATATGTATGAAGTTTGAACTCTGAAGGTCAAATAGTCCTTGTTCTATAGGCAAAAAATTGATGTGACCTTGAGAATTAGAATTTGACCTGGAAAGTAGGTCAACATTAAATGACCACCTATAAGTAACATACTTTCAAAGTTTCAACTCAAAATCTCAAAAACTGTTGAAAGTTCCATTTTCAACTCGGAATAGCGCGAAAACCGAAAATATTTTATCGAGCATGTAAGCGTATGAGAGTTTACAAATTAACATTTTAAAACAAATTTCGTTCAAATCGTACGGTTTGTTTAGGAATTATAAGTGTTTAAATATTTGACTTTTGACGACCTCTAGCGGGGACATTGGTGAATTTATCGACAAACAAAAAGTAGTTAAAGAGGATCTTGGTATGAAAATAATAATCAGAAGAATAATAACTAGATGGCTACTGTTGCAAGCGACAGACGGATTCCTCCTTTATTAGACCTTCCTCGGAACTGAAGTGTTAAAATCAGAATAAAGAAGATGGAAACATGAATAATAGTTACTTCAGTGCCTCATTCACTTCAGAAAATGAGTCAAAAGACCTTATGTCTAATTTGGGACTCTTATTATTTTTTCAACAAAATAGAAAAAAAACCTTTCATGTTTACGAAAGCTTTAAACTCCATGCGCTATCAATATCAAAATCCTTTACAATTACTTTCTCAAAACAGGATTGCACAATGATTTTGCAATGAGATAATTTCTATTAATAGAAAATGACAACATGAAAGTACAGATATGTAATGCTACTAAGAAAAAAAAAAAGAAACAGAGAATAAGAATAAAAGAGTTATACTTCTTGTAATATGTTAAGTTCAAACAAGAAGGACTACTTGTGTGAAGAATAAATAGGATAGGACAAAAAGTGTGACAAAAATGAGTTAAAGAAGATCCTGACGATAATCTCAACAGCACTCACAATAGAGCACCAAATTGAGCATCGACGGACCCCTAGCAAGCTAGAGGTGGGACCAGGTGCCCGGGAGGAGTAAGCATCCCCTGTTGGCTAGCCGCACCCGCCGTCGATGTTCACGCACGAAAATGAAAATATATTAAATACATGCACTGTCTATGGTTCTGTCTATATAGAAAGTGCTATGGCGACAATGTCAGGGAAAAATATTCAAAACACTTACTGTCAAACCCCTCGCGGGGAACTTTTTTACGAGCTCCACACGGCAAAGGGCATAAGTGTGACACAAATGAGTTAAAGAAGATCCTGACGATAATCTCAACAGCACTCACAATAGAGCACCAAATTGTGCATCGACGGACCCCTAGCAAGCTAGAGGTGGGACCAGGTGCCCGGGAGGAGTAAGCATCCCCTGTTGGCTAGCCGCACCCGCCGTCGATGTTCACGCACGAAAATGAAAAAATATTAAATACATGCACTGTCTATGGTTCTGTCTATATAGAAAGTGCTATGGCGACAATGTCAGGGAAAAATATTCAAAACACTTACTGTCAAACCCCTCGCGGGGAACTTTTTTTACGAGCTCCACACGGCAAAGGGCATAAGTGTGACACAAATGAGTTAAAGAAGATCCTGACGATAATCTCAACAGCACTCACAATAGAGCACCAAATTGAGCATCGACGGACCCCTAGCAAGCTAGAGGTGGGACCAGGTGCCCGGGAGGAGTAAGCATCCCCTGTTGGCTAGCCGCACCCGCCGTCGATGTTCACGCACGAAAATGAAAATATATTAAATACATGCACTGTCTATGGTTCTGTCTATATAGAAAGTGCTATGGCGACAATGTCAGGGAAAAATATTCAAAACACTTACTGTCAAACCCCTCGCGGGGAACTTTTTTACGAGCTCCACACGGCAAAGGGCATAAGTGTGACACAAATGAGTTAAAGAAGATCCTGACGATAATCTCAACAGCACTCACAATAGAGCACCAAATTGAGCATCGACGGACCCCTAGCAAGCTAGAGGTGGGACCAGGTGCCCGGGAGGAGTAAGCATCCCCTGTTGGCTAGCCGCACCCGCCGTCGATGTTCACGCACGAAAATGAAAATATATTAAATACATGCACTGTCTAAAGTGTGAATTTTACAAGAGTAAATTATTGTTATGACTTTGAGAATGATTATTCTTAATCTGAGCAAAGCTCAATATCTAATCAACCAAAGTCGGTGGTGACCTTGAAATCGAACAAATGACCTTGAGTCAAGGTCATGGTGAAAGGGTTTGTTGCAAGGAATATTTGTGTAATGTTTGAACTCACCAGGTCAAATAATATTTGTTTTATAGACTAAAGTTTGTTGTGACCTTGAGAATGAAAATTCGACCTTGGGTCAAGGTCAAGGTGAAAGAGCTTGACTAAACAATGATATGTATGAAGTTTGAACTCCGAAGGTCAAATAGTCTTTGTTCTATAGGCAAAAGTTTGTTGTGACCTTGAGAATCTGAATTTGACCTTGGGTCAAGGTCAAGGTACAAGAGCTTGGTTTAACGATAATATGTATGAAGTTTGAACTCTGAAGGTCAAATACTTTTTGTTATATAGGCAAAAAATTGTTGTGACCTTGAGAATGAAAATTTGACCTTGAAAGCAGGTCAACATTAATTGACCACCTATACGTATTCTACCATCAAAGTTTCAACTCAAAGTCTCAAAAACTGTAGAAATTGGCACTGTGCCAATTTAAAGGTCCATTTTCAACTTGGAATAGCGCGAAAACCGTAAATATTTTATCGAGTATGTAAGCGTATAAAAGTTTACAATTTTCCCAAATTACATTTTAAAACAAATTTCGTTCAAATCGTACGGTTTGTTTAGTAGTTATAAGTGTTTAAAGATTTGACCTTTGATGACCTCTAGCGGGGGCATTGGTGAGCTTATCGACAAACAAAAAATAGTTAAAGAAGATCTTGATATGCTCTTTCTGGTGGTACCATCCCTTTTGCTCTGTGTTAAAAGACCTTTGAATAACGTGTCTGGAAATGATGAGGGGATAAGAATAAAAATAATAAGACTAACTAGATGGCTACTGTTGCAAGCAACAGACGGATTCCTCCTTTATTAGACCTTCCTCGGAACTGAAGTGTTAAAATCCGAATAAAGAAGATGGAAAAAGAATAGTTGCTTAAGTACCTTATTCACTTCAGCAAATGTGTCAAAAGAGCTTATGTCTTACTTGGGACTCTTATTCCTTTATCAACAAAATAGAAGAAATAGATAATAAATACCTTTTATGTTTACAAAAGCTTTATACTCCATGATCTATCAAATCTAAATCCTTTAAAATTACTATCTCAAAACAGAATTGCACAATGATTTTGAAATGAGAACATTTCTATGAATAGAAAATGACAACAGCATCAAAATACTGACAGTTATGCTAATAAGAAAAAAAAAATAAGGAAACAGAGAACAAGAGTAACAGAGTTATCTTTCTTATTCCATGTTAAGTTCAAATAAGATGGACTACTTGTGTAAAGAATGAATAGTGCATGACAAAACTGTGAATTCTACAAGAGTAAATGTTTGTTATAACATTGAAAAGGATTATTTGACCTTGAACCAAGGTCACAGATAAAAGATAAGTATGTGAGGTTAATTTCATCACGATTCATCTCTATCTGATCAAAGCTCAATATTTTATCAACCAAATGAGTTAAAGAAGATCCTGACGATAATCTCAACAGCACTCACAATGGACCACCAAATTGCGCATCGACGGACACAAAGTCTATTGTGACCTTGAAATCAAACATATGACCTTGGGTCAAGGTCAAAGAGAAAGAACTTGATGCTAGAAATATTTGCGTAAAGTTTGAACTCTCAATATCAAATAGTCTTTGTTTTATAGGCAAAAGTTTGTTGTGACCTCGAGAATGAGAATTTGACCTTAGGTCAAGGTCAAGGTGAAAGGGCTTGACTCAAGGATAATATGTATGACGTTTTGACCCTGAAGGTCAAATAGTCTTTGTTCTATAGGCAAAAGTTTGTTGTGACCTTGAGAATAAAAATTTGACCTTGAAACTAGGTCAACATTAAATGACTACCTATAAGTAACCTACCATCCAAGTTTCAAGTCAAAATCTCAAAAACTGTAGGAATTGGCACCTTGCCAATTTAAAGTTCCATTTTCAACTCCATATAGCGCGAAAACCGTAAATATTTTATCGAAGATGTAGGTGTATAAAAGTTGGCAAATTTTCCAAAGAACAATATGAGAGAAATTTCATTCAAATCGTACATCTAATTTAGAAGTTATAAGAGTTTAAAGATTTGACCTTTGATTACCTCTAGCAGGGGCATTTGTGAACTTATCGACAACCAAAAGATAGTTAAAGAAGATCTTTCTCTGCTCTTTCTAATGGTACCATCCTTTTTATTCTGTGTAAAAAGACCTTTGAATAAAGTGTCTGGACATGATGAGGGGTAAGAATAATAATAATAATAATAAGAATAATAAGAATAAAGAAAAGACATTGCAATAACAGAAAGGATTCCTTTGTTCTATAGGTAAAAGTTTACTGTGACCTTGAGAATCAGAAGTTGACTTTGGTTCAAGGTCAAGGTGAAAGAGCTTGTGTTAACGATAACATGTATGAAGTTTGAACTCTAAAGGTCAAATGGTCTTTATTCTAAAGGCGAAAATTTGTAGTGACCTTAAGAATAAAAAATTGACCTTGAAACTAGGTCAACATGAAATGACTACCTATAAGTAACCTACCATCCAAGTTTCAACTCAAAGTCTCATAAACTGAGAAATTGGCACTGTTCAATTTAAAGTTCCATTTTCAACTGGGAATAGCGCGAAAACCGTAAATATTTTATCGAGCATGTTTACGTAAAAAAGTTTGCAAACTTTCCAAAGAACAATATAAAACTAATTTTGCTCAAATCGTAATGTTCCTTAAGGAGTTATAAGAGTTTAAAGATTTGACCTTTGAAGACCTCTAGCGGAAATTTTTTTTAATTGAGATCTTAACATGCTCTTTTACATTGTACCTTTCATTTTATCCTATG
Source organism: Pinctada fucata (assembly GCA_028142955.1). NCBI lineage: Eukaryota > Metazoa > Mollusca > Bivalvia > Pterioida > Pteriidae > Pinctada > Pinctada fucata. Next base: position 20,495,232 of record AP027109.1, read on the forward strand.
ATGCATCACTTCTTTGTAAAGTGTTCGGAAGAGGTGGGGGTAAGAATAATAGTAATAATAGGATTAAAGAAAAGATAATACAATAACAGAAAGGATTCCGACGGAAGTCGGAGTCCTTAATAATAAGAACTAGAAGGCTACTATTGCAAGCTACAGACGGATTCGTCCTTTATTAGATCTTCCTCGGAACTGAAGTGCTTAAATCCGAATAAAGAGGATGGAAAAAGAAAAGTTGCATTATTACCTTATTCAATTCAGCAAATTAATTAAAAAAAATATGTCTAACTACGGACTCTTATTTATTTATCAACAAAATAGAAGAAAAAGATAATAAATACCTTTCATGTTTCAATAAAAGCTTGAGACTCCATGATCTATAGACATTTAATCCTTTAGAATTAGTTTCTCTCAAAACAGAATTGCACAATGGTTTTTTAATGAGAACCTTTCTAATAAAGGAAAATGACAATAGAAAAAAAAGGAAACAAAAAATTAGAATGAAAGAGTTATTTTCTTTATACTATGTTAAGTTCAAATAAGAAGGACTACTTGTGTGAAGAATAAATAGCATAGGACAAGAATTGAAAAGTCTACGAGAGAAAATGTTTGTTATGGATATTGGAGGATATTATCATCAAAATTGATCTTAATCTGATCATATTTACGGTTTTACGCGCTATATCGAGCTGGAGATGGAATTTTAAATTGGCAAGGTGCCGATTTCTATAGTTTTTTAAAGATTTTGACTTAAAACGTAGATAATAGCTTAATCATAGGTAGTCATTTAATTTTGATCTACTTTCAAGGTCAAATTTCAATGTTCAAGGACACAACAAACTATTGCCGATAGAACAAAGACTATTTGATCTTAAGAGTTCAACCTTCATACATATAATCGCTTAGTCAAACCCTTTAATCTTGACCTTTACCCTAGGTCAACTTCTCATTCTCAAGGTCACAACAAACTTTTGCCTTTAAAACAAAGACAGTTTGTCTTTGAGAGTTAAAACTTTACACACATTTCTTATTAAATACCAACTCAAGAATAAAATTTTGGCCTGTTCTCTGTCTACGATTTGTAGTGATCCATTTAGTGTTTTGCACATGTGCTAAAAAGAAGGTTTCTGTCATATAAGGTGAATTACTTATTTATCATTCTTTTATCATCAGAGGGAGGGAATATATGGTTTCTGAGAAGTCATGTTAAACGATCACAAACATTCCCAGCAATCGGTGCCATATATCTAACGAACTGTTAAAACAAAGTTTCTTCATTAAGGTGCTGATTGGGATGGACTTAAAAAATATTGATTGCATTATGTAAACTGAAAGAATCGTTGACAAGCTGGAGTAAACGCATTTCTGTCGAGATATCTTATTTATGCTTGATAACCACCAAGTCGAATTTTCAATATTCACATCAATTTCATTCCATTTCTCTTTCGTCGATTTCAGTCAGATATCGATTTATAAGTCTTGAATTAATACCAAAAGCCGACTTTGCAGAAGGCAATTTGATGCGATTTTTGAAGGACTTGTCATGCTTGAAATAACTTTTGCGAGTTTTAAAAGACGCGATTATTTCAATTGAAATTATCCTTGTCTATGTTCTTATAAGATGAGGCCCAATTAGGCCTATATCGCTCATCTCTCGTAGATTATTAATGACCATTCTGCCTTTTTATCCCCTCCCAACATAGTTCCAGATGAGTAAAGTAATGCAGTCCTTCGTGTGTAAGTGAGTGTGTGCGTCACGAAATCCTTGTATGCGGCCTAGAGGATGCAGTTTTGATTGGATCTTAATCAATCTTCATACACTAATATGTTATGACAAAAAAATAACCCGATTGATTTTCAAGGTCATAGGTCAAGGACACAGATCGGAAAAGGTCAAAATCCTTGTATACAGTCTACGGGGTGTAGTTTTTATTGGATCTTAACCAAACTTCATACACTGATAGCCGATGACAAGAGAAAGAACCATAATTTTCAAGGTCATAGGTCAACGATCAAGGTCACAGATTTGAAAATGTCAAAATACTTGCACAGCCTAGAGGATGCAGTTTTGATTGAATCTTAATCAAATTTCATACACTGATTGACAATGACAAGAGAAAGAACCCTATTAATTTTCAAGGTTTCAAGCCAAGGATCAAGGTCACAGATCGAAAAAGGTCAAAATTCTTTTACACGGCCTAGAGGGCACAGTTTTAATGGTACATGTAGTTTAATCAAACTTCACACACTTTATTTATGTCAAGAGATAGAATCCTATTGATTTTCAGGGTCATAGGTCAAAGGTCAACGTCACAGATAGGAAATTGCCAAATCCTAGTATATTGCCTAATGGGAACCGTTTTGATTGGATTATAACCAATCTTCCTACACTTACTGCAAGAGAAGGACCCTATAGATGAAATGCAATGCAGTTTATGAACCTATCTCAGTTCGATCTTAGCGCAACAGGCACTTGAAGTTCATTATAATCATGGCATAGAATGAAAATTTCCGAATGTTCTTCCAAGTGATATACCCCCTTAGACGGCTAATCTGATGATGAAACTTAGTCAGATTATAGATTAGGGTAAGATCTTTGAAATGCGTTGCAGTTTATGAACCGATCTCAGTTGGATCTTAGCGCAATAGACACTTGAAGTTCATTATAATCATGACATAGAATGAAAATTTCCGAATGTTCTTCCAAGTGATAGAACCCCTTAGATGGCTAATCTGATTATAATAGATATAATTAGATAGATTATGGTGAAATCTTTGAAATAGAATAAGTCTAAACAAAACTATGAATTTAAAGACATAACAAAAAAAAAAAAAAATAATGATCTGACGCCAACATAACTAGTTGTCATGTAGTAAGATGTCAGGGTTCAAGGTCGAGCACCCGGCCGACTGTAACCCTATTGAGAAATGAAAAGTCTAAACTAATTAATTTCACACTGTGTCTCTTCCTAGTAAGACAGTGACTGATGGATCAAATTTTCTTATATTTTCACCAGATGAAATAAAATTGATGAAAACTCATTGTGTATATGATTACATTTCAGTTAAAACACATTTTGCCTGTGTGGATTATCGATAACCGGACCTGTCAGGCCCAAACATCAGTAGTTTTCGCATGTCTTCGTCTAAGGTACAACCTCAAGTGGGCTTTTGTTCTAGACTTGGTTTATAACGTACAGTCTTTCGAGATGAGATACAGCCGGTTGCGATTATTTTTGGATATTTTAGGGTATCGTCATCTGACATTGGATTTGAATTTGAAGACGTTAAAAATTAATGAATTTGAAGACGTTAAACATTTGAACCACTTGGTGAGTGTCACTGCTGGTGGACCAAGAGTCCCCGAGGTTCGATCAATTTCGGCTTGTCGTTTCTTCAAACGAATTTGAAAATTTCTGTTTACAAAATTTTCTCAAATTTCTAAAACCTGGGTCATCTAGCATCATATCCAGCCATTTTGCTAGGTCTTTCGGTATACTTAAGACATAATTCTCATAAATTTTGGTCACATTACATTGTTTAGATTGAGGATCACTGACGAGGGTTAAATACCCGACACGTACATGTCTGGTCCATGCTATAAATTTATCTGCACTAAAAAGATGCTGGTGAATTTGAAGACGTTAATCACTCCCTTTCTTTGAATTGAAACCCAAATGCTACACAGTATGCATCATTGTCCTTTCAATTGATTTTTATATATATGCGCAACCAATGTAATTCCCTGAGATGTTACTATTGCAAGAAACGTGCTGCAATTCGTGTATTAACACTCGTGACGTCACAATGCATAAGATCTAAAGAAACATGCCGCGACGGCTGTTCTAACCTGCAAACTGAGCCCACTGTGACCTGAATTTTAACGTCATCCTTTTACTTAGAAAACGCGATTTCAGAAAACAAGAATGAAATAGACAACTATGGTGCATATTTATAGAATAAATGACATAATTTGTGTTTTGTTACGGGTATACAACACACAGCAAGTGCATTTATCGCATGAAATGCGCTAACGCGCATTACATGTACCATAAATGCACTTGCTGTGTGTTGTATACTCGTAACAAAACACAAATTAAGACACTTATTCTCTATAAAATACTAATATCATACTTCATTTACAGTCCATCATGTCAGGCTAACTGCATGTATTCAAATTTTAGAAGTGTCCCAGGCAATAATACACGATTTACAAATGTAACAGCTACCAGCGCAACCTTAGTGAGGCGCATGCTTAGACCATGGTAACTTGCCCCCATTCGCAGTAATCAAGACCAAAGCGAAGAGGATGTTGCCCCACAAATAAATCTGCAGGACACCGGGTGGAGTTGGACCCCCCGTTCCTAAACCTAGGTGTCCCAAGCACCTACTATTGGTGGGGACGGATACCGAAGCCATCATGAACAACCATAAGAGGACAGGGAGACTGGGCGACAGGACCCTCATGCTGGATTTCAATTCCTAATGGGCAAAGGCAGCAGTGCTACCCGAATAAACCGTCTACCGCATTGGGTCCACCCACACCAAACGATGACCTTCCCTGCGAACAACAGATGTCAAACAGAGGGCAAGCAAACAAATGCTGACGAAAAGAACGATGTAAGATCATATATATTTCCATGTGTCACTAATTACTTACCTAACCATGCTCTTATATGAAGAAGTAATGTAATATTAGTAATTCCATCATAAGTCTTTTTATTTCACTATATTTCCGCTGATCTGGTCAATGTTAAATGTCTTCAAATTGAATAGCATCATTCAAGAACAGATAAATTGGCAGTATGGACCAGACATGCACGTCTCGGGTACTCAACTCCCGTAACTGATCCTCAAATCTAAACAATGTAATATGCCAAAAAAAGTATGAAAGTTACTATGTCGAAAAATCGTACCGAAAGACGTGGCAGGATGGGTGGGACATGATGCTGCAGGACCAACTTTTTAGAAACCCCAAGAAATTTCATTTTGACAACAGAAATTTTGAATGCGTTGAAGAAACGATCAACCGAAATTGACCGAACCTGGCCACACGTGCCCTCGGGGACCCCCGGTCCACCAGCAGCGACACCCACCAAGTGGTATAAATGTTAAACGTCTTTAAAGAAGTCCTCTACTCGTGGGTATTTTCACTTACATTTACTCGGACAAACTCAAATTACAAAGTATTGGTAGTTCCATAAAAATATATTGTCTCGTTTATCCATAAGACAGCAATTTATAGGCCCATATCAACAAGCTAGTGATTTAACACAGAACTAGTCTGCAACTTCCGCCGAAATTGAAAGTACAAATTCGTGACGTCAGATGTGTGTATACACTACACATTCACACGAAATGTGAAATAGTACATGTATCTCTTTGTTTATATGGTACATTTATAATTATTTTTCGGTGGTTAACCATTTTCAATGTAAATTAGACATCAGTGTTTTTTTTCAAAAGACCTGTACAATTTCATTGTCGGATCTATCAAGGTGGAGTGGGGGGGGGGGGGGGGTTCTTCCCCATTCCTGGTTAGACTTACATGAACACGTAAAATATTCAATAATGAAGGGAGGGTGAGAAATTGAAATTTTATAGGATATGAACTCGTAAGTTAAGCCTTTCCTAGCTGTCTGGATGGGATTTCAAATTGATATTCTAATCAGCTTATAAATAGCTAGGATTGAGGGGGGGGGGGGGGGTTGCAACTGTATTAGGAAGAGGGTGAAAACTGAAAATTAATGTCATTAAATTGACGACACATTTTTTGGCCGTTTCAGATAATATGAAATTTATTTTCTGAAGTTATATAAAGTTGTGAAGGTAAAAAAATTTAAATGATTAGGGTCGACAAAAAAATAAATGATATGGCCTGGAAAGTTTTCTGTTAGCTCCGTTCAGGATTTCAGGAAAAAAATTAACTTTCTTGAAATTCAATACCGGGAGAAGTGATTATGTAATGTATATCGAATAAAATGAAATTCTAATCGTTTCAGAATTAAACGAAAAGTAACGAGCGTTCTTCGTCAACATTAAATGATCGAGTATCTCAGCACGAGAGAGAGAGAGAGAGAGATTTTCATTTCCGAGGTACATTACAAGAATTCAAGACGGACTTAATTTATTTTTTTTTTTTTTTTTTTTTTTGTGCTCAGCTAAATGGCTCACTCCATAAGCTCATTAACATTATCAAAATGCATTGTACACTAGTATTTCTAATGTGCAGTGCGGTGCAGTGCGTTTTGTCAGTTTGTTAGTCATTTAAATTCTATCCATATGTATACATTTGATTGAGCCATGTCATCATCGCACAATTTTTTTTTTCTTCTCCTTTGTTTTTTTTTTTTTTTTTTCTTATTTATTGTCAATATCTATATCAACAAAGTACATCATAAGAAAATAAAGTTTAGATAACAATACTATTTAGTGTGCGTGATTAGTTATTAGTCTGATGGAAGAATGAAGAAAAAAAAAAAACCACCAAAACTAAAGTACACGACTACGTCGAACGTTACCATTTTTCTTGTATTGAATTGAGAATATTTCTTATATTTTGTCGATCGATTCTACATTTCAGAATAAATTGGATTTCATAAAATAGATTTATGTTAATTCGGTTTATCATGTCATGCTGGCTAAACGTTTTCGTTTTGAATTTTATTTCATTTCTGAATTTCCATAAATGCCATTTCATAGTAAATATAAGAAAATTTAAAACCTCTTTTATATATGTATTTTCCGCTTCATCGGTTACACCAAAAAGTATTATTTTTGCATTTTTAAACACTGCAATATTGATATTTTCTATAGAAACAGATAATTTGGTCCAAAAAAAGTCTAATAAAAGTTTTGTGTGAGGACATTCAACAAACAAATGTTTGATTGTCTCCAGACAGGTTTTACAAAGGTGACACTTTCCATTCGAATTTCCAAATTTTATGATAATGTTTTCTAGATACAATATGTCATGTATACATCGCCATTGAAATACTTTAATTTTATTAGGGATAAGAACATTGTTAACATTTTTCCAAATATGCTGCCAATATGGTATATAATCTAAATTTCTCTCCCATTTAAGTTGAGAGTTTGGTGTTTTAAAATTCAGTTGGATAAGTTTTGTCATAATGTAAAACAGTTTTATTTTGTCGTATTTTATCTTTTTGTTACTCTTGTCTAAAATGTAAAGTTCCTCATCCACTTTAAAGCAGTTAGTGTCTGTAATATCATCATTCTTTAAATTGTCCAGAAATTCTTTTGGTAAAGCTCTTTTAATTCTAGCCAATTCAGAGATGCAATTTCTTTTGTCTATCAAAAGATCATATATTTCTGAATCTTGTTTTAACGATTTCGTATTCTCATTCCAAATGTCTTTTATGGTTAATATTCCGCTTTTGGTAAACGCTGGGAAAAATAGAGGTCTATTATTAAAAAGAATTTTCTTGTTTCCGAAAATATATTGTTTTTGAATATTCAAGTTATTTATGGGACCACATATTTGATATATTCGCCTCCAAGCACTTAACAGCTGTAAATAGAAAGTTGATATAATTGGTAAGTCGAGTCCCTTAGTCTCAGAAATTCTGCATAGAAAAAATTCTATTCCAAATTTCTCATCAAGTGACTTTAACCAACCCTTACCAATACTATTCCATAGAGCATTGGGACTGTGTATGATTTTGTATACTGTTTTGATATGTATACTATTTGTGTAGAGACTGATATCTATGATTTTCATGCCTCCAGATAGCACATCCCCAACCATTGTTTTTCGCTCAACTAATTCCCTTTTACCATCCCATATAAAAGCCCAGATTATTTTATTGATTTCATTTATATATCTATCCGGAATACCTCTCGCTTCAATTTCAAAACTTAATTTTGATATGATAAGTGATTTGATAATAAGACTTTTACCTTTCAGAGAGAGATTTCTTGTCTTCCAGATTTGCAGGCATGATTTCATTTTATCAATCTTTTCTTTCCAAATCAAATCATTATCTATTTCATTACCGTGCCAAATTCCGAGTGTTTTAACGCATGTTTTGGACCAAAGAATTTCAGAGAAGTTGGGTTCTTTATCTATCCACCCCCCAATAGTTATCCCTACTGTTTTTTTAAGATTGATTCTCGATCCCGATGCTTTTTCATATATTTTCAATATATCAAAATTAATTCTAATAGAATTTTCATCGCCGCAAAAAAGTTGAGTATCGTCAGCAAACATTAATATCTTTAACTCAGAATTATTATTAATTTTGATACCTTAATTTATTAATAATACAATCTCCGCTCCAAAAGAATATGATCACTGTGTTGCCCAGAACAATAAGAAAATAGATATCCGGAATACATATACAAGTATTTGATATGGTATCTTGTTTATGATTATCAAATACATTTTTTATGAAACTCAGTCGCGACTCCTTCCGCAGTTAAAATTAACGTCCCCACCCCAATCTATCGAAAATTTTGTAAACATGTAACAGGTTATGCTCTGCATATTGAAAACTGAAGTTCTTGCGTATTTCGATGTTTCACACGGATCCGTTTGATGAAACATTTGATGGACATTTATTTGTTTACATTCAATAAAAGAGTTTGTTTTACAAAACAACAATCGTCAAACATCGTATCGTTATTTATGAGGGGAAGGGGGGGGGGGTGTCTGGAGACGAGAGTAATGTCTGGAAATTCGGGCGAGAGGGGGGTTAATATTTGTCTTTAACATTTGTTGCATACTGACTTTTTTCGGCACTTGGGGCCTGTATATATGTTAAATAATCTAGCTTGTATCTTTCCTTCTTTCTTTCTTTTTTCCCCGCTCATAAAAATAAGTACATTGAACATGTCGATGACTTATATTTTTACATTTAATTCTCACCGAAATTTCACAGACATAATTTCTCCCCCTTTTAACATGTACATGGCATGCTTTTTCCCAATGTAAGGAAGGTAATATTTATTGAAGTACGTACGTGCCGACTGGAAGTGGGGAGGTACAAATGTCAACGAAGGCGGGCGGTATCAATAGGCTGAGCGGGAGGGAGTCAGATTACCGGGGAAATTATAGAATTTTGTAAATAGGATACCATCTACAAGCGTGATCTAGACGGCTGGACGTCATGACCTCTTGGATTCGCCAAAAATGCAGATTTTTTCTTTGTTTTACTAGTACATGTAGTATGTTTTTTTTTCGAAATAGACAGCTTACCCCGACCCCCATTTTCTTTCCGGGGGAAAGGAAGGTTAATTCCCTTAATTTTTTTATCTACATATGCCTTAGAATCCCTCTCCGAGATAAACTTTAGAATTCTGGAGGTCGTTTAAAATATATCAACACATGTACACGTGTACGTATATAACTAAATTATGTACATTCGTAGTTTTAATGTAAATATTTAGGTTTCATTATTAAATTATCTTTTATCATATTTATCACTCATACACTCTTATTTGATATGTCCTTTATTTTGGTATTTATAAGAGTACATTAGTACATGTATCCACAACATGCATGTACATTTCTATATAAAGCATTATGAAACGTGGTTCCCTTTTACACACTTCTGACGTACTTCCGGTGTGCACAGCTATTTTGAGAAATTGGAAAAGGTGGTAAAATATAAATTGGTCTATATCAGCTCTGAAAGAGATTACATAATAGGGAAATTTCTTATTGGAATTTAGTTTGATATGAACTGTATTATACACGAAAATCTCCACGACTGGAGAACTTCTTTAAATTGAATAGCATCATTCAAGAACAGATAAATTGACAGCATGGACCAGACATGCAGGTCTCGGGTACTCAATGTTTACCTTGGAATTATACAGCACTTGACACTCTTGTAATGGCGGATGTGTTGTCATTTGTGACATATAATTTACGTGTTCTAATTATCTTTTCATTGCTAATTAAACAAAATGTTTTTCAGAAGAAAACAGATGTCTCCCCCCTCCCCCTAAGTTACTTTGACCTGAGACTAAGATGATGTGAAACCTTCGAGTCATGGGCAACATCATACTTAAACATGAAAGTGAATCATTATATTGTTTGAGGTAAAGCCCAAACATGATTAGCATATACAATTTCATTATAAGCATATTGACTTTGGTCACATGATAGGTGATCTGAAACCTACATTGATTGGATCATGAGCAACAAAAAACTGAATTAGTGATTGGATAAACGGTTCAAAATATAAAGCCTAAACATAGACAATTTCAGACTTGACATGATTAGCATTTATTAAACAATTGCATTACCAAAGTAAGAAGTGACCTTAATCATGTGAGTTTGGGACAATGTGATAAAAAACATTTAGTCCTGAGTAACAACATATTACAATATGAAAACAATTGTAAGAAGGGTTCAGGAGATATAGCCAAGACAAGATTAGTACGTAAAATTTCATTAAAACGAACTAAATGATCTTGACCTTGGGCACATAACCTTGGGTCAAGGTGATAAGAAACCCTCCAATTCTGAGCAACAACATACTAAAGTATTCCACAGATATAGCCCAGACACAAAAGCATTTACAATTTCATTAAAACATGTAATACTTGACCTTAATCATATGACCTTGGATCAAGGAGGTGTGAAACCTTTGGGACATCAGCACCATCATACTAAAATATGAAGTGATCCGATCACAGTTCAAAAGATGAAGCCTGGACATAATACACGTAACAAATACAATTTCATTTGAAATTTACAAATTGATCATGAACTCGATCACATGACATTGAGTCAATGTGATGTGAAACCTTTAGGTGATAAGCAACAACATACTAAAATATGACAGTGATCTGATAAATATTTAATAGAGATACAGCCCAAACAGGATAGCATGTATAATTTCATTAAAATGTACTTAGTAACTTTGACCTTGATCAAATGACCATGGGTCAAAGTGAAACCTTTTGGTCATGAACAAATACATAGGAAAACGTGAAAGCAATCCAGTAAGCAGTCCAAGGGATAAAGCCTAGACAGGAATGCATGTACAATTTCATTAAAAATATAGTAAGTGACCGTGGCCTTTGTCACATGACCTTGGGTTAAGGTGATGTGAAGCCTTTGGGTCATAAGGGGCAACATGCTACAACATAAAAGTGATCCGGCAAACAGTTCAGGAGTTACAGCCCGAAAAGGATTGTATGTACAATTTCATTAAAAATATACTAAGTGACCTTGACCTTGGTCACATGACCGTTGGGATTTCTTTTTCACAATGTTCATTATAATATCTAAGTCCCATAACTCCATACGGACATATCGGATGAACCTGAATATCGAAAGGCGGCTTCCTCTTCAAAGTTTGATCACAATGTACAAATATCATGAACATCTGTTGACGCATATTCAAGTTTTTGCGTTCCATGCACCTATATTTTGCACTTAGCTTAACATGTATGTGTAGATAACCTTCTCGCAATACACCCAATTTCTTGATTATGCGAATAAAAAATTAAAAACCCGTTACATATGTCATAGAACATGCTCCCTTCTTAAAGTATACAAATTTTCAAAACATTTCTCCCAAAAACAGATTTTGAAAGATTTTTTTAACTATCTTAGTATATTTCCTCAGTATTTTAAAATTCTAAGTCCCATAACTCCGTAACGACGAATGGGATGAACATGAAAATCGAAAGGCGGCTTCCTCTCTACAGTTTGATGACAATGTACAAATATCTTGAAAATCTGTTGACACATATTCAAGTTATAGACCTATTCAGAGTAAGCGGCCGCCATAAAAATTACCGACTTGGTTTTCGAAGTTAGACACTCCGCTGGGCAAATGACACGTCCTATTTACATTGAAGTACACACGCGGCCGCGGCACTATTATGAATAAACAAGAAATCATTGAAATGGCAAATTTTAGCAAATAATTGCATCACTGTTTTGAAGTAGAATAGATACGAGTCCTGTTGGATGAGTCATGCATTGTATTTCCCATCTTTTCTTGTCTGACTAAGGAACAGAGAAAGGTAAACGGGGAGAGGGGGTAAGCTCGATCATATGGTTGTATGCTACAGCGATACACACTGTCAGTATGTTTACTCGTCAATAGTTTCATGTTTTGGTCTTTGCTGTGTGGGTTTTTATCTTACTGCATAGATTCAATACATGACCGATACCATACAGAACTTGGAGTTGGGGGAGGACGTGCTCCAAATTCGGAAGGCAAGGACCCTTTGAAACCAAAATTTAGTTGCAAAAAATGCTTTTTGTGTGACTCTTCGATGCTGTTTTACCAAAAATGGTTGAAGCAGCGTTTGTCAAGTTAACATTTCAACATATATATTGTCATTTCCCTCTTAATTTGTCAGTCTTGGCAGTTTCCTCCCCTCTTATTCGATAACGAAGAATAAGAACAAATTTCGTTGCCGGCAAGATGAACCATATATTTAAAGATTAGCAAGTTTTTTTCTGTTTTTTTTGGAGCAAAATTGGGAATTTGACGGCAGTTTGCTCAAAATCAGGAATTTGCAGTAAAGAGAAAGAAATCAAATTTGTAACAGTGACGTACTACATGTATAAAGTTATCCTTATGCACTGAGAACATTCTATAATGTTATCTTGTCTTATGTTTAGCTTTTGTTTTCATGTTTGGAGCACTTTCTAATCATAAATTATTAAAATTCATGATTTGATAGTATTTTGTTATAATTTTTACATGCATGGTCTCCGATTTTCTTGAAATTTCACACATAAGTAGGGATTAATGAATAATGTTAATTTCACTAAAATTTTATTTCTAGGACATCTGGCTACCATGGCAACGGCCTTTGAAGCTTAGAAATTGGCAAAATGGAGCGACTTTGAAGCTCAATAATTTGGTCTATATGTTACATAAATGGAAGAAGTTCTATGCTTCCTAAAGATATGGACCTAGAATTTTTAATAAGCTCACTGACAGTGTCTGATATTGTCAAAAAGGCTGGTTACCATAACAACATAATTAGCCCATTTTAATATATTGATTTCAAAATGCTGTTTATGTTTTCAAAATTTTCTTCTTTCTTGATGTGCATACGATAAAGAAATGAGATGTTTTGTATAAAACAGGCAAATTCATGATAAACGTACTTGTTGCTCTGTACATAAGTTACCTTGGCAACGGTAACTATTGTCCATGATATTGCTATTTTTGCAATTTCAGAGTTATTTTTCTTAATTTTTGCTTCATAATGAACAGTTAAAAATTGTTGGAACATAACCAACACAAAGAGCTCTCTCACAAACTGTGAAAAAGGTATGGGGGACATTTGTTACAATGGTAACCATTTTTTTATTATTTTTATAAAACAGTCATTTTAAATCCCAGGAAGTTCAGTCATTATTAATAAAGATCAAGTGAGCCTTTATTAAATACAAGAATTCGCTTTCACATAATTTATGGCTGCTATAGTAATTTGGCAATAGAATCTATAAATAAGCATTTTTTTGCTTTTTTTCGAAACCTTTTCCTCAAATTACAAAACAGGCTTACACAATATTTTTTACTTATTTGATAAAGCAAAGTCTTAACTGTATTTCAAATTAAAAATTTTTCAGATTACTAAACTCTGAATGCCCGTATCCAAGGACTCTAAGTTGGCCTAAGCGCAATTTTACACAATAGTTCCCATAGCAACGTACTATTTCCTGAATATCTTTTAAAAACCTTTCTTCGTGTAAAGAAATATCTACTTGAATACATTCATTTATTATCATCACCTTGAATTTAAATTCAAAGATCTAGTAAAAACAGGACTCTAAATATTGTCTGAAATTGCTTTCATTTTTGCGATTCTAGTTCATGTTGCCATAGCAACGAACACAAGCTTTGTACATATGTGAATGATAATGTTTTATTTGCATAAACAATTCACAAATGTAAGTAATTAATCATTCAATTTTGAAAAAAATGCCAAAACATTATTTAGATAGGGTACCTGTGTTGTTGCTATGTAAACTAAACCCAACATTATTATTACTTAACTTGAATGAGCAATGATAGGGTACTAATATTTCATCAGTGTTTGTTTTATGCTGCATAAATGATGTGTGTGACTTCAAAACAACCAAAAATGCATTTTTTTTTCAATTTTCAAAGTCTGTCTCCATGGCAACCGGATGTGATATAAAGAAAATTTTTAACAACTTTCCACTTTTGGGTCAGACCCAGCCTTATGTATAAAGTTTATCAAAATTTGAGATATGCCGTCCCATGGGTCCTTCATAAAGTGCAAATGCTTACAGAGAATAACAACTAATTACTAAAGTAAGAAGTGACCTTAATCATGCGATTTTGGGACAATGTGATAAGAAACATTTAGTCCTGAGAAAAAACATACTGAAATATAAAAACAATTGTATGAAGGGTTCAGAGGAAATATAGCCCAAACAAGATTAGTACGTCCAATTTCATAAAAAGGACTAAATGATCTTGACCTTGGGTCAAGATGATAAGAAACCCCCAATCCTGAGCAACAGCATACTAAAGTATCAGAGTGATCAAGTATACGATTCCAGAGATATAGCCCAGCCTCAATGACATTTACTATTCTATTTAAAGATGTTATATTTGGCCTTGACCTTTGTCATATGACCTTGGATCAAGGTGGTGTGAAACATTTGGGTCATCAGCATTATCATACCAAAAAATGAAAGTGATAAAATCAGAGCTCAAAATATTAAGCCTGGACATATTACACGTAACATATACAATAGCATTTGAAATATACTAATTGACCTTGACCTTGGTCACATGATATATGGTCATCCTGATGTGAAACCTTTGGATCATGAGGAAATACAAACTAAAGCATAAGAGTGATCTGATAAACAGTTAAAGAGATATAGCCCCAACAGAATAGCATGTATAATTTCATTAAAATGTACTTAGTGACTTTGATCAAATGACCTTGGATCAAGGTGATGTGAAACCTTCATGTCATAAGCAACAACATACTAAAATATGAAAGTGACCCGGCAAACAGTTTAAGATATATAGCCCGGGCATGAATGTATGCATAATTTCATTAAAAATGCAATAAGTGACTTTGACCTTGGTCACATAACCTTAGGTCAAAGTGATGTGAAACTTTTGAGTCATAAGTAACAACAAAATACAAAAGGGATCAGGCAAAGAATTCAAGAGATATAGCACGGACGGGAATGTATGCACAATTTCATTAAAAGTGCACCAAGTGACCTTGATCTTGGTCACATGACATAGGGTCATCTTGATGTAAAACCGTCAGGTCATAAGCAACAACATACTAAAGTATGAAAGTGATCCGGAGAACGGTTCAAAAGATATAGCCCGGACAGGAATGCATGCATAATTTCATTAAAAATGCACTAAGTGTCATTGACCTTGGTCTCATGATCTTGGGTTAAGGTGATGTGAAACCTTCGGGTCATAAACAACTACATACTCAGATATGAATGTGATCGGGCATATAGCCCGGATACGATGTGTGACAGACGGACAGACGGACGACGAAAGCAAAACCAATATGTCTCCTCCCCGTTGGGGGGAGACATAAAAATCAGATAAGAAAATCTAAATACAATCAAAAGTTGGTAAATCAGCAAAAAGGCACAACCAACCCCCCGCCCCCCGCCCCACACACACGTTCACGTTCAATATCTGTACCACAGATATTTGATGTACGTGCAAGTCATAATGAAAACACAAACACTCTCTCTCTCTCTCTCTCTCTCTCTCTCTCTCTCTCTCTCTCTCTCTCTCTCTCTCTCTCTCTTCAGTTAACACGTAGTTAGCACAGAGTTGCCACTTCTTTTATTCAACAACAAAGTCATCAAATTTGAACAGATTTTTATATTAAAAATGAAAATAACGTCCATTTGGAACCTATTTTCACCTTTTCTTCTTTCCGATATCACATTTTCTTCAAATATGTTGAGGGAAAAAAATCCTGATGTTTTAAACAATTTTTCAGTGCTCATCTGAATGAGATAAAACTCCTAATCACCTTCATTTCTCCCCGAATCTACTGGTATAAGAGCGAACTGACACTCTATAAAGTATTACTGCTTTCAGTAATATAAAGAGATAAATTTTCAAGAAAGATAACTCCAATAAAAGTTATATTATTAGTTTTAGTAATATTACTGTTTTCAGTATTCTCTTGGACTGTTCAATTGGTTATATGATAAAGAAAACAGTAAATTTCTTTTCTTTTTTTATTATTACCTCCTGTTAAATAAAAAAAGTACGTGTAATAATTGCTATAAGTAAGTTGGGGGAGGAGTGTCACAAAGGTGCTTAAAAGGTAAAGGTATCGGTATCCAATCCAATCACATCCAATCCTTCGGATTAGTAATTTGAAGTCCAATCTCTGATTTTGAGAAAATGACAAAAGAAGAAAATTTTCATTTTGAAAAAATCCAGAGGGTCACCATGCTTGAGACAGAGAGTCGCTGAGAACCCTAACCCTAACCTAGTAAAAGGTTGCATACTATTGAAGTGTTATAAAAGTATTTTCATCAGATTCATCGGAACTTGAAATCTCGAATTTTAGAAATTAGAAAGAAGATCTGTTTTGTCTATAAACGGAGGGGCCCGGGTGTTAACTTGTGTCTAAGATGGTATCTAAAAATATAATACGTAAAGTTCAATATTTATTTTCATACCCAGGACGAGCAGACTGTTAACATATAATGCAACATATACCACAATTGGATAGTGATAGAAAAACGATAAAATACAACAATAACTGAATAACGTAAAGCAATTTATTAGACTCTCTGTGCATGGTTTCCAATGACGCTTCGTTAACCGGAAGTTGCTCGTGGCGCTGCGAACTTAAGTCACGGGAGATAACTCGAATTGTTTATTCTGGATGCGTCTATTGCGTTCCATGCACCCATATTTTGCCCTACCTTAACATGTATGTGTATATAACCCCCTCCTATTACACACAATTTCTCGATTATGCGACAAAACAACTAAAAACCCGTTACATATACGTCAAAGTACATTCTTTCATCTTAAAGTATACACATTTTCAATTCATTTCGTCCAACAATAGATTATTACACAATTTTGAACTATTTTAGTATATTTTCACAGTATTTTAAAATACTAAGTCCCATACGTCCGTAACGAAAATCGGATGAAACTGAAAATCGAAAGGTGGCTTCCTCTTCAGAGTCTGATCACAATGTACAAATATCATGAAAATATGTTGACGCATATTCAAGTTATTGCGTTCCATGCACCTATATTTAGCCCTAAGCTTAACATGTATTTGTATATAACCCCCCCCCCCCTCCCATTACACACAATTTCTCATTATGCAACAAAAGAATTAAAAACCAAACCCCGTTACATATGTCAAAGAACATCCTTCCTCTTTAAAGTATACAAATTATCAAAACATTTCACCCAAAACTAGATTTCTAAAGAATTTTAACTATATATTTTAGTATATTTTCACAGTATTTTGATATTCTAAGTCCCGTTACTCCGTAACGACAAATCGGATGAACGTGACAATCGAAAGGCGACTTCCTCTTCAAAGTCTGATCACAATGTAGAAATATCATGAAAATCCGTGGCGGATTAATGGGACTTAGATATTTTTTAACATAATGAAATAAAACACCCGTTACATATGTCAAAGAACATTCTTTCTACTTGATTTTTTGTTGCGTTCCATGCGCCTATATTTTGCCTTCAGCTTAACATGTATGTAGATATAACAACCCCTCCTCCCATCACACATAATGTCTCGGTTATGCGACAAAAAAATTAAAAACCCGTTACATATGTCAAAGAACATCCTTTCTATTTGAAGCATACAAAATTTCAAAAACAATTCACCTAAAGATCGAATTTTAAATTATTTTTAACTATTTTAGTATATTTTCACTGTATTTTAAAATCTAAGTCCCATAACTCTGTAACGACAAATTGGATGAACCTGAAAATCGAAAGGCGGCTTCCTCTGCACAGTTTAATCACAATGTATGAATATCGTGAAAATCCGGTGACGCATATTCAAGTTGTTGTGTTCCATAAGTGGACGAACAGACAGACGCAGAGACTTCGCCATACCATAATACGTCCCGTCAAATGACGGATGTATAAAAACGGAAAAAACTATGATTTTAAATATGCAATTTACGGAAATATTGATTCAAAGTTGCTATAGCAAAGGTTTTTAATTAGTATTCATGACAAAATGGTGAGTTTCGCCATAAATTTGATTTCTTGATTTTTTTTTACAGCAATGGACATTAGTTTTGTCAAGGTGACTTCAAGTACCCATAGCATGTGCCAAATTATGGTTTTCGACCTTAAAAAAACAAACAAAAACAGCCCAAAAATGACACTAAAAAATACCTTATTTTTGCTTAATTTTCACTTATTTTGAATAGATATCAACAACTACCTTATCACTCCTCTCCAAAACAATATTTTCTTCTTTTTAGAGTTAAAGAAGACCCTGAGGACAATCCCAACTACAAAAAAAAAAGTTTTGACCATGGTTTCCATGGCAACACAGTGCCACAATATGTCTTATTTCTCATATATATGAGGGTGTCAAATAGATGGACCCCGTTACCATTGTAGGTTCATATATATAACAATATATAACAATACGGTATCTTTTCATTGTTTTTACATTAAGTATGAAAATAAGAGAAAGTTTCATCAAAATTCGTGACATGCCGTGATCAGCTGTCTTAGGTTTTTACAGAGAATCCATTATTATAATGTTTCCTTAATACAAATTCATTTAATTGCTTCAAATGACATCATCAAACAGAAAATCTAAATTTGCTGAAAACATCCGAAACATAAACTTTTTTGAAAATGAAGTTCGTGGTTTTATATTTTTCGCTCATAAGTGTGTCGCAAAGCACAAAATTACCCTACTAAGCTAGTATCTGACATTTACCGCAAGCGCAGTTTTCAGAATCAATACCTCGATCATGACAGGTCATCTTTAACGTGCGTTTTCAATGATTTTGGATGTGAGTTTAAAGCTTTTCTGGTATTTCATTTGATTATTTCAATGTGATTGTGAATCTAAATCTGCAACAGATAAATAAGAATGGCAGAAGACAAAATAAGTGTTCCTTTGGGATCAGAAATGCAAAATAATGATATCCTTTATTGTAAAACTTACCCCAATATACAGAATTTGCGACTAAGACATTTAATGGTAAGGCCATTTCTTTGTTATTTTCTGTTTTGCGTCATCGTGCTTGTAGGTTTTGAGCCCATCGTCATAAAACAAAACAAATATAATGTACTTTGTACAAATATTACAGAGAAATTATTTAATACTTTATATTACTTGTAAAAATGTAAAAGTACTTCAATGATTCAGGACATTAATTTTTTGGTTGTCTAAAATCTGTTAATATTCAAATGAAACAAGTTTCTGTCAGATTTCACATGGTACTAATAGTACTTCACATATCATGAAATTGCAACTTTGTTTTATATGCTTGTTTGTTTTTCTCCCTGGCTGGCTGGTAGGTTTTTCAATTTCAAAAGGACCCAAAACAGAATAAAAACAAGAAATGGCTTAAGATTTATTGGCATATTTTTACTAGATTTGAATAGAGACAATCTCCTACGCATGCGTCCGATTTCAGTTCCGCTTTTCTTCACTATGAAATCTACCTCTGCCGTCATCGCTTATTGTTTGTCTGCAAGATTCTTGCAGACTGGAACTGGGGCTTCATATTTCTAAATAAACATGATAAAGTATTGCAAGTATATACCATCAGGTTTGACTTCATTTATGAGGTATACAGTATACATGCAATGCTTTTCTTTCAATACAATACGATGCAGTATCAGGGATTCTTTCTTCATTCGTACGTTGCCAACACGATCAGCTGAGCGAGAAGTCTCCGGTAAAACTACAAATTCTAGCTATAAATCGAATCCTACCGTCTTTAGACGTGAGTTTTGTAAATTTTCCTACATCAAGATAAGAATCGTTTCCTTCATATTGCCCATTTACTCGCCCCTAAACACTCAAATATGTGCCTCTGCCATTGAATATTTTGCACTGTTTACGTCAGAGGTCCTAATGACGTCACTGTGACGACATGCCGTACCCGCGATGCCTCTCGGGTTTCATCATTGTGTGAAATGGCGTAGGAAAATAGCGATGACGGCAAGGTTATATTGCAAGCCTGTGCCGCCTATGACCTTGTTGCAAGTTGGAATAGAGAAACCAGTATGCATCCATAATTTTACTGAAAATTTGCTGAAAGTGGTCAAACAACTTTCAGAAAGATACCACTTCAGCGGCCATGTACCAGGACCTAGAAACACTTAATTCAGCATTAACATTGTGATATGTTACGATAAAATAATCGTAATGTGTTCAATAATTGATAACTTTTTTGTCGGGTAACAATCATTAGAGCATTATGAAACATATATTTTAAATAATTCCAAAAACATTTCTAAAACTCATTTGTCAGTCCGTGTTGTCTGGGAGTTTTGTTTGTCTTTAAGTTATTTACAGCATTTGTACATTCATAGAGAGAAGGAAATTGATAACAAACTTCAGAATCTTCATCAAAAAGAACATTTTCAAAATTTACCGAATTCAAATATTCATCAATTTGCTCGTCGGATATTTCTTTGGAGGAGTATAGATCTTCATAATATTCTATATTATAAGAATTTTGATTTTTAATTTCAGTTATTCTCTTTTCTATTTGAATAATGTTTTAGTTCAAAGTTTTTCTTACTATTTTAGAGAAAGAGATGGAATATTCTTTTGCTTTTATCTTAAACATTTCCCATTGTTCAAATTGATTTATATCAACATTATTATTTAGTTCTCCATTTACACCCTTTATGTCTTCCTTGCATCTTAAATCAGATAAATGTGAATTACTCATTTTCCAGTATCCGTTTCCTTTCTTATTAATATCTACATTAAAACAATCTTTAATACTCTATACATTCTTTTACCACTCAAACTACCTGTAATTCTTCCAATTTACATTTTTCTCACATCAAAAATAAAATTTCTATCAATGACAACGTAATTTATTCTACTACTATGAACATCTTGTGAATTACACCATGTAAATCTGTTTAATTCTGGATATTTTGATTGCCATGCATCGTAAAGATCAAAAGTATATACATTTTTTTTTCATTTTCTAGAACTGTGGTCTTTATAGTTATCAATTTTACAGTTAGAATCTCCACAAAATATAATATTATCTGATTCAGACAATCCTTTACTAAACAGAAACATGTTTAATCTTGTAAAGAAAATGCTTCTTTTTTTCTAAAAGCTTCTTTCTATTTTGTTTTAGCTGCATACACATTGATAGAGAAAATACTTTTTCATCAATTTCAACTTTAAGATAATTTTTTTTTGCCGTCAACAGGTGCACGTGTTTTTCAATAAGCTTTACATCTAAACCCTTTCTGAACATAATCGTAACACCTCTACTATATGACGAATCACTAAAACAGTGGAATAATTTTCCGAATCATCTAGCATCGTACTTAACTACATTATTTTCTATGTAATGAGTTTCCTGAAAAAATTAAACTTCGAATTTTAGTATCATTGAGCAAATCGTATAATCTTGTTCCTTTCCGTTCGTGTTTAGTCCTCGAACACTCACCCACATAATTTCCTTTTTTTATATATAGAATATAATTTTGAGGTAAAATATAAAATAAAAAATCCAAGAAAACAAATGAGGAAATAGAATCCAATCAAAGAGTAGAACATTCGAAAAAGGTGTAATGTGCACTCAATATCTAAATTCGTAGTATTTATTTCAAGTTCGTTTTGAAACCTCGTCAGTGGTCGTTCCGAATAAGCCCTTTTTACTTCGTTGTCTGTACGATTCGGTGTGAAATCTCTGTTCGAGCCTTTTCTACCGGAGCAGCGGTTATGAGAGTCATCAGTTTTGGAGCTTGATGCTTTGGAAGCAGTTGTACGTCTGTTACATGTACGACTCGACTTGCTTCGAGACACATAATTCTTATCTGCTTTGCGCGCACTTTGAAGGATATCGGTTATTTCTAGTTAAGACTGCGCGTGTCTTGGATCTTCTTTAACTCATTTGTGTCACACTTATGCCCTTTGACGTGTGGAGCTCGTAAAAAAGTTCCCCGCGAGTGGTTTGACAGTAAGTGTTTTGACATTGTCGCCATAGCACTTTCTATATAGACATAACGTCAGACAGTGCATGAATTTTTTTTATATATTTTCATTTCCATGCTTCATGAACATCGACGGCGGGTGTGGCTAGCCAACAGGGGATGCTTACTCCCCCCGGGCACCTGGTCCCACCTCTAGCTTGCTAGGGGTCCGTCGATGATTAATTTCGCGCTCTATTGTGAGTGCTGTTGAGATTATCGTCAGGATCTTCTTTAACTCATTTGTGTTGTCACTGTCGACCATGATCGGTAGCGAGAACACCCTTCACTCATCAATTTTTTCATAATTCTACCCATGACGTTTTTGTCGGGCCAGCGCTTTTGATCATTCCTCCATTACTTCTATTTGCTTCTCATAGAATTGATCATTACATCGAATTCCCTTACCGATTTGTTTTGCATCAAGCGCTGTTTCAGATTCATTGATGGTTTTGGCTTTTTCTATTTCATCATATCTGATCGCTTTGACATCCATGGTGATACCGAAGACATTGCCTTGGTCGCTAACGTATGCATCGCACTCTTCGGACCCAGGATAGTGGGCAGTTTTTAAGCAAATCCTACATTATCGCACTTAAACTTTGCTCAATATTCGCTTTTAAAGGCAGAATCAGTCAAGTGGAAAAGTAGGTCAAGGTCATTTTATGATCAAAGATACATCCACCTGTTAACTGTGTAATAATAAGGAATTTATAATGTATAACTCAAAAATATTTGACAAAATTTTAACATCTGGAGACTTGTGTGATCTTAACATTTACCTTATCATCTAGTTCGGACGACGCCGACGCTTGGGGTATTGTCATAGCTCTTTTGCACTAAAGTGCAGTCGAGCTGAAAACTGGCTCGCCAGTCATATGATATTAATCAAATTATAAAAGTGTTGAGGGTCATTTGAGCTTCAAATATTCCCAATCCCTCTGTAAAAACTGTCTAGATCCACTTATGATTTTTAAATCTGTTACACATAAACGACCACAATGATTTCAGATTAAGAATAAAACAGAACCTCGTTTTAAATACTTTGATGTAAAAAAATGGAAAACTGCTCAAATCAAGGGCCATGTCGCTTAATCCCTGATCACAATCCGCCGTGCGTGCTTTTTGGACGCACGTGTTTTGGTGTTTTGGAGAGGCTACGGCCGCTACTTTTTTCTGAATACTTAAGGAAGAGCGTGGCAAGAGTACGAAAGGAGTGCATTAACGAACGTCGTAGGCACGGTTATTTAAGTGGTTGCATGTATCATCCGCTTCACACGTAAAAAGTACTTTAAATACGTGTGCGTCCAACTTGCTTACGACGTATATCCACTTTATCACAAGGATGTCGTAATTACACTTAACAATAACACACTTGATCCTATCGTCCTTACATGACAAGTGCGTTGTACGCACTTATAAAGTCAGTGCCGACTACCTCTTGATGAATCCGTAGATCTCACGCAGATAGGACTGAGTTACGCATGAACTAAATGTGCCACGTCCTGTCTGCTTGTTCCCAAATCCGCATGGAGGCCGTACGAAACACATACTGCATACGCACCGACCGCGTACAAGTAGTTGATGCCCAAAGTATGTCACGTTTCTGCACGTAGATAGCATGTACTTTCACGTATGGCGGGATGTTTCCACGGTTTTATCAATTTTGCTAGGATCAAGAAGTTTGAAGTTGTGAACAGGTTCTTGCTTCAGTTGCGACCGAAATGAACTGTTTATAAAGGAAGTAGACCATGTTATGTTCTTGAAGTTTCTCCACCAAACATTATCTTGTACTCTATTTTGCGCGGCATCAATTAATTAAAACGTCATAATGTTAATTTCCATATTTAATTAAGCTCCAAACGTTAATTCCATAATTTTGTCTAAGTCCTAAATAATTCTAAACATACACTTTGGAAGATGGTCTAAAAACTAAAGAAAATTCTCACTAACTTTCAAACATCTAACATCAAACTCCATCCACTGTCACGACAAGAACCAATCAGAATACATTAAATACGTTTCACAGAATTATAACGTACAAATATTAAAGAGTGACAGTAAGTTCTACATTCCGAAGACAAAAGCACTGAATAATGGTCAACAGATGTGCATGGTCGTCGAGAACACTGTATGAAAAATGATACACATGAGACCAGGGGTCTCAGACACTTAATTATTAAATTTGTAGAAACAAGATCGTAAACTTAAGCGTATCAGCCTTAAATTGATAATTAATCGTATTAATTAAAACCATGAAGTCAAAGATAGAATGAAGGATGAACGAATAAAGACTAAAGATTTTTAGAAAACCCGTATAACATACAAGTATATGACAGAAATCAAGTAGATCAAACTTTGAATATTATCCCATTGGGCTTCTTTTTTTCACAATTTTCTGATAAATATTATGTTTAAATAACTTTTAGCTTCCAAACAACTGCATGATACGTCACGAAGTTGTTACACCATGACGCACCGTCTGAACATGTACATGTAGTTACCAGTACCTGGACCATATTACATCAGATAGATTCCTCCATAGATTGAAAAAGGCAGAGATATGAACAGAAAAATAATATTTAGTTTTAAGGTGTTAATAGTATAAACCCTAAAGCCTCTTTGCAAATTTGGCCCCAGTCAATTTTCTTCATATAAAGAGTCAGAGACTGATATCGCTAAAGTGTGTATGATAATCAAAATGAAGGTACGTTTTAAGGTATCATTAGATTCTGTAAGATTTTCATGGGTTTTATCTTCATTATGCATATAAGTATCAAACAGGAAGAAGTCACAAAGTAGAGGTGATTTCAGGTGAGGGGCTCAGAATGGGGACTTGTGAATATCTGTTCTTCGTAGCGTATTGTGGTTTTCTCAAAAACGAACCGGCTAAACCCTAAATAAATTTCATAATGCATATAATTGAGACAGATTTAGCCTTCAAATCAGCAGAATTGTTATGTCAAGAAATTTCCTGGAACACTGTTCAAATGAAATCTATAGAAAATGATCTTTCTCTTGATATATCACGTTCTTCATAAGCCTTTTACATGTGCAATTCTAGTCAATAAATGATGTAAGCTTTTGGGTATAGAATACTAGATTTTGAGGTCAAATCTTTATACTATTGTAACCTAAGGAAGATACTCGACGTTAATAATGTCTGAGACCAGCATCATGATAAATGACCTGCTAGATAGGGTGATGAATTAAAAGCATATATTACATTGCCAACAGAAAGCAATACATTTAAGCTTGACTATATAAATAAAACTTAAGTTTTGATTTTAATTAAGAAGTTCGTTAAAATGTTCCTGCTCATACGCAAACATTTCTTATATAGAATGTATAAATAGGCTTATTTTGCAAACATTATTTTGACGTCGTCCGAATATTTTTGACCGAGCAGGGAATATTTTAAGAGAAAGAAATTGCTTATCTTCACTGGAAGGTTACTTTTTCTTTATTTATTAGTAATAGTATCTGTACTACATTTTGTTAGTTAATGATCAGATTTTTTTGCAATGGGGAAAAAAAGAGAAAAATGGAGTTAAACGTTTTTTTTTTGATGATGGTAAATTTCAATTAATAAAAGGAGTAGGTGCAGTTACCGGTCATTTCGGCCGTATTTTCAAAGTTGTTCATATATCCATTATATTCTAGTTTATAAAATGTCAAATGTATGGTGAATCCAAATCATGAAAGCTTTTTTTATTATTATTTTACAGTCCTATACTGAATAACACGTCGCTCAAAATGTCTAAAAACATTGAAATCATTGAAAATATCAATAAATGAGCTATATTTCGATACAAAACTATAAAATCAATTAGTTATCCAGACCTTGCCAATAAATATTTTGATTTCTGATCGGCCTTTTAATTTGCATAAAAAAAACATATGCCAGGCCTGGAGCATAGATGAATTTTGAAGATTTGTGTGTAAAATGCGATGATTTTCCTGACTTTTGCGTCATTCAGGGTAAATGACGTCAAAACATCACGTCATACATCACACGCGTAACGTTACGAGGGCTCAAAATTATGACACGGTATTTTCTCAAACATTCAACTTTGCAAAAAGTGATAATTAATAATTCTTTTATCAAAAATATTTCTTGTCGAAATTATAGGGCCGATATGAGGGGTTAGCGCACCTAGTCCTTTATGATTATACTGAAATTTATTTAGCATTCGATACAAGTCATAGGTACTTATAAGGACTTGTAAAAAGTTCCTTGCGAGGGGGTTGACAGTAAGTGTTTTACTGTCTTTTCCAGACATGGTCGCCATAGCACTTTCTATATAGACATTACTTCAGCCAGTAAATGTTTAGTGGGTTTTTTTTACAGTTTTGTGCGTGAACATCGACGACAACATGGGATAATTACTTCTCCCGGGCACCTGGTTCCACCTCTAGCTTGCTAGGGTCCGTCGATGCTCGATTTGGTGCTCTATTGTGAGTGCTGTTGAGATTGTCGTCAGGATCTTCTTTAACTCATTTAAATTAATGTAACTACTCTGGTTATTTCTCGCGTCAATGAGACGGGTTTTATTTCTCAGCTAGTCATGTCAGAAATTACTCAGGGGAGGAAACTCTAGCAAGGTCGTTCTCACAAATACTCTTTGGACGACCCCTGACGTTTTTATATTTTGTAGACGGAGCATTATACTATGTGTTAATAAAAAATAAAGCAAATTCAATGACAAAGAATTTTTGAGAAGCGATGTTTCGTATAGCCTTAACAATTGACCCCTGCCATTGGACATCAATCGGATTTTTTTTAATTCGCGAAGGGCAATCTACACGGCAAATATGAAGTACCTAGCTCAAATGGATTGGTCTTCAGTGTTTACAATACATACAACATTAACAGATGTCAACTCACTTTCCTTTACGCATAATTTCTCCGATATGAGAACGACGATATGATATCTGATTACATATGAGTTAAAGAAGATCCTGACGATAATCTCAACAGCACTCACAATAGAGCACCAAATTGAGCATCGACGGACCCCTAGCAAGCTAGAGGTGGGACCAGGTGCCCGGGAGGAGTAAGCATCCCCTGTTGGCTAGCCGCACCCGCCGTCGATGTTCACGCACGAAAATGAAAATAATATATATAATGCATGCACTGTCTGAGGCCACGTCTATATAGAAAGTTCTATGGCGACAATGTCAGGGAAAAATATTCAAAACACTTACTGTCGAACCCCTCGCGGGGAACTTTTTTAAGAGCTCCACACGGCAAAGGGCATAAGTTACATCATGTCTTCTTCTAGGTCTATACACAGTTTTAAAACATTTGAAAAGGAAATGGATCTTACATGAAATTTTATAACATTTTCACCAAATAATCTATTTCTCGTCCGAAATTGACCTAAACCTTTGGCCCCTGACCTTGAAAACCAAAAGAAATTATTTGTTTGCAAAATGAAATCTACATGGCGAATTTGTTCGTGGCGAATTTGTTCACTATCATGTTTCATACAACACCTAGATAATTAACAGATGTGGGTTTGTAGCCAATCACCCTTCCACTAACGTGTTATTTCATTAATATGAGATAAAGATATAAAACCGATAGTATATGTGGAAGGTCATACTTTCTCCTATAAGTATATGCAGTTTAAAAGCATTTGGCAAAAAATGAATTGTAACGAATTTTTGAACTACTAAAAAAAATTTTCAGCCTCAGCATGACATTGATCTTAGAAATCAAAGATCAAAAATTGCTAAACCCAGTTTACATGGCAAACTTAAAGTTCCTAGCTCAATTTTTCTACATTTTTTACAGGTGGACGGATATACATAGGGATAAGCGGACGGACTGACATCGCCATACAGTCATTCTCGATTTTATGACTCCATTTGACTTTATAAAATGTTCAAAAATAAAGTCCATCTAGTTCAAAAAAATAGTTTTTTCTTCATCAAGTATTATGATCGAAATTTCTAAATTGATTGATTTTTTTACGCACCACATTTTCCTAAATTCTAAAAGTACCATTGAAAAGAGGTACCCTACACACTGTAACGGAGGTTAATTCTTCCAGAGCGCGATATTAAATGCTCTGAAAAAATAAATAAAACAGGATTTTCTTGCCTCAATATGCATTTTTATACAGTTCATAACATATATGTAAGTGAAGCAAGAGTCTACTTTGTCTGATTGAGATCATTTGCAAGACCTTCTAAAGGATACATTTTTTTCTTCCTATTATGATAAGAATATAAGCTACTGGCATCTTAATATACATAAAGAATAAATGTTGAAATAGTTTTAAGCCTTCTTAATAGGAATTATAGGATACCATCAGTAAATAGTGATATCGTTTTGAGCAGAAAACAAGAACTTTATTTCTTAAACAAGCACAAAAGGAAGTCAGCCCAATGGTAACGGCTGTTACAAATGACCGAAATAACATTCAAAGCAGTTATGAATACTAATATTAATTGGTGTAAACCACATATTTTTGCACAAATGTTAGAATGATTTCAATAGGTATTCATGCATATTCGAATAATTGTGATTACTTGGAAAAACGACGTATTCGGAGTCAGCAACGGATATTAATACAAGCAAAAACTTTGATGCTCAATTAAACACTCAAAGTTATGATCAAGAACTCCTTTGTCTAGTACTTTTCTGAAGCAATTTGGATACCGCTTCGAAAATAGGTAGAATAAGTATTGCATGTTCGTCTAAACTTTGAATTTCAAAGCATGAATGCAAAAGAAATTAACAACCGTTACTCCTTTTCTGAAGGCATATGCACTTGATAATCAACAAATTATTGTAAAACATGATATATAAGTCCACGAAATGTATGGGCATTCATTTATAACGTGTATTCGCAAAGGAAATATTATCAAATTATCATTAATGGAATGTTTCAGCTTTATGTGTAGACTTCACATAACTATAGACCTAATTGACCACTTTTCTTACATGCTAGGACGAATACTACGCCCGTATTTTTTAGACTATTATTTTATATTTACATACTTAATTTATCATTAAAATATGCACCAATAGGTACATGAATCAGATTATTGTCCCAAATATATAATTAAGTAAACCAATACCAACTTAAAATCAAAAGACTGAATATCTCTACCCGAAACTGAATGGAAATTATAGTTTTACCAGTTTTCAGAGTAACTGGGAAATCTATAATACATATGCGTTTCGAGACGAATATTTGCATCAAAATGGCTCTCGATTATTTGTCTTACAAAATTGCACACACATATGCAGTCATTCTTAATTCTTATACTCTCGTTTTACAAATTTAGATAAGTATAGTTCATTTTATCCATCATACCTGTAAATATCAATGTTCTGATACGTAGGATCTTTTGGTCACGCTTGTTAAGTGTAACAGATGTTAAAATTTCTTCAAAAATCTGTCCACAAGAAAGACATTAATAGTGGTAAGGAAATACAATTTGTATAAATAAGGATAATATTATGGTCTCTGATAACTGACCAGGACATGTCCTAAAGACGGTCATGCTTGTTAAAACCTGAACGTATATGACACCAAGAAATACGGAAACTACGCTTTTTCATTCAATTATGAAAGCTTCAATGATAATCTGCATTTAATATCTTTGAAGAATGGTAAAAGTAGACTTGAAAAAGGACAAACAATTCAGTGAAATGGTGATGCTTGTAAAATTGTGATCATCAGAATGTATGTAACGCCTGTTAATGCTGATTTAGCGAAAACACGTTATAAGTAACTGAAAAGATATATCCTTGCAAATCTGCATCTTAACAATTGAATACAACAATATCCGACATTCATGATTGAAATTAGTAACAATGATGTGATTCAAATGAGTTTTTTTTTTTTAGATAAAGGGTCTTTTTCACGTATATGGGGCTGCGATATACAGATTTTGCACTAGTCGCCAAGTTTGATGCAGTATATCATCCACATACAGTGCATAAAGATACAGAGTTGAGGTTATCAAATTTCACAATTATATGTATTGTTTCAAAATAATCATAAAGATCACACGAGAGCTTTACCATATTCCTCTACAGCTGTGAGGAAATATAGCGACAGGGATTTTTCAAAACTGGGTAGTAAAATCGAGAATGACTGCATACCATTACGCAAATGATTTGTTTGCAATAAACGCCAAAGGTGCAAGGATGGATTTCACTTAGTCTTATTGCATATGTTGTCGTTTTTACACTTGATTAAGGCAGAGGGGCCGACAATTTGTGTAAACGAGAGTTTGTGTTTTATTTGCATCATCCCTTCCCTCTAGATCTGGAAGAAACTTAACTTCTGTCAAGTTCCAGATAGGGGCACATGATAAAGGAGGGTACCCCCACTTACTGCATACTTGTAACATTTAAGTTGCGCCACCTGTTAATATACGCGGTCGAAAAACAACACTTTTAGGAAACATTGAGTACTTCATTTCATGACAAATATGTTGTAAGTGTGTGCACAAAACTGAAAAATATGATGCACTTATGGTTACCTACATGTGTCGTTGCAGTCAGCAGGCAAATATATGTAACATTGGATGTCTTCCTTTATAGAACCAAAGCATATATTGACAATACGACAGCAAAAGGATGATCTACAAGGATGTTAATTTTCCATAAGCGTCCTCATCTTTTATTCACTTAATTGTGACAAATACGCAGTAAATGAGTTCACAAACCACATATTGATAGAGTTTATTGATGAAACAGTTAAAAAGTTCAAAACGTGCCAAATAGTTGACGTCGGAGAATAAAAATTATTTTTTCGGTTTGCTGATGTGTGCTTCGCATATTAAGAATAAGTTTTCCAAAGGAAAGTACCCCTTCCATGTGTCTACAGATCCAGAAAAGCAGCAAAACGTGTAGAGATTAATATTAATATCTACTTTTAAAATTCCTACCACGTTTCACCAACGTTTCATTGAATATCTTTCATGATTCTGGAGAAGTCTAACATGTTAACACCTTCTTTCTTTTTTTTACATAAGGAAGAAATTATTTTTTCAACCAGTTATAATATGAAAGCATTGAAGAAGTATCGAGGAAGTGTGCCACGTCCTCCTCCCTTGACATCTTTTTTGTGCCTACCTGTCGACAGATTCGGACGAAAACAGTATTACTTGTAATGTACCACGAGTACTTTATTCCTACCAAGTTTCATTAAAACTTGATTGAAATTCTGCAAGAAAAGTCAAATCTGTATTGAATCATCTTCCTTACTTTTAACATAAAAAAAAACAAATCAAGAAAACTAAAAATATATATATTATTGCAGACAATCAATGTGAAAGCATTGAGTGACGAAAATGTAACATAACTGAGTGAAAATAGCCACACAGTAATAGAGTTATTCACAGAAGCAATCAAAGAGGAAACATTTCTGACAAAGCCCGAAAAGATGTCAAAACTTGGCTTAGAGTTGAAATGTAAAACGTCTTGAACAAATAATACATGTAATGACACATCATAATACTTCCTTTTAAATCATCCGTCGGCTTGTGACTCGGTTTTGAAGAAGTTTGTCAGAGGTACCCCATAACCTACGTTCTCCCGTGAAGGCACCACGCCTCTTGTATGCAGATTAAAAAAAGCATGTAGGGACACATTCTTTTTTACCATGAAAGTTTCATCACAATCTCTTCAGTGGTTTGGATTTAGTTTAACCATATTTTAATTCAATTAACAGAAAAAGGATTGGGCAAAAGTTTTCACAACGTTATACATGTAAATAATGCCCTCTCCTAAAATGGTTTGGAAATGATTGGAAATACCAAACAACACTTATAGGAGACCATGAGTTCTTCATTTCTAACATTAGTCTCAGCAAAATCCCTTGGTCTTTCTGGAAAAAAAACTCGAAAAGAATAAAAATTCATGAAGACGAAACATATACGCTTTGATAATAGCTAACTTGAGATCCGGTGAGAAAAAAAGATCAAAAACAGCAAAAAATAACAACAGCAATATTTGACGGTCAACATGTACCTTTATTATAGTTGCATGTAAGGATAACTTTATTTCATCTGTTGCCAATGTACAGGTTGTCTGGCACAACGTTAACGTTGCAGTTTGACACAGTGCAACAGAACGAGCATTTGAAGCTTTTAGTAATAAAGGCATCGACGTCATATCCGGTACATTCGTTAAGATTTGATGACCTTTTCCACCATTCATCCTCACATTGCTTTTGCGATGCACAGCTGTAAAATTAATATTTTGAAGATTTCAGGTTTTTTAATATATATCAATGGCATTGTTTAAGAACAGGTATGTCGCTCGTCGCGTATTTTATTAAGCTACATTAACTTAGGGATAGCATATAAACATAATTCATTATACCTACAGAAGTATGATATATACATGTATCATATTTAGCCATATACATATGAAAGTGAATTTTCAATGAACATCCCTTCCATGTTCAATAAAACTTTGAAATTCACAACTATGCGATATGATATGAAAACCTGTAACATATACATGTATGAAAAAATATGCCTATTTCATGAATCATACAAAGTTTCAAAAAGAATTGTTGAAAAATAAATTTGAATCATTTCTTTTTTTAACGTTTTTGCACTAAGATTGCTTGTTTTACCCTTAAAAGTGACATTGACTCACATCGGGTGCTAATTCTCATCATGTTTTACCATTCCAGATGTTTGATGAATATTAAGTAAGTTAAAGTTACATGTAAGAATATGAAAGTGTGAATACCAGACAGACTGACAGACTGACAGACTGACGAACGGGAGGACAGACGAACTCTGCAAGAAGTGTTTCCAATAAACATCAATATATGTTACTTTGCGTTACAGGTGACATAAAAACAAGCAAATAATATCACCAGTGCTTTGGACAACTGTTATTATGATAAATATCAAACTCTCAATGTAAAAAATTGTTAACATTTTCCAAAAAATCGGGCCGTATACGTATGCATGTAATAGGAATAACTATTTTAAGGGTTGTAACCGTGTGTAGCGTTGCGGTATAATTGACTTGCTTTGCACGCTAGGCGAAGTCCCCTACGTAGTGAAAACATCTGAACCTGGGAGTCCGCTATTCGATAGAGATAGAGTCATCTGCCTCGTATTGAACTTAAGCCTTAGTCATAACTGCATGTACGTGCGGTCTGCGAGAAAATCGTGTTGAACACGTACGACGAACGCACGACTTCGAGAGGTTATAGACTGCATGAAGACAGCACGTAGGCGCATACAGTGACTGTTGGACTTGATCAACAATCGCCACGATTTTCTTATTAAACTTAAAATCGAACGATTAACCTACGGTTCATTTACTGTATCCGTACGTTAACCTTAAATGCTCGTGTGAGAGACAATTCTCATTTTAATCGTACTTGTGACGACGCACGGAGATCTTACTTTTCCCTTGCGTGTGCCGTGCATAAACCTATATCGTTCGTACTCTTGACTTTTAAATCTACCGGCAGTGCCAAATTTTCAATATTGAAATACATGTTCTATAGTACCACTTTTATTGTACTAGACACATGTTTCGGTTACTTGAATCCTCTTCAGTAGTATATGCCAAACAGTTTGAATAAAGCCGACATGAATTTTCAATACAAAACTTTTATTTTCCTTTTGCCAAAATGAGCGGCTCAGTGCGTCTTACCTGGAAATTCTGATTACCAAGTACGGTTGAACAAAAGGTTGACCACGTGTACGATTTACGTTGTTATAAATATGCCTCCCAATAGGAATGAAGGAGAGAGTAATATCCAAGAATAATTAAACAACACATCAAATCAGAAATCAAACAAAAAGGAAAGAAGATGAAGTGGAAAGAAGGAAGGAATCTGAAGAGAGAGTGGATGAACGACTTTACAAAGAGACTGGAAAAAAGACAAATCAATGCAAAAGGGACCGGGATGATACCTCGTCTTTAACTGGAAAGTCCACCCGCCCAGGGTATTTTTTCGCTGGAATATGAGGAGAAGTTTGTTAAATTTTTCACGATTCACGATCATTGTTTATACCACGAGACTTCTTGGTATTGTAATAAAACTGTGATAGACAATAATAAGTGATATTGGAACAGAATGTATGTAAGATTATTAACACAGCTGTCACTGATGATATCATTTATCATGAACGGTTTAAAAGGGGGAGAGACCTCCCTATCCTTTGTAAATTATACGTAGAAATTAAAAAAAAGATTAGTATACCTAAATTCATGCAGAAAGAAAAGCCAACATACAAGCCCGATCCCTAATACATTTGTGTATGATCTATTTTCAGTGGTAGATCCAAAGTGAAGGGGCGCTCCTTTAAAGTTGTAAAATGGTCTTCCCTCTATCAATGTTATTTCCTAAAACTTTATAAATTCCTTCCTTGTCCCCTTCCCCTTCTAAGCTTAAATCATGGCCTCATGTCACCGGAAAAATGTTGAAGAACGTTGTAAATTGCAGTATAGATGTCGCTATTGTACAAGTTGTCTAAGAGTATTCACGACGGGGGTACTCCATGGTATCTCGAGTGCCCTTTCGTTCTGTCTTATTAGGAGAGAGAGAGAGAGAGAGAGAGAGAGAGATTTTGGGCGTACGAAAATATTTTTGTATTTCAAACTATTCTTACGGCAAAGACTTTAAAAGATGTGTGTGTTGTGTGTGTGTTGTATTGGAGATTATGAAGAAAAACTTATCTGATTTAAGTCAAAAGTAACCGGTAAATATGTTACCCCAAGAAAAAACAACCGTATGTATCATATTAATCACCCCCTCCCCTCCTACACTTTCGAATAAATATTAAAAACTCATTTCGCAATTTGGGATGTTTAAATCCGCCAAGAGAGACTAATTTCCCTTATTCGAGAACGTCAAGTACAAAGAGTCCTTCATTATCAGTTTAAGAAGATCCTGACGATAATCTCAACAGCACTCAAAATAGAGCACCAAATTGAGCATCGACGGACCCCTAGCAAGCTAGAGGTGGGACCAGGTGCCCGGGAGGAGTAAGCATCCCCTGTTGACAGGAAGCTCACAAAGAAGAAAACAGGAGGGAATCTCCAACAACACTCGATTGTAGCACCTACAGCAGACATGCAGAGCAAGAGACACAACAGGTACAATGAACAACAAACACAATATAGAAACATCAAACATAAAAGCCTGCACAAAAACCAACGAGACCAATGGGCCGACTTAGGGCGGACATCTGTCATATAAGTATAAAATTTTCATGTTACCTAGAGATCTCGAATAACGTACAGTTGTAGTGTAAATAACCTCCTTACTGTAAGATGACCATACAAACGAGATAGCAAAACACAAGGGTCCAGACAGAAAAGTAAAACACATCTCTCATCTCACAAACTCTTAATGTGTGTCGTTATTTATAATAATGTAATATTGAATTGATGTAACAATAATGTTAATAGTAAAATCATATCTAGAGTGTGGATTTACATATGAAAATACTATTTCTCATATAAAAACGGAGATTTAAAAACAATAATAAAATATGTCAGTAAGTACGAATAGCTGATAAAATATATTTACTGTAAATTACGGGAAAAAAATAAGTTCTCAATTTGACTGACATTATATTGCTTGATACTCTGACTTATAATCTTTAATTTGGAAGAATGAACAACTTTTTATTCCGGTATATCAATTACAATTGTATAAGTCGTGTCTTTTGATCTTTTTCAGATACGATCTGCCGGTAAGTAGTACCCGATAAAAAAAAAACGGTGATCCAGTTTACACCCCAAAACATATTCCGTGTCGCAGCAGACAGATAACTGCCACGTAAGCTGTCAGCCAGAAGGAAGAGATGGGAAGTGGGATGTACAAGCATGGTGTCCACGTAAGTAATTTCCATTGTTCATACTTAAACAAAGAATTGATGATATAAATATAGTAAAGTACAAATATTCTTTATGTTTTATGAACAGAAAA
The DNA here is from genome assembly GCA_028142955.1 of Pinctada fucata. Classification (NCBI taxonomy): domain Eukaryota; kingdom Metazoa; phylum Mollusca; class Bivalvia; order Pterioida; family Pteriidae; genus Pinctada; species Pinctada fucata. The sequence goes on from AP027109.1 coordinate 20,531,356, forward strand.
TAAATAAATGCTTCTATATATCATCTTGTCTGTGTGCTGAATGTATGCAAATTAGGGGACGGTGCGAGAGGTCATTTGAGATTATTTACATTTTACTTGAATAAATCTGGATCTTTCAAAAAATGATTAGTTCAATAATTTGTGCATACCTTTACTATAGTATTTCCATTTTTACAATTTACTTTTAAGATAACAAATATTTATTTCAGCAAGATTGATATGGTCAATATAGACATTGGATTGTTTACTGAGTGAGGATATGTTGTGACAGTTTTAGATCCTGTTATGAAGTTGCAGATTTACAGTAAATGAGTATTTTATTTGAGATTATGATTCTTAGTAGAAATTCAATTTTTGTGGAGGTTAATTTAACTTAATGTTGCCTCGTTTATATTTTGCCATTAGAACTTATTTTCATTTTCGTGTAGTTCAGTGACACGTAACATTATGTAATTGTTGATTCTATAAAAAGAACAGTGTTTCATTTTCTTTTTTTTACAATGGCATCTATGACCACCTACAGAATTTCCTTTCATCAGTTTGTTTAATTATACTCACGTATTTCTTTTTAAAAAAAAATTGTTTAATACTAAAATATCTTGGATTATTTCAGCTCCGATTGCTTTTGCTGGATGAAAATTTCATTTGTTTTGAAGATACTGTTTAGTTTTATTCAGTCGACTTTTAAGGAATGATTGTTTCATTTTGCAAGTTCATGGCTTTTACACTTTGGTTCGACAGGCGCAAATCTCATAAAGAAGGTACTCATTCCTTATATTTACATTCAGAAATATTCAGATGTAAAATATCGTTGAAAACATCCTCGAAATTTTATACATACTAAGTGAAAATTAAGATCTAATTGTTTCACGTATGTCTATTCTCCCTACCGGGAAAGGTAAAATATTCCACTGCAAAGGACCAAAATATACGATTTAATATTAAACATTACGAATAATTTTTATTTTCAAAATGTTTTCACGAATCTTCTCAACAATTTGAAGTGAATAAGACCTTCTTTATAATTATAAAAGTCAGTGCTGCATAAATTCAATTCAGTAGCGCCATCTACATTCAAGTACACATGGAATCTGTGGAAGTTCACATTTAAAAATTGACTGTTACGACGTTTTCACAGTGGAAATACCAGTAGTAAATAGGAAATCAACTTGCGATGTAAAAATTTACACATTGCCTAGCAGTTTTTATGTGATCCCGCAGACCTCCTTTCCAGTGTTTAAGATTTTAGGAATCTTAAGTTTTCTTGCTGTGTATATTTTAAGAAGTACGTCGAGACCATTTTTGCATATTTTTAGCTCACCTGAGCGAAGCTCAAGTGAGCTATTGTCATAGCGCACCGTCCGGCGTCCGTCCGTCCGGCGTCGTCCGTCGTAAACTTTTCACATTTTCGACTTCTTCTCCAGAACGGCTGAAGGGATTTTGATGAAACTTGGTAGGTATGAAGTACTCATGGTCCCCTACAAGTGTTGTTGTTTTTCGTCCGGATCTGTCAACAGGTGGCGCCACCACAGCCAAAAGTAGGTCACGGGGGGTACCCTCCTTTGACAAACTTCTTCTTCAGAACCGAAGCATGTATCGACAAACCGAAAGCATCAGTATGATTTAGAGAGATGTCTTAAGAAGTGTTGTTATTTTCGGTTCCACTTCGAAGTCAAATTTTTGACGCGTTTTTGACGTCTTTTCGGACTTAGTCAGAAATGCACATTTTTGCACTATTTCTTTAAATAACTCAATAAGTGTATGATTTTACACACTCATTTACTACATATTTATCATATTTAACTTACTTAATGCTTTGATATGTATTTTATGCTTAAATTTTATTTTTTTGATTTTTTATGAATTTTTTTCTTATGTAAAAATTTCCTTATGTAAATCTTCTTAAAATTTTACACTTTTTCCTGTACATTTTACACATTAATGTGTAAATTTTTCCCCTTTTTTTCCTGTAAATTTTACATTTTTTTCTATTAATTTTATACTTTTTTCTGTAAATTTTATACTTTTTTCTGTAAATTTTACACATTAATGTGTAAATTTTACATTTTTTTCTGTATATTTTTCACTTTTTTCTGTCAATTTAACACTTTTTTCTTTAAATTTAACACTTTTTTCTGTAAATTTTACACTTTTTTCTGTAAATTTTATTCTTTTTCTGTAAATTTTAAACTTTTTTCTTTAAATTTTACACGTTTTCTGTACATTTTACACATTAATGTGTAAATTTTATATTTTTTTTCTGTAAATTTTGCACTTTTTTCTTTTAGTTTTCCATCACAGAAAGTATCGCGATGTTGCATGCGTAGTACTGTTTGGCAAGATCCTTATATAGCATATAAATACATCTATGTAAACGAACATCGCTGATTTATTCAAACAGATTAATCTTGTTGAATTTTTTTTTTTCATTTCTTTATAAATCATTATGATCGCCTTCCGTTGTTACAAACAAGGAAACATAGAAAAAAACATGGAAACATCTGAATTTCGGATTGAAATGTGCCTCAATCCGAAATCGACTTTGTTGCCAGTCATCTGCCATTGTTGACCGGCATTGATAGGCTTAAGATCAAAACCAGTTAGATCTAGCCATTTCAATAAATACATTTAAGGCCCCTTCACATATATGCGAACCTATTAAAAGAAGTCTTGCAAATAAGGAACATTTCTGAAACCTAGCGAAAGGTCCCTTAAAATTTGAAATGTAACAATTTACTGCGAATCGTTTACGAATTATTCCGAAGAGTTACGCTTCAACGCTATTCATTCGATTGATTGGACAAACAAAACTTATTTATTCTGAGCTTTGCACATTAAAGCGCATACTTCCGATCGAAGTTTGACGCAGCTTCCTGAAAAATATATTGTCAAAATCCTAGCAAATGTTCGAAGAAAATATTGAAGGCAATATAAAACATGACTTGTATAATATGGCTAATACATTGTAATATATGATAGAGTTTATGCTGACGTTTATTAACCTTATTTACGTCACACAGTATGACGTTTTAATATCAAAGGATCAAAGATAGACTGATTTTGAATCGAAACTGTTGAAAAGATTATCAATCGCCTTCTATATACTGGCCATATGACATCAAAAGATCATTGTTCTTGGTACTGCACCCATTTACAAGTTTGTATGATACTACCAAACCATGGCAATATGTTTCAATGACGAATTCTGTCCATATTTCATCAGCAAGTTTTATCCTTTGTCTTAACAGAAAATTGGTAGGATTCTTGAGCTCGTGCAGACTCAGGCAAGGTATGTTTGTTGTACGTTCAGTTTCACAGGGGGCTGTTGCCAGATTATTTTATTTCATTAAAATCCTACTGAAATCAAAATTCCAGCACCCACTTCCCCTCTTTCCATATTAGCTTCACCAATATCCAGCGGATTCTTTTTTTTTCTCTGTGTAGTATATAAAGAATCCGCGGGAAATCATTTAACTGATTAAATGGAAAGAGGGAGCTGTAATTTTATTGCAATAAGATAGGTCCCCTGTATCCAGTTCCTTTCTATTTCAATTAGGCCCCTGTGTCTTATTGTCGTCTTATACATAATTGTTTGAGACCGCATGGTAACGGAACAAGTGGGAAGGTTGTGCTCACGTAATCCGGATAACATGGCTTAAGACTATCTTAAGTCAGCACCGGTTACCCATTGATTCGTTGTTTTATGTGCAGTCTTTTGTGTTCATTGTTTTCGTGTGGTATTTGGTGTTAAGTATTGTTTGTCCCCTTGGTGTATTGCACTCGGGTGATTTTGCTGATTTGTTGTGGGTGCTGCAACCCAGTCTCCAAGAAGATCCCCTCTTTTCTTTTACAATGAAACGTCTTTTTCTTATATAAGAAAGATTGAGGTTTTATAACTAATCTGTCTGAGAGAAGCCTTCGGGGCATATTTTTTTCAACAGCGCCAGACATACAAGTTCAATTACAAATTGTCATCAGAGGTATCTCAAGCTTAAATGATTCAAAGAAGCCAAAGCAATTCTATTGTGCCCTTTGTAACTTCAAAATTTCTGATAGTTTCTATCAAAAGTGTATGAGTAGCTCTTTTTTTTGCGCATGGTCTGAGGTAATTATATGAAAATTGTGGCGAAATCCATTACATGATTATACGTTTGATGCAAGGATGTTTTAAAACATCAAACATTATAATCAAGAACACATTCTTTTTGTACTCGTATGAATTAATAAAACTCCAAAGTAAACGCCGATTTATGTTTTGTCCATAAAGATGGTTAGAATGTATGGAAATCTAAAAGCGTTACTGGCGTACATACTTGCGGATGGATGGACAATCCAGATTGCAAAACTGTAGAGCTATTCCAGAGATTTCCCAAAATTGCGATTCGTCTTGCTTCGTTTGGATTCGAACGTTGTAGTTACATGTCGTAATGGTGCCTTCAAAGCGTTCGTTATAATTCGCATCTATTCGTCATAAAATCGGTTTCGTAAAACTTCGCAATGATGCGTCTACTTTGCGACCTCGATAAACTGATATGTGAATAGCTGTTTAAAATATGCAAAATAAGAGGTCACAATCCAATTGCTTGCGACAGTTACCGAATGCATAGCGAATGTACCGAACTGTTAACGCATTGAAACGCATTAAATATTACGAATGATGGAAGTAAGTTTTATTCGTCAAAAAGTATTAAACATGTTCAAAATTTGTCGACGAATAAAACTGATGGCAACGAATTTGAACGCTTACCATCGAATCCATACAAAATCAATAACGATGTAAAACGTTCATATGCTGATGTCGTCAGGTCGCGCAAGTTGACGTCGGAGGGCTTCCGTCTATATGTGATTGGACCTTTACATCTCTTATATGTTATATACGTCAATATTTTACACGTGATGACTGTATATAATGTTGCGATATTATGTAATTATGGGAAGAAAATAATATTTTGAAATAATCAGTTGGAATGCTGAATGTTTGATTATGTAGTGGATGATATGTCTAGAAAAAAATGTTGTAGATTATGCCAACGTATGTATGTACATGTAGTAGATCCCTCCTATGAAAAAGGAGCACTCCTATAGAAAAAAGGGTAGGAGGCTCCTTGTATTGGCATTCCCAGAGGGGGACTCAGTTATGTGAAATGTATAAAGCGTTGTGAGTCTCTGTATGTTTTTTCCGTTTTCTTACATGGTTCAACATGTTCATGATACTTATGCCATAGTAATTTAATATTTTGTTTTACTATCAAGGGCGGGTATCTTTAAGAAGAATTTCTTGGGGAAAAACACACGCACACACACAAATGCATTTTTTCAGGTACATCAAAAAGTAAGTAATAGATCTTAAATGCCAAAAATACCTATACCATCAAATGAACCTGTCTAACCGCCAATGAAGTGCATCATATTTTTTTTCGCCAATTCTGAAAGGGTAATCCTGTTCTGGTGGAGACGGTGGTCAAAGGAAACTTAATTTTTAGGACGAAGCGTATAGTCTATTCCCGTATTGTGTAAATTTCAAGGTTGTAGGGGAGGGGAGCAGCCAGTGTACAACGCCTTTGAAATGGGGGGGGGGGGCAATAAATTGTTTGTGTCCCTCCCCAACTTTTCGCGCACCATATTCTAGGACATATCATTGACAAATATGGAGAATGGCCATATCCCAATACACAGTGCACAATCGATAATTCTGATAAATTAAATCATAAACCGAAGGCATGCAAAATCAGGATAAAACAAGAGCCAAAGCAAAAGAAAGAAAAACCTCCATTATATGGATATGGGAAGAAGACCAGGTGACCAGGAAGAGTCAGCATCTCCTGCTTGCATGCAACACCCGTCACTTGAATTCTGTAGAATTGTCAAATCCGGTTACTTCAATTTCGGAAGATACAAGTATTTTCGGTATATTAACGTGTTCTATTTCACATCAATATTGTTGTTATTTTAAGGGAATCCTCATTTATCACGTCAGTTTTCATATAAATTTCTGCTGCCTCGCTTCTGCTTGCCAGTTTATATCATTCTTTAAAACAGCATAATAATCTGATTCATTTCACATCCGTATAAATTTGCGAATATATACCAGAACAAAGGCATTTAATTGAGTATCAACTCCATTCATGTAGATAGTATTTTCTGACAATTTATACAAAATTCCAAATGCTGGCTCGATCATTTCTGCTCGCCGGTTATTTATTAAGAACTCCTCTAGATACATAGAAACATTATTATAACAACACTATATCTAACCCCCCCTTCTTTGTTATCTTCTTGTCAAAAATTTCCAGATGTGCCCTCCCTTTTCCAGTCAGAGCTACGCCATTGTTATTTATTGAATTAAAAGAGATGAACTTTTTAGAATGCAACTTACAAAATGTAACTTAGAATGAATGTAAATAAAGAATGTTTTTTATTCAATAGAATGGAACCATTGTACGATCCTAGTAAGAAATGAAATGTCGTTTGAAACTAAAAGATAGGATACGATAAAAATAAGTTGAAAAAACACCGAATACCACTCTTGCAATTATTCCGTTTCATAAAGTTTTACATTTTCTCATTTGTGTACTTATTCTCCGTTTACTCTTTGGATGAAAAAATTAATCACTCCACCCCCGCCGGAAAATTTACATTTTTGGCAACTTCCATTGAAAAAATCTCTGTAACCCCACCAAATCTGTTAGGTGAGGGTGGGTGGGGGTGGGATGTATGAATCTGACTATTTACTTCTAATTCTCTATAACAATGTAAGGACCAAAAGCTTTCCATAGGACAGTGGCACGACATGTCACCGATTTTAAAGAATTTTGGTATAGGACATAGATATGACTCACTATGATGAAAAATGGCTTCATTTTTCCAGTTTAAGTTTCCGTTGCCTTGGTAACCATGTCTGGTTTTTTCAGAATTATGAAAATATTGAAAACAAAGCATTTTCAAAAGACTCGTTTCCATGAAAACGGGTATTGCAGTTAACTGTAAATTTCTATATTCATTCATTGTATCCTCTTATATGTGAATATGGAAAAAGAAATGTGCTCAATCAATTTATTCTCTTCATATAAGTAAATACAAGCTCAGAAAGGGGCATTTTTTTTTACTTGAAAAGAGCCTATTTTTACCTAAATTTGCTTAGTGTACAGCATGTAATATTAGATCAGCAGACTTATCTGGAGTTCGGGTGCATTTCATCCAAAAAGTATCATCCTTAGACTTAAATTTTTTTTTTAAATTGAGTGGGGAAATTTCTCATTTTAACAGAAAAGAGCTTCAAAAACGGTTACTATGGCAACATTTCGTTCTGAATTACTTTACATGGCTCAATTTCTAACTGTTTTGAGTTAATCATGTTTAAAAAAACTTGATGAGTGTGTCAATAATAGACATATCAATAAGAATTGAATTGAAAACATTTCAATGTCATTCGACCTTATGTCAAGGTCACTGTTTTGTATATGACCGAATTTTATAATGTGATTTTTGTGAAAACAGAAAAGCTATATTTCAGAAATCTGATGATATCATATCAAAATTGTTTTATACTATATTCTATTTGACATATCCTTTATTCATTGAGAAAAGTTGCACAGAAACTTGTTTCTCTGAAATACTAAGTCCCATGGATACATCTGAAGGAAAATGTGTACAATATATCAATTTATAACTTTTGGATCAACATTTTCTTTCTATCAGATAATTGGCAGTCATGTAATTTGTGCGTTTTTCTCTTCTTTTACATTAAAACTTTATAAACATTTACCCCATTCATCATTACCATAAAGACGCAAATAAAATACTGACACAAAATTATTTGGAAAATTGCAGATTTCAGTGAAATTTTAGCAGTGAAATTAAAATGACATTGACCTTGGAGTCAATGACCTTGAAAAAAATAAGGTTGTAAGAAAAAAAGGAGAGCATCTGTGCTGCCAATTCATAGAAATTTACTATTGTAAATCAAAGCGTAATCAAGTACAGATCCCTATAAAAGAGTGATATGGTTATGGTTTCACATCAAAAGTTGCAATAGCAGCCAACTTTAATGGCAAATTTGAGAAAAATGGTTCATTTTTCCTTCGAGTTTTCTTCCTAATTTTGTTAATCAGATGATATTTATTTCATTTCAACAAAGCAAAAGATTCTATTACGCCTGCCTTCAGAGTTTTTGGTGGTTAAATATGCTAAAAATTGCACTTAAAAGGGCGAAAAATTTGTTTTGTTTTTATGCCTGTTTTTGCCTGTTTTTGATTTGCTGTTGTAGGTGTTATAGAAGAAATATCCTAAAATTGAACAGATTTTCTTTGTATAGAAGTTTGAAAGAGTCACATATGTCCAGGTTGTTAAAGTATTAATATGGTTTCCATGGCAACACATTGTCTAAATATGGCTTACTCCACAGTCTTGTGAGAGCTAAAAATAGACTGACCTCATTTTCATGGCAACCGTCAATTTCATTGGCCGAAAAAGGTCATTTTCCTTGTCAATGTACCAAAGGTACCATATGTAGAAAAAAAATCAGCATGCCGTGGCCAGGCAATTTTGATCCTAACAGAGAACTGGTATTAAAGAGGACGAACATAAAAAAGGAGGACGAACATTGTACCTGCATGACAAGTTTTCTTTTGAGACTATATATTTATACACATACATGTATGTAAACATATAAATCCCCCTTCCCAAGACTCAAACTGTAGCATTAGATGAGCTGTTAGACTTTTTTTTATACATGTTCCTGCTTTATTCCTTAATTGATCGATTATCTTTATTCTTATACACCCCCCCCCGAAATCTTCGTTTGCGGGGTAAATAAAACACCTTGTCTGTCCGTCTGTCCGCCCGTCTGTCCGTCCGTACGATTAAGAAGTTCTTAAAGCTGATAACTCTTCAAGTATAAGTCATATGGCTTTCATATGTCATGCATACATTCACAGAAAGTGTAAAATTTACAGAAAAAATGTAAAATTTACAGAAACAAGAGCCCCAGGGGGCACAACGCTCACCTGATACCGAAGCACGCTCTAATTGACATACTGACATTGAATACTTATAGTGCCAGTACCAGGATTTTAGCCCACAACCTTTCTAAAAAGATTTTTGCCGGATGCAGAGAAGTTTTTTTTTCAGACAACCTTTTAAAGTACAAAAAAGAAAAAATAGTCACATTTCAAAACAATAACTTTTTTACTGATTTGAAAAGACGGATAAAGTTGTCCAAAGTAATATTCCCAGCTAGTATAGTTCAATTATGCAACATCAAAAATAAAATCATATTGTAAAATTCCACATTAATGTGCAGCAGAAAAAGGATAGAACTATGAAATGATTTCATAAATTAAGTTTATTTAAAATTGAAGACCAAACCTTTCATTAGCTAGCATGCTAGAAATTATAAAGCCTGTGTTTCACAGTGAAACGAGAATGCCCCCGGCTGCATCTTTGTTAGTATAAACGCCATTTTCTGTTAAGTATGTGAGAGGTCAGCGTCAGCGTAATATTGGTATCAATGGAAAGATCTTGTCGCAAGGAATAAACATGTAAAATATGAAAGCCCTATCACTAACCATTCAAAAGCTAAGCCCAATGTTAAAGTTTTTGAAAAGTACGTCAAAGGTCAAGGTTATGGTCACGAGGTCCAAAATTTTGGTATCAATGGAAAGGTATTGTCACAAGGAATACACATGTGAAATATGAAACCTCTATCACCAGCTTCCATTCAAAAGTATGCCCAATGTTAAAGTTTTTCGGAAAACAGACAGACAGACAGGCACACGGACAGGCCAAAAACTATATATTCCCGAGTCTTTTATTCCAGGGGCATAAAAAGCAAAGATTTTTCGGTTTTGCTTTTATTCATATTAAAGTATACTGAAAGCTATGAATGCTTTTGAATAGTATTGATTTCATCTCAAATACATGAAACGTACAGTTAAAATCGTTTTAATCCAATATTTATCAATTCAAGTGAGTTGTGCAGAAATTGGGCCAATTTGTTTTCCAAAAAGCAGTGCACGGTGTATCAAACCTCATGACCCAGTGAAGCCACTTGAACAAATAATTTTCAGTAAATAGGCTGAAATGCGGCGCTTCTTGCCTATGCATATTTCAACAGGCGAGAAGGATCGTCGCATTTCAGCATACGCTGTTCAACAACTCAAGTGGTTTCGCTAGGTTTCGCAGTTTGAAACAAATTAAAAGGCCCATGAAATTGTTAAGCTTGTCCAACTAGCAGTCCTACGACGTCGTTATTTACTGTTAACTAATTGTTTTACCTCATCATAGGTCTATTACACGGACAAGTTGTTAGCGGAGCGAGTTCATGAAATGTATCTGTTGCATCGGATTTGCCGACAAAAAGTTATTTGGTTCGATAAAAACTCATGTTGTATCAATTATTTGAACAGATAAAAATTCCCAAATGTCTTACCACAGGAACCTATCGTTTTATGAGAGAACATGTTTTATTATTCTCAACCTCAGGCCTCTGTGTTCCTCTTAGAAATATTATACATACAAGATGTCGAACACAGTGGCTTAAGGTTGTGAATACTAATTTATTTTCTCTATTAAAACAACAGCTCCCTGTGGTCCAACATTTCATTGGAAGATTTCAGCAACTCTGAACTGAATTATTTATTTTCAAGAATTTCAGATATTAAATGACCTATGCATCCTCAAAATCCAGAGGAAGAGATTACTCATTAGACGTTTCTTCAAGAAATCAGTCCGTAAATTACTTCATCTAAGAGAGTCTAAGACAGAGGAAATTCGAGCAAACTTTATACATGATAACAAGTATATGCAAGTGTTCAAAGTACATGAATGATATCCATTATGAAAGTGTTCCAAGCATCATGCTCATTAAATAAAAATCTATTCCATTTGCACTGTATCTCCTGAAATGTATCGCAGTACTAAAGGGCTGTGGAGGAATTGAAACGATCAAATCTAAAGTACGGCGACTTTGTTTATAGGTACAGTTGTAGGTGTAACTACAGGTATCACAGTACTAAATAGGGAATCCCCTTCGGGTACACGGCAAAACATGGCTGCTATTGAAATCTTGATCCCGACTTTGAAAATAAAATTCTAAATAAGTATAAAGAATTGAAATAATCTAATCATATCACATAAAAGGTTTATCAATAAGAAATTAAAGCACGGACCATTTGTGAAATAATCAACTGTAGCTATGGATGAAAGATCGATCTAACAGAAGTCCTGTGAATTCAAAAATCGCATTTTAGATTTAGGTGCAAAAATGGACCTAAGTGGTTTGAAGCCACTCCCCATGGGTCCATTGGGCATGGAAAACATACATTAAACCTATGTACAATCTTTAAAAATATTTCTTAAAAATCCAAAAGTGGATATCTTGACAAAATTCTTTCACTTGTAGGGTACCATGCATGAGTACCTCATACCTACAAAATGTTATGACAATCTGAAGAGTGTTATAGAAAAGAAGCAGAAAATGTATGAAAATCACCCCCCCCCCCCCTTCCTTTTTACATAAGACAAAAAATTCATTAAAAATCAAAAAAATATTATTTAAGCATAAAATACATGTCAAAGCATTAAGTAAGTTAGATATGATAAATATGCAGTAAATGAGTGTGCAAAATCATACACTTATTGAGTTATTTAAAGATATAGTGCAAAAATGTGCATTTCTCACTAAGTCCGAAATGCGTCAAAAACGCGTCAAAAATTTGACTTTGAAGTGGAACCAAAAATAACATTGTCAACACTTCTTAAGACATCTCTTTAGATCATCCTGATGCTTTCGGTTTTTCGATACATGCTTCGGTTCTGAAGAAGAAGTTTGTCAAAGAAGGGTTCCCCCGTGACCTACTTTTGCCTGTGGTGGCGCCACCTATTGAGGGATCTGGATGAAAAACAACAACACTTGTAGGGGGCCATTAGTACTTCATGCCTACCAAGTTTCATCCAAGTTCCTTCAGTTGTTCTGGAGAAGAAGTTGAAAATGTGAAAAGTTTACGACGACGACGGACGACGGACGACAGACGGATTGCTATGACAATAGCTCACTTGAGCCTATGGCTCAGGTGAGCTAAAAAGTGGAAATGTTCAGAAAAAAGTGTAAAATTTATAGAAAAAAAGTGTAAAATTCACAGAAAAAAGTGTAAAATTCACACAAAAAAGCGTAAGATTTACCGAAATAAATGTAAAATTTACAGAAAAAAGTGTAAAATTTACACATTGTTGTGTAAAATTTACAGAAAAAAAGTTTTCAATTAACAGAAAAAAAGTTTTCAATTAACAGAAAAAAAGTGTTCAACTAACAGAAAAAAGTGTAACATTTACAGAAAAATGTGTAAAATTTACACATCGGTGTGTAAAATTTACGGAAAAATCGCATCTTTATTTAGATCTTAGGTTCACCATACATTTGATCCCTTAAGTCTAATTTCAATTCTGATGCGCTTCGGAAGTCACCATTTTCCTTCATTTTTCAAGATACCTTACTACGACGGGTTTAAATGGGGGGGGGGGGTCCAATAAAATATATTTTTGAATTGCACTAATGGACTTTCATAGTAAAACACTCGCGCATGCGTACAATTATGCGATGTTACGATGACGATGACAAGATGTTACGATGGCGATGACACGATGTGACGATGGCGATGGCACGATGTTATGATGACGATGACACGATGGCGATGCAAGATATTACGATGGCAATGATACAATGTAACGATGACGATATCACAATATGAACCTCATATCTTCGCTATCTTAACATCTTCGCCAACGTGGCATCGTAACCTCGTCATCGTAACATCGTAGCATCGTCATCGTGGCATTGCCTGCAATGGCATGATGACACGAAGCGGTCTAAACAGGTTTCGATAGGTTCCATTCAAAAGTTATGTTCAATTGTAAACCTTTTCGGACAAACAGACGGACATGCCAAAACTATGTGCGCCCCCCCCCCCCCCAATCTTTGATTATAGCATGCAGTACAATTTTCACCAAAAAACTCAATCAAGTGGTTTAGCCGGGTCTTGCAGTTTGATGCAGCATACTCTGGTGTATGCCGCTTACAGGAAAACATTATGTTGTTAGCTTGTCCGAATAGCTGACCTACGACAATGTTATTTACTGTTGTTTCGCCTCGTTGTAAATCTGCTACTTGGGTAAGTTGTTAACTAACAGAGTTCATGAAAGTATCGGTTGTATCGGATTTGCCGGTAAATAAATTATTAAGTTCGATCGTCATTTATGCAATCTACAGTTCGAATTGAATATTTTAAAAATTGGAAAATTGCTATGCGGACGGAGGAATCCTGAAAAAGGGAAATTTGAGAAATAATAACATGCATTAACCCCCCCCCCCCCTTTTTTTTATTTTTATGCATGCCAAAAAAGTTTATATTCTGACAAAAATATTTTCACAGTTATATTTCTAACATAAAATATAAAAAGAAAATGAAAAACAAAATTCTTTCAAAGTTTCATTACAAACAATAAATATAAAAAGAAAATGAGAAAAAAATGAAAAACGCAAAATAATTTTTTTTTTTTTGGTGTCACGCTAGGGTTTGAATTCACTACCCTTGGGGCCTTTTGGATGGAAAACATACAAAACCGCGTCAAAAATTTGACTTCTGAGTGGAACAAAAGATAACAACACTTCTTTAAACACCTCTCTATATAATCCTGATACTTTGGGTTTGTCGATACGTGCTTGAGTTGTGAAGGAGAAGTTTGTGAAAGGAGGGTACCCCCGTGACCTACTTTTGCCGTTGGTTCGCGAACTGTTTACCGATGCAGATGAAAAACAACAACACTTAATGCGGACTATGACTACCTCATACCTACAAAGTTTCATGAAAATCTGAGAAGTGGTTATTTAAAAGAAGCTGAAAGTGTATAAAAATAGCAATCCAAGGAATGCTTGCGTCGCCTGCCAAGCGGCTTATTCTAGGAGGTGGATCACATGGTTCAAAATTACTGATATCACTATAAAAGTCTTGTCTAATGAAATTCATATGTGAAATATCAGACCTCTTACTTACCAATTCAAAGATATGGTCAATCTCAAATTTTCAGAAAATAGTATCAATCACATAGGTCAAGGTCACTACGTAAATATTTTGGTAACAAAACAAAGGTCACATCATAAGAAATATATGTGTGAAGTACTAAAGCCTTGTCACTTAACAATCTCAAGATATACGCAATCCTTAGAAAAAAAGGTCAAATATCTAGGTCAAGGCCACTAGGTCAAAATTTATGGTACATTGTATGTTTAGAAAGGTCTTGTCACAAAGAATACACATGTGAAATATCAAAGACCTATTACTAACCTATTAAAAGATATAGGGAATCCCAACTTTGTTGAAAAGTAGGTCAAATATTAATATCAAGGTCACAAGGTCAAAAATTACGGTATGTTTACAAAGGTCTAGTCACAAGAAATACATGTGTGAAATATCAAAGCCCCATCCCTTACCAATCAAAAGATATAAGCAATCTTTTTTTTAAAGTAGGTCAGATATCTAGGTCAAGGTGACTAGGTCAAAAATTATGGTATCTGTAGAAAGGTCTTGTCACAAGGAATACACATGTGAAATATCAAAGCCCTATCACTTACCATTCAAAAGTTATGGGCTGTGACACCCAAAGTGTGACAGACAGACAGACGGACTGGCGGACGGCGAGACGGACAACGGACAAAGTGATCCCTAAGTGTCGCTATGCTTCGCAGGCGACACAAAAATCACCCCCTTCCTTTTTACATGTACATAAGAAAATATTCATAAAAAAGCAAACAATTAAAATGTCAGCATAAAATGCATTTAGTAACTTATATATGATAAATATGCAGTAAATGAGTGTGTAAATTCATACACTTTTTGTTTTATTACTTTTTGGCTGTGGTGGCGCCACTTGTTGACGAATCCGGACGAAAAGCAACAACACTTCTAGGGGAACCATTAGTTCTTCATTCTTACTAATTTCATCAAATTCCCTTCAGCCATTCTGGAGAATTAATCGGAAATGTCGAAAAGTTTATGTGAGTTAAAAACTAAAAAGGGGGAAATTTGTTTTTTTGTACTGACGTGATTTCAACCCTCCACCCTATGGTCAATTAGACACAGAAAACATATGGTATATACATGTACAATCTTTAAAAAATACATTAAAACTCTAAAAGTTGATATTTTGTCAAATTCTTTTTCATGTTCATTTCTAGCAATAAATATAAAAAGAAAATGAGAAAAAAAACTGAAAAACGAAAAAGTAATGGTTTTTTTGCGGTCCCGCCGAGGTTTGACCCACTATCCTTTGGGCCAATGGGCATGTAAAACATACCTATGTACAACCTTAAAAATCCAAAAGTGGATAAAATACACATCAAAGCATTAAGTTATCTAAATATGACAATGTGCAGTAAACCCCCGTGACCTACTTTTGTCGGTGATGGCGCCACCTTTTGACGGATGCAGACGAAAAACAACAACACTTAAAGGGGACTATGAGTACCTCATACCTACCAAGAGTCAGGATCGTCAGGATCTTCTTTGACTCATGAAAATCTGAAAAGTGGTTATAGAAAAGGAGCTGAAAGTGTATGAAAATTAATCCCTTTCGTTTTACATAAGAACAAAATTGATTAAAAAAATCAAAATGCTTAACTTTAGCATAAAATACATATCAAAGCATTTAGTAACTTAAATATGATAAATATGCAGTAAATAAGTGTGTCAAATCATATAAATATTGAATTATTTAAAGCAATATTAGTGCAAGAATGTGCATTTCTGACTAAGTCCGAAAAGACGTCAAAAAACGCGTCAAAAATTGACTTCGGAGTAGAACAAAAAATAACAACACTTCTTAAGACATCTCTCTAGATCATCCAGATGCTTTCGGTTCGTATAAAGTATAACAGTTGAAGAAATTGAATAAAGTTAAATTCATAAACCCTGAACAAGTGTCTTGAAAACCTTCCATGTCATTCTGATTTTTCAGAAAAAAAAATATAGGGGATAAAACCCTTACGCTAATCCTAAAATGGTTGTTGGCCCAGTAATCATTTGATTACACCTCGGAATATATATAACTCAAAATCTGGAACCTCTCACTTTTGACGTAAAACCTGTGATTTCATATGGCCCTACACTTAATTTTTTTTCATCTTTGAATTATTTTGGATGGAAATACCACTGATAAATATTCGTTGTCCGAAACATGCATGTATGGTGCATTTTTAAAACTTTCAGCAGAATGTTTTGGTTGACCCTAAGGCCTTACCCAAACGAATGTATACGTTTTGCTATTTTGATATTTAAGAGAAAATGGCGTTATTTGAAGAGATTTATTAATATATACGTAAAATGTAGAAACATGGGAGACTTGTCTGCTATTTTTCATCAATTTTACTGAACATCTTTATCTTCTTTCTCTCTGACATTTCAAACAGATTTTTACGATGTGCACGCCATGACATGCTGACGTATAGACAGTTACACCACTGGGACTAAAAATCTAAATAAATAGTTAAAGCTGAGGTCCTACATGAAAAAAACTGTGATGAAGTGGTAATTTTTTTGGGAAAGGTCTTGTCACAAGGAATACACATGTGAAATATCAAAGCCCTATCACTTACCATTCAAAAGTTATGGGCTGTGACACCCAAAGTGTGACAGACAGACAGACGGACTGGCGGACGGCGAGACGGACAACGGACAAAGTGATCCCTAAGTGTCGCTATGCTTCGCAGGCGACACAAAAATCACCCCCTTCCTTTTTACATGTACATAAGAAAATATTCATAAAAAAGCAAACAATTAAAATGTCAGCATAAAATGCATTTAGTAACTTATATATGATAAATATGCAGTAAATGAGTGTGTAAATTCATACACTTTTTGTTTTATTACTTTTTGGCTGTGGTGGCGCCACTTGTTGACGAATCCGGACGAAAAGCAACAACACTTCTAGGGGAACCATTAGTTCTTCATTCTTACTAATTTCATCAAATTCCCTTCAGCCATTCTGGAGAATTAATCGGAAATGTCGAAAAGTTTATGTGAGTTAAAAACTAAAAAGGGGGAAATTTGTTTTTTTGTACTGACGTGATTTCAACCCTCCACCCTTTTTCATCAACGGGACGGAGATTGTTAGATACAGACTCTAACAATATCCGTCCCATGCCATAGAAACAAACTATAACGACCTTTTACATTTGCTGACGTATGCATACTACTGAAGGCGCGACCCAAATGCAATGTAGAACGCTCTAGTCCCGGTATATAAGACGAGCTTCAAACTCGCCCACCGTGACAATCAGTGACTAGAAGTCTGGGAGTAAATAACACCTGAAATGAAAAATGAATTCATTTGATAAAATAATGAATAATCGATTTCAGAGACATGAAAAACCACTAAATCGATCAGTTCGAATAAGAAAAGAATAAGAATTTTTTATCGTACATATAAGAATCTGCTCACCAGCAAGTCCATACCTACCTCGCCTCTAAATGTTCATTGTATGTAAGATCTATGTTTAGTATGTACCTATATTGAATCTAATCAGAAAATAAAGCTGCCTGTCTCATATTTTTACATCTCAAAATACCTCTTTTCAATACACCCACAAACCACCACCAACATCCACCCCCCCCCCACACACACACTCACGTCACAAACACATACTTGTACACATACCTGCTCCAATATCTCTGAATTGTTCATACCGCTTGCTATTAGTTAATACAATCTAACAGATGTTACAAATAATATCGCTATGTCTTACCTCTTTGTTACAAGTGTCTGCCGCCCTGTATAAAAAGACTTCATCACTTCTGGTATACATGTCGTTTTCAGAGTGTTCGATTTCAGGGGAGGGGGTGTATACTAGTATTTTTATGTATATTGACCATATTTTCGATGGTTGGGGAATATTTCATCTTGTTCTTTGAAAATACTAGATACATGTAGTAATTATTACACATATATAGGATGTTGAAAATTCTGACAAGCTATAAAGTGTATTAATAGATGTTGTTGCGAAAAGATAATTAAAAGATTATCTTTTTGTTGATTCTGAGTACATGTGGTGTTCACTTCAATGAAATTGATTAAATATGTGAAAGTTAGGGAAGATGGCAAAATAAGAATTGTTATAAATAATTAAGTAATCAACCAGAGATGCATAACAACCATTCACGATTTCCTCTCCTCATAACTCTGTTGTCACATGACTGCTTTTTGCTTTATTTTTTCATGCTTGTGAAATACAGATAATTATATGTAAGTTCTTAAAAATAGGCGCGTATCTTACAGGGACAGGATGGCCGGGGTATTTTTAATGCTCATTTATTTATAAGTAGACGTAGCCTTTTTAGGAGGTCATAACCTTCGTGGAGGGAGTCCAACCTATTGTTTTGAACAAAAATTGTCATTTGAACGGAGAAAAGGCATCTTCGCCCAAGTCCAGTAGAGGGATCCTGATACACCGTCTCTGGATCCGCACTTGTTTATCAATATCGCTATGAGGATCATACTCTTGCAGAAATAGACACTATAAAATTAAATATACATGGATACCATCATAAGCATACCAGTTCTGATGAAATAATTATGAAATACATGTAAGTATTTAGTATCTTTGCAGAATGTAAAGAACTTGTGATTTATAAGCCGTTTGAAAAAAACAAAAACAAACAACAGAAATAGCATTCGAAACTACATGCACTCAATTGCTGGTTCCAAACGGAGAGGGTATTTTCGTCTTGACTCCTGATTTTTTATAAATTAATTTTTCATCTTGATTGCTGCAACCTGCACATTTACTGCAACAAAACAACACAGCAATAAATAAAAAAAAAAAAATAAGGAAACCTTCCCCCCATAAATACCCCCCTTAAAACAAATCAAACAGCAAAATCCCTAAAGAAGAGAGAGAAAAAAGGATAAGCTCAATCTCGCGAATACATTTTTCTTCGTTTTTTTCGGACTCAGCAGGTGTCAAGAAATGAGCCATGAGCGGAACCAGGAGGGGATCCAAAAGTTCATAGTACAGAATTTTGAAAGCCCCCCTCCCCCCAAAAACCTGATATCTCACAACGTTTCAATGACAATGATAATGACAGTTACGTTATTTTTAGTTTAGAACAATGGTGGTCCTTGATTATTGAAATCATCTGCATTCTACGATCACATGTTTACAACTTTGAGGTAAAAAAGTAGACAATGCCGCCATTTTTAACCCGTTTGTTTAACAAGGAAATATATATATATATTGCTTGCATAGGAAATGTGCTTTATTTGAAATCGATGAAGCAAGTAACAAGAGGCCCAAGGAGGCCAAGGAGCTCACCTTAGTTGCAGCAGAAGTGTTGAAAGTCGCCAAGTATGTGAGTAATTTGGGTACTAGCTTTCTGTAAGGTATCGTGAAACTCTATGCAGCAGTGTCTACTGAAACAAAAGTAAAAAATAGCACTACAATGTCCAAAAACAGGTATGTCGCCTTCTCGTGTTTGACACTAAATATGTGACCTTGACCTTGAATATGACCTTGATCTACATTTAGAGCTGAGTCTTAGGGATTCATGAAATTATGTGCAGAAGTTGCAGAAGATATTTCCAGATTGTGTCAGTCACTCAGAGCCCTTGGTGGGTATATTTGTTGACTGATCGACAGAAAAGACACAAACTTGGTAGTGGACCTTGGGTACTCGTTTTCTGTTAAGTTTAGTCAGATTCTGTGCAGCATTTGCAGAGGAGATGTCGAAAATGTTAAACGTTTACGACGGACATACGACAGACAATGGACGACACGCTATGACAAAAGCTCCCTTGAACTTCGCTCGGGTGAGCTAATAAAAGCTTGCGAGAGCCTATGACCTTGTTGTAAATTGGCGAGAGTTATAACCGTTCCCTATTCGCGTATTCGGTAATTTCGAAGACCAGAGTTACTTCCCATTTGGGACGGTATCTGACGTAGACTAAGACTAATTGTGACGTCATTAAATTCTATAGGAATAGTCACTAAACTCTTGGAAACGACGGTACAAAATTTTCATGACGTCATAATTGTTTTACGTCAGATACCGTCTCAAATTGGAAATAACTCTGTATTTCGCAAAGTCTCAATAACTTGCAAAGTCTGTGATACTTTTAATGACAGAGGGATAAAAAAGACAAGTACATATACCTGGATCCAGGGCCGAAAGTGAGACTGAACGTATTTTCCTTCTGACATTGAAAATAATCCCTTCATTTGCGAGGGGAGGAGGATGGATACGTTGTTCGAAAATGAAATATCCCGGTTCTAAATGTTACATTAAAAAAACTTCAAGTTGCCCTTTGTATAGTCCGACTTGCAGACCTACGACGGTGTTATCTGTTTCTTCGTCTTCGGTCTGACTGCTATGCATAGGCAAAACTTGAGAATTTCAGTTGGAAAAAATTTTCGACAAGTCCTCCTTTTTTTGACAAATCCCAGTCTCTTCAACCAAAGAATAACTCACCTAGCCCTCCTGCCCCTAAAAATTCCCCTCTAGGCCTGGTTTCACCTCTGTGTGCATGACAAAATGTTGACGATCAGAGGAAAATTGGAAGAAAAGAAGTCGGACTACCCTTTGTAAAGGAAATCCGGCTCACAAATTCTACTAACGAGGAAATAAATTGCACGGTCATTAGTATAATGGAAAGACAGTCAAACTTTAATTTGCACATAAATAATCATATTGGCAATATGATAATACAGCAACAGTGTATTGACCGACCGAAAAAAAGGAAATGGAAAATGAGAGAGAGAGAGAGAGAGAGAGAGAGAGAGAGAGATCATACATTTCATAAAGAACTCAGCTTTTTGTAAGTACATAGGGGCAAGACATTTCTACTATCCAAATCTTTTAATCCTCAATTATGCAGGAAGACTTGACTTTTAGTTCTCAATTATGCAAGAAGAAACATAGGTAAAACTCCTTCGAGGTAAGTGAATAATGAATATGATAATAGGAAGAGATCTCCCAATTTTAAAAGAATTAATAAGAAAAATCAAACCAAAAGCTCAACTAGAATAATGAAGTACATGTTTCTTATATGTCTGTTGACCATTTTTTATTTTTCTTCTATAATCACACGGAAAACGATCGAACACTCCCAACGATCAACTTATACCGGAAGTCAGAGAGCATGTGTTAGATTGATGATGCATTAGGATTTATTTGATTTATTTATTAGGTGAGATACATTCAGCAGTTACTCCATCCTAGAATTAGATATAATTTTCAATATAAATCTTGCGGTCATATGTATTGGTTTTTATTTATGCAGCATAATTATAAAAGGAAAAGTGTGACTTCATATGGGCGGATCCAGCATTGTTTGAATTTTCGAAAAGAGAAAAAACCTTATTAGTTAGTCAAATGTGAGCTCTCGAGAAAGACAAATTTGAGCTAACGCCCCCCCCCCCCCTCCCACAAAGGCAAATAACTATTGAAATAATAAAGACATTCTTCAAGTTTACATACCCCCCATCCCCTCTAATTTCAGCAAATGAATTCGATCTAATGTATGCTTTCTACCAATCTACCAATGTATGCTTTAGTTTTTGTGTTGTTGTTGGTGGTGGTTTTATTTTTAAATAACTTTGTTGAATTAACGAGAAAAAACATATGCAAAACTCCTACTGATCGATGTAAAAAAGATAAAGGATATTCGAATGCAAGGGGGGGGGGGGGCGGGTTGTTCATGATCAAGGCTTGACGCGGTGAATGTGCATCTACTTTTAAACAAAAGAATTATACTTCTTCATAATTCTATCAGAAGACTTCATTAATCGTTTTATCCTATCCAATTTTTAGGGGAGTGGAATGGGGTTGGGCGAGGAGGGAAGGGAATCTGTATATATATAATATAAAAATTAATTCTTTTTGCAATTTTATCCGAACAGATCAATTTAAGATTTTTTCATTTCTCCTAATCGATTATTTATTATTTAATCAGATGAATTCATTTCTCTTTTCAGGTATTATTTACTCCAAGACTTCTAGTCACTGAATGTCACGGAGGGCGTTTTTGAAGCTCTTCTTATATACCGGGACTAGAGCGATGTACATTGCATTTGGGTCGTACCTTCATTAGTATGCATACGTTAACAGGTGTAAAAGGTCGTTATAGTTTGTTTCTATGGCATGGAACGAAGATTCTTGGAGTCTGTATCTAACAATCTCCGTCCCCCCAAAAAATTACTGCCTAAGTGCAGTTTTTAATGTAGGACCCCAGCTTTAATTAAAATTCATAGGCTGGTGTGACCGTAAACATATCTGTATACTTTAGGTAAATGTCGCGATACTATGGCTACACATGTGAGCATCTGGTCTATTCCAATCTTCTTCTTTTTCTCAAATGACTCAATTAGCCATTAACTGGGACGATTCGATATTTTCTTAATACAGAACGTTGTTATTTTTCGCTGTGTATTAAGACTCCATATAAGTTTTATGAGAAATTAATAAATTATAGAGAGAGAATGTACATTACCTCCTGAGAACTTTCCTTGATCCATCAGAATAGTTTTCGACCCGATTCATACAATATGGTTGGTGATCAGTACACTTGACAGAGTGATGTAGCATCTCACAAAGTATGTCGGAGCCTGTACAAACATGGCAATACCCTGTGACAGAAAAGAAAGAACCATGCTATTCGAATTCTCTAGTCTCTATCAAATTATAAGTAAAACGACATTCTTGAAGAAGGATTTTCCATCTGCAGGAGCTCAAAGACACTATTAAAGAATATTAAAAGTAATAGTATTTACAATACTGTAGAAATAAACCTAACAATACTTATCTTAAACGTGAATCCATAAATCTACTTTAGGGTCCATTGTATGTAACACCTTCACTCTCTGCTTCTCGGCATTAAGTCAAGTATATAAATGAAAGTTCAGTAAAATCCTTGTGCAAATTGATTGCAAGTGGAAGTCATTTAGAAGTGTCTTAGGTAAGATATCTCGTGACCCGTCCTTTTTAGCCAATCAGAAGATTCTTGTACGTATTAGATTTCCGGAAGATTCTATAGAATCAGTACCGGAAATCACAGCTGTGATTATTTTTAGAAAAATAAGAAGGGATCCCCCAATACGTCAACTATACAGCAATCACATTGCGAGACGTGAAATAGCATGATCTATGCTAGATTATCATAGAAAAACTTTATCGTACTTTGTGGGTGTAGTATTGGTCGTACGGACATAAAAGCCATCAACGCGCGCCAGCTTTCATTAATATCTAGATGAATATACTTTTAAAAATTTAACTTGATTTTATAATAATTTAAATATTATAATAAAAACAATTTCCATGATATATATATTATATATAACTAAACATGATCGTAACATAAAATTATACATACAACTCAAATGAAGTCAAAAACAAGATCATAACATTTCCACTAAAGAAAACATTTTGGGAAATAAAGTGTTGAATCATTTCTTACTAAAGTTTATATATACCTTTTAAGTATATTTTTATATACACCTATTTATATATACCTTTTAAGTTCTTACTCAAGTTTATATATACCTTTTAAACTCAAGTTTATATATATATATCCGTTTTAAGTACGGCAGTCTCACTGCCATGTACATGTAGGTTTGTAAAAAACTAAACTACTGTATGTGATTAAAAGAAGAGCTGAGATACCGTGAGAAACCAAGCACATTAACATTACATGTAATAACAATTTACATGATTCTGACGAATGACGTAAAATCATCCGTTGGGAAGTTAAATATAACAAATAATAATAAACACTCAATATTCACGAATTTTTGGCCTCTTGGCCTTTATGATATGATTAAGGTAATTCAAATCCCGAAAATTTTCCATAGACTTCCATTATAAGGGTTTTCCCAGTTGGGCTTCCATACTTCTGTGAAAATCGGCGATTTCAAAAATGAGTCATTTATCATAAGACAGAACAATAATTTATCTACCATTTAATGTTATAAAAATGGGGGTTACCGTTGCTTTTCATCCTCTAAATTTAGAATGAATAAAAAAGTGAAAAAGTGAAAAATCAAAATTTGATAGGTACCCCTCGTTATAAAACCCATATAATTTCTGTTCATGTCATAATTAATTAGAAATTAATATACGACGTGAAAGTCTATCTATTGTACTTTCACTCATGTGAATATTAGCCAATCACAAACGCGCGTTCATTCAATCCGAGCTCCAGTTTTGGGTAGCCAAAAACGGCCCATAACTCGTTTAAAATCAATGGCATATTCATACCTTATCAAGTGGATAACACGACTATATAAGATCTCTACGTAAAATTCATAACTGCTGGTAAATAAAGCCCCACGTCAAATCTGTTAACCAGCAGTTATGAATATAACGCATAGAGATCTTTTCTATTCGTGTTGTCCACTTGAGAAAGGCCGAGGGGCCGAAAATTTGTGGATAATGAGTATTTGTTGTTATCTATTTCATGATTTTGTATAGTTTTATAATCAATGTATCATAAAATTTTCTTTTTTCAAAAGACTTTCAACAATCGCACTTGTCAACATGTGGTACCCTGTTACCTATCTCCTACTTACTCTAATCAAGCTGCTACATTGCCAAAGTGTGGATTTTGTCAGAGCCAGGAACACCCACCCCTGGAATGTTACTATTTATATAGAACAGAAATATTGAATAGAATGTAATTAGAAATCGATGCACATGGTCTCGAAGCACAGAGATAGTATGATCTGAGTCACTTTCACTTTCCATGTGGAGTGCATGGAAAATGAAAGCAACACAACTTTTGTTTTAAGTTTCTATTTCTTGTAAGTTAACATTGGCCCTGTGATTGATGACGCATTTTTGTACAGTCTGCAGGCGACCATGTGCATGTGGATGTTGTGTTGGGATCTACCTCTCTTTAAGTCTTAGATTATTGTTTCTCTGTACCAGTAGATTTAATATTAGTAATCGAAATTTCTACAGTTTTGAGATTTCGAATTGAAAGTTGGATGTTGGTTACTTATAGGTTACCGTAGTCATTTAATGTTGACCAACTTTCAAGGTCAAATTTTAATTCTCAAGGTCACAACAAACTTCGGCCTATAAACAAAGACTATTTGACCTTCAGAGTTCAAACTTTATACCTATAATCGTTGAACCAAGCTCTTTCAGTTTGACCTTGACCAAAGATCAAATTCTCATTCTCAAGGTCACAACAAACTTTTGCCTCTGTAGATGGACCAAGGTCATTTGTTTGTTTTCATGATCACAAGAGACTTGGTTCATATTCAATTTTGAGCTTTCATCAGATTTAGATTGAGATTGATCTTGATGAGAATAACCTCCAATACTTATATCTCATCCATGACCTTGGTTCAATGTCAAGAAGTCATTCTCAAGGTCATAACAAACATTTAATTGTAAAATAAAGTTCTTCTCCTATACTTTTTATTTTTCACACAAGTGGTCCTTCTTATTTGAACCATTTTATTCTTATTATTTGCTTTGATTTTTGATTTTTTCTAAGTAGCATAATTTGTCTGTACTTTCACGCCTTTATCATTTTCTATTTTAAGAAATTTTCTCATAGCAAAAATCATTGCACAATTTCTGTTTTGATATAGTAATTCTAAAAGATTTAAAATTGATAGATCGTGGATTTTAAAGCTTTAGTAAACATGAAAGGTATTTATTATCTTTTTTTCTATTTTGTTGAAAAAAATAAGAGTCCCAAGTAAGACATAAGCTCTTTGTATTCATGTGCTGAAGTGAATAAGGTAATAAAGCAACTATTCATTTTTCCATCTTCTGTATTCGGATTTTTACATTTCAGTTCCAAGAAAGATCTAATAAAGGAGGAATCCGTCTGTTGATTGCAACAGTAGCCATCTAGTTCTGATTATTTTACACAAGAAGTCCTTCTTATTTGAAATTAGCATGGTATAAGAAAGATAACTCTTTTATTCTTGTTCTCTGTATACTTTCTAATATAGTAACATTACTTGTATGTAGTTTCATGCTGTTGTCATTTTCTATTTATAGAAATGTTTTCATTGCAAAATCATTGTGCAATTCTGTTTTGAAAATACTAATTTTAAAGGATGTAATAGTGGTATATCATGGATTTTAAAGCTTCCGTGAACATGAAAGGTATTTTTTATCTTTTTTTTCTATTTTGTTAATTAAGAAATAAGAGTCCCACGTTAGACATAAGGTCTTTTGACTCATTTGCTAAAATGAATAAGGTACGGAAGCAACTTTTCTTTTTCTATCTTCTTCATTCGGATTTTAATACTTTAGTTCCGAGGAAAGTCAAATAAAAGAGGAATCCGTCTGTTGCTTGCAACAGTAGCCATCTCAATTCAATCATTATTTCAAAGTTAGGACATGGACGGTTAGCTTATCATAACCATGACCAAGGTCACAACGTTTATGTACACGGCTGTATGGTGTTTTCGGATGCCATCCACCACTATTAGTATCGTCCGCACGTGAATTTGACTCACTATTCAGTTACTTTGGAAAAGTCAACCCACCCTCCCACCCATTACAATCGTTCATTTATGTATATGATTCTCCCTTCGAATTCGTACATTTTTAGACTGGTGACTCAACCCAGAGCTTAACGTGACCTTGACGACGTCATAATGGGTATTTTGACGTTTAACTTTATCTAGAATCTAGAATATTGCATATTAGCCCTGAATGTTTACTACTTTTCTGTCGTTCGCATTGTTGTTCATTTCATGGCAGAGTATTGTTTCCCTTTCCTTTGGTAAAAGATAATGAGAGCCGGAGGGGGTCTATGATGCATTTCGCCTTTGGTGTATCGTTCTTAATGTTCAAAACAGAGTAAGACAGGAAAAAGCTACAGCCATTGATGGAAAAACTAAAAAAAATCTTGTAGCAATGGCTAAGGCGTAAGAAAACAATCTCATGAATTCTATTTTGCAATGTTTCATGGAATGCATTTAACTTTCTGCCTCGCATATTGACTTGAATTTGCGCGGATCAACAGAGGGTAATTTGTCAGATCCTTTCTCAATGGAATTAATTGAAAGATTTCCTTCGATGTTGGGAAATATATATCTTGAAATCTAATGTTCCTTCCGATCACACCGAAAACGGTCCTGATCCCTCTTAATATTTCTATGAATGATCGACGTATTTAAATAAGCTTAAAATGCGTCAAAGATGCAAAGTGCCGAGTTGCAAAACTTGAATGGTCTCGACAGATACACATTCACAGGTTGATACACATTCACATATAATTCAGAAATCATTTTCAATTACCGGAGTCCTATGAATTCATACTTTTTTGGCATATTACATTGTTTAGATTTGAGGATCACTGACGAGTACCCGAAACGTGCATGTCTGGTCCATGTTGCCAATTTATCTGTTCTTAAATGATGCTATTCAATATGAAGACGTTTACATTTTGACCTTTGATCCATGGTTTCATGAAAATATTTCTGACAAGTTTCATGATTATAGGTGCAATACATGCTCAAATATTGCCCCGAAACCATTTTCAATTATCAGAGTCCTATGACCTTGACCTTTGACCTTTTGATGCTAAAATCACTAGGAGAAATGACCACGCCCCTTTTTCCAAGACCATAAGATCAGGGGTTCAAACAATATGTCAGGTGTCCGTCTAGAACACAGATCCACTATAATTTACAAATAACTCTCCATCGATTTCACTTTTCGAAATCGGTGTTCAAATGATAACTAGAGTTATATGACAGAAAATGACAACAGTCATTCCCAAGAGCCCTGGGACCAGTTGCTTAAACATGAAGGCAGTGCACAACTAGACCAAAGGTCCATATTATGCAAAAAAATATAGTTTATCAATTATACTTCTGTAAACTGGTGTTCACAGGATTATAAAGAGTTAATATGAGAAAATGGCCATACTGAGTTTCCTAGACCCTTGGGGTCAGGGACTCAAAACAAAATATTAGGTGCACAAAAAGACGACAGGTCCATAATTATACAAATAGATTTAATATCAATTATACTTGGTGTTCACAAGATTTCTTATAAAGATATACAGGAGAAAATGAATACATCCAATTTCAAAGACTATGGGGAGAAGGGACTCATACATAAGCTAGACCAGGGCACCATAATAACCTTTATGTAATGTTAAAAGAATCTATTACCTATCATTGATATCATCAGAGAATCGCGTTCACAAGAAAAGTTTAACGGACGAAGAGACGGGTGCACGGACGAGCGGCAGACACAGGACAAATGCATTCCTTGTAAGCTCGATCGGTCTTTGACTTAAAAATAGATGGAAAACGGAAATATTGTCTACCAGCGAGTACACCATCACATTCATCTGGAACATATCTACTTCTAAAAAAATTATGTAAATTTCTCAATATTAGGTCTATACTAATATTCAGTTTTCTACAGTGTGATTGGACTGTAAAAATGTGAAATTACTAAAGAAATATATTTGATACCGAATTATTTACTGTATGTTCGCCGTTGTTTACTGTCTATCTGAAATAGTCATATATTGTAATTAAGCAATCGGTTGAACAAAAAAGTTAGTCTCGAGTACTGCCGTATAGTTGGGTATTTACCTTTCAACAAAATATATTCATTGCTGTTTACATTCTGTCGGGGAAAATCTTAAACTAGCAACCCCCTCTCGATGACTGTATAACCAGTTTCAACACAAAACAGCGTCACTTCTAAAGACTTCGTCAATTTGCACTTACGGAACCTTCAACGGAGACAACAACTGACTTTACGGATGCACATTTTAGATAAATATTGTAGCTTTTTTCGTTTTAAATCTCGAATGTGACCTGAAAGGTTGATTTTTTCGAACTAGTAATCAGATCAAATTAAGATAACATAAGTTTTTCTTTAGGCAGTTAACATCGTTTTTACCTATTTGTTGAAAAGTTTAAATTCAACACAAGTGGGATGCCTTTAGTGTTAAACGGTTTTTGTGACGTATTATAGTCCTTCGATAATAACCTTTTTGATTGCATTACTTATTGAAATTGTAATTAAACTAAGGTAGGCTATGTTTCGATAGGAAAGGCGTGCAGTTTAAAGGTAATTATGCGTTCAATTATCATGCTTAAACAAACAAATGGAGGATTTATGGGAAAAACATCAATGCATCAAACTCCACGAACAAACACAAAACTTTAGATCAAATCACTCATCACCTAACATCAATTAAACACATTGTGAGAGGCTCGTCATGGGACCGTCGAGTTGTTCGAATCAAGATAAAGCCATAAACTATGTAAAAAGAGACAAAATATATGTAGAATGTAAAAAAAAAACAGTTGTAGGTGGTAGGGGTTTTAAAATTCATATATACAAACGTTGATAGCTTTTTGAATAAAATTGATGAATTAAATAAAGCATAACTGCAGCTAGAATCTTGAATCTGAAATGTTTACGACGAATCTACAATGACATGATAGATCATATTTGTTACAGTGAACCAGTTGGAAGGAGTTATATTGAACGTCAAGTGCTATACTCGGGATAGGAACAAAGATGCATGTTCAGTGAAATATGATTATCATAAAGCAAACTTTGATGGAATGAGAGAGGAGCTCAGTAATTTTGACTGGAAATCCGAAATAGAAGCCGATTCAACTGTGGAAAAAAACATGCAAATTTATTTGTTTACTGACAGCAGCTGCAATTTACAAGTATATACCAAAAATGAGAGCGCGTCCAAAGAAAGAGAAGACAGTTCTTTCAAAACCATATGTAGCATTGATCAGGAGAAAACATAGACTACGCGAAAAATATATGAATAACAGAATATCAGAAAATTATAATCAATATTGCCAAACGAGAAACAAGGTGAAAACTGAACTATCCAAGGAGAAAAAACTAAAAGAAATGGAAATTGCAAAATCTGCGAAAAAAAAATTGCAAAAACCTCTGGAGGTATGTAAATATGAACAGAAAAGTTGAATTAGGAGTTGGGGAACTTCATATAGTAGAAAAAGGAGTAACGAAAGATGCAGATATGTATCATCAGAAAGCTGAGGTGCTGGCAACTTGCAACAATGTCATAGGCGGCACAGGCTTGCAATATAACCTTGCCGTCATCGCTATTTTCTTACGCCATTTCACGCAATGATTTAGCCCGAGAGGCATCGCAGGTACGGCATGTCGTCACAGTGACGTCATTCGTACTTCTGACGTAAACATTGCAAAAGATTCAAAGGTAGAGGCACATATTTGAGCGTTAAGGGGCGAGTAAATAGGCAATGAAGGAAACGATACTTATCTTGATGCAGGAAAATATACAAGACTCACGTCTAAAGACGGTAGGTTTCGATTTATGGCCAGAATTTGTATTTTTATTGGAGACTTCTCGCTCAGCTGATCGTGTTGGTAACGTACGAATGAAGAAAGAATCCCTGATACTGCATCGTATTGCATCGAAACAAAGACAATGCTTGTACATTATATAACTCATAAATGTAGTTATGCTTAGTGGTATATACTTGCAATATCTAATTAACAAATACGACGCCCCAGTTCCAATCTGCAAGAATTGAAGTCTTTTACCAAAATTACAAAGTAACGGACTAAGAAATCGAATATGCACATGGATTGATAGCTTTCTTAAAGCTGAAAGCCTACATTAAAAACTTTGATGGAATAGTAATTTTTGGGGGGACGGATATTGTTAGATACCGACTCTAACATTCTCCGTCCCATGCCATAGAAATAAGCTGTAACGATCCTTCACACCTGCAAACGCATGGTACGACCTAAAATCCAGGTACATCCCTACAGCGTCGGTATATAAGACGAGCTTCAAACTCGTCCAGCGTGTCAGTGATTAGAAGTCTGGAAGTAAACACACGTGACACCTGAAATGAGAAATGCAGTTATCTGATGAAATAATCAATAATCGATTACAAAGGCAGTTATTTATATTTAAAACTTTGAATAATGAAGAAATGAATATATTTATTACATACACTTAAAAAACCCTCCCCTCCCCAACTTATACCACGTCTATAAAATCAGTAAGAACGCCATTGCATAAAGAAGCTCTATATGCTACAAATATTTACCTACGTTGATACATTAACAAATTACATATGAAAAGATCCCCTCTTTTTTAAGCCCCCCCCCCCTGCAAAACACACTTCTTCAATAGCCCTAAATTAGTTTCTACTTGGATATCAAACTAGTTTTAAATTCGGCCTTTTCGTCTGAAATAGTAAAATAAAAAAAAACATCTGAAATGTGTGCCCCTTAATTGTTATAACTTACCTCTAGAAAATGAATTTACTAGATTCCATATCAGCCTTCCTGTATACAAGACGAATTCATCGCTTCCGGTATAACTGAAGTTTTGAGAGTGTTCGTTTGCATTTGGTGGAATTACAACGTGTCGTTCACTACATTTTCGAGGTTGAGGAACACCTCCCGCCTTTCCCTTTCGCCTTATTCTCGGTGAATACCAGTTAGTAATTTAAATGTATAAGGTATACAGTAAATTCTGACAAACAAATGCAGCTAGGAATAGATAATTTAAGATTATCTTTTGTTGATTCTTAGTACTCGTGGAAATCTCTTCACAGAAATAGAAAGGATGAACTAATGTTGTCGAATTCCATAATACAATTTTAATTTTATTTCCTTAAGATTTTTATTTCTCCATTTTATCCGACATACATGTATTACTTACTTTACATGATTGCATTTTGTGTACCCATATGGCCTCTTGTAAGCCGATGCGGGCTTACAAGCCATACTTCGTACTTCGCGTTGTGTGATTAATAAATGTGCAGTACTTTGTTGTGGAAGGAAAACATCGTTAGAATTTTAACAAAGTTTATTTCACGAAACATTGTTTAACAGAATCCATAGCATGCGAGAAAGTAGTTCTAACAATTGAAAAATGACACATTGTATTTAAACCTGGGAGGGGAATTGCACAATATGATGGACATATTTCTAGATAATTCCATGTTCATCCCTCAAAGATAAGGTTGTCTACAACTCTTCAAAGCATCTGAAATTATGAGGGATTGTACGTAGATAAACTCAATATGCTGGTACTTCACGTGTTGATTTCTCCAACTCATAGATAAAACTAATTTGTAATTAAGTTCTTATCATTCTCTGGACTTTCCAAGTATTGAATAATCAATATTACAATTAAACATGTAAAGTATGATAAAATATTTCCCTTAAAATCTTAAGATAAACTTATTAACTTAAATTTCTTGAATCTGTTTCTAATCTTGTTTCAAAATTATCTTTATGAGAATTAATATTAATATCATCCCTTTTTCATGTATGGGTATTAATTTATTTTTGTGCTCTGACAAATGCATCGATTGAGTTTAGAGTTATCACTCTTTCTACAGTGTGCAAATTCCCCAACATAAAATAATAATTCACCATAAATATTGTGGGAGAGAGGCCATATGGTTACAATACTCCCCCACTTAAGAAAATAACCAAGATTTTCACAATCAAATTCCTTATTCCAATTCAAATATATTAAACTTTATAATTGACTTTTTAGTTACTTCATCATTCTTTTCCTTAATTTGAATCTATGTTTGGTTATTTTCTAAACGTATGGCCTTGACACCACAATATAGATAATTGCATCATCTTATTGGACACCAAATGAATCATGATCAAGTAAATAAAAATAAATGACATGCAGATCAAAGTAATAATTTCAAGTTTTTCACTGTCTTTTACGATTGACCCAATGTTCATCCTCATAATAGACTCAGTATTGGTCATTCAAAATGTTCTTGATAATCATTAAAACAGAACAAATTCATTCATGGCCAATACGTCAAATAATAGTATGATATATCAAAGTTCAATGTTCATCATGCAAATATCAAAATTCATGAATATAATATATGCAAGTATCATCATATATAAGCATAATACATTATTGAATTGACATTTACTCTGCCTTTTTTTCACTGAAATAACACTACACACAATTTGTCCACTTCTTTGTCTTCTTGTGGTTCTTCTAAGGATCGATCCTTAGCGTCTTATTGTTCCTTTCCGTCTGATGGTCCCTTATTGTGTTCTGTGTAACCTCCGTCGAGTTAAACGAATAAATGGACCTCGATTTCATCATCGCAAAAGGAATTCTGCACCATATACGGATTTATCATCGTATCATTCGAATGTTTTTCTTTTCTCCCGAGAACTAAATCGTCTTCTCGTCTCCGGCATCATCTCCCACGAAATTGCATCTCATAGTTTCTTCTATGCAATCATTTCTTCTTCATTTGTCTACCTCTGACGCATCTTGGTATTAGTGACGTAACCAAGATCTTCCCGTAATCCGGATGACGCCATGCACCCAGAAAAGCGACGGGTTATAAACTTTCTCGTTATAAAGCGTCAAATAAGGTAGTTTATTAATTGCAAATTGTCCTTTGCATTGGATTCTGCACGGATCGCACATCCCTATGGCAGATTTCACTCTACCATAATCTTTGAATGCCTCTCCGTTTGCTATCGTGACGGGCTGGTTTAACATCCGGCCACACGGGTAACATCGTGCACAGGGATACCTGACATCACTGCTTCGGACTTCATATTTTGGCTACCGTCTTCCATTGGATTGACCTGTACACTCTTAGTTGTCTCTCTATTAACAACAGGCGGCTCCGTTATAATATCTGCTATTCAAAGTTCAAGGATATTCTGCATAACTACACTGTTTATCAAGCATTTTCAATCGTCATTTCTCCAAGTGATACCAGCATCTAATGTTCATTGCTTTAACATATCTGCACGTCAAACTAAATTGTTCTTGGTAGTTATGACACTGGATTTTCTCTGTACCCCTTGTTTGACCAAGAATTTTGAATTTACAAAAATAATTTAGAAGCCTGTTCCAAAATTCAAATAGTTTCTAAAATTATATATTTCTTTGCAAACATTCATTCATTTAACTTGTATTCACATATATAAATACTCAACAGGCAATGTCATTTATTTTGATTCGATCAAAAATTTAACTGATATAAAATGAATAAAACAATATTAGTCAAGTTGCACTTTTCATTGTTGTTAGACGTCGTCTGTATTTATGTCATTTGTCAGTAAGGTATCAACAAATCATTTGTCAGCTGATGCTAGAACCTGCATCATGAGACGACCGTCAATAAAATTCCAACACTGCCAAAAGGGCAACAAGGGTTAATATCATTAACTCGTTGACATGAAATAGTGTGAGGCAAGAACTGAAATACGATCACCAGAATGAAAGCTCTAGATATTGATTTAACCCTGATGTAAACCAGTGAAATCCAGTTAGAAACTTACAACTAAAGAGCATCGTTAAAGTACACGCTGCATAATTTATTATCGTTTATGTTTTGCTTTTCTTTCATAGTGTGTATGGATAATTTGATTTTATTCCCCTTTTTATCTCATTCTAATTTGCCGTTGCATCTGTGTAATTAATAGTTTGTTTTTTTTTTAAATGTCTTTTGTGTGTATTTATAAAATCTGTATCTGTGAAATTCATACGTTACTTTTTCAGTTTTAATGCCTTTTTCCTCCCTCTCTTTAGATAAAAAAAATATTTTTATCGGGACTTTCAGGGCATATATAATTTTAAACATATTTGTTTGGATTTTATTTTTACTTGACTTAACCATCTGTATTACCATTCCGTTTAAATTTGTTTTTATCTTAAACATTTTAGTTATTTAATGCTAGAAATAGGAACTATATTTTTATCGGTTACAATGAAGGTATATTAAGCTTTTGAGAGGTCAAAAATTTTGTCAATTCATAGATGCTGTTCATGAGTAGCAACTGGGGATCTGAAGACGGGGTTTTTCAACAGATTTCTGTTGGGAAGCATTTTCATGTAGTAAGAAACTCGTTTCCGGTTTCTTGGAGATAGCGTCTATTTCCATCTCCTCCTCGCGATGTTCAGGGGTTATTGGTAAACTCACTACTGAAGGATCTAGATTGATGTTTGTTTTATCGCCGTTGTCCGTACATGTATCGGGCATATCACGAGCTCTTAGTCGTCTCCGAAGTTCCATAAGTGGAATGTCATCTTCGTCAGACGAATCCTCTCTTTCTTGAATTCTGTGTCGTATGGCAACGTCTTGAGGAACAGGTTCATCATCGTCACTGTCTGATTGTTCTTGCGGGATTACGTATGTCGTTTTACGTAATAAATTCCCTTCAGAGTCCCTCGGAATCTTCCATTCATCAATCTTTGCAGGTCTAAGATGCCGAGCATGTGTTTTTGTTGTATTACCATCATGCTGATTTTTCACTATGAATGAAAGTGGTCCTGTTTGATCAATTATTCGGAAGTAAGGTTGCCACTTAACATCAAGCTTGTTGTCTCTTCTGTGATTCCTTAGGTATACGGGTTCTCCAATCTGGAAGTTTTCCTCCTTACTGTTTTTGTCTGCGTACTTTTTCTGTTTCCTTTTAGCTTCTTTCATGTTTCTATGAACCAATGTAAATGATTTGTGCTGTTGTTGAAGAGCGATTTGATGTTGATCTTCACCCACATATCTACGTCTTGGCTTTAAAATGGTGTCCAGTGGAAGTACAACGTCTCTGTTATATAGTTGAAAGTATGGAGAAAACTTCGACGATTCATTGACATGAAACCTAATGGCGGCTAGTGTCTGATTCAAGTACAAATCCCACGTTTGGACGTCATCTTGAATTTTCTTAGACATGACGTCATGAAGAGTTCGGTGAAATCTTTCGACTTTACCATTTGCTTGGGGACTGTAGTACGATGTCTTGATGTGATGAATGTTCATCGTGTCCAAAGTTTCCTGTACTTTCCTATTGACGTTTTCTGTTCCGTTGTCCGAGAAAATCTCCAGGGGGCAACCAAATCTCGGGAAAATTTCTTCTAAAATAAGATGTACGATTCGATCTGCAGACTTGTCAGGCAAGGCGAAAGCTTCTGGCCATCCAGAATATATTTCTATAAAGGAGACAATGTATTTGTTTCCAGATAATGTAGTCGGATATGGTCCAGATAAATCCAAGCCAATCTTTGCGAAAGGGTAAGGAGGTATGTCGGTTTCCTTGATAGGAGGTTTTGATTTCTTGGAACTTCTTGTCTGACATGTGACACATTTCTCTACATAAGCGTGCATTTTCTTGTACATATTCGGAAAGAAATACTTAAGACGAATGGAATCGTATGTCTTATCTACAGCCATATGACCGAGTTGATCATGGTACTGCCTAAGAACGACTGTCTCCATTTCTTGAGGTATATACAGTCTTAGCTTTGGATCCTCTGAGTCCGGCTGAGAGAGGTAATAAAATAGTCCATCCTTGTCCTCAAAGTAGTGTGTCTGTTCAGCTTTCGTAGCTGTTCCTTTCCTTAGTCTGTTCTTTATTCTGACGACTTCTTGATCTTTTTCCTGTTCGTATGTCAAGTTAAACTCCTCAGGTAATTCTGAGACAGCTTTTGTGATCTCTTGTCGATCTTCAACGTGACAGTTTGCAACGTCTCTCGGATTAAACTCGTTTGAATTTATTACTCCTATCTCAAATGTTCTATCGTCAATATCAGGTTCTTCTTTGGATTCCTTGCACTTTTCGTTCGTCTCCGGATGCGGTATACGGGACAGGAGATTTGCACAGTGATTATCTTCACCTTTGGCATATTCGATCTTACATTTGTATCCTGCAATACTTAATGCCCATAGCTGTATTTTCTTGTTTTGCATTGGTGAATCTAAGAGGTACTTCAAAGGTTTGTGATCAGTCTTGATGGTGAATTGAGCTCCATGTAAGTAATGGTTTAACTTCTGAAGTGCGTAATGGATAGCAAAAGCTTCTTTCTCACTAGTGGACCATTTCGTCTGTGTGTGACTTAGTTTGTGTGATAAGAAATAGTTTTTCTTCTCCTTCATCCGTTTCTTGAGTAAGACACGCTCCTTCACAGTTATTACTTGCGTCCGTATATAACACGTATGGTTTGTTTGTATCTGGGTATGCAAGGAGTGGTACTACAGTAAGACTTTCCTTGAGGTAATCAAAAGCGATTTGACATTCCTGGGTCCATTTAAATCTTGCATATTTCTTGGTTAAATTGATCAAAGGTTCTGCTATCTTTGAGAAATTTGGAACAAATCTTCTGTAATAACTGCACATTCCGATGAATCCTCGAATATCCCTAACATTCTTCGGAGCTGGTAAGTTTTTGACCGCTTCAACTTTTTTTGGATCTGGAGCAATACCGTCTTTGTTGATTACGAACCCTAAGTATTCTGTCTCTTCCTTAAAGAAAGCGCATTTCTTTAGTTTCAGTTTGAGGTTATGTTGTCTCAGTCGGTTGAATACCTCTTGAATATGTCTTACATGCTGCATTGGGTCGTCTTGAGAGAAAATCAAAATGTCGTCTAGATATGCCATGGCAAATCCCTCACATCCTTGTAGAACAATATTCATAAGTTCCTGGAATACCGCAGGGGCATTACTCAGACCAAAAGGCATCCTGTTAAATTCAAAAAGACCTCGATGAAATGCAAACGCTGTCTTCTCCTTGCTACTTTCGTCTAACGTCACTTGCCAGTATCCATGTCTTAAGTCCAATGTAGTGAAATATTTAGCATTTCCTATCAGTGACAAGATGTCGTCGATTAAGGGGAGCGGGTAAGATATCGGTTGAACAATTTTGTTCAGTGTTCTGAAATCGACACACATTCTCTCACTGCCGTCCTTCTTCTTTGCCACAACTAAAGGAAATGACTAAGGAGACTGTGATTTTTGGATTATTTTGGCATCCAGCATCTCATCGATCGCCTTGTCAACAATTTGTCTTTTGTTTAGAGGGGTCCTATAAGGTTTGTTCTTAATTGGAGGATGCTTTCCGGTGTTTATCTTCATTTGTACTGTCTTTGTTCCACCAAGATCCGCATCTGACTTAGCTATTAGATCTTTGTTTTTCTTTAGAAGTTTGACCACTTCTTGGCGTTTGTCCTCGGGTACATGAAGATCCTCGAAATCCGTCATTCCTAGCTTTGGTTCATCAACCTCCATTGGTTCTTCATTGAAAGCGTAAATTTCTTGCGGGGTCAAAGGTCGAGCCTTTCCTACTACGCTTCCTCTTCTGAGACGGTAACATTTGTTTGTCTCGTTAACAATCAAAATAGGTACTTTGTTCGGCGATCTGACTGTATTCACGGATTCCCTAATTGTGAGTCCAGGTTCTTCTACGATACATCCGGGGTCAAGATTCGTGACCTCTAGAAGCCTTGAATCTGATATTTGGAAGCCTTTCTGTAACTTAACGTGACATATAACCGCTGTCTGTGGTTCGATCTTTATCTTTTTATTGAGCCTCAAAATCGATGAAATGCGAATATCTTCGTCCAGTTTCACATATACGTTTTTCCTATTCTAAGCATTCCTAAGTCGAAGTAAAGACGTACACCGTATTCCTTTAGCCAATCTCTTCCTAAGATGAAGTTTTTATTTAGCGTGTCAACTACGTAAAAGTTTTGAGACATTTTCAGTCCGTTTATTGAAAAGTTAAGTGTTTTCCGTCTAACACTTCAATTGGCGCACTATTTACCACTCGTAAACTTCTATTAACGCATAATAATTTTGGTTTTGGCGATAATCGATCAAAAGTCTTTTTATTCATGATGGAAACCTCAGCACCAGTATCTACTAAAGTTCGGTATCTCATCTTACCTATCCTTATAATACAGGAGCTAGGGTTTCCAGCCAAATTCAGTTGGAATACGGGTTTCTTATTTTCATTATTTCTTTTCATTTTAGCATTTTGTCTGCTCTCTTCAACGGCTTCCTTTTGTAGAGAGCCTTGAAGTTTCCCTGATTTTGTTTTTGGAACAAATACCTATCACGTGAGTAATAATGAACTCTGTATCTATCCGAAAATCTGCGATTAGGACAATTCCGTCGAAAATGACCTTTCGCGTGACATAGCCAGCATTCTTTTGATTTAGTTCTACTCGTGTGGTCTGACTTTGTCTGACCTTGTACTTGATTAGAGGTATATTTGGAGTCTTCTGAACTTTTAACGGGGACTGTATTTATCAGTTTCTGTTTATTAGGTAGGGTGTTTTCACACTCATTTAGCGACTTTTTACGTTTAGAAGGGGGAACTTCTCCGTTTTCATCGGATTCAGGGTCTGAATAATCGAGAGTCGGTTTAATACTTTGTTTACTTACGCGCTGGGGACATTCCCAAACAGTATGTCCAGTACATTTGCATTTAAAACATTTTTGATGACTCGAATTTACAGCCAAATCTGAATTTTCATCATTTGTGAGTGTTTCATTTTTTTTATTTGACCTCAAATTCAAACGTTTTCGTAAATTTTGCTCCTTCATTGCAATTTCAACTGCCTCATCATAACCTCTTGGATCACATCTCAGAACTTTCATTCGCAAGTAATCATAAAACAGACCTTCAAGGAAAATATCAACCAATTGTTTCTGAATAAAGGTGTATTCTGTTTCATCAAAAGGAGCAGTGTATGTATCTTCAGCCAATCGGAGTAAACGTTCTGAATACAACTGAACACTTTCCTCGGAAGTTTGTTTAATTTTACGGAGCACAGTCATAGCTCTCTGATTATCAGTAATTTCAGCATATCGCTTTTGCATCAACCTATTGAGATTTGACCAGTCAGGAATTTCGCCCTCTGACTCAATTTCCTCTAAATACCGTTTGACAAAATCACCTACTGTGCCCGTGCAAGTCATAAGTACTATTCTCGGTATGTCCGTATTATCGAGTCTAGCCATATGTGCGTACTTTTCAATTTCTTTGACCCCCTCTCTAAATTGTGAAGAGTCACCTTCAAACAATCTTACTACCTGAAGAAGAGGGACAGAAATAACTGTTTGAAGACCTTTTACCTGATGAGCTATCCATTTCATTGCTTCATCACCATTATCCGATAAGCTACCAAATTTTGAGGAACTGGAACTTGTATTCTTTGACGAAGAAAAACTTTTAGAACCACCCGAACCTAAATTTGCACCAACGTTCGTAGTCTGACAGTCTTGGTCTATACTGGTCAACTGAAGTGTCACTTTCTTGTTATGATTAGTCATCTTTTGATTTTGAATTTTCAAAATAAATGTTCTAAACGTTTTCTGTCCAGCAAATTCTTTGATACAAAAAGAAAAAAAAGTTTTTACATGGTCAACGGATCTGAAAGTACGTTGAGAAATAAAGTTGTGTCCTACCTTTCACTTTGACTGAGTTCATTTCAATCCCCGTTTTCTGATAAAAATCCATGATTTCTATTTTCTCCGATTCATCCAGTTCACGGCACCACAATATTTATGTAAGCCGATGCGGGCTTACAAGCCATACTTCGTACTTCGCGTTGTGTGATTAATAAATGTGCAGTACTTTGTTGTGGAAGGAAAACATCGTTAGAATTTTAACAAAGTTTATTTCACGAAACATTGTTTAACAGAATCCATAGCATGCGAGAAAGTAGTTCTAACAATTGAAAAATGACACATTGTATTTAAACCTGGGAGGGGAATTGCACAATATGATGGACATATTTCTAGATAATTCCATGTTCATCCCTCAAAGATAAGGTTGTCTACAACTCTTCAAAGCATCTGAAATTATGAGGGATTGTACGTAGATAAACT
The DNA here is from genome assembly GCA_028142955.1 of Pinctada fucata. Taxonomy (NCBI): domain Eukaryota; kingdom Metazoa; phylum Mollusca; class Bivalvia; order Pterioida; family Pteriidae; genus Pinctada; species Pinctada fucata. The sequence goes on from AP027109.1 coordinate 20,572,041, forward strand.
CAATATGCTGGTACTTCACGTGTTGATTTCTCCAACTCATAGATAAAACTAATTTGTAATTAAGTTCTTATCAGTCTCTGGACTTTCCAAGTATTGAATAATCAATATTACAATTAAACATGTAAAGTATGATAAAATATTTCCCTTAAAATCTTAAGATAAACTTATTAACTTATATTTCTTGAATCTGTTTCTAATCTTGTTTTAAAATTATCTTTATGAGAATTAATATTAATATCATCCCTTTTTCATGCATGGGTATTAATTCATTTTTGTGCTCTGACAAATGCATTGATTGAGTTTAGAGTTATCACTCTTTCTACAGTTTGCAAATTCCCCAACATAAAATAATAATTCACCATAAATATTGTGGGAGAGAGGCCATATGGTTACAATACTCCCCAACTTAAGAAAATAACAAAGATTTTCACAATCAAAATCCTTATTCCAATTCAAATATATTAAACTTTATAATTGACTTTTTAGTTACTTCATCATTCTTTTTCTTAATTTGAATCTATGTTTGGTTATTTTCTAAACGCATGGCCTTGACACCACAATATAGATAATTGCATCATCTTATGGGACACCAAATGAATCATGATCAAGTAAATAAAAATAAATGACATGCAGATCAAAGTAATAATTTCAAGTTTTTCACTGTCTTTTACGATTGACCCAATGTTCATCATCATAATAAACTCAGTATTGGTCATTCAAAATGTTCTTGATAATCATTAAAACAGAACAAATTCATTCATGGCCAATACGTCAAATAATAGTATGATATATCAAAGTTCAATGTTCATCATGCAAATATCAAAATTCATGAATATAATATATGCAAGTATCATCATATATAAGCATAATACATTATTGAATTCACATTTACTCTGCCTTTTTTTCACTGAAATAACACTACACACAATTTGTCCACTTCTTTGTCTTCTTGTGGTTCTTCTAAGGATCGATCCTTAACGTCTTATTGTTCCTTTCCGTCTGATGGCCCCTTATTGTGTTCTGTGTAACCTCCGTCGAGTTAAACGAATAAATGGACCTCGATTTCATCATCGCAAAAGGAATTCTGCACCATATACGGATTTATCATCGTATCATTCGAATGTTTCTCTTTTCTCCCGAGAACTAAATCGTCTTCTCGTCTCCGGCATCATCTCCCACGAAATTGCATCTCATAGTTTCTTCTATGCAATCATTTCTTCTTCATTTGTCTACCTCTGACGCATCTTGGTATTAGTGACGTTACCAAAATCTTCCCGTAATCCGGATGACGCCATGCACCCAGAAAAGCGACGGGGTATAAACTTTCTCGTTATAAAGCGTCAAATAAGGTAGTTTATTAATTGCAAATTGTCCTTTGCATTGGATTCTGCACGGATCGCACATCCCTATGGCAAATTTCACTCTACCATAATCTTTGAATGCCTCTCCGTTTGCTATCGTGACGGGCTGGTTTAACATCCGGCCACACGGGTAACATCGTGCACAGAGATACCTGACGTCACTGCTTCGGACTTCATATTTTGGCTACCGTCTTCCATTGGATTGACCTGTACACTCCTAGTTGTCTCTCTATTAACAACAGGCGGCTCCGTTATAATATCTGCTATTCAAAGTTCAAGGATATTCTGCATAACTACACTGTTTATCAAGCATTTTCAATCGTCATTTCTCCAAGTGATACCAGCATCTATTGTTCATTGCTTTAACATATCTGCACGTCAAACTAAATTGTTCTTGGTAGTTATGACACTGGATTTTCTCTGTACCCCTTGTTTGACCAAGAATTTTGAATTTACAAAAATAATTTAGAAGCCTGTTCCAAAATTCAAATAGTTTCTAAAATTATATATTTCTTTGCAAACATTCATTCATTTAACTTGTATTCACATATATAAATACTCAACAGGCAATGTCATTTATTTTGATTCGATCAAAAATTTAACTGATATAAAATGAATAAAACAATATTAGTCAAGTTGCACTTTTCATTGTTGTTAGACGTCGTCTGTATTTATGTCATTTGTCAGTAAGGTATCAACAAATCATTTGTCAGCTGATGCTAGAACCTGCATCATGAGACGACCGTCAATGAAATTCCCACACTGCCAAAAGGGCAACAAGGGTTAATATCATTAACTCGTTGACATGAAATAGTGTGAGGCAAGAACTGAAATACGATCACCAGAATGAAAGCTCTAGATATTGATTTAACCCTGATGTAAACCAGTGAAATCCAGTTAGAAACTTACAACTAAAGAGCATCGTTAAAGTACACGCTGCATAATTTATTATCGTTTATGTTTTGTTTTTCTTTCATAGTGTGTATGGATGATTTGATTTTATTCCCCTTTTTATCTCATTCTAATTTGCCGTTGCATCTGTGTAATTAATAGTTTGTTTTTTTAAATGTCTTTTGTGTGTATTTATAAAATCTGTATCTGTGAAATTCATACGTTACTTTTTCAGTTTTAATGCCTTTTCCTCCCTCTCTTTAGATAAAAAAAAAATTATTTTTATCGGGACTTTCAGGGCATATATAATTTAAAACATATTTGTTTGGATTTTATTTTTACTTGACTTAACCATCTGTATTACCATTCCGTTTAAATTTCTTTTTATCTTAAACATTTTAGTTATTTAATGCTAGAAATAGGAACTATATTTTTATCGGTTACAATGAAGGTATATTAAGCTTTTGAGAGGTCAAAAATTTTGTCAATTCATAGATGCTGTTCATGAGTAGCAACTGGGGATCTGAAGACGGGGTTTTTCAACAGATTTCTGTTGGGAAGCATTTTCATGTAGTAAGAAACTCGTTTCCGGTTTCTTGGAGATAATTCTGTGTCGTATGGCAACGTCTTGAGGAACAGGTTCATCATCGTCACTGTCTGATTGTTCTTGCGGGATTACGTATGTCGTTTTACGTCGTTTTACGTAATAAATTCCCTTCAGAGTCCCTCGGAATCTTCCATTCATCAATCTTTGCAGGTCTAAGATGCCGAGCATGTGTTTTTGTTGTATTACCATCAAGCTGATTTTTCACTATGAATGAAAGTGGTCCTGTTTGATCAATTATTCGGAAGTAAGGTTGCCACTTAACATCAAGCTTGTTGTCTCTTCTTTGATTCCTTAGGTATACGGGTTCTCCAATCTGAAAGTTTTACTCCTTACTGTTTTTGTCTGCGTACTTTTTCTGTTTCTTTTTAGCTACTTTCGTGTTTCTATGAACCAATGTAAATGATTTGTGCTGTTGTTGAAGAGCGATTTGATGTTGATCTTCACCCACATATCTACGTCTTGGCTTTAAAATGGTGTCCAGTGGAAGTACAACGTCTCTGTTATATAGTAGAAAGTATGGAGAAAACTTCGACGATTCATTGACATGAAACCTAATGGCGGCTAGTGTCTGATTCAAGTACAAATCCCACGTTTGGACGTCTTCTTGAATTTTCTTAGACATGACGTCATGAAGAGTTCGGTGAAATCTTTCGACTTTACCATTCGCTTGGGGACTGTAGTACGATGTCTTGATGTGATGAATGTTCATCGTTTCCAAAGTTTCCTATACTTTCCTATTGACGTTTTCTGTTCCGTTGTCCGAGAAAATCTCCAGGGGGCAACCAAATCTCGGGAAAATTTCTTCTAAAATAAGATGTACGATTCGATCTGCAGACTTGTCAGGCACGGCGAAAGCTTCTGGCCATCCAGAATATATTTCTATAAAGGAGACAATGTATTTGTTTCCAGATAATGTAGTCGGATATGGTCCAGATAAATCCAAGCCAATCTTTGCGAAAGGGTAAGGAGGTATGTCGGTTTCCTTGATAGGAGGTTTTGATTTCTTGGAACTTCTTGTCTGACATGTGACACATTTCTCTACATAAGCGTGCATTTTCTTGTACATATTCGGAAAGAAATACTTAAGACGAATGGAATCGTATGTCTTATCTACAGCCATATGACCGAGTTGATCATGGTACTGCCTAAGAACGACTGTCTCCATTTCTTGAGGTATATACAGTCTTAGCTTTGGATCCTCTGAGTCCGGCTGAGAGAGGTAATAAAATAGTCCATCCTTGTCCTCAAAGTAGTGTGTCTGTTCAGCTTTCGTAGCTGTTCCTTTCCTTAGTCTGTTCTTTATTCTGACGACTTCTTGATCTTTTTCCTTTTCGTATGTCAAGTTAAACTCCTCAGGTAATTCTGAGACAGCTTTTGTGATCTCTTGTCGATCTTCAACGTGACAGTTTGCAACGTCTCTCGGATTAATCTCGTTTGAATTTATTACTCCTATCTCAAATGTTCTATCGTCAATATCAGGTTCTTCTTTGGATTCCTTGCACTTTTCGTTCGTCTCCGGATGCGGTATACGGGACAGGAGATCTGCACAGTGATTATCTTCACCTTTGACATATTCGATCCTACATTTGTATCCTGCAATACTTATTGCCCATAGCTGTATTTTCTTGTTTTGCATTGGTGAATCTAAGAGGTACTTCAAAGGTTTGTGATCAGTCTTGATGGTGAATTGAGCTCCATGTAAGTAATGGTTTAACTTCTGAAGTGCGTAATGGATAGCGAAAGCTTCTTTCTCACTAGTTGACCATTTCGTCTGTGTGTGACTTAGTTTGTGTGATAAGAAAAAGATAAGTTTTTCTTCTCCTTCATCCGTTTCTTGAGTAAGACACGCTCCTTCACAGTTATTACTTGCGTCCGTATATAACACGTATGGTTTGTTGGTATCTGGGTATGCAAGGAGTGGTACTACAGTAAGACTTTCCTTGAGGTAATCAAAAGCGATTTGACATTCCTGGGTCCATTTAAATCTTGCATATTTCTTGGTTAAATTGATCAAAGGTTCTGCTATCTTTGAGAAATTTGGAACAAATCTTCTGTAATAACTGCACATTCCGATGAATCCTCGAATTTCCCTAACATTCTTCGGAGCTGGTAAGTTTTTGACCGCTTCAACTTTCTTTGGATCTGGAGCAATACCGTCTTTGTTGATTACGAACCCTAAGTATTCTGTCTCTTCCTTAAAGAAAGCGCATTTCTTTAGTTTCAGTTTGAGGTTATGTTGTCTCAGTCGGTTGAATACCTCTTGAATATGTCTTACATGCTGCATTGGGTCGTCTTGAGAGAAAATCAAAATGTCGTCTAGATATGCCATGGCAAATCCCTCACAACCTTGTAGAACAATATTCATAAGTTCCTGGAATACCGCAGGGGCATTACTCAGACCAAAAGGCATCCTGTTAAATTCAAAAAGACCTCGATGACATGCAAACGCTGTCTTCTCCTTGCTACTTCCGTCTAACGTTACTTGCCAGTTTCCATGTCTTAAGTCCAATGTAGTGAAATATTTAGCATTTCCTATCAGTGACAAGATGTCGTCGATTAAGGGGAGCGGGTAAGATATCGGTTGAACAATTTTGTTCAGTGTTCTGAAATCGACACACATTCTCTCACTGCCGTCCTTCTTCTTTGCCACAACTAAAGGAAATGACCAAGGAGACTGTGATTTTTGGATTATTTTGGCATCCAGCATCTCATCGATCGCCTTGTCAACAATTTGTCTTTTGTTTAGAGGGGTCCTATAAGGTTTGTTCTTAATTGGAGGATGCTTTCCGGTGTTTATCTTCATTTGTACTGTCTTTGTTCCACCAAGATCCGCATCTGACTTAGCTATTAGATCTTTGTTTTTCTTTAGAAGTTTGACCACTTCTTGGCGTTTGTCCTCGGGTACATGAAGATCCTCGAAATCCGTCATTCCTAGCTTTGGTTCATCAACCTCCATTGGTTCTTCATTGAAAGCGTAAATTTCTTGCGGGGTCAAAGGTCGAGCCTTTCCTACTACGCTTCCTCTTCTGAGACGGTAACATTTGTTTGTCTCGTTAACAATCAAAATAGGTACTTTGTTCGGCGATCTGACTGTATTCACGGATTCCCTAATTGTGAGTCCAGGTTCTTCTACGATACATCCGGGGTCAAGATTCGTGACCTCTAGAAGCCTTGAATCTGATATTTGGAAGCCTTTCTGTAACTTAAAGTGACATATAACCGCTGTCTAAGGTTCGATCTTCATCTTTTTATTGAGCCTCAAAATCGATGAAATGCGAATATCTTCGTCCAGTTTCACATACGTTTTTCCTATTCTAAGCATTCCTAAGTCGAAGTAAAGACGTACTCCTTTTGGCCGTATTCCTTTAGCCAATCTCTTCCTAAGATGAAGATTTTATTTAGCGTGTCAACTACGTAAAAGTTTTGAGACATTTTCAGTCCGTTTATTGAAAAGTTAAGTGTTATCCGTCTAACACTTCAATTGGCGCACTATTTACCACTCGTAAACTTCTATTAACGCATAATAATTTTGGTTTTGGCGATAATCGATCAAAAGTCTTTTTATTCATGATGGAAACCTCAGCACCAGTATCTACTAAAGTTCGGTATCTCATCTTACCTATCCTTATAATACAGGAGCTAGGGTTTCCAGCCAAATTCAGTTGGAATACGGGTTTCTTATTTTCATTATTTCTTTTCATTTTAGCATTTTGTCTGCTCTCTTCAACGGCTTCCTTTTGTAGAGAGCCTTGAAGTTTCCCTGATTTTGTGTTTGGAACAAATACCTATCACGTGAGTAATAATGAACTCTGTATCTATCCGAAAATCTGCGATTAGGACAATTCCGTCGAAAATGACCTCTCGCGTGACATAGCCAGCATTCTTTTGATTTAGTTCTACTCGTGTGGTCTGACTTTGTCTGACCTTGTACTTGATTAGAGGTTTGTTTGGAGTCTTCTGAACTTTTAACGGGGACTGTATTTATCAGTTTCTGTTTATTAGGTAGGGTGTTTTCACACTCATTTAGCGACTTTTTACGTTTAGTAGGGGAAACTTCTCCGTTTTCATCGGATTCAGGGTCTGAATAATCGAGAGTCGGTTTAATACTTTGTTTACTTACGCGCTGGGGACATTCCCAAACAGTGTGTCCAGTACATTTGCATTTAAAACATTTTTGATGACTCGAATTTACAGCCAAATCTGAATTTTCATCATTTGTGAGTGTTTCATTCTGTGTATTTGACCTCAAATTAAAACGTTTTCGTAAATTTTGCTCCTTCATTGCAATTTCAACTGCCTCATCATAACCTCTTGGATCACATCTCAGAACTTTCATTCGCAAGTAATCATAAAACAGACCTTCAAGGAAAATATCAACCAATTGTTTCTGAATAAAGGTGTATTCTGTTTCATCAAAAAGCAGTGTATGCATCTTCAGCCAATCGGAGTAAACGTTCTGAATACAACTGAACACTTTCCTCGGAAGTTTGTTTAATTTTACGGAGCACAGTCATAGCTCTCTGATTATCAGTAATTTCATCATATCGCTTTTGCATCAACCTATTGAGATTTGACCAGTCAGGAATTTCGCCCTCTGACTCAATTTCCTCTAAATACCGTTTGACAAAATCACCTACTGTGCCCGTGCAAGTCATAAGAACTATTCTCGGTATGTCCGTATTATCGAGTCTAGCCATATGTGCGTACTTTTCAATTTCTTTGACCCACTCTCTAAATTGTGAAGAGTTATCTTCAAACAATCTTACTACCTGAAGAAGAGGGACAGAAATAGCTGTTTGAAGACCTTTTACCTGATGAGCTATCCATTTCATTGCTTCATCACCATTATCCGATAAGCTACCAAATTTTGAGGAACTGGAACTTGTATTCTTTGACGAAGAAAAACTTTTTGAATCACCCGAACCTAAATTTGCACCAACGTTCGTAGTCTGACAGTCTTGGTCTATACTGGTCATCTGAAGTGTCACTTTCTTGTTATGATTAGTCATTTTTTGATTTTGAATTTTCAAAATAAATGTTCTAAACGTTTTCTGTCCAGCAAATTCTTTGATACAAAAAGAAAAAAAAAGTTTTTACATGGTCAACCGATCTGAAAGTACGTTAAGAAATAAAGTTGTGTCCTACCTTTCACTTTGACTGAGTTCATTTCAATCCCCGTTTTCTGATAAAAATCCATGATTTCTATTTTCTCCGATTCATCCAGTTCACGGCACCACAATATTTATGTAAGCCGATGCGGGCTTACAAGCCATACTTCGTACTTCGCGTTGTGTGATTAATAAATGTGCAGTACTTTATTGTGGAAGGAAAGTTTATTTCACAAACATTGTTTATAGTAGAGCGACCAAATTGAAAAAGGGGCTTAGTTTTCGAGTTTAATCAACACCCCTAACACAGGCCTGAATTTGGTCTTAACATTTAGCTGAATACCCCTGCTTTCAAGAACAGCTGTCGTAAAGAATGCATCATGGTCAGATTTTGTTTAAATTGGGTAAAAAGTGATAAAACCGTGAAAAATAAAAACGAAATATTTATCGGTTACATCCTCTGTATTCCTATATTTGGCTCTATTTTGTGCAGAGAGTCATTGCATTTCTTGCATTAGATATGTAAATATGATATAGAGTTGTTTTGGAGGTAGAACATTTTCTCCTCTCTCGAAAAATGGCAGTTTTATGCAAATTTCTATGAAATTATGAAGAATCCGTGTTAATATATTATCTAAAGCCCCGAGACTGAATGTTTGTCTCGAAACATATCGACAAATATATGTATATTATTTCTGAGGCCTTTTTATCGTTAATTTTTCTAGAGGCTTATAGATAAATATAAAAAAACTAATGCGTATACACTTTAAAGTCAAGCGTCATTTCCTAAAGAAGATTCCGTAGATTAAAGTTCGGTTGACCACGTGTTACAGTTTTTATCAAATCGTACTTTTTTATCGGTATATATACGTATGATTGATAAAAGTAACTGCCGAAAGAGGAATTATGTCATCCTGTCGACAAATTCATGAAAAATACCTTATTTTAATATGCCGTGTAAAGATCACGTATGGAGACCCGTTTGTGACAAGTTTGTGACAAGTTGTAATGAAAATACGTGAATTTCAAAACTTCGCATGAAGTCTCTATTAAATGATAAAAAGTATCTTACGACGTTCATTTTAGAACTACAGTGATGTAAATATATATGCCAAGTACATTGGTCAGAGTTTGGACTCTTCGTTTTCTTTGTTTTAAACATTGAAATATGCCTTTCGTTAACGTTGTGCAATTTTTCGATTCGTAGGTGTTGCAAATTAAGTGGATGCTTTTCATGATGCATTGGGTCAGAGAATCCACCTTAAGGCGTCCAGGGATCTCATGAAAAATACTAAAGTGTCATAGAATTGAGGGGGGGGGGGGGGGGGCTTTGTTTTGTGACGCTATACATAGCACAAACACCACATAGTCATACGTAATATTGGAAACGTAATTGAGCAATCCTACGTTAATGAGGACTATATACATACTACTACAATAAAACAAATAAACAGCTATATATTTCGTAGAGGAAAAGCAGAAAAATGTGTGTTGTGGTCTGTTGACCACGGAAAGTTTGATCGACAGAAGCCTGGAATTTTGGAGCGTCGATGGCCGTTTTTCCCGAAGCGCTCCGAATAAAATAAAAAGTATGAAAAAAGGTATGAACAGTATGACTGAAGTCAGTGCAATGTATCCAAGTTCCGATTTTCAACTACGAATATTCAAGAGTCCAAGATACGATACAACAATATTATACTTTTATAGCGACAAGACTGGTGTTGTCAGCTCAGCGTTAGTACCAAAAAGAAGATCAACAAGAAAGTTTCAGTGAATAAACACGGTTAAAATGTAATTGGTAAAATGAATAGCCGATTACAAAAATTATATCAGAAGTCCAAATTTATTATGTTACATGTATAGCTACAACAATTCGATTGCATCATGAGACAAGTGTAATATATATCCGCAATTTTAGGTGCCTAATATTGAGTAATTTGAATGTCCTATTTCCAACTGTAATACTGGAACCGACAGAAAAGCTATTTTGCACCTGGTTACACTCATTCATTATTTTGAAGTGTTCTTTGTTTTGTCGAGCAATTCCATTTTTCAAATTAGAAATAATAGTCGGGCGTTATATACGAAAATGTGAGAGGAAGTACTTCGGAGAAGAACAACATTTACTATGTGCATAGTAGGTCACCTACCATAGAGCATCCTTTAATGTATGGTCATTTCTATTTCAATATCGATGAAGCATGGAAAATGATGAACAGACAGTCAAAACTCTTTTAAAAATGCATACAAAGTCATATTTTTCGTACACGGTCAGTGTCGTATAATGTCCAACAACGATCAGCCAATCAGAAACGAGAGATCCAGAACTAGAAATCAGAGTTTTTCTCCATTATCATCTACATCTACATGTTGAACAAATGCCTTTAAGTTACGTTTTAGCGACAAGTGTTTTAACACCGTCAAACGGAGGAAGAAAATGCAATAATTGCCTTGAATGTGAAGGGATCGTTTAGGCAGCTACGCTGCTTATCTAACTTGAATCTTGTGGAAGTAAAACACAATGCGCATTTCCTTGTTTTTTTTTATCGCAAAATCTTTGCTTTACTAAATTATTTCTATAATTGGGCGGATAAACGGCTTCCATATTAAATGTTTGAAATCATCAGAATAGAGATAGTACAGAAAGAAAAAAAAACATTATTTTCAAAATTATTGATGTAAATTTGTCGTCTACTTTAAAATAAAACAATACTTTTATTCATATTTATATGTTAAAATTAGACTTTGCTGTAATTATGTGGTGTTTAACTCCGTAACAGTATCGAGGAAACATCCAGTTTATTTTGTAGTGATTGTTATTAACAATGTTATGGGGAGGGGCAGTTTAATTGCCTGTAACTCTAAAGTTTGTAAATCGATCTCTATCAAACTTTCCAAAAAACACATTCACATATCAAAATATCGTTTCTTTTTGGTTATTTTAATTTTTGAATCAACATTCTCAAAATTCAAGTGAAAGAATTGAATTTTTCCATTTTACCTATTTATATCAGAATGTGTGCTCATTCATCCATGAAGTTGGAATTAGAAAAATCAATTTAATCCAAAAAGTTTCTTTTGACTTCAATAAGCATAATGACATTTATTTAGGTCACATGGACTATCCATTTGTAAAAAGAAGTAAGTTTTTGTTCCAAAATCTATGAATTTGAATATTACTAATTTTCCGCTTTTCTGTGAAATTACAGAAATTCTGACCATACGAATTTGTTTACGACACCTCAAACGCATGGCCCACGTTATATTCTTTCGTTTGATATGAAATTTAGCCCTGTGTTAGGGGTGTTGATTAAAATTTCAAATTTAGCGACTTGGTTGCTCTACTATTAACAGAATCCATAGCATGCGAGAAAGTAGTTCTAACAATTGAAAAATGACACATTGTATTTAAACCTGGGAGGGGAATTGCACAATATGATGGACATATTTCTAGATAATTCCATGTTCATCCCTCAAAGATAAGGTTGTCTACAACTCTTCAAAGCATCGGAAATTATGAGGGATTGTACGTAGATAAACTCAATATGCTGGTACTTCACGTGTAGATTTCTCCAACTTATAGATAAAACTAATTTGTAATTAAGTTCTTATCAGTCTCTTGACTTTCCAAGTATTGAATAATCAATATTACAATTAAACATGTAAAGTATGATAAAATATTTCCCTTAAAATCTTAAGATAAACTTATTAACTTAAATTTCTTGAATCTGTTTCTAATCTTGTTTCAAAATTATCTTTATGTGAATTAATATTAATATCATCCCTTTTTCATGTAAGGGTATTAATTTATTTTTGTGCTCTGACAAATGCATCGATTGAGTTTAGAGTTATCACTCTTTCTACAGTGTGCAAATTCCCCAACATAAAATAATAATTCACCATAAATATTGTGGGAGAGAGGCCATACGGTGTATTACACTCTCCCCCCACAATAATTATGCTAATGAATTATTCATATTAATTAGTTACATGAATATGGAAATTGCTAACTTGAGTTTGCTAAAGTAAAAGGGGAATTATTCTAATTTAATACTCTGATATCTGTTTAATTCGATTCCCACGATGCTGAGAACACTGCAGTAATTGGCACACCTGCAAGCCATTGTTTTCCGTATGAGTTAATTGAAAGCTTATTGGAAATCTCTCCGTAAAAGCCATTAAGGTTCTCTATTTGGAAGAATCTAATTTCCAAAATGTCATTTTAATCAAAAACCAATTACATATTATTTTGTGCAGGTGTTTGCAATTTCCAATCGTCCACATATGTACTCGGTGCATCGTTTTGCAGATCACTCCAGTTTCAGTAGTGTTTAAGTTTAGGTTTAGACTCCGCTCTCGGACTGTCAGCATGTAACGTTTTTAATAAAGTTAGAACTTTTATTCGGACTTCTGTTTATAGTTTTCAAAATGACTATTTAATACACAACGTGAACTACACACCTAACCTGAATGCCATAGGCTTACATTTGTTTTCATTTTTTATTCAAGAAATACATAAATTATGATAAATAAATATGCGCGGATCTGGAATAGGGGAAAGATGGCAAGGGTCTTTCAAATGCTCATTTATCAATAGACGAATCCCGATTTTTTTCTAGGGGTTCCTAGCCATTTGAGGAGGGGGTGTCCTAGCTATTGTTTTGAAAAAAATTATAAAAAGAAGACAATTTGCATTTTGGCAAAAACTGGTGTTTCACAATGTGATACTTGATTATTATTTTCAAAATCAATATATGGCTGCCATAGCGAATCAGCAAACATTTTACATGCCAATTCTATCGTGTTTTTTTTAAAGTATTTTTAGTGTCATGGATCCTGGGAAATGTCCTTGTTACTGTATATGGTTTAGAAATAATTTCACTGGAAGCTTTGTTGTTTGAAATAGAAAATGCAATTCACAAAATCTTAAATCAAACTATAAACCAAAATAAACCAAAACTCAAATTCAATAAGTACTTTCATCAAAAATTCATTTTTTTCTTAAAAAGATATGACAGCAAAAAAAATTTTGTGTCGCCTGCGAAGCACAGCGACACTTAGGGATCACTTTGTCCGTTGTCCGTCTGTCCGTCTGTCTGTCCGTCTGTCTGTCACACTTGGGTGTTAGACCCCGTAACTTTTGATTGGTAAGTGATAGGGCTTTGATATTTCACATGTGTATTCCTTGTGACAAGACCTTTCTACACATACCATAATTTTTGACCTCGTGACATTGACCTAGATATTTGACCTACTTTTCAAAAAATCTAAGATTGGCTATATCTCTTGAATGGTTAGTGATAGGGCTTTGATATAACACATGTGTAATTTTTGTGACAAGACCTTTCTACACATACCATAATTTTTTGACCTCGTGACTTTGACCTAGATATTTGACCTACTTTTAAAAAAAATCTGAGATTGGATATATCTTTTAATTGGTAAGTGATAGGGCTTGATATTTCACATTTGTATTCCTTTTGACAAGACCTTTCTACACATACCATAATTTTGACCTCGTGACCTTGACCTAGATATTTGACCTACTTTAAAAAAAATCTTAGATAAGCTATATCTTTTGATTGGTAAGTGATTGGCTTTGATATTTCACATGTGTATTCCATATGACAAGACCTTTCTACACATACCATAATTGTTTACCTCTAACCTTGCCCACTTTTCAAAAAATCTTAGATTGGCTACATCTTATGATTGGTACGTGATAGGGCTTTGATATTTCACACTTGTATTCCTCATGAAAAGACCTTTCTAAACATTCCATAACTTTTGACCTAGTGACCTTGCCCTTGATAATAATAATAATGATAATGATAATACTTTATTTATAGAGGGATAGCCCAATTAGCATTTAGCTATTCTTCCTTGGGGCCCTCTCGCAGACATGTTTACACATTGGCATCAATCAAGTAAATCATATAAAGACAAAACCAAATTATATAAATTAAAACTAAAACATCATAGAAGAAAGATCAGACAGAAATGAAGGAATTTATATAAAATATACATGAATCAATTAAATGTATCAATTACTCAATTTGTATCTGATAGACGTTGTGAGATGATGTCGTCATACAAGGCGTGTTTGAATTTTATTAAACTTGTCTCCGTTTTAAGTGAACATGGTAATTTATTCCACAACATAACCCCCGAGTACTGTAAAGACTTTTCATATGTTTTAGTGTTATGTTTAGGTAAGACCAGATCATTATTGGTGATTGAACGAAGGCTATAACTATCAGAAGATTGGAATTTGAATATTTCAGAAATGTAAGCTGGGGTCATTTTATGGATTGCCTTGAAGATTACTATTATCTTATTAAAGTCAATCATTTCAAAGACAGTATGCCATCCAAGCTCTTGAAACAATGGCATTGAGGGGTGGTCATAAGCTTTGTTCAGAATAATCTTAGCTGTTCGTTTTTGGAGTTTGAGAATTCGTTCTTATTGCCCTTTTGATGCGGAGCTCCAGATTGTCAGGCAATAATCTATCACAGGAAGAATATATGAATTGTAGTAAATTTTCCGTGTATTTATCGGCAGATACGCTTTAATTTTCGAAAGTAAATTAATTTTGCTAGATAGGTTGCGACAAACATAGTTTACATGGGCAGAATAATTGAGAGATTTGTCAATGTGAACACCAAGTAATTTTTCTTCATTCTTAACTTCTAATATTTGGTTTGTAATCAGGAGTTCGAGATTGTTTTCTAGATGACTAAACTTTTGAGTTGACACTATTAACATACACTTAGTTTTATCTGCATTTATCACTATTTTATTCTCCGTGCACCAATCTAATACCCTGTCAATATCTCCTTGTAAGTTATCATTTGTTGTATTCACATCTTTATTTGAATTATGCTGAGTCGTGTCGTCAGCAAATATATCAACATTAGAGTTTTCAATATAAAGAGGCAGATCATTAATGAAAATTATGAATAGTAGGGGACCAAGTACTGATCTCTGTGGAACACCGGCTTTAATGGGTAAGGGATCGGAAATGTTGTCATTGATTGAAACGCGCTGATATCGACAACTCAGATAAGATTCCATAAGTTTTAATGCACGAGGATCGAATTAATAAATCTCTTATTTTTTAAGAAGAATTTTGTGATCTACCAAGTCGAACGCTTTTGAAAAATCAACAAATACAGTACCAGTAAAATTTCCGCTATCCATTTCGCTAAGTCATTGTTCTGATAATTTTGTAAGAGTTGTCATACACGAATGTCTAGGCCTAAATCCAGATTGTTCATTCTGTAAAAGATCAAAATCGTTTAAATAATTCCTTATCTGATTCGCTACGTGTCTTTCATAAATTTTAGATAGAGTAGGTAATATGGAAATCGGGCGATAATTACCAGGGTGCGTTTTGTCTCCTTTTTTTATGTTGGTGTCACTCTCGCTAATTTAAATTCATCCGGAAAAACACCCTTATGGATACTCATGTCTATCAATTTTGCAACAGGTAATGCTAATATTTGGGCAGATAACTTCAGAATCCGTGGTCCTAAGCAGTCAAGGCCAGACGATTTGTTTGCGTTTAACGTCCTTAATAAATTAAAAACTTCATCTTCCGTGATATATGAAATTCTGAACGCTGTTTCAAATCCAAGTTTTTGATTTACATGAGCAGACAGTTTTTCGTGAGAAAAGGTTTTCCAATCAGTATCTGCTTTGATGTTAGAGAGGACATCAGAAAAGAAACTATTTAGCACGTTTACTATATCATTAGGGTCTTCATATTTTAAATCATCTATCGATAACACATTAACTGCTTCGTTAATGTTTTCATTTTTAACTTCCTTGATAGATTGCTATTTAAATTTTCCTCAATCGAAGCTTTATAGTAATTTCTCTTTGATTCTTTAATTAGCATTGTGACTTTGTTTCGCCATATACGGAAATTTTGAAAATCTTTATTTTTATGAAACCGATCTGGCATATGCCTTGCTTCTTTAATCTCAGATGTAAGCCACCTTGGGTTATGGCAAGAGTTTACTCTTATATTTTTTACAGGTGCATGAGTATCTAATACTGTGAAAATTTGATCATAAAATAATTGTAATGCATGGTTTATGTCATCGGTTTGAAGCAAAGTATCGAAATTAATTCCCGCTAATCCATCAAGAAATTGAACCTCATTAAATTTCTTATAGTCTTATAGTCTTATAGTCACGGTTTGATATAAGAGTCTGTATATTCCGGTTCTCTGTACATGCATGGTTGTGTTTATTGTTTCAAAACAAATTGGATAATGATCCGACATCGCTACTGGGGGTACGTTGATTTCATATATCTTATCAGGTCTATTTGTATATACGTGATCA
Organism: Pinctada fucata; assembly: GCA_028142955.1. Taxonomy (NCBI): domain Eukaryota; kingdom Metazoa; phylum Mollusca; class Bivalvia; order Pterioida; family Pteriidae; genus Pinctada; species Pinctada fucata. Next base: position 20,588,359 of record AP027109.1, read on the forward strand.
ATTAACGTGCTAGATGTTGCAATGAATATAAACAATAACAATAACAAAGAACAGTAGGTAGGCAGCGTCTATGACGTCATCATAACGTTACAGTTAGGCGCATCACGTACAAATGTCCCAGACGTTGGCGCACTTATTATTTACGTATATTGATGCTTTAAGAACAATAATAAATAGCTTTTTGTAAAGAAGAAATGAAATCATAGTTTAACAATTCAATTTAGGTTTGAAAATCTCTATGAAATAATCTTCTTTGGCTTTACGTAATTGTTCATTGTCCTCTTTTACTTTGTAAAAGGGGAAAATAGAAAAACTCCCCCCACCACACATATCAAAATGTCCGCTACAAGGAGTGTTTCTAGTGGATGGATCCCTGATCTGTTGTTTGTGTACGCGTACACGGTCCGCCAATTTCGTTCCCGTTTGTCCGACATAGACGCTGCCTACCTACTGTTCTTTGTTATTGTTTATATTCATTGCAACTCTGAAGAGCCAACAGGCGAAAACGTTTAGTGCAATAAACAAATTTAATCGTCATTATGTCACTTTGATTTTGATTATATTGACTATACCGGGAATGGATATTTATTATTTACTATAAATATATATATATAGATTTGACAAAGAAGTAGGATTATCTACATGTACATATTTTTATCATTTTTTAACGTTTAATTCTATGCAGGAAAATTAGAAGTGATTGATGAATAAGATCATACGAAATGTCAAATTAATGCATTATAGATAAAAAAAATTAAAAACTCATAATACCAATAATACCTAAATGTTCTAGAATTATGAAGTCAGTGCTCTTTATATGTGTAATGATCCTATGAATTTTCTTTCTGATCATAATACAAAAAAGGCCGTATGACAGTTCAATTGAAATATATAGTATTGCTTCTAAACGAACACTCTCAGCGATAAACTTTTACCGAAAGTAGCATAGCAAGTGTCAGATTGATGATGCATCAGGATTTATTCTCTTATCAGGTGAGATACGATATTATTTTTCTTCAGTCTGGCCGTCCTTAAAATAATTTTCAATTTACCATAATGCTACATACACATACTGTCTTCATTAATACGGCATATCAAAGGACAAGTACGAATTCACATAGGCGGATCCAGCACTGTATGAAAAGTTGTTTGAAAGGAGAGCTAAATCTTTTTAGCTGGTCAAACTTTAGTCATTGAGCAAGGAAACTTGATGTACAACCCACTCCCTCCCAAAAGACAAAAACCTTATTGAAACTACTGTAAATAGTACTGACTTTACTTGAGATGACAAACATGGATAATGACCATATCCCTGTATACAGCACAAAATCGATAATTCAGAAAATCAGAAACCGAAGGCATACAGAATCAGGATAAAAAAGGAACAAAAGCAAACAAACAAAAACCTCCACCACATGAAAAAAAAAAGCGAACTTCCGATATGGGAGTGAGGCCAGGTGCCCAGGAAGAGTAAGAATCTCCTGCTTGCATGCAACACCCACCACTTCAATGCGGTAGAACTGTCACATCCGGTTACTTCCATTTCGGAACACATAAAGTACAATCTTTGGTTGGATGGTTCAAATGGTCAATGACAGAATACCATCCACCATTCTGGAGAGTTGGACATCATAGTGTATGACGATTTTCCCATATCGACCGTAGAACGTCCTCAGTGACGATGTTAGTCGGTCACAAACATATCCCTGACTGAGAAACTTATCTGAAAGACGCCTAGCTCTGAGAACAAAATCCGTATATTTGGTACTTGCTCTGGCATAGCGTATCAACTGAGATATGAACATGCCATAAGCAGGCGATGAAGGGATGTTGCTACCCAGAAAAGGAAAGTTTGTAACGCTGAAATTAGAGTCGTCACGTTTGTCATAGAGTGAGGCGTTCATGTGACCATCAGTGTCAAGAAGTTTAACATCTGAATAATATCTGCGAACATTGTTTCAGTGTACTTATTTTCAGAATCGGACTTCTCTTTTATAAAGTAGGTTTTGTCATAGTTCACAACAATAAATTTGTATTTGCGATTACCGTTCTCACTTGTAAACGCATTACTTATAATTTTTGCGAGTCTCTCTTTCAATTTAGAATGTGGAATTGTAGTGTAAAGTGTCGAAAAATGAAAGGCTCTCATTAAATGGACTTTACTAAAATGAGTGGATTTCAGATGTTCTAAAAGTTCCTTTGAATTCTTTAAAATCCACATCTGGTTGATACCACTGCGAGAATATACTGTCGAACAATATTTTTGAAGCCCAGATTTGATTGCACATAAAACAGATCAAGTGTAAATGTAATCCCAATCTTTCCATTGATTTCTGAAATTAATTATTGATTACTTCATCACATGGCTTCATTTCTCTTTTCAGGTGTTACATGTATTTTGTCCCAGACTTCTAATCACTGGATGTCACGATGGACGAGTTTAAATCTCGTCTTATATACCGGCGCTGTAGCGATGTACCTGTATTTTAGGTCTTACCTTCATTAGTATGCATACGTCAGCAGGTGTGAAGGGTCGCTTTAGCTTATTTCTATGGCATGGGACGGAGATTGATAGAGTCTTTATCTAACACTCTCCGTCCCCCCAAAAATTAGTATTTCACCAAAGATTTAGGCTTTCAGCTTTAATTATCGTAAACAGAGGGTTAGAGTGAATGATCCTTACTCAACATGGCATAAAGTTATGAGCGGCAATCCTCAGGGAACAGCGCTATGGTCGACCTTGTTTGCAGCATTTAGAAATGATCTACCAAATTGTGATAAATCACCAGTTTACGTATTCGCAGATTGTTTGATTGGGTGTGGACTGGATATTACGCTTATCTTAAATCCAGGAAAATGTAAAGTATTGAACATCAGAGGTCGTACAAACACTAGGAATACCAACACGTACGACATGTCTCGTGACGATGAAGGAACAGTTGAATTGGAAGTTATTAGGCACGGTCCATTTGATATTCGGGGGCGGGGGGGGGGGGGCTTGGGTCTTTTTTAGAAAAAAATAATTTTGCTCTGAATTTTGATGAAAAAAATAAATTTGCTTATGATGTGACAGAAAAAAATAATCTTGCTCTTACAAGTAATCTGAATTAGAAGAATAACCATAAAATTCGCTTAAAATTCCTGAAAATTTTTCAGCTCGCTTCGCTCGTTTTTACTTTCTAAAAAAAAATTTTTGCCTCGCTTCCCTCGCCATAGTTTTCTTCTGTAATGGCAAGTTCATATTTTAAAATATCAAAAGAATATGTGACTGAAAACTATTAAAATGCTTAAATACATTATCAATATAATTTATTACTATTAATAGATACATGTATCACCATAGTATCTAATTTTATCACATGATACACCCGTTATGCAGTTCCATAAAGCCATTTCATAAATATATGATATGATAACACGTAACATATCGCTCTGCTTGAATGCGATTGGTCACCTAATCACATAAACCTTGACAAATGTGACCTTTCAAATATCGGTCAACTGTTAAAGTCAGATCCGGAATCAATATCAATGATTACAATTGTTGTTATTGAATTAATTCTTGCATTAAAATACTATTCAAAATTGAAAAACTTTTCTCTTACGTACAGAATATCTATAGGATGGTAACACTACTTCTCATGGCGTAGCAGACGACTTCTAAATCACGGCGTGATTCGCCTCTATAGTTCTCGGAAACGTTGATTTCACGTTAGAAATACACATTTTTAGGCAATATCATGTGATAAAAAGAATCTCAAATGAATTTTCATTTCATACGATGTATTATGAAACTCGTTGTGCATTTTATATCCCCTCGCCAAGGCTCAGGGATATAAAACCTACAACGAGTTTCATAATACATCGTATGAAATGAAAAATAATTAATTCAATTAAGATCCTATATTTCTATACAAGCTTGGAAGGAGAATTAAAATAAGTTTTTCACTAGTTTGTATTTCTACATGTAAAAACTTACATCAGGCCCTCTTACATGTTACATGACATTATATACATTTTGTTTACTAAAAATATATCGCATATTGTAAAAATCATTCATCTCTCTCAGTTTAGAAGTGAATACGAGTTTTACATAATAATAATGTTGGAGTAATGTAAGTAAAAATAAAGAATTTCTATAGAAAAAACACAAACATTCTTAATATTCGCATCAATTGTTATAAAAAAATTTCCTTGCTCCAATTTTGCAAGAACAAAATAATTTTGCCCTGGTCCGGGGCGAAAAAAATAATCTTGCTCCGATAAAAAACCCCAAGCCCCCCTCCCCCAGAATATCTAATGCATCGTGCCTTATGGATAGAAAGGATATTGGAGTATCAATAGATAGCAGATTCAATTTTGACAAGCACATTCAGATTCAGATTAACAAAGCTATCATGATAGTAGGAATAATCAGACGATCCTTTAAGTAGCTTTACATGGAAACTTTCTGCCTCCCATTTTAAGTCTTAACTCGTCAGTACTTAGAGAACGCTGGCAGTGTTTTGAGTTCGTACAAAACGAAACACATAGAAAACACTGAAAATGTACAACGCAGGGCAACAAAGATGTTACCAGGACTCTCAGCACTGTCATATGAAGATCGACTGAATTGAAATTACCAAGTCTAAGATACAGTCTACATGTATGAAGGGAGACATGGTGGAAGTGTTTATGATATATTTGAGGTTAAGCCGTTCAGACGTATCGAATCAAAATGAGTACACACTTAATTACGTATCTGTGTGTTAAAAATCAAACGAAAATCCCAGGCAACACAAAACATTTTCGAAATATTTTTGTATGGTTTCAAACAGGTTCTGATGAAACATTTCTGAAAAAAACACTCCGAGAACATTTTATGAACACTGTGCAGTTGCAAAGAATGTTTTAAAACATTTTAACAACATTTAAGAACGCTGAACAAAATGAAATGTTTCCAAAACTGTTTTATTTATATTTCTTGAACCATACAAAAACACGTTTCTATAACAATTACTGCAATATTTTTGACATGTTTTTAAGCAATATTTTTGACATGTTTTTAAGCGCTACCTACAATACATTCAAGTTAAGCATTTTTTTCTTTCTCAATCTCAATTTTGATCGAATAAATAGAAATATTTAAATAGCATTTAATGTAAGTCAGGTGGTACTCAGAGGCATTGCCAGGATGTTTTAGGGGTGCATGTGTAAAGAAAGATTTTTACCGTCCAGGAGGACGGACACTTCTTTATGGAAGATCACTTGCGAGACCAGAAATGCCAAGTTGGGGAAATTATGGAAAGATGTTACACCCTCCCTTTGAAGGGAGTTCGTGGATCCCCCGATAAAATTAAAAAGAAGCATGTGACGCAAATTGAAGGAATTTAATTCGGTGTATCTTACACAAACTGAAATGACCAATCTATTCATAGAAAAGTGTTATGATGCTTATGTATCTCGGTTGTTCTTTGAAAACTTTATGAATTGAAATTTAGTAGTTTGCAGTTTTATTTTATACATTTACATCATTGAAAAAAAATATGACCATAAAAAGTTGACATCAAAGATAAGAAATCAGAATAAGAATATGTGACAGAAAGATACTCATTTCAAGAAATTTGCTATGTCTAAGGGCCATAACTCTTGTAAAAATAAGTCAATGGAAATCAAAATCAAACCTGGTCTGCATCGCACTAATATGCATTCATATACCAAAAATCAGTTCACTACCTGCAGTAGAACCGTAGAAAAATCCGTAAACTGAGATTTTCATGAAATGCAGCATAATATTATTATAAGACTTGTGACCTCCCTGTAACAGTACAATTTGGGAATAGGGTTGAGGGATGGGGATGTTTTAAATCGTAACAGATATACTTCATTTGTATTATGTATATCAATTATCTTTAATGGACGCAAAGTCTGGTTTAACATTTGTCTATCTCCTGGGATTCAAATCAAGTGAAGAGTGAAGTTATATATCTTTACTTCTACAGGCTCCCTGAAATGAGAAGAAAAAAATCAGTTATGCAAAGTTTCTCTTGAAAAAAATATGTATGTTTTTAATTGTTCTGATTACAAGTGATTTGTAAGACTTTTGTGAGAGAGGAATTAGTATAAGAGGTTTTTTCACTTGTTTTCCAATCTCAAGATATGTGTTTTGTTTGTTAATGTCATGATGAGCTTTTTTGAATAAATATTGTTTAAACCAAGACTGTAATTAAGGAGCTTTAATTTTTACTTCCTACACAAGTCAATTCTAAAATAAAAGGAAAAATTAGACTCAAATCATATGAGGTATGATATGTGTAAATCTACATGTACATGCTATACATTTATCAAACATGACATATTCAATATATGCAATATATTGCATATGAAACATGACAGTGTATAGGCCTATTTGATAATGACTTGTACAGTATTCATTACAGTAATTTCTAAGTTAAGTTTATATACCGGGTAAATGAAAACTTCTAAGCTTGTATTTTAGGTAAACTGCAACATTCACTCCAGTAAAGAGACCATTAATTTTGGGGATTCGGGGAGTTCATGTATCTTTTCATCTATCTGAAGATAAAATAACATGTGTACTATATTTTCTTAACTATAGACCTAATATTCTTTAGTTTACATGCCAATCCTTCCCCCTCTTGTACACATTCCTTTCTCAATATGCATTATTGTTTACATGGTATAGCCACCGTAAGCCACGTACATATGCATCATATGAGACAAGTGTACATGTATGTACATGTACTTTACACACTACACAGTACATAAACATGGCACATAAAAAGAATGACTTCTCTTTTCCTTTCGAATACTTTACTTTGTCGTTCGAGACGTATATGATGGAGTACATAGAGTTATTTTCTTTGAACAGCATTTCTGATTTCATTTATTTTCAACGAATACCTACCGTAATCTCCAATTTTCTTTCGTCTCGCCTTGTAATCTTTCGAATCGCACCTGACCATTGCTGCTCAAGCTTCTCGACAACGCAGAGTACTCTAACAACAAATGGGGGTCACCAAGTACAGCTAGCGATTAGGGATCTTCTCAAAAGTGAATCGACCTCACAAAGTACATGTGATTTAGTTAAATACGCAAATTTGTATATTCGATTAATTTGATCCTTTGAATTAACAAAATATAACGCAAATAAACTATGGCACCGTGTTGCTACCGTACTCGACGTCCCGGGCTCTGCGACGTCAAGAGACTTTACATTATTTCGCGGGAAATTATTTGACGTAATTTTCATGGACTGCCTTAAGTTTGCTGCGATAACTTTACATGTAGTTACGATTATGTGTATTTCTCAAAAAGATTGGAGTTTCTCACATTCTTATCATATACGGTATGAAGATCAGCATTTTAAACAATTTATTGTCCGAAAGGAGTAGGTGCGGTAACCTGCAATATCGGCCTTATTTTCAAAGTAGATCACATATCCATAATATTCTAGTTTAGAAAAGGTCAAATGTATGTTGAATGCAAATCAGGAAAGTCTGTTTTGATTTCACAGTCCTACACAGAATAATACGTCGCTCAAAACGTCTAAAAACGTTGAAATCATCGGCAATATCAACAAATGAGCGAAATTTCGAAACAAATTTATAAATTTAAGTATACATCCAGGCCTTGCCAATGATAAATTTTGTACCAATAGATTGATTTCTAATCGGCCTTTTAATTTGCATGAAAAATTCGTGGGCGAGGCCCAGATTTGTGTGTAAATCACGATGATTTTCCCTTGTTTTGCGTCATTCAGGGCAAATGACGTCAGAACATGACGTCATACATCAAGCGCGTGACGTTTTGAGGGCTCAAAATGATGACGCCGTATTTTCGCAAACATTAATCATTGCAAAAAGTGATAATTTAAAATAGTTCGCTTATCAAATGCATTTTTCGTCGAAGCTATAAGGTCGATATGAGGAGTTAGCGCACCTAGCCCTTTCGCTCCATTTTCGTTTGACTTTAAGGTTAGGGTTGCGACTTCAGGGAGATAACCCTATTTTCATATCACATAATATTTGAAACCGACATAAACGATACATGGTAGAAGCTCAGATTGTTACATTATTTTAGAAAAAATGATACTCCTTGAAACTCTCATTGCTGAATGGATATTTTTGGGAAAAATGCATATTTTTCAATGAAAAATGGCCGAAAATAGGAAAAAAAATTGTAATTTTTCGCATGAGTTATGCTACCAAAGATTCAAACATCAGAATATTTACTATCCATTATACTCTTTAAAGGTGAGATAATTAGAAATTCGTACTTCAAGTTAAACTCTATGTTTTTTGGTCAAAATGTTGATTTTTTGCATAAATTATTGTGCTATTTATAGAAACAGTCATTTTGCTCAAAAACTCATTCGGTTACATATTGATTTTACTACTTTAGGATAAAGCAATACCATAGATATACTTGTAGAAAAACATTGTGTAGCTGAGGACCTTCTAGCTATTAATAAAAATAATGAGTTGTTGCCATGGCAACCAGCAGCATAGTTTTTATAAGAAAATACTTCCTTAGAACTGATTATCTTATCAGAATTTCTCAAAATAGCCTTTAATTCATCCACAAGCTATACGAATCTTGAAAAATAACGAAATATATGATTTTTTTTTTTTAAATTTCATGCATTTCAGAGGTATGTAAAGTTATGATGTGGTTTTCTCTAAAAAGACAAAAATGTTAAAATAGGCCAAAAATGGACGTTTATAGCCAAAAAACGAGACGGGCAAATTTTGATTTTTTGGTCTGAATAGTTCGAGGAGATGGTCCCTTACGTATGAACCTATCCATCTTTCTTCTACATCATTTCTTTTAAAAGTCGCAACCTTGACCTTATCACACAGATACGTCAGCGTATACTCATTTAAATGCGATACGTCTTAACGGCTAAACCTCTAGTAATCTCAAAAATGTATTCCAAACGAGTCACTGAGGGCCACAAGCGCAACGAGAGGAAACTCTAAAAAGCTTAGTAAAAATAGATGTAGGCTGGATATCAGGAAACACTGTTTTACAAAGCGTGTCATTGGACCTCTGGAACAGTTTACCGGAAAATGTCATTTGTGCCAAAAATGTCAAGACATTCGAAAACAGAATGGACCGTTACTTGAGTGACCACCCGATGATGTTTTAACAGTGATGCGAGCTACACTGGAAAAAGTACATTAAGTGATGACGAGTCGAATATAGAGGAGCAGACGAGTTCCTGCGTTCGGAATCCACTTAGGTGAACTTTGACTGTAAGTGTTTTGAATATTTTCCCTGACATTGTCGCCATAGCACTTTCTATATAGACAGAATCATAGACAGTGCATGTATTTTATATAATTTCATTTTTGTGCGTGAACATCGACGGCGGGTGCGGCTAGCCAACAGGGGATGCTTACTCCTCCCGGGCTCCTTGTCCCACCTCTAGCTTACTAGGGGTCCGTCGATGCTCCATTTGGTGCTCTATTGTGAGTGCTATTGAGATTATCGTCAGGATCTTCTTTAACTTAGGTAGGCAAATAAGAGTTTTATAAGTAATATTTCCAACATGTTTGATTATCGACATGCATGTTTAGATGCATGTTTAGATACATTTTGGCCTTCGAGTAAAGTGACGTCTCATTTTTTCATTCATGGATATTGATCAATGGCGTCGATGTGAAATAGCTAATCCCTTTTGGATTTTCTAAGGCACTGATCGATTTAAAAAAATGTTTTTAGATTCAGAATATCGAATATGATAGAAACAAGAGGCGCAAAGAGGGCCACAATCGTTCACGTGAGAAACTTATTACTCTTGACATTTCACACCAGCTCTGAGTTTTTTATAGTTTCCATTCAGTAAAGTAAAGGGAACCCTTGCATTATTTTACTTTTATCTCGCTACTATAAATTAACAATAATCAACTAGACAAGGACTAGGTATGATGCCTGTCATATGTTTAATTAAAGTAATGAGCCTGACCTTAAAGGTTGTTGAATCTCATCATCCTTAACCATCCATGCAAGTTTGATGACTGCATATCAATAATATCGAAGTGTTCCAGCTCTATACCTTCTTGAAGACAATTTCAGGTTCCACGCTTCAGAAACATGTTTCGAATATTAAATTCTCATCAGTGATGCTTCCTGCCAAAGTGCTTTCATACGCCACCCAAATTCAAATTCATTTCACTAGCGCCCTCTGGTTTAATTTTTAGAGTTTAAATTTGTACTTTACAGAGAGTGCGTGGCTCCAAATATTCGTAGGATCGATTCGGTGACATATCCAAATAAAACCTATGTTTAAAATAGCACTAGATGGTACTAAGATGTTAACCTCCTTTAATATCGATGATATGTTTGGATGAAATGGCAAGTTGTCAAAATAGCACATATCATACATAATGTCAAATTGATATAGGGCCAAAACAAAGCTTCTTTCAGGTGACAGTGCTGGAAAGAGGTAATAAATAGGCTAAACAAACATCAAATTACGGGAGACAATTTTTACTGCTCCACACTGCAACAAGAAATAAGTGTTTATATTCATAATATGGAAGTGTTCCAACTCTATACCTTCTTGAAGAAAATTTCAAACCAAGTTTCATGTAACAAACACGCGTTGCGAATATATAATTATCATCAGTGGTGCTTCCTGCCAAATTGCTTTCATACTCCATCCAAATTCATTTCAGTAGTGCCCTCTGCTTTAATTTTTAGAATTCAAATTTGTACATATGCTTTACAGAGAATGTACGGCCCCAAATTTCTTATAGGGTCGATTCAGTAGAATCTCCAAATAAAACCTATGTTCAAAATAGCACTGTTGGTGCAAGATGCTCCTTTAATTTCGATGATATTTTTTGATGAAATTGTAAGTTTCCGAAATAGCACAAAATATACATAATGTCAAGTAAATAATGTCGAAGGGTTCCAACTCTCTATCTTCTTGAAGAAAATTCCAAACCAATTTACATGCACCAGACACGTGTTTCGAATATTAAATTCTCATCAGTGATGCTTTCAGCGGCGCCACATAAATAGCGCCCTCTTTAATTTTTTGAAGTTAGATTTTTACATTACAGAGAGCGTGCAGCTCCAAATTTCCTGTAGGGTCGATTCAGTAGCATATCCAAATAAAATCTATGTTCAAAATAGCATTGGAGGGATGGTGCTAATATGTTAAACTCCTTTAATTTCAATGATACTTATCGGTGAAATGGCTTGTTTCCGAAATAGCAAAAAAATATATATTTGATGTCACATTGATAAAAGGCCAAAACAAAGCTTCTATCAGGTAACAGAGCTGGAAAGAAGTAAATAATACACTTGACAAACATCAGGCCACGGGGAACGATTTTAACTGCTCCACACTGCAACATGAAATAAGTGTCTATATTAATAATGTCGAAGTGTTCCAACTCTCTACCTTCTTGATGAAAATTCCAAACCAATTTACATGCACCAGACACGTGTTTCGAATATTAAATTCTCATCAGAGATGCTTAAAGTTTAGAAATTTACATGAACCAGTAAGAGTGAAAAAATAAACGTCTTTCAGTAAGATCGTTTCGTCTGAACATCCGTCGTATAGACATAAATGTGTAGTGTTGTTACGAAAAATATTCATTTTTGTCTAATTCGTCATCCTTTAGTTACGTGTTTTACAAAAACATTCGTAAAATGAAAGATAAAGTACATATACGTTTAAGTGATTAGTATTTCTTATTCATAAAATTATCGAGGTTTATTCTGTATAGTTTTCAATTATAAATCTTGACAAGTATACATTTACTCAAAAGTGCAAGTTAAAAGAGATAATAAGAAGCTTAGGAATATGCTTCTAGGAAAGACATTCCGCGCATCAATTACAACTGATAAGTTTGAAGTATGTAAACTTCATGCTGACGAAAATGTCAGCATGAAGCTGACATGCCATGCCATGTTATGCCAGAATGAGTCCAAAGGTAATGCAGAAGAATATGAATAGAATATTACAAAACTGAGCATTTTCGATACGTGCAAAGAGACGTCAAATCCTGTCAAAATTGACTTCAGTAATACGGAATTATTCCATATACATCCGCATGTATACATAATATCAAATTCAAAAATTTTTTTTTTAATCATTCTGATGCTTTGCATAAATCCCTCGGGTCTTATGAGATATTTTTCCAAGAAAGTACCCTATAACCTGCTTTTGCCTCTGGAAACATTATCTGCTGAATGACTTAAGGGAGAAAAGATTAAGAAAAAAATTGGAACTTAAATACCAAAAGACAAAAAAGACGTCAAACACGCATAAAACAACTTATTGTCGGAATCTAGCCAAATAATTAGATTGGAATCATGAATATTTCTAGAGAACTCAGATACAATTAGTTTTAAAATGTACGCATTTATTCTAGAGAAGAGAATTCTTAAATGAATCTTTCTCACCCCTCTCCAGATCAATATCTAAAGGAATCGCACCGAAAATGATTAACTTGGTACATGTAGAAGACCTTTTGAGTTAAATGTATATGTTACAGGGAATAAGTGTAATCAGGGATTTCATGTTATTCCCGAATTTTAGGGATTTCGTGTAATCCCTGTTTCGATCAGTCATTACATGTAATTCCTGAAATTGGCCAGGTATTTCACGTAATTGCTGATTTTTTCATGAATTTTTACACTTATTTCCTAACCCTAATTTTGTCTTATTTTGACTTTTAAAATGAATGTTTTTTCGCTCGCTCGTTTGATACAGAATCTCCTCTCGGTCAAGTAATAACGAATATTTATGCCAAAAAAGGGAAATCATTTGAACTAGTATATGTAATGTCTTTATAGAATAACTGTCTTTTGGAATGTGATTATACTGTGGTAACCTACAATGGATCCAGGAATTATGTTCCATAATGCGCGTTAGCGCATTATGACAAACATAATTCCTGGATCCATTGTAGGTTATCACAGTATAATCACATTCCAAAAGACAGTTATTATATATATTTACATTCCAGTTTTTCACGCTTAAATGACGTTAAAATACGTTTAAAACTCCGTTGCTAAGGCTCTGTTACTACGTACCCTCAAAGTTCAAATCAAGCAAAGTTACTATGACGTCATAGTTCAAACCACGCCACCGCGGTTATACTCCTATAATCACAGTGAGAATTCTATACAAATGAATGGGCATATGTAAATATATAAAAATATTGCTCAAATTCTGAGGTCCATTTCGCATTATCTATGCAAAAAAAGACAGAAAAGACATTGATAAATAAAAAAAGTATCTTAAGAAAAAATCAGTCTCTAACCTTCATTAACTTTTCTTGATAATAGTCAAAATTTACAGCAATGTTCTTATTTTCAACTACCTTTCAATATGCTTTTATTTTCAACTACCAAGATTTATCAAAATCCAAAAGTGGTGACGGAGAAGTCGAAATTGCAAAATACTAATTATAGAAGGAGGAAACACTATGTCAGGTCCAGGTGAGCTAAAATGCAATTTTGATAGAGATATTTCAGAACCTGCTTCATGTGTAGGTTTGTGTTATCTTGTGTAGTTATTACAGAGTAGAGGTCGAAAATTAGAGAGGGTAACTGACGGCGGAAGAATGCCGGATGAAGGGCAACGACAAAAGCTCAATTTCACTATTTCACTCGGGTGAACTGAACCAACCGAGTTTGTGCTCTTCATTTCCCTACCAATAAATCTGAAATCAAATCATATACAGGATCAACTCTATGAAATATACACTCGTTTGATGTTATATTTTACGTCATGAATATTGTAACCGGGTTATATTTCAATCCACGTTGTGTTTTAATAATTGTTAAACGTCTTCACATTCCATAGCATCATTTAAGAACAGTTACATTTGCAGAATGGACCAGACATGCACGATTCGGGTACTTAATCCTCGTCAGTGATCTTCAATCTAAACAATGTAATATGAACAAAGAGTGTGAAAGTTATTATGTCAAAAATGTACCGGAAGACGTAGCAGGATGAGTGGGATATGTTTCTACAGGAATTTTAAGAAATTTTGATAACAAAAAAATTTAGAATGCGTTGAAGAAACGACCAATCGAAGTTGATCGAACTTGGCTGCATGCGCCCTCGGGGACTCCTGGTCCAACAGCAGTGATACTCACCAAGTATTACAAATCTTAAACATCTTCAAATTCAAAAGCATCATTTAAGAACATTTAAATTTGCAGCATAAACCAGACATTCACGTTTCGGGTACTAAACCCTCGTCTGTGATCCTATGTTTATTTCTTACAAAGAGAAAATCACTTTAACCCTTGAATAGTTTACTATAATTTCCACAATTATTATTGGTATCCAACGTAAGCATAAACTAAATCCAAATCTAGAATAAGACTCGAACATATACATGTACTATTCAACATCTGGGCATCATGATTGTTCTAACATGATGATTGACCAAAGCATCTCAATTTTGAGACTGAGCTGTCAGAATTTTTCAAAATTATAAATCAAATTGGTACTATTGTGGAGAGACAGACAGCACTTAACATAGAGAAATGAACTACTGTAACCTCATCGCAATAGGTGAGGACAGGAACATCAACCGATATGTGCACTATCTGCAGCAACATTAGATCATATCTACATACGTGATTGTCCAGTGCCAACCATGTTAGCAAGATGAGAAGGCGTTTATGCAATATTAACAAAAGTTAGCGTGATCGAATTTCATAGCACATTGGAATAGTGTGTTTCTAAAATAAACTTAAAAATTATCTGTCTTTGCTTAAAGTGGAAATCTACCTGTATAGTATGACAGTTAATTAGCATAATAAAAGTAAATCGAGAAGTACACTGTAATTGACAAATTAACATTAATTAATAGCTATTCTCTGTAAGCATTTGCACTTTTATGAAGGACGTTTGGCACATTATGTCTCAGATTTTGATAAAATGTGTACCTAAGGTTGAGTCTGACCCAAAAGTAATGAAAGTGAAAATTTGTTGAAAATTTTCTAAATATCACATACGGTTGCCATGGAAACGGACTTTGAATATTGAAAAAATGCATTTTGGGGCGTTTTTGAAGTCACATACATCATTTATGCAGCACAATCTAAAACAAACACTGATGAATCATCATTACCCTATCATTGCTCTTTCAAGTTAAGTAATAATAATGTTGGGTATATGGTCTTATCTATATGTTTCCATAGAAACAACACAGGTACCCTATCAAAATAGTGTTTTTTGGCATTTTTTTCAAAATTCAATGATAAATAACTTACATTTTTTAGTTTTGTATGCAGATAAAACATAAGCAAGAACGTTGGGATAAAGTTTCTGTTCTAATTGCAAAATGAATGCAATTTTGGACAATATTTAGAGTCCTTTTTTACTAGATCATTGAATTTTAATTCAAAGTGATGAAAATAGATTAATGTATCCAAGTAGATCTTTCATTACATGAAAGAACTTTTTTTTAAAATATTCAGAAAATAGCCCGTTGCTTTGGGAACAATTGTGTAAAATTGCATATAGGTCCACTTTGGATACGGGCATCAAAAGTTAAGAAATCTGAATTTTTTAAAATCTAAAATAAAGTTTAGACTTTGCTTTATCGTATATGTAAAAAAGATTGTGTAAGCCTGTTTCGTTTTTGGAGGAAAAGGCTTCGAAAAACAACAAAAAACGCTTATTTTTATAATGTATGGCCTAATTACTATAGCAACCATTAATTATTTGAAACTTTTTTATTGCATTTTGATAGAGGCTTACATGTTCTTTATTGATTGAATTTGAACTTACTGGGATTATTAATAACTGTTTTATAAAGATAAAAAAATGGTAACATATGTTCCCCATAACTTTTTCACGGTTTTTGTAAGAACTCTTTGTGTTGGATATTTTCGTACAATTTTTATCTGTTCATCATGATGCAATTTTTTTTAAATTTCTCTGAAGTTGCAAAATAAGTTATATTATAGACCATAGTTACCGTTGCCAAGGTAACTTATGTACATAGCAACAAGTGGCTCTATCTTGAATTTGCTCATTTTATAAAATTAATCCTATTTCCTTATCATATACCCATCAAGAGAGAAGGAAAATTGGAAAATACAAACAGCATTTTAAAACCAATATATATAAAAATAATCTTATTATTTTTTCATGGTAACCAGCCCTTTTTACAATATCAGACACTACTTGTGAGCTTATTTAAACTTTTTTGTCCTAATCTTTAGGATGCATAAAAATCTTCCATTAATGTCGTATATATACCATATTATAGAGTTTCAAATCAGCTCAATTTTGCCAATTTCTCAACTTTAAAGACCGTTGCCATGGTAACCAGATGAACTAGAAATAATTTTTTTGTCAAATTTTCCTTTTTCATTGGTCCCTACTTATTTGTGAAATTTCATGAAAATCGGAGACCATGCGTGCCGAAATTGTTTAAATGGTTACAGAGAATTGCTATTAATAAACATAATCAATAATTATCGAGAAGAAGAGGTCTCATGGTTACAATATCCTTCTGTAATTCTGTTGCATCACATGAATATGTAAAACTTACTTGCAGGCATTTGGCGCCGCCCAGTATGCAATTGCATGTATCCGGCTAAAAAAGATCTTTAGTTCTTCATGCATACCGAGTTTGATCAAAATCTTCCAGGAAAGGAAGAAGTCAAAGAATGGAGGGGATATTTAACAGCACTCGGTTGCAGCACCCACAGTAAAACCACCAAAATAAATGCAAAGACACTCACAGGAAGAGACGCAAAAGGGACAAGGAACACCAACATACACCATAGAAATATGAAACAGAAAAGACCACACATACACCAACTAGGCCAATGGGATCGTGTCAACGGTTTAAAAGGCGTTGGATGATTTTATCACAATTTCAATAGTAGTGATGTCTACCTTTGATCCTTCTCAGTTTGTTAATTATGTCAAAATAAAATGCAGGTTGAGAAATACCCAAAGTAATATACTCTGTTGATTGTATGAATCCGAATTTCAAAAGAAGGTGACAAAAAGTTTTATAAAATTTCCAGAAAGTCTTTACTACTTTGTGAAAGCGAAAACCTTGACATGAAAGTTTCTTGGTAATTTGTAAACTTCTACTTTGAAAATCCAAAACATCAGTACACGTTCTAACATACGGGATGAGGTGCGAAATGTAGATACCGTATGACGGTAATCTTGGAACATCACCGTCAAGCAAGGGAGAATTTACTATTTTGAATGAAAAATACAAAAGCTTACATGCTTAAGATTGACGGACGGACTGAGGACGGAAAAACACTTTTACAAATGCTCACTTGAACCTAAGATTCAGGTGAACTAAAATGCACCTTTGATAGAAGACTTTCAGAACCTGCTTCTCGTAAAGGTTCGCGATATCTTCTGTAGTAATTTCAAAGGTGAGATCGAAAATTAAATTAGGTAACGGACGACTGACGGGAGATTGACGGACGCCAGAAGAAGTGCAAAAACAAAGCTAGATGTAACTATTTGTGTCATGTTAGCTTAAACAACCCAGTTTGTACTCTTCATTTTCCTGTCAATCAATATGATATCAAATTATGCACAGGATCCAGGGCTCTATGCAATTTATGCTGGTTTTCATGTGATAATTCAATTTATACATATATTTCCTTCATTTTTACTTTTTTGACATAAGAGTTTAACACCTACTTGCAGGCGAGGTCGACAGCGTGTTTGGTTTATTCGGTGTCGCTGTTGTTGGCGGCGGTAACGTCACAGCTTTTGTCGTGGTCGTGGTCGCTGCTGTTACAACAGTACAAACTACAAGGTAGAGGTGTGTGAACATAAACTTGTGTCTACACAATTGCTTAAAATTGTAATCATGTCGATAACTAAAGCTATAAATAAAACGAATACACATTGCAAATAAAAAAAAATGTCATCCAAACAGAGGGTTTTATCATAGAAGTCATACTTCCATCCTTGTGATACTTATAGCAAATGGAAAATGTAATAATTCTAAGAAAGAAGGAATGACAAAGAAAATTGGTCGACGGACGAATCTGTATTACAATATTCCCCCTGAGCTTAGCTCAGGTTAGCTAAAACAAACATAAACAAAACAAACAAAAAACACAGACAAAAACAAAATGATAGATCATATCAAAACGACAAACAAATGTTACAACCTTGTTCTTACACTTATCTTGACAGAAAGAAAGGCATAATATGTTTTAGGTTTGATTTGTGAAATATTGTGCTTTTTTTCAGATTCCGTCCAAGTAGTGAATATGAAATATTTGATTCATTATATACAATTATCACTTATCTTTTTAACAAAGCTACAAAACGATGTCATAATGATAGATTATATTGATACAATTACATAGATTACCGAGCTTTTAGGCTTACGTGTATGACATACTCCACATGACACAGGACAATACTTGGAAGCCAGTGAAGTTTGACAAAGGGCCACTCTTGTAGCAGGTAATTTACAGTTCACATTTGGGTCATCCCGGCAGACTATCTCCTTCCCAACTTCATAGAATAGAATGAACATTATCAGAGAATGTTTATTTTTTGCCATTTTATTGGACGATGAAATGTCACTTATCGTATCACACATTGTGATAAACTGCGTCAACAGCGTATCAGAATAATACATGTACTATTTCTTTTGGAGCTGGATGCAAGTTGGGTTTGTCGCTCAATGCACTGATGACTTTTTCGTCTTTTCAAATTGATACATCCAAGCATATTCATTGATTCAATGTCAATCGAATAATATTAGTGTAAATAAATAAATGTCTTCCGAAACAATTGAAGTGTGTCATTCACATGGTTTGATTTGATGCAATTTTCAAATTATGCACGTAGTTATCGAGGCGATTACCGTGTTGTTTATCAGTCCAAACATGGAAATGATCTATGTTTCAAATGTTACTCTAGGACAATTTTAATGTCATATGCTTTTCCTTATTGTTGGTGTGAAGGTACATCTGGTCAAGTCTGACATTCTATCAACTCATAACTGAAGTCGCAATAAATGCGATCAACTAATAAATTTATGATAAACAAACACTTTTTTTTAATTTTGGTAATTATAACAATTTAAAAACTTACATCAACTAAAATGCAGTAATTTATTTCAAATTTAAAAGAAAAAGAAAAATTGCTGACATCGTCCGGTAAGACTACGACCTGTGCTCGGGTGAGCATACATGTAACTGATTTTCAAATAAAAACATCTCTCTCATACCCACGTATGTGTTACAGAGAAGGCCCATTCTACAGCTATATTAGCGACATCTGTATCACATATCACGTGACAGCTGTATCTCATATCACTTGACTCTATTGTTTCGATTGTTTACGCTATTGTGATGACATGATTCCATCCCGCAAAGCAAACAAGCTAGCGGCGACGTGGCAATAAAACATCAATTTTAATATCGTTTTTCAAGGCATTCTTGCGTTATATTTTGAAAAGACTAATCTTCGTAGTTTATTCTAAAGAATAAACCATTTTCGGGGAAGCTGAATTCGAATATCGCATTTTTTTCGCGATTATATCAACTTGATATTTATTTTTAATTTCTTCTCTTTTCTTTCGGTTTTGACTTTGGCCCATCGATATAAGAGAAAAATACTCTTTCATGTTCTTCTATGAAAGATACATCGTTTCCACCCTCGGGATTTTTTGCATTCATAGAGAATCATGAAAGAGTCTTATAGTATTATCTTCTGGTACAATTCTCATCATTTGAATTCGAGTATTATTTTTTTGCGAGTCAAATTGAGAAATACATGTAGGTTAATTACCAGTACAACTGTATTTGTTTGGTAAAGTTGTCGCCGGGCTTATCGTGGAAGGTGAACCTGAAATGCAATATCCTTTCTGATATCAATTTGGAAATTTTGTTAGTATATATGTATATATATATATGTAATATGATATAAATGCATAAAAAGTAGACTTAACTGTTTGAATGATTTAATTCTTTTCCGATTAGTCAAAACCCCCAATAAACATTGCATAACTACCGTAGTAAATACAAAAAAAATTGTTTTTTTTTTCAGAAAAAAAAAACAGATGTCTTCCTCCTCCCTCTAAGTTATTTTGACCACAAGTTAAGATGATGTGAAACAGGTGAGTCATGGGCAACATCATACTAAAACATGAAAGTGATTCATACTATTGTTTGAGGTAAAGCCCAAACATGATACATATACAATTTCATTATAAGCATATTTAGGAAAATTGACTTTGGTCACATGACCTTGGATATAGGCGATCTGAAACCTAAATTGTATGGATCATGAGCAACAAAAAACCGAATTAGTGGATACACGGTTCAAAATATAAAGCCTAAACAGGATAAGCATAGACAATTTCAGCCTGGACATGATTAGCATATACAATTCGATTACCAAAGTAAGAAGTGACCTTAATCATGTGACTTTGAGACAATGTGATAAGAAACATTTAGTCCTGAGAAACAACATACTAAAATATGAAAACAATTTTGAGAAGGATCCAGGAGATATAGCTTAGACAAGATTAGTACGTACAATTTCATTAAAAAGAACTAAATGATCTTGACCTTGGGCACATGACCTTGAGTCAAGAAGATAAGAAACCCTCCAATCCTGAGCAACACCATACTAAAGTGTCAGAATGATCCAGTATACGATTCCACAGATATAACCCAGACTCAATACCATTTACAATCTGAGTAAAAAATGTAATACTTGACCTTGACCTTAGTCATATAACCTTGGATCAAGGTGTTTTGAAACCTTTGGGTAATCAGCACCATCATTCTAGAATATGAAGTGATCCGATCACGGTTAAAAAGATTAAGCCTGGACATAATACACGTAACAAATACAATTTCATTTAAAATATACTAATTGAGCTTAACCTTGGTAACATGACCTTGAGTAAACGTGACGTGACACCTTTGGGTGATAAGCAACAACATACTAAAATATGACAGTGATCTGATAAATAGTTAAAATAGATACAACCCCAACGGGATAGCATGTATTTTCATTAAAATGAACTTAGTAACTTTGACCTTGATCTAATGACCATGGGTCAAGGTGAAACCTTTTGGTCATGAAAAATACATACTAAAACGTGAAAGCAAACAATTTCATTAAAAATGAAGTAAGTGACTTGGACCTTTGTCACATGACCTTGGGTCAAGGTGGTGTGAAACCTTCGGGTCATAAGCAGCAACATGCTAGTATATAAAAGTAATCCGGCATACAGTTAAGGAGATATAGCCCGAAAAGGAATGTATGTACAATTTCATTAAAAGTCTACAAAGTGACATTGTCCTTGGTCACATGACCTTTGGTCAAGGTGATGTGAAACCTTTGGGTCATAAGGAACAACATATTAAAATAAGAATGTGA
Source organism: Pinctada fucata (assembly GCA_028142955.1). Taxonomy (NCBI): domain Eukaryota; kingdom Metazoa; phylum Mollusca; class Bivalvia; order Pterioida; family Pteriidae; genus Pinctada; species Pinctada fucata. The sequence continues at coordinate 20,609,753 of AP027109.1, forward strand.
TCGGGTAAACGGTTCAAGAGATATAGTCCGGACAGGAATGTATGCATAATTTCATTAAAATTGCACTAAGTTATCTTGACCTTGGTCACATGACCTTGAGTCAAGGTGATGTGAAACCTTTGGGTTATAAGCAACGATAAAATATAAAAGTGATCGGGCAAACGGTTCAAGAGATATAGCCCGGACATGAATGCATGTACAATTTCATTAAAAATGTATTACGTGACTTTGACCTTGGTCACAGAACCTTGGGTCAAGTTGATGTGGAACCTTTGGGTCATAAGCAACAGCATACTAAAATATAAAGTGATCGGGCAAACGGTTTAGGAGATATAGCCCGGACACGATGTGTGTCAGACGGACTGACGGACTGACGGACGACGAAGACAAAATCGAGTTACATATATCGTTCAGATCTCCATGCATGGGCTCAAATGTAGGATTTTGTTATCTTATGAATAGTCTAAGATCATGTTTAAGCTTCCCGTTGTCTACAATTATGAATCAGATAAGCATATGCAAGTACGCAGTTGAACAGTCCAGGAGAATACTAAAAATAGTAATATTACTTAAAACTGTAATATTACCGTTAACAATAATCCCTGATATTATTGAAAACAGTAATGTTGCCACCCTATATTACATATTTCTGTAATATAGACAAAGGAAAATTTTAAAGCCACTTGCGCAGTTTATATCATACAATTCTTTCACGCAACAACAAATTCATGAAATATGAAAAAAAAAATTCTACTGAAAAGTGAAAATAATGTCCATTTGGAACCTATTTTTCATTTTTTCTTCTTTCTGAAATCACATTTTCTTCAAATATGTATGCAAAAAAATTTCCTGAAGTTCTGAATAATTTTTTCAGTATACATTTGAATGAGATACAACCCCTTATCACCCTCATTTCTCCCCGAATCCACTGGTATAAGAGCGAACTGACAATCTAAATAGTATTACTACTGACAGTAATATAAAGAGATAAATTTCCAAGAAAGATAACTCCAATTCAATCCATATTATTATGCCCCCCTTCGAAGAAGAGGGGACATATAGGTTTGCCGCTGTCGGTCGGTCTGTCGGTCTGTCGGTCTGTCGGTCGGTCTGTCGGTCGGTCCGCAACATCAGTTTCCGTTCAATATCTCTGGAATGGATTCACATATTGAAATGAAATTTTGTATACAGACACATCAAACAAAAATCTAGGTCAAGTTTATATTTGGGTCCGATCAAAAAAATTTTGACAGAGTTATGCCCCTTGCAATTCGAAAAATACCAAAATTTCAGGGTTTCCGTTCAATATCTCTTGAATGGAGTTACATATTGAAATGAAATTTTGTATACAGACACATCAAATGAAAATCCAGGTCAAGTTCGTATTAAGGTCCGATCGAAAAAATTTTGACAGAGTTATGCCCCTTGCACTTCGAAAAATACCAAAATTTCAGGGTTTCCGTTCAATATCTTTTGAGCAGATTCACATATTGAAATGAAATTTTGTATACAGACACATCAAACAAAAATCTAGGTCAACTTTATATTTGGGTCCGATCAAAAAAATTTTGACAGAGTTATGCCCCTTGCAATTCGAAAAATACCAAAATTTCAGGGTTTCCGTTCAATATCTCTTGAGTGGATTCACATATTGAAATGAAATTTTGTATACAGACACATCAAATGAAAATCTAGGTCAAGTTCATATTTGGGTCCGATTAAAAAAATTTTGACAGAGTTATGCCCCTTGCATTTCGAAAAATACGTAAATTTCAGGGTTTCCGTTCAATATCTCTTGAATGGAGTTACATAATGAAATGAAATTTTGTATACAGACACATCAAATGAAAATCCAGGTCAAGTTCGTATTAAGGTCCGATCGAAAAAATTTTGACAGAGTTATGCCCCTTGCACTTCGAAAAATACCAAAATTTCAGGGTTTCCGTTCAATATCTTTTGAGCGGATTCACATATTGAAATGAAATTTTGTATACAGACACATCAAACAAAAATCTAGGTCAAGTTTATATTTGGGTCCGATCAAACAAATTTTGACAGAGTTATGCCCCTTGCAATTCGAAAAATACCAAAATTTCAGGGTTTCCGTTCAATATCTCTTGAGTGGATTCACATATTGAAATGAAATTTTGTATACAGACACATCAAATGAAAATCTAGGTCAAGTTCATATTTGGGTCCGATCAAAAAAATTTTGACAGAGTTATGCCCCTTGCATTTCGAAAAATACCAAAATTTCAGGGTTTCCGTTCAATATCTCTTGAATGGAGTTACATATTGATATGAAATTTTGTATACAGACACATCAAATGAAAATCTAGGTCAAGTTCGTATTAAGGTCCGATCGGAAAAAAATTTGACAGAGTTATGCCCCTTGCACTTCGAAAAATACCAAAATTTCAGGGTTTCCGTTCAATATCTCTTGAGTGGAGTTACATATTGAAATGAAATTTTGTATACAGACACATCAAACAAAAATCTAGGTCAAGTTTATATTTGGGTCCGATCAAAAAAATTTTGACAGAGTTATGCCCCTTGCAATTCGAAAAATACCAAAATTTCAGGGTTTCCGTTCAATATCTCTTGAGTGGATTCACATATTGAAATGAAATTTTGTATACAGACACATCAAATGAAAATCTAGGTCAAGTTCATATTTGGGTCCGATCAAAAAAATTTTGACAGAGTTATGCCCCTTGCATTTCGAAAAATACCAAAATTTCAGGGTTTCCGTTCAATATCTCTTGAATGGAGTTACATATTGATATGAAATTTTGTATACAGACACATCAAATGAAAATCTAGGTCAAGTTCGTATTAAGGTCCGATCGGAAAAAATTTGACAGAGTTATGCCCCTTCCACTTCGAAAAATACCAAAATTTCAGGGTTTCCGTTCAATATCTCTTGAGTGGAGTTACATATTGAAATGAAATTTTGTATACAGACACATCAACCAAAAATCTAGGTCAAGTTTATATTTGGGTCCAATGAACAAAATTTTGACAGAGTTATGCCCCTTGCACTTCGAAAAAAAACAAAATTTCAGGGTTTCCGTTCAATATCTCTTGAGTGGATTCACATATTGAAATGAAATTTTGTATACAGACACATCAAATGAAAATCTAGGTCAAGTTCATATTTGGGTCCAATCAACAAAATTTTGACAGAGTAATGCCCCTTGCACTCGAAAAATACCAAAATTTCAGGGTTTCCGTTCAATATCTCTTGAGTGGAGTTACATATAAAAATGAAATTTTGTATACAGACACATCAAATGAAAATCTAGGTCAAGTTCATATTTAGGTCCGATCAAAAAAATTTGGACAGAGTTATGCCCCTTTGCACTTTGAAAAATACCAAAACTTCAGGGTTTCTGTTCAATATCTCTTGAGTGGAGTTACGTATTGAAATGAAACTGTTACTTTATACCCCCATAGGTTGTATCAATGCAAGTATAAAGTTGTGACAGACTTTAATCACAGAAGGGGTAGGGGGGCATTAATGTTTTACAAACATGACTTTTAACTTGTTGCTTTAAGTAATATTACTGTTTCCAGTATTCTCTTGGACTGGTTGAAGGTTAGAAAAAATTAAGAAGGTTACAATTTACAAATGTACCTACATTTATATCAACAAACAAATGTAGTTTACTCGACGAGCAACTAAACTTATTCTGAAATTGGTAACAATTTCACATGACCTGTGGACAAAATCTGAGTGTGTGAAACTTACTAGTGAAGTGATTATTGTAACACTTTTCTAAATACAGTACAATACTGTATCACAAACTAGAAAAGGACCCGTGCAAGCGCGGGAAAATGTCAATTCAAAATTCAAAAGCCAACACATAAATTTTTCCAGCTTTATTTATAGTACGGTGACCAAAGAGCTAAATTTTACAGTTTAGTCGACAGATTAGTACATGGGTAAATTATATGTCAAATGAAACTAGAAGAAATGTACTCTCAAAATATCAATGTCGTCAACAGGTTTGAATGTACAAACATTCCATTTTCAGGGGTCAAAGGTCAAAGGGGTCATTCAACATAGCTATGGATATCGAAATGATAAAGAAGCTCGGAAATATATTTTTGTTGGAATATGTACAGTTGTTTCTATATGATATCGTGTCATCATAATGAGAATTTTTCTGTCCGGGAATCTACCTGTGACTGTCCATTAAGTGACCTTTAACTGTCCATTATTAAACTAATATGTAACTTAATAGACAGCTACAGGTAAAATTTCGGACGAAAAAGGATCACATTGAGACAATATCACATAGAATGAACTGATTAGACAATGGGATGACGTCATAGCCATGTTTTAATCTATATATTCACGTTAGTTTCTCTAAAATTTGATAGGAAAATTCGCCCAGTTTGGACCGAATTCTTTTTCCTCATTGAAAAAAATCAAAGCTGAATTTGGTAAGAATTTTGCTGAATTTTATGAAAATAGAGACACAGAACTGATTAGACAATGGGATGACGTCATAACCATGTTTTAATCTATATATTCACGTTAGTTTCTCTAAAATTTGATAGGAAAATTCGCCCAGTTGGGACCGAATTCTTTTTCCTCATTGGAAGAAATCAAAGCTGAATTTGGTAAGAATTTTGCTGAATTTTATGAAAATAGTAATATTTGAAACATGCGACCTATATTTTGTGTATAAATTGTGTTAAAACAGTCGATTTTAAGACTTAAGCCTATGGAAACTGGAAAAGTTTTTTAGAGTATTGTTCCCCACCATGCTTTAGGATTTCATTTTAATGAAAACTATAGTTTGACCAGATCTAGCAGCATGACAAGTAAGATCCTGTAGCAAGATGGGAAACGATGTCAACCAGGCAATCGAAATATCAGAAAAGGGAGGGGGTTGAAAAGACTCGAAATATTGAGTTATTATACATTAATCTATCATGTTGTCTTTCGATGGGTTTAATGTCATGACATATTGCAATTATATATATCATATTGATTCATTCATTACTTTTATGACGTACTTTAATTTGGTTGGGTGAGTAATAATCATTCTGCGAAAACATTTTTTTCTTTTGAGATATTCATTCAAAAACTTACAACAAAGAGCACCGTTCTCGATTATATTTTATTTTCCTTCATTTATCAAAAACTCTATTATTTGTTTTTACGAATGATCACACAAAAATCTTTTATTTCGTTAGTTGTCGCTTATCTTTTCGTAATGTAAATTAAACGCACTGATGAACCAAAAATCTACGTCTCAGTACGGAAAAAATACCAGTTTTTGAAGGAGAACAATAATTCTACCGTTTCTTAAATCACTAAATGTATGATAACTTAATATAACTCCGAGTAAAACGATTTTCTCAATTTCATCTCATTCTTTTTATTTTCATAACGTAATGCCACGGACTCTAAATGGCGGACCCCAGGTTGTTTCCATTTCAAATAAATGCCAAGTAGGTGATGTAAATGTGAAAAATATCTGTAAATATTATAGATTATATGTTTTTCTATCTATAAATACACTCTTCAAAAGAAGAAACGCATATAACAATATCATAATGTATTGTTTTTATTCAATATGCACAAGCTATAGATTATGTGACCTTATTTGTTTGCATTAATGATGGTATAGCAGGACAAGCAGTTTAGGGCTTGAGTGCGATTTTTTGATTATCATAAAATCTCTTTTTTTAAGTAAACACATGAAATTTTGATTTTTCGATTTTTAAGGTATTTATGCATTTTCCATGTTTATGGGGAATTTGAATTTTGCCCAAGTCAAAGTTCATTGATGCCAATAAAAAAATTTGGACTTCAAATTCTTCGGGTCACTTCAGCTTTAATGCAATGCATGCTTACAATGTCCAATGCCATGTGTTTGAACGTTGCGACGTGATCGAATGACTCCCATTTGCAAGTGAGTAATACTTTGTAAAGTTCAAGGATCAAAAAGTCAAATTTAGAGGATTGTTCTCCTTATGAAACAAATTTTTCTCGATAAAACTGATTCGCAAAGTCATGGAATGCAGCGAACTCTAGATGACGTCATAGAATAAAACTTCATCATTCGTAGTATTGCCACCATTATGAGATTGTCGCTGTTTAGTATGGTGTATCCGTTTGTTAATCGAATCAAAACATTTTCAAATGATATGAAAAACAAGCACATACGGATCTCCGAAAAATACACAATTTGGCCTCTAAAAGAACATCGAGGGCAAATTGTTTTTGAGTCATTTTAACTAACATTTTAAAACACATACAAAAGAGGTTCTAGTTGAAAGCTTAGCAATGCTTAGGGTCTGATGATACCATTATGTACATTCGGTTTGATTTTGCCTATTAAAATGATAAATGTAATTATTTCATATGTGCAATAAGGATGAAATGAACAAATACGTATACTATTCGTTACTTTTTTGATGAGTATATATATTTTATACCTTCGAATAGTTTAAGTTATCGTGGATGAGAGTTTGCTACCTGGCGGATTTCCCGCCAATTCGATCAAGGTCCTTTAACATTTTAACGGACACTGTACCTAAAGAAACAATTCCTTTTCCCATCTTCTTTATTCGGATTTTAACATTTCAGTTCCAAGGAAGATCTAATAAAGAAGGAATCCGTCTGTTGCTTGTAACAGTAGCCATCTTGTTGTTTTACTAAAGTTTTCACATGAATTTACTCTTGTCCTTGTTGATTGGTATTCGATACAGAAATGATTAAATTAAACGTTAGCATGATCAGAGAAAACATTAAATTTACCTGTATAAAATTTTGCAATATTCGGCATACTTTGCCTACAACATAAATAATCAAAAAGACAAGTGCTGTTTGAACTAAAGGAATTTATACTTCCATTCAGCCTATCTCTGTGTCTTCCGTTCACAAAACGTAAGCCAGAACTTTTACAAAAAGTCAAAAGCCTTCTACCAAATTGATTCAATTGATAGAAGAAATACATAATAAATACCTTTCATATTTACGAAAACTTTGAACTCCATAATCTATCAATATTAAATCCATTGAAATTACTATCTCAAAACAGAATTGCACAGTGATTTTGCAATGAGAAAATTTCTATAAATAGAAAATGACAACAGCATGAAAGTACGTACACGTAGTGAAAAGGGAAACAGAGAACAAGATTAAAAGATTTATCTTTGTTTTATGTAAAGTTCAAACAATGACTACTTGTGTAAGGAATAAATAGTATAGGATAAAAACTGAATTCTACAAGAGTAAATGTTTGTTATGACATTGATTATTTGACCTTGAACCAAGGTCACGGATACAAGATAAGTATTGGGTGTTATTCCCATCAAGATTAATCTCAATCTGATCAGAGCTCAATATTTCATCAACTAAAGGGCTCGACTCAACGATTATATGTTTGAAGTTTGAACTCTGAAGGTCAAATAGTCTTTGTTTTATAGGCAAAAGTTTGTTGTGACCTTGAGAATAGCAATTTGACATTGAAAGTAGGTCAACATTAAATGAATACCTATAAATAACCAACCATCCAAATTTCAACTCAAAATCTCAAAAACTAGAAATTTGCTCTGTGCCAATTAAAGTTCTATTTTCAACTCAGAATAGCCCAAAAATTGTAAAACAGTGGGCAAAATAATTATGAACTTGCACGCTAGTTTATTTTTGCGCCTGCCTGGTACTGGAGGTACAGCAAAACCAATAGCGTCATCACATAGAGGATACCCAAATTAGTTAGAATCCACATCTCGTTAACATGTGGCACACCTGGCACCTAAAATATTCACCTTAATTACAAAAAAATCCCGCGGGAAATTTAAAAATCCTGCGGGAATTATTAAATTCCTGCCGGGAATTATCAAACTCCTGCGGAAAATTGATGAATTCCTGCAGGAATTTTTTTTCCTGCGGGAGGATAAAATAAAATTCCTGCGGGAGAAAAAAATTCCCGCAGGATTTTTTCTTTAAAAATCTTGATTATGGTGTTCCTGCGGGAAAAATGAAAAACCTGCAGGAAAAATTTTGTACTTAGAAAATTCCTGCGGGATATTTTTTTCCCGCAGGATTTTTCAGTATATTAAAAATTCCTGCAGGATTTTTTTATTCTGATAAAAATCCCCCAGGAATTTTTTTTAAATTTCTCAAAAATTCCTGCAGGATTTTTTTCAAATCTTTATTTCTTAAATATGTATAAAAGTAAGATAAAAAAGTAGCAAATTTACACATTGTATCTTGAATTTTTACAATCCTTGAATATTTTGGGTACAATTAAGCATTATTTGCTTTCGAATGTTAGTAATATGTTATATTCCAATCTGACTGATATGTCCAATTACTAATTAAAAGTAAGACAAAATTATAGCTATTACACAGTGGTACCATTATTATGATGTAATATGAAATCGACATCTGTGAAGAAAAAAATAGTTAAATACTATATGCCAAAAATAATTCCAAGGAATGCATGTGTCGCCTGCGAAACGGTGACACTTAGGAATCACTTTTATAATTATAGGGTGTGACATCCAAGTGTGACAGACAGACGGAGAGACAGACATACAACGGAAAAAGTTATGCTATGCTGTACAGGCGACACAAAAATGTACCCTAAATGTTCATTTAGTTCTATCAAAAGTAAGGGGGAAAAACAGACAACAAGGTTTAAAATATTGGAATTTTTTGTAGTAAGAGCTATGAAAATAACTTATAAAAGGCTGATTCTGTTATGAAGATTGTGACAGAATTCATTAAGACAAAATTCATAGACACATGATAGAGAAAGCTCCAGTCTTTGTCAGTTTGAAAATATGTGTTGCAAGTTAAAAATTTCAAAGTTTAAGGATATGTATTACGGTGAATGAAGGTTATAGGTACAAAAAATCCAATGTTTAAGCGCTTAAACACAATACAGTATTGTCCATGGATTCCGAGTCAAAATCAAAACAATTGAGTGAAAATGGGTATCAACTTGACTTACGAAAATAAGGCTAAACTAATCTCTGAAGAGGATACTAGTGATGTGAACTGAACATAGTGATTGTGAAATCTGGTGTATTACTGTGATATCATCCAAGTATCATACATGTTTGTATGTCAAGTAAACAGGTAAGAGAGAAAGGTAGACCTCCAGTACTTTATTGTAGCACTATTGAGATCATTCTGTAGGTATAAACAGCAAAATAAACTGATGATTTAAAAAATGAAAAAATGTTCATTCCTGAATAATTTGCAAATGTGATGAAAAATGTGACACCTAGATGAACATGCGGCTTCTAAATTTTTGAATTAACATGTGGAACAAATGTCAACCAATACTACACATGTTTCAAGGAAATTCGAGCTAACAATGTTGCACGTATCATATGTTTACTAGCATTCACTTGGCTATCGTATTAGAAGTTAGCCAAATACGATTCTCAGTAAACATCATATGAGATCGTCTAGCTCTACCAGTTTTAAAAGCTCTAAAGTTTTCAATCTTCTTCTTTTTTTTCTCTTTTCTTCTCGGCTCGCTTTGTCATCCAACAATTCGTTCCGTATCATCAGTAAGTATTTTCCCCTGCTATTCTGAGAACCAAATGGGTGTAAAAGAAGAAAAAAGAAATGCGGTTCCAATTCCCTTTACTTTCAGTCAATGCAGATCCAGAGGGGGAGAGGAAAGGATAGTCTGGCCTACTCGAGGCAGTAGCGGAATCAAGGGGTGCAGAGGGGGGCGTCCGCCCCATCCCGGCACTGGCCCAAATTTTCCAAAAATCTGGTATATTTTGACCCATTTTCAATAAAAATAAGCAAAATCGCCCCTTGAACCCCCCCCGAAAAAGGGGGCGCTGGATCCGCCTCTGTGAGGAACTAAATACCGACTCATTACCGATAGGGGAGTTAATGGAGTCAGAAAAAGAGACGAGGACTCGGGTTTCTATCGAAACGAAAAGGGACGTTTCTCCCTCTGATTCAATGAACAAAAAACGGTTCACGGGGGTTCAGGGAAGGCTTCCGCCCCGTTGGCACTGACCCAAAAAAGGAAGCGCTGGATGCGCAACTGAAAGAGGGTTCAAAAGGAAAGGCGAAAAACAATGAAAACGGACGGCAAGGAAACGCAAGGGCGGATTTAGGGGTTCGGGGTTCGGGAACCATCACCCCCCCGCACCCTCCCCCGGTTTCCGATTTTATTCGGTAACATGAGCTCTCGAAAAAAAAACCCTGTAAACGTAGTAAAGATTGCTTAATGTCCACCAGAATTCACCATTTTGAAACAAAATTTACAAAATATTTTTCTGATATGTATTCTATCGCATATCGATTCGATACCGTATCAATTGGAGTATTTTTTGATTCGTACAGACAACCGCAAAGTTTTTGTAATGTAAGTCTCTGAGGGGGATTTCTGTTTATTATGTCCGAAAATTGGTCATTATTCCAAGTAGTTTTTGTATGTTTTATCTCAATTTTTAAAGCATTCATTTTTTTCAAAGCAAATAAATCCTTCTCATACACCCCCTTTTTTGGTACTTTTATCGTCCTTTTTTTATTTTTCAATTTTTTTAGGTATTTTTGAATTACATACAGATAGACAATGCATATACGATACATGAGACATCAACACTCGTACCATTCAAACGTCTTTCATACTTTAATATTAACCTAAAAGTATCAGTGTATGGAGAGTTTTCTCCATTACTTAAAAAAATATGAGAGAGTGCCTCCGTCATTCCAGAAAACTTCGATTTTAATGCATTTTTCAAAATTTCCTCGTGTTTCATTCGAACTCAATACAACGATCGCTGAACAAAGTGCGAGCGGTCGATTTGAAAGAACTTACAATATCTTCCATAAAAGTATATAGGGAATTTCATGTTCACATCTTAAGTTTTCTTCATCTTAGATACGGTTCATCGTCTGCTTACACCGAATCATATGCTTTATCCTATCTAAATTCACCTCAAATACGCTCCATTGGTCATGCAGAGCAATTTCATTTTTTTTTCTTCATATTTTTCTCGGGGGGGGGGTTTCCCCCGAATCCCCTTCAGTTGAAGTTGTGGGTACAATCCTTCTCTTGACATCCACATCGAAAACACCCTGGCTACGCCTCTGCAAGCAGTAAAGGACAAATCATTATTTAAAAATCTTTATTAACCAGATCGAATTAAACCCAAATTGAAACTCGCCTTATATGTTTGAGAGGGGATCGGCCCTTACTTCGTCACATAAATTTATTGAAAAAATGTTCTGGATATTCAAGAAGAAAAGGAGAAAATATGCTCCAGATTGCACCAATTCATTTCAATTTTTCAAAAAAATGTTCCCTTACTTTGTCACTAAAATTTAGTGAAAAAATGGTCTATAGAAGAAAAGGAGAAAATATGCTCTAGATTTCACCATTTTATTCACTTTTTTTTCAGAAATCTCCGGAGGGAGGCCCCCTCGGACCTCCCACCTACAGGAGGGGGAACCCCTTCCGTACACACCCCCGCTCTGTGTGCCTCGATACAACACCACCCCCATCCCCGCTTATTCTAACATTTATTTGTCACAAAATTTCATACAGCATATATGAATGATGGTGATGAATTCAGGATCTGGAAACAAGTTTGGAAAACTTATGCTAATCCATCTCCTTTCTAACCATATTACATGTACTTGTATTACCCGCTTCTCACTCTGGATCCGTCCCTGAAACGATCTAGTGGTACGTAGTTTCTCGGTAACAAGAAAAACTCTCTCTCTCTCTCGTTGTGCACGTACTAACACAGTTACACTAGCCTGCCTGCCAGGAGTACCTGTACCTATCATTTGCCCAGAAAGTAAAAAAATATGCTCTAGATTTCACCGTGTTATTCATTTTTTTTTCAGAAATCTCCGGGGGGAGGTCCCCGGACCTCCCACCTACAGGAGGGGGAACCCCCTTCCGTACCCACTCCCGCTCTGTGTGCCTCGATACAACCCAACCCCACCCCCGCTTCCCACTCTGGATCCGCCCCTGAAACGATCTAGTGGTACGTAGCTTCTCGGTAACAAGAAAAACTCTCTCTCTCTCGTTGTGCACGTACTAACAGAGTTACACTAGCCTGTCTGCCAGGAGTACCTGTACCTATCATTTGCCCAGAAAGTAAAATAAGGGAAGGGCATAAGACGGATTTGATTTTAGCAGCTTTGGGAGAGATTTCCGTAGGAAAATTTTTCGGTCAAATAATGAACAGAAAACTTCCTCTGCGACTTACATTTAAAAAAAAACTTCGTGATTACTGATTCTGGACTTACAAAATACAAACAAGTACATGTAGATATGTATATCGAATATATAATATGTTCCCTTTACACGATTCAATACGATATCGTATCGACAGATACAAATGTTCGTCCCCGAAAAAGAAGGTAGGTAACTCTTTTCACATACATTTTTTGTACTGAAAATTGATTATATAATTGAAGTTTTAAGGTCAAACTTGCACTTAGATCAAGGTTAAGTGCAGTCTATCAATCTCATTCAATAAAGGTCAAGAAACTACTTACGTCCAACCTCTCTGACTGCTCATATTTCGTTAGCGATCGTCGTGTCTTCACGAAAAATGTTTTAATTAAGTGTACCCCCCCCCCCCAATTCTTTAAGCACTGCTGAGGAACACGCCCTTCCGTCGGGATGAATCCGCCACTGCAATAGATTGAATGTAGAATATGTTGGAATATGTAGAATTTTGTCAATGTTGTGAATTCTGTAGATTTTGCATTTTTTAATGCTTATCCGTTTTTGCTGATCTGTTAAAAAAATCTGAAACCGAGATGGACGGAATCTCCCATCCGTCCTTGAGTTGTTGTTCCGATCCCCGTACCTTTTACATGTTTTGTAAATCATGTCATGTTTATTTATTTATTTATTCATTTATTTATTTATTTATTTATCTATTTATTTATCTATTTATACAACACAGCCGTTTGATATATAAATACAATAAAACCACTATATTTTTCTGTACGTTTCGGCCAACGGCCATTCCGCAGCGCCCAAATCAGTCCATGGCATGAAAATATTGTGAGTTTCGAAGTATATGTATATAAGGAAATATTGCTTTGCTGTTAAACGTGCATATTAGATGGATTCCTTCGTTATGGGACGGAATATAGCTTTATCAAATGATCGTGAAAAGGATAGACATTTGCAGCTTTTAATAATATAAAATGGTTAAGTCGGTGAACATATGGTGAAACCTTCCTGTTGGCGGTTATTTTTTTCGGTGCTTGAACACCCCCCCCCCCCCTCCCCCCCCCAAAAAAAGAAAATCTCCAAATCCCTTCAATGCGCATTTCACGGCGTTCTCACTGTTTTCGATTATGACTAAACATGTATACGCTGAAGGTCGCATTTTCCACCAGAAGCAAACGATATACATGTACATGAACAGAAGATGTACAAGCACTGGTCACCGAAAAAAAGGTACATTCAAGACAAGACGGGGGAGTTGGTCCAACTCATAATTGTCAGAAAATTATTTACGAAAAAATATATAAACAAAATGGAGGAAGTATTTATGTTAAATTCTTCTTGAATGACTCTAATCATTATCGATCGCGTATCCTAATAACGGAAGGGAAAGTGGGATCCAGTTAATTATTCATAGTATTTGCCATCCTTTCTCCTTTTTATGTTTTATTCTAGTATATCTTTCTGTCAAAGTCATATACTGGACCCTTCCCCCTTCTTATAAAGGGCTGGAACCCCCTCTCCCGGAATAATCTCTAGATCTAACCATGATATTGACATACATATATACATATATAATGGTTTACAATCAATCAATCAATCAATCAATATTGAATGATTACATGTAGTAGATTAGTAGGGAGCTCTCAAACAACCCCGCAAGAAATCTTGATTTTCAGTCTTCGGGAAAAATTTCACCTTTCCTTGTTATCTAGAATTTCTGAAAATATAAAGGGAGGACATACATTTTAGGAGAGAATCAGATAATATTGTTAAGTTTTTAAAACGTAAAAGAGGCAGATCCAAAAGCCCGAACCCCCGACTTCAAGGGAGAGTTTAATGACCAGAAATGTATATTATCATCAAGGGGTTGACACTTGGTGGTTACGTAATATACACATTCCTTCAATTTACCCTGAGGCGTGCACAGGACGAAAAAACAGGTTTCCATAATGGAAACCAGTGGTTTCCATGTGTTTGGAAAGCGCTAACCGCCCGGTTTCCACGATGGAAACCACTTGGAATCGGGTTGGAAACCTCAAGTTTCCTTTTGGTTTCCATACTTTGTAAACCTGTATAAGAGCTGGTTTCCACGATGGAAACTACTTGGAATCGGGTTGGAAACCTCAAGTTTCCTTTTGGTTTCCACATCTTGTAAGCCTGTGTAAAAGGTGGTTTCCATGTTGGAAATTAGTTGGAAACTTGATGTTTCCTTTTGGTTTCCATATCTTGTAAAATTGTAAACTGGTTTCCATATACTGTAACTGTATGAAAAAGGAAATAATATCTCTTTATGTGTTATTATATACAGTGAATTTGAAAGTTTTGAATCCTGTACTTTTCGTATTCCTTTATATCAGTATCAAGGCTACATGTATATTCTTCTATGTACTCTTTACATGTATGTCATGATAAAAAAAACCTAAAACATGCTTATCATACTGTGTAATATTTATTCAGAATACATGCTTATTCAACATCAGATGTACAAGATTCCATGAAATCATAAATATACAATTTTGAGCTTTCAAATTTAAAAATGGCATCTTCCATTCTTCATTGATATTAATATGTCATGTTTTTTAAGATGGAAATAAATTTAGAAAAAGATGGACGTGTCCCTTGAAACCACTACAGAAATAAAATGTACTTGTATTTTTTGAAAAAAAAAACAGATATTTTTAAACAAGTGTTTAGAAATGATAGACAAATTTTATCCTTGCCAAAAACAGACAAAGTCACAAAGAGATCTCTTTCAGATAGAATTTGTTATTCTGCAGAGATTGACACTCGACGGAAATCCCAGTTCATGGTGTTTCAGACCACTGTTACAAAACTTTTTCTTCTGTCCTCTACTTTTTCTTCTGTCCTCTACTTTTTCTTCTGTCTTCTGTCTCACCTGGAATGAATGAAAAAAAAAGATATAGTAAGCGGCAACAGAATTACAAACTACAGTTGTAGAGAATTAATATTGCAGGTTGGGATGTCACAAGATGCTTTTGTCAACAATTTATGAATTATAAGAAAGTGGAAGTTCCCAAAAGGCACAAATTTATCCCCCCATAGAATTAAAATTAAAGAGAGGTTGAGCAAACCCAACTTGTACGTGTACGAGAACTTGTACGTGTACGAGAACTTGTACGTGTATTTACACGGTATCTGTTTACACGTTGAAGTTATGTGGTTGAGCAGATGTCACAATGCGTACTGCTATGTGTAAATCGTATATACGTTTTGTGACATAATTTATATTTTGTTTACAACTGCTTATTCGTCAATAACTTGCAATCTAGATTCTAAAGGTAAGGTGCATTCAGCATTGACAGTGAATTAATTTATCTATTTCAAGTAATCAGAATCATTAAACTTCAAGAGTAAAATTTTTGGTCAAATTTGAGGGTTCTTCTTTAAAATGTGATACATTTTATTTGCAATCCCTTCTAATATTCAGAAAGGACATACGTTCCCAAATAAATTGAATATAGGTTTTCATAGGTTATCTGCATTCAGTTGCTTATAAAATCTACAAGTACATTTAATCATAAACGTGTACTTACAGCTTTACATGTTTTACCGAACGTGTAACACAGGTGCGTGGAGCGCAAAATGTTATGACATCATAAACAACTTTTTGACGTACATGTACAAGTTCGGTTTGCTCAACCTCTCTATTATACCATGGTGGTGGTGAAATTTCAACCCGAGT
Source organism: Pinctada fucata (assembly GCA_028142955.1). Taxonomy (NCBI): domain Eukaryota; kingdom Metazoa; phylum Mollusca; class Bivalvia; order Pterioida; family Pteriidae; genus Pinctada; species Pinctada fucata. The sequence continues at coordinate 20,625,662 of AP027109.1, forward strand.
GTGCAAAATTCTGCAAGTCAAGAACGAGGCTTGCCGAGTCGTGGAAAAGCAAAATTTTGTACATGAGGGTTGAGATTTAGCCATCCCTCCCTCATGGATTTGTTTGATTGTTTTTCTCCGACAACTTATCTGTCTGTGTCTGTTATAAATAGTTATTTGTTGTTTCACCAAAAATGTGTGACCTTTTCCTTGAAAATGACCCTGATCTGATTTGGGTAAAAATTTAGTCCCATCATGCTTTACCATCCCTGCCAATTTGAAAGATGTATGATGTATAGCCAAAAATGTAAAAGTGTGACTACCAGACAGATAGACAGACAGGCAGACGCCTGACAAAAGATCCCTTTATGTCGCTCTTATGTTGCAGGCGACATAAATGAAGTGTCTCAACTCAATATAGTAAGAAGCTTACATTGACATCATTGGATGCTAATTTTTCATGTTCTTCTAGTTCTTCAATGGTAACAGTACAATATTGACCTGAAAGTGAAAATGAAGATTTAATATGTTGAAATTTATCAAATAAGTCTTCAGAGTTTACGAAAAGTGCCGGATTGCCGGCAATCTCCAGTGGATTTTTCGAATGTCCGACAGTTTCTAGTTTCGAGCCAGACAAAATGTCCAATGATGTTTTGTTCTAAGTCCAAAATAACGACACACAATTTACAAGATTTGATTTCAAATAAAGACATTTAAGTATTTAAGATATTTCACAAAATAAACCATAAACCGCTAAAGGCGGTAAGGCCGGATTGCGAAGTGTTTGTATTAGATGATGTATACATTTTTGCACAGACAGAAAGATCAAAGGTCATTAATATTATTGTGCAATGAAAAAAACTATGGTCATAAGTAATCTAAATGTAAAATATCAAAGCCTTACCCCTTAAAGTTCAAAAGTAGGTCAATGTCAAGGTCATTTGATCAAAAGTCATGATATCAAATGAAAGGTGTGGTCATGAGGATTCTACAACTGCAATATCAAAATCCTACCTCCTATAATTTAAAAGTAGGTCAATGTCAAGGTCACTAGGTCAAAAGTCATGATATCAAATTGAAGTTCTGGTCATGAGGAATCTATATGTGAAATATCAAAACCCTACCTCTTATAGTTCAAAAGTAGGTCAAAGGTCAATGTCAAGGTCACTAGGTCAAAACTCATGATATCAAATGAAGGGTCTGGTAATAAAGATTCTGCATGTGGAATTTTAAAGCCATAGCCTCTATAGTTCATGAGATATAGCCCAGATTTATAATTTTTAAAAGTAGGTCAATCTCCAAGGTCAAGGTCACAAGGTCAAAACTTTTGGTATCCATGGTGAGGTCTTGTGACAAGGAATACATATGTGAAATATAAAAGCCCTATCATTTACCATTCAAAAGTTATGGCCAAGGTTAAAGTTTTTCAAAAGTAGGTCAAACTCCAAGGTCAAGGTCACAAGGTAAAAATGTTTGGTATCCATGGAAAGGCCTTGTCTTAAGAAATACACAAGTGAAATATGAAATCCCTATCACTTACCATTCAGAAGCTATGGCCAAGGTTAAAGTTTTTCAAAAGAAGGTCAAACTCCAAGGTCAAGGTCACTAGGTCATTTTTTTTTTTTTTTTGGTATCCATGGAAAGGCCTTTTCACAAGAAAGAAACAAGTGAAATATGAAAGCCCTATCACTTACCATTCAAAAGCTATGGCCAAGGTTAAAGTTTTTCAAAAGTAGGTCAATCTCCAAGGTCAAGGTCACTAGGTCAATTTTTTTGGTATCCATGGAAAGGCCTTCTCACAAGATATACACAGGTGAAATATGAAAGCCCTATCACTTACCATTCAAAAGCTATGGCCAAGGTTAAAGTTTTTCAAAAGTAGGTCAAACTCCAAGGTCAAGGTCACCAGGTCAAATTTTGTTGCTGTGTTTGATTCGTATTACCATGTCAAGTTTCAAGTTGCTCCTCCTAACAGTTTTCTCTCAACCGACTTAAACGCAACACTTTAACCAAAATGGTGACGCACTGACGGACTTCGCCATTTCATAAACCGGATTTTGCTTCGCAATCCGGCCAATTACAGGACATGATGATATACATAATGTATCACAATTGTTAATAAAATACATGTTTATATAACTTTAAGTCATACCAATCCTTGATCCATGTCCATGGCAACTTTTGGTTACAGTACTCTACATCTTTTGAATATGTACATCATTCTTTTCCACATTCAGCATCAGATATACAGTTAAGATGTCGTAGATGGCCTCTGATCGTGCAGTGTACACATGCTTGGATAAGAAAGTAATGTCAAGGCTACACCCGGTATACTGAAAGAAAAATTGAAAAATTAAATTAAATCAGCTAAATAAGAGAGTAAAAGTTCAGGGAATTAATCTGCCTCTGCAACCTGCACCCAGGACCCATAGATTTCCAATCACTGTGTTTCTAGTCAATACAATAATTCTCAAAGCATTCAAGTTATGAATGATCTTAATTTGTTGTTGTTGAGCTTGTTTTATCAAAATATCTGACGAATTGCAGAAATGCCTACATCTACATTACCAGAAGTCTCTGACGAGACTGTAGCTCTCCTGGTTGTTTTTTCTTTAAAACATCAATTTCCTTTCTTTTTTTTTAAACCAAAGACCATAGGGAGCAGGTGCTCTAACAAATTATATGTAGCACGACAATACAACATATCCATTAGACTGCAACTAGAATATCACTCATATAATTTATAATATCCGATATATAGTATTTCAAAAAAGAATGCCACACCCATTTTCCAAGATCCTAGGGGCCAGAGGCTTCTAGCTAAAATGAACTATCAATGACACAACTAGACCGCAGACCCATCATATTGCAAAAAGAATTAAGTCTCCATCATTTACAATGTCAGAGAAGTTGTGAGTGCACGATTACAGGGAAAAATGACCACACCCATTTTCTAAGACCCTGGGGGTCAGGGGCTCAAACAAAATATCAGGTGCACAACTAGACCACAGACCCATCATATTGCAAAAAGAATTAAGTCTCCATCATTCATTTATAGTGTCAGCGGAGTTGCGAGCACAAGATTACATAGAGTTACTAGTATATAAGAGAAAATGGCCACACCCATTTTCTAAGGCCCTGGGGGTCAGGGGCGCAAACCAAATATCAGGTGCACAACTAGACCACAGACCCATCATATTGCAAAAAGAATTAAGTCTCCATCATTCATAGTGTCAGAGGAGTTGCGAGCACAAGATTACATAGAGTTGTATAGGAGAAAATGACCATACCCATCTCTAAGACCCTTGGGGTCAGGGGCTCAAACAAAATATCAGGTGCAAAACAAGACCACAGACCTATCATATTGCAAAAAGAATTAAGTCTCCACCATTGATAGTGTCAGAGGAGTTGCGAGCACAAGATAACATAGAGTTGTATAGGAGGAAATGACCACATCCATTTTCTAAAACCCTGGGGGTCAGGGGCTCAAACAAAACAACAATGCAACGCGTGGGCCGGGCCGAGCCAGCAATATTGACATACATACATCTGTTAAATAGAAGCACATACTATACAATACTTAATTTTCACCATTGACATTCTCATCTTACCTATCCATTGCAATCGAATGCGTGTTTTCTTTAGTTTATGTGTAGAATTTTGGTGAACAGGCCATTCCAGCGTTTCCTCTGCTCAAAAATAAATGCTCGCTTCTGATTGGTCAAAATTTATTTTGAAATTCTGAGCCCGCAAAATCATCCTGAACGATTAATTTTTTTTTCTGTTAATCATCATTGAAATTCTTGGTAGATTTTAATATCATTATTTTATTTTCACATATAATTCATGTAATTCTCGAAAGTCTTATCTCTTTTAACCTTGGAAAAATAAAAGAGCACCATCTGGCATCAAGCAGTCTGGGAAGACTGACTCTCTGATATTTCATTCAAAGAAGTATGGAAACTTTTTATTTGTTTTGTACAAGCGCGTATCCAGAGGGACGGGGGGGGGGGGGTGTCGGGGGATCTGACCCCTCCCCCTGGAATTTTGATTAAGTTCATATATATAAATATTTTAATTTTCAAATTAGATTAACACGATTCCCCTTTTGTTGTCATAATATTTGAAAAATAACGTGAATTTGTATTGAAAATCTTTCATTCTAATTAAGTTTTTAATGGTGAGCATTTCAATACATTCCTGGGCTCACTTACGCTTGCCAGATTTTATCAAAAATTAATACATAATAATTTATTATCAATTTCACCTTTGTAAATAAACTGAAAAATACAGGTATATAGAGGATGCGAGACCTCCAGGAAAAAAAATTTCGATCCTCCAAGATCCTGGATCCTCCCATGTTGTACCATGACAATAAAAGCTAATCAATGTAGATTAATTGATTTTTAAATTGCACTAGGAACGGTCCATTTGATATCCTGGGGGGGGGGAGGGGCTTGGGGTTTTTTTTCGAAAAAAATAATGTTGCTCTGAATTTTGATGAAAAAAAAAATTTGCTTATGGTGTGTCAGAGAAAAAAATCTTGTTCTTACAATTACTAAAAAATGTTTGCTTAAAATTCCCAAAAAAAATCCCGGCTCCATCAATAAAACACAAACATTCTAATCTTAATATATTGCACACCATATGTCTGAAAAATTTTTCTTGCTCCAATTCTGCGAGAAAAAAAATTTGCTCCGGGCCGAGGCGAAAATAATCTTGCTTTGACAAAAACCCAAAGCCCCCCCCCCCCTCCCCCACCCCGAATATCAAATGGACCGTGCCTTATTTCTTTCAAAATTGATTTTTAAAAAAGAATTTCTTATGTTAATTGTTTTATCTTTCTTATTGTTAGTTTTTTTTTCATTTTGTAAAGATACTAGTATGCAGATCTATAAGCGGGTCACAATGCAAAGAACAGACAAACATACTTACATTGATCTTAAATTATACTCTATTATTTATATTCAGTTTGAATGAGATACTAGGAAATAACCATATTTCTAATATGTTTCCTTTAAGTCTTTTTATTGCCTTTTTTCACTTTATGCATATATGAGCCGGCTTAATTCTCATTCAATTCGTTAAATTCTGCACGATGTACAATGTACATGTTCACTATAATGTATATGTATATATATATGAGATGGGACTTATTTGGAATATTTCGTTACCTGCATGTCGAGTCATTTACGCTCTGTGTGAAACTCCGCTCGACCCCTCTCTCTCTCTCTCTCTCTCTCTCTCTCGCTGCTGGCAGTATGAGCTTCAGTATGAACTTCAGTCCTTTTGGCAGTGGCAAATTCGGGGGGGGGGGGAGGAGGGGGCGGATGGGCGTCCGCCCCCAGCACTGACCCACAATTTTCCAAAATAAGACATTTTCCTTTTAAATCGACAAAATTAGCCCCTTAATTGACCCCCAGTAAAGGGGGCACTGGATCCACCACAGCCTACTCTACCCTTTTCTAGGCTTAATTAACTCATTAAACTACATTACACAATGTTGAAACGTATATATATATATGTACATACGTCATGTACGTATAACTTCAGATTTTTTAATAGATGCATAACTGAGTACGTATATTTGTGTAAAGTACATTCAAGCTGATTTTTCGAATTTTATTAAAATTATAAACATGACGAAAATTCTCTCTCTCTCTCTCTCTCTCTCTCTCTCTCTCTCCATGGAAGATATATTTCCTAGCGGCGTTACAAACTAACATGCTGCGTCATGCAGTAACCGTGTACTTGTCACAGTGTCGCACCGCCCCCGACTTTAGAACTGAATTCCAATTGACATGCAATTTGCATGGGGTCAAACGTTGATAACATGCCGCGATTGCATGCATCAACTGTGTACTTGTCACAGCGTCGCACCGCCCCCGACTAAAGAACTGAATTCCAATTGACATGCAATTTGCATGGGGTCAAACATTACATAACCGGTGTCTGTGTATATACTTGAAATGAAAACCACAGTATATCACTCCGCTGGCTTTAGAGGATAAATGTTCAATGGAATTTATGAATAAAAACATTTTGCATATTAATTTTATAAAGTTTTTTTTCTAGAAATGTATTATTATAAATACTATAGAAAAAAATAAATTAGAACAAACAGTCTTTTCTAATATAAGTTATATAGTTGATATATTATGGTTTATAATTAGTAGAAGAAACAAAAAAAAAAAAAAAAAAAAAAAAAGATGCGTGAATAGATAGATAAATAAGTAGATGGATATTAAAGATAAATAGATAGATAGATAGATAAATAAATAAAAAAAATTAATTAATTAATCACAATTGTGTTTGTATAACAAACGAATGTGTTGTACATAAATAGATATAAATAAATAAATAAATAAATAAATAAATAAATAAATAAAAAATGAATAATCCACCGTGCCGTTTTGGTATGTATGTAAAGTCGCCGTACGGAGCTAGTGAATTTGCATAGCACCTGAGATATCGAAGGCCGTCCGCATGTCGATTATGGGCCGGATCCGTCAACTTCCCCAAAATCAAAGTAAAAAATAATTGAATAATATTTCTTCTTTAATTTGGACTAGTAGTTTACAAAATGGAAACCTAATGGAAACCACTCAACCAAGTTTCCAGAATGGAAACCCGGTGGAAACTACGTGGAAACCTGATCCAGGTTTCCATGCCTTGGAAACCACTGGGAAACTGTCAACCTCAGGTTTCCATGCAGTTTCCACGTGGTTTCCAAAACATGGAAACTCGGCTTTTCGTGCTGTGGTGTTTCATTGCGCAATCTCTACCCCTATGCCGCAGGGGTGTCACGCATTGCTTCAGGCCCGCTGATAACACGAGTGGGAGGAATGTTGAAGAGGTTCGGTGAAAGACATCTAAAGAGGAGGGGGGCTTTCGATTGGATTTCGGAAATATTGTCATTCTAATTAATTAGATTAGATATAATGTTTGATTAATAAGGAACGTAGAAAAAATCATGGAGTCTATACGGGATAGATGTGTAATACCATAACCGAATGACCCCCCCCCTCTCTCTCTCTCTCTCTCTCTCTCTCTCTCTCTCTCTCTCTCTCTCATTTTTAAGCATTTTCATAAAATAACGATGTGGTCTGATTATGATGTACTAGTATACGATGATGAGGCAGCCATGACACCAATTTTCGAGCATTTTTCTGAATACTGAGATAAACTGTTCGATGATATACATTTTTACATGTATTTACATACGCTCGCTATTTCAAATTTTAAATTGAGGGCATGGGCGGATCCAGATTTTTTTTTTCAGGGTTGGCCCTAAAATCTGAATTAAAAAAAGCCAGAAATTTAAGTCTTTGATTAAAGATTTGTCAGTGTTTCTAATTCATTTAGAAATAAAATATATGATTGGCGATAATATGTGAATCAATGGCGAGTGAAAGCGAGCCAGCGATTTTTTTTTTCAGAATTGGAATATTCTCTATTAGAGCCTTTTTCGGTTTCATAACTCTTTGTGTCGCTGACCAAGGTGTGATGCAAATTGGTTATATATAGGAAAGTTATAAAGTTCTGGCAAGCGGAAGCGAGCCAGAGAAAATTTTTGAAATGCTGACGGCTAAATATTATCAAAATGAAAGATTTCCAATACAAATTCATATTATATTTTTCAAATGTTATGACAACAAAAGGGGAAATATATATATTTAAAGAAAAAATTAACTTTGCTTCGATTATTCTGGGGGGGGGGGGGCATTCCGGACCCCACTCTCTGGATCCGCGCTTGGAGGGATCATAATGCATGCAAATAAAAGTTCGTATGTGTCATACATGTATGTCATAGATGAATGCAGGTCAAAATAGACTATTGCATGCATGGAGTGGTCAGATTGTGGAGAGTTTCCCTTTGACTCAAAATAAATCATCGGATGGCTGCCTCGGGTATCTTGAATAATTGTTTGTGTTTCATAATTTGGGACGTAGCAATTTACCTTTTTCAGAGAAAGGAAGACTTGGGGGCATTTTCATAGCCGAAAATCCCTCTGCGGACAGTTAGGTTGGATATTTTTTTCTCTCTAACCATGCTTACCCGGTTGTATTAAATCTCGAGAAGGATTTTTTGTTTGCAAAAAGGTATCCCCTTCCCTCCCCTAAAAATCAAACCATTGCTACACTACCTTATAACCTTAATATATATTATATATAAGATAATTACATAAGCTTTAAAATTATAATCCGCAAATGCATGGTTTTGCTTTTTTAAAATACTGTTTTTAATAATGAAATTTGAATGACTCAGAAAGGAATACATAGTCTGGTTAATTTTTTATGGTGGCAGAAAGTCTTGTGTAAAGCATATAATATGGCGTGTGTTGAGGGGAAATTTCTAAATCACATATGTATCAATGAAAAAATCTATATATGCAAAACATTGTTCATAATAATAGTTTAGAATTTGATGTTATGTCCACAAATCTCTCTCTCTCTCTCTCTCTCTCTCTCTCTCTCTGCGGATGTGCAATAAATGAATCAACAATTGACTGAAAGCTTTCGTACATGTGTGGGATACCCATAGAATACCGTCCATCCACAGGGATTTATCGCGCTTCCCGGTTGCTTGATGGACTATGGGTTATACATACATACATGTAACCTATTGTACGTACTTCAAGCAATCGAGAAGCGCGATGAATCCCTGTGCGCCCATCTAATGTACGTCCGCATAATGTACTGTACACACCAAAATACAAACATGTATGTAACAGAAAGAAAGAAAACAGAAAAGCAAATTTATAGATGAGATTGTACAAAAGAGTCCATTACATGTATTCTTTAAGGAGTCTGAATTTTCATTCGGACATAAAATATGTACTCGTCCCTATACAGGAGAGAATCCAGAACCTCAACTGCCTGGGGCTCAAACAAAGGACAAGGTACAGTAAGGGCCTTATTTGGCCTCTCATAGAAATGAATGAATTTGATCTAAAACAAAGGAGTATGAAGTCTACTTACCGAAAAACCTATATATCATACCATGCTTTATCGTTTCTATATATTTTAAGGTCAATTTTTAAGGTCAAAGTTATGGCTTAATTAATCAAGGAAAAATAACGTAACCTTTATCGTATGGGATGTATCACTTGGTTGGCTGTAACCCTCCCACCTTTATCCTCCAAAATTGGCCTAACCTTGCAGCATTTTTGTGTTCTTTCAATTGAAAAAAAGTTTCATGCAAATTTCTATTGAAAAAGTGATGTTTTTGGAGGGATGACTTGCGAGGCCCGAAGAGCCGTTCGGTGGTTCGGGGTGCCCCCACCCCCCGAAAAAAAAATTAAAAATGAATGGGGCAGACGTGTATATGAATTGAATCTAAAAGTTATCATATCAATGAGTTTAACATTTTCTCAATATCAATGTAACTTCAAATTCTCTTCGGAAATGGACGGTTCAAGAAATTTGACCAGGGGTTCAGCCAATATTGAGAGATTCTGATTTTGATTTTGAAAAAAAAATAATAATGAATTGAATAAAAACCGCAAATTGCAAGGGCTAGATAAATTGCTATTCAAAATCGTGATTTGAAGCCGGGGTTTCCTCGCCCCCTAAACTCTCTACCAGCTGGGCTCGATATGCCATGGACCCACATGGGCCTGAATAAAGCGCCCACTTGCATCTGTGATTTTGGGGAGGGATGGCAGTGGGGTAATTTTTTTAATTTTTCCTCTGGGATCCCCGGCCCCACCTATCGGACTCCCGTATCTCCCTCGGGCCTTCGTGTTCGTGTCTCGCATGTCATCCCAAATCCCCGACAGTTTCTGGATCAGCACCCGTATCTCGCTATGAAAATCCCCAATAACTGCTAAGGCGAACATTTTTATTATGAACAAGAAACTACTCAAAACAGGTAAAGCTAGATCTATATTTAGACAAGGAAAACCCCGACCATGCAGTCAAGAAAGAAAAAACGAAGAAACGATCATTACAATGAAAACAAGGTTAACTGAGTACTCACAATCATTTTTACAAGAATTTGAAAGGTTTAATGATATGATTGTTGGGTGATGCCTTCGTTTCAGTATCAAGTGGGTAATGTTTTAGATGTAACTCGAATGGCCTCTGACTAATATCTGATATATTAGCTGGTACGCTAAAAGCTGAACAGACGGTGAGACCTGTTTTATTTTTTTCCATTTTCTTTATTCAATTTCAATCAAATTGTAAGCAACCAACTTCAGTACTTTGCATATTTACCTAAGATGAAGCGATTATTGCATCTTGGAGAAGGGAGGGGGGGGGGGGCTATATGTGTAAGTGCAAATAAGCCCTTTTCACATAACTGTGGTCAAGTTGCTTTGGACTGTAAAATAAGCACTTTTCCCGCAATATGACGTCAAGGAAAATCGATTTTTAACTGTGACGTAAAAAGTTAACGAAAGTCAGTACTTGCCGTCCACAAAACGCTAGTCACGCAGTTATGTGAAAAAGGCTTATAGGACTATGATTATTTTTATGCCCCCGGAATCATAGATTCGGGGGCATATAGTTTTTGGTCTGTCCGTCTGTTTGTCCGAAAAACTTTAACATTGGACATAACTTTTCAATGGGAAGTGATAGGGCGTTCATATTTCACATGTGTATTCCTTGTGACAAGACCTTTCTATTGATACCAAAATTTTTGACCTCGTGACCTTGACTTTGACCTTTGACCTACTTTTCAAAAACTTTAACATTTGGCATAACTTTTGATAGGTGAGTGATAGGGCTTTCATACTTCACATGTGTATTCCTTGTGACAAGATCTTACCATTGATACCAAAATTTTTGACCTCGTGACCTTGACCTTTGACCATTCTTTAAAAATCTTTAACATTGGGCATAAGTTTTGAATGGTAGGTTATAGGGCTTTGATATTTTTCACAGGTATTTGTTATGTTTAAACCTTTCTATTGATACCAAATTTTTTTACCTTGACATTGACCTTTGACCTACTTTAGAAAAACTTTCGAAAGGTGTTTATACTAACAAAGATGCCACCGGGGCATTCGTGTTTCATAAACACAGGCTTTATTCAATTTTGAGTTGAAGTCTTCCATGCATGTTAAACCACTTGTACATGGGGGCAAAAATTGACAATAAATAGATCATTTTCAAATTACCGCTAGACTTGCATTTTAGACACTCCAAGACTTGACATCGCAACATTTGACATTATTTCTAGTAGTCGTAGTACATATTAAAAATTATTGTAAAAAAATTATATGATAATCATATGATGTCAAAACATATCTATAATTTTTGACATTATTTTTTTCTTTTTGACATCATAGTAAGAAATAATGTCAAATGTTGTGATGTTGGATCATGAAATGTTTAAAATTCAAGTCTACCACGTTTATGTAAAATTCTTCTATTCATTGTCAAATGACCCCCATGTGCGCATGATTTAAAATGCACGGAAGACTTCAATAATCAATGAATATTGAAAAATCCTATGATTTTCCTCTAAAACATTCCTATATTTGTCCTAAATTTTCACACACGATATACCTATTTTCCTATATTAAGTCCCTATGACCCATGATAAACATACCTGATAGATCTCAAAACATTCAATAAATGATGATTTGATCTAAATGAATCATCATTGCTGAACTTTTAATAAAATATTGGGCATTAAGAACAGAAATACTTTTATATCTGTATTTTATATTCAGGATCGTGATATGAATCGTATCCTGTACATGTAAATATTAACTAAAAGATACATATCATACTGTGGGCAAAGCATATCATTGCAGCCCTAACACAGTTGGGAATCAAATACTTACTTAAAGGTAATAATGGCATCATTGAAAATCAATTGGAGAAATTTATCATGTTTATTGCAGAAATTATTTTTAAAGAATTTCCTGTAGAATACTTTTTTGTGAGTATAATGCAATACTTTACATCTTTATTCAAAAAATCCTGAAGGAGTTCTTTTTTTCACAAAAATTTCCTGCAGAAATTTTTCTAAATAAATTTCCTGCAGGATTTTTTCTAAATAAATTTCCAGCAGGAATTTCTTTCACAAAGCAGAATTTCCTGCAGGAAAAAATGTTCACATAATTTTTCCCGCAGGAATATTTTAAGTTCAAATTTTCCTGCAGGATTTTTTTTTCTCCCGCAGGATTTTACTTAAAATAATTTTGCTGCAGGAATTTTATTTTTCCTGCGGAAAAATTATTTTTCCTGCAGGATTATTTCATGAAATTTTTCCTGCGGGATTTTGAAATATCCCGCAGGAATTCATCAATTTCCCACAGGATTTTGATAATTCCCGCAGGATTTTTCAATTTCCCACAGGAATTTTTAATTTCCCGCAGGAGTTTTTTGCAATTAAGGTGAATATCTCATGTACCAGGTGTGCTACAGGTTAACGAGATGCAGACTCCAGCTATCTCAGGTACCCTCTATTGGATGACGCTATTGGTTTTGCTGTACCTCCAGCCCCGGGCGTACGCAAAAATGAACTAGCGCGCAAGTTCATAATTATTTTGCCCACTGTTGTAAATATTTTATCAAGCATGAAAGCGTTTGAAAGTTGGCATATTTTCCAAAAAACAATATAAAACAGTAAATTGAAATATTTCTTCTAGAGGGAAGGGATGATAATAAATAAAAACACAAACACTCAAATACACAAATTTTCGGCCACTTGGCCTTTCGATTCGTATTTTACGCTTGATAAAGGCCAAGGGGCCGAAAATTTGTGTATTTGAGTGTTTATGTTTTTATTCCATATCAAACAAATTTCGTTCAAATGGTATGTTTAATTTAGGAGTTATAAAAGTTTAATACTAATTCTCTGTAAAGACCAAAAAATGTCCATAGTACCGTAGCACGACATGTCACCAATTTTAAAGATTTTCGGTAAAGGACATAGGTATGACTCAGTATGATGAAAATTGGCTTCATTTTTGCAATTTAAGTTTCCGTTGCCATGGTGACCAGGTCTGATTTTTTTCAGAATTTTGAAAATATTGAAAAAAAAGTATTTTCATGGAAACGGGTAGAGCAGGGAACTGTTAAGTTCTGTATTAAATCATTATATCCTCTGATATGTGAATATGTAAAAAGGAATGCGCTCCATAAATGTATACTCTTCATATCAGTGATATAAGTGGTCTAGGAGAGGGTTAAAACAAGCTATGAAAGGGGCATCATTTTTTTACTTCAAAAGTGCCTATTTTTGCCTGAATTTGCTTAGATTACAATATGTAATAATCGATCAGCAGGCTCTTTTGGAGTTTGGGTGCATTTCATCTAAAAAGTTTCACCCTATGACTTTACAAAATGAAAAAAGGAGTGGAGAAATTTCTCATTTTAACAGAAAAGAACATCAAAAATAGTTACTATGGCAACATTTCGTTCTATATTACTATACATGGAGTATATTTTTGCTCCATTTCTTATTGTTTTGAATTAACCATGCATAAAAAACTCTATGAGTGTGTCAATCATTGACTTGTCATTAAGAATTGATCTTGAAAACATTTCAAGGTCATTCGACCTGGTGTCAAGGTCACTGTTTTGTAAATGACGCAATTTTACGAAAATAATGTGATTTTTATGCAAGTAGAGAGCCATATTTCAGAAATCATATGATATCATATCAAAATTGGATTATACGATATAATATTTGAAATATATCTTATTCATAGGGATAAGTTGCACAGAAACTTTGTATCTCTGAAATACTCAATCCCAAAATATATCAATTTCTTACTTTTTGATCAATTATTTTTTTCTATCAGAAAATTGGCAGTAATGCAAATTGTACGTGTTTCTCTTCTAATAAGTTCAAACTTTTTCAACATTCCATTACCTTAAAAACGCAAATGGAAAATTGATACACAAAAATTTGGAAAATTGCAGAGTTCAGTGAAATTTGAGCATTGAAATTGAAATGACCTTGACCTTGAAAAACATCTAAGGCTATAAGAAAAAATAAGAGTATCTTTGCTGCCAATTCATAGAAATGCACTATTGTAAATAATAGCATTATCAAGTACAGACCCCTATAAAAGAGTAATATGGTTGGGGGTTCATATCAAAAGTTGCCATAGCAACCATCTTTAATGGCAAATTTGAGGGAAATGGTTAATTTCCCCATCGAGTTTTCTTCCTAATTTTCTTAATCATATTTTATTTATTTCATTTCAACAAAACAAAAAAAATTACTAAGCCTGCCTTCATAGTTATTTGTGATTCAAAATGCTCAAAATTTCTAAAAACGGCAAAAAAATTGCCTTGTTTTTATGCCTGTTTTTGACTGTTTTTGAATTGCTGTTGTATACATGATAGAAGAAATATCTTTAAAATGAATAGTTTTTTTTAAAATAGAAGTTTTAAAGAGTCACATATATATCAAAGTCGTTTAGCTATTAAAGTGATTTCCATGGCAACATATTGTCCAAATATAGCTTACTCCTTAGTCTTGTGAGGGCTAAAATTAGACTGACCTCGTTTCCATGGCAACCGTCATTTACATTGTCCGAAAAAGGTAATTTTCCTTGTCAATGTACCAAAGGTACCATTTGTAGAAATTCTCAGCAAAATCCATCACATGTCGTGGCCAATTTTGGTCCTTACAGATAATTCGTATTAAAGATTTTAACTTTAGTGGCCCTAGCGGGGCCATGTGAACTTTTCGACAAGAAAAAAAATGAATTGAGATCTTAATATGTTCTTACAAATGGTACTATTCATCTTATCATACGATGCGGAACTTATTTATAAAGTGTCCGGACCGACGAGAAGATAAGAATGATAATAAGAATAATGATAAGAATAAAGAAAAGACAATACAATAACAGAAAGGATTCCGACAGACTAGTCGGAATCCTTCATAACACCGTGGCGTATCACGTGATACGCAAATGATATGTTCCACAGGAATCCCCTTTGATTAAACCAAGTAAATACCGTCTAAATCTACTTTGTATGAATTTATTTTAGGCCTATCATATGGTCATTATTATCAATTATATGATGGTTATCTATTCTGGTGAAGAATAGACGTATATTTGGAGAATACCTAAACCTAAACAGGAAATTTTGCATCTGTCCGTGCACCATATCATAAGTGGTGAATATTGAATAAATGCTGTTTAAGTGTTCTCAGAATACATGTCTATTCTTGACTAGAATAGATTATCATCATATAATTGATGATAATGGCCATATGATAGGGCTAAAGTGAATTCACATTAAGTAGATTTAGACGGAATTTACTTGGTTTAATCAAAGAGGATTCCCATGGAACATATCATTTGCGTATCACGTGATACGCCACGATGAATAAGAATAAAGAAAATTAAAGACAACAGAATATCAGAAAGAATTCTTACGAAAGTCGGAATCCTTAATAAGATAGGTAGACGAGAATAAAGATAATGTTAATTCTATTATGAGAGAAAACACACATTATTAGCTCTACTGGCCAAAGATCAGTCGAGCTTATGCGATCGTCCTGTGTCCGGCGTCAGTCCGTCCGTCCGCCCGTTATACTTTTCTCGTTGACGCAAATCCTCTGAATCTGTGAATGGTAAGAAATTAATTCTTTTTGCATTGTAATGGACCTATTGTCTAGTTGTGCACCTGATATTTTGTTTGAGCCCCTCACCCCAGGGTCTTGGAAAATGGGTGTGTTCATTTTTCCTATTTAACCTATGTAATCTTGAACACCAATTCTCAGTAACTATAATTGATAGAAAATTAATTCTTTTTGCATTATGATAGGTTTGTGGTCTAGTTGTGCATGGGATATTTTGTTTAAGCCCCTGCACCCGCCCCCTCCGGGTCTTGGAAAATGGGTGTGGTAATTTTCTTCTATATAACGCAGTGTTATCTTGTGAACATTATTTCTCACAAAGTGAAAATAATAGAGAGTTTATTCTTTTTGCATTATAATAGAAATGTGGTCTAGTTGTGTACCTAATTTTTTTTTGGGGGGGGGGGGGCTGACCCCAGAATCTTGGAAAATCGACGTGGTCATTTTACCTTATATAACTCTATTTAATCTTGTGAACACTAATTCAATTGATAAGGAATAAATAAATTCTTTTTGCATTATAACAGATTTGTGGTCTAATTGTGCACCTGGTGTTTTGTTTGAGCCCCTGACCCAAGGATCTTGGAAAATCGGTGTGGTCATTTTCCACTATATAAATCAATGTTATCTTGTGAACATTAATTCTCAAAAAGTGATGCAGAGACGATTCTTTTTGTATTGTAGTTGGTCTGGAGTCTAGTTGTGCATATGGTATTTAGTTTGAGCCCCTGTCCACCAGGGTCTTGGAAAATGGGTGTGGTCATTTTTTCCTATATGACTTAAGGTAATCTTGTGAACACCAATTTTAAGAGACTATAATTGATAGGGAATTCATTCTTTTTGCATTATAATAAGTTTGTGCTCTAGTTGTGCATGGGATATTTTGTTTGAGCCCCATGTCCACCAAGGTCTTGGAAAATGGGTGTGGTCATTATAACTATGTAATCTTGTGAACTTCAAGTATAATTGATTGAGAGTAAATTCCTTTTGCATTATAGTGAGTCTGCGTACTAGTTGTGTACCTGATAGTTTGTTTGAGCCCCTGATCCCAGAGCCTTGAAGAATGGGTGTGGTCATTTGCTCCTACCTAACTCGTTGTCTGTAAACACCATGAAATGATAGAGAGTTCATTATTTTTGCATTATAATCGGTATATATTGTTTTGTTGTGCAAGTGATATTTTGCTTGAGGTTCTGACACCCTAGGGTCTTGGAAAATGGGTGTGGTCATTATAACTTTACGTTATCTTGTGAAAACCAATTCTAAAAAATTATAGAGTTCTTTTATCATTATAATCAGTCTTTAATCTAGTTGTGCACCTGATATTTTGTTTGATCTTGACCTCCAGGGTTCTGAAAAATTGTAGTTTCCATTTTCAAAAAATGTGATATAAATGACGTTAACAATTACAGAGGCATTACAATTATGAGCTGCTTAGGAAACTTATAAGATGTTTACTTCAGTTCTGAATTCTAGATTACATGATTGGGATAAAAGAAATAGTGTAATCCCTGATGCACAATTTAAATTTAGTTCTGGATCTAGTACTGTAGATGCAATATTTGTACTGCAATCTCTTATAAGCAAGTATCCTCAACAGTAAAAAAGACTTGTTTTATTGTTGTTTTATAGACTATAAAAAAGCTTTCGACGCGATACATTGATCTGCGCTGTGGACAAAATTTAAAAAACTAGGTATAACCGGAGAAATGTTGACTATTATTAGACCTTTATTTAAAAACATATGTTAAATTCAATGGTCCTTCTTTCTGAATACTTTAGACGTGAAACCGGGCTCTCACAGGGACAAATCATGTCTCCGATTCTTTGGTCATTATACGTTAATGATTTTGAGATGCATGTTTTAAAAGAGTCATGTCCCCCTATCGAAATACAAGATATCAATTTGTTTCTAATAATGTATGAAGATGACTCGGTTTTGATTCCTCAGAACCTCAGCTGAGGGGTTAAAGAAAATGTTAGATCCTCTTAAGAAATATACTGAAGATAGGCACCTGAAGGTAAATACAAACAAGTCTAAAAATGTTGTTTTCAGAAATAAGGGGAATTTGAAATCATGTGAAAAATGGACTTATGATTATAACCAATAGAAGGTAGTTGACAAATTAAGTTATCTTGGATTGTTATTGTACTACAATGGATAATTTGAATTTACTCAGAAGCATATAGCTGACCAAGGAGGAAAAGCTTCATTTGCAACATCTAATTCGCTAAAAGACTTCTCATTCAATATTGAGACTAAATGTCAATTTTTGATACTTATGTTTATTCTGTTTTGTGCTATGGTTCAGAGAATTGGGGATTTCACAAAGCAACAGACGTTTAAAAAGTTCATACCTCTTTCTATCTATTTATTAGGCTTTAGCAGAAACACTAGTAAGAATTTCGTTTACTACGAACTCGTTAGGCTTCTGTTGCAAGAACGCAGAAAATTGAGAATTTTTAAATACTGGCTAAAATTGAGAAAAAGTGATAATTGTATTTTAATGTAATGCTACGAAAAAATGATTGCACATAATGATAGCTGGGTACTCAAGATAAAACAAGGTCTCAACAGTTTAGTATTAGGCTCAATCTGGGAAGCTGAAAATATTAGTGAAATTAATTATTGCCGCATTATTGAAAATTATTCTTGAAATATATAAAACGTAGGTCCTGTTGCATCAAATTCCACCCATCCTGACACATCTTTCGGTACATTTTTGGACATAATAACTTTCACCATTGGCCATATTACATTGTTTAGATTGAGGATCACTGACGAGGGTTGAGTACCCGAAACGTGCATGTCTGGTCCATGCTGCAAGTTTATCTGTTATTAAATGATGCTATTGAATTTGAAGACCTTTAACATCCTTAGGATAACCAATAATGCCTAGAGGCTTATTTCCAATGGGTTCCTTTGTTAATAGTTTATGAGCGTGCAAAGTTCATAAATAAGAGTGATACTACTAATTCAACAACATACAAGATATCTAAACTTTGTCAAGACTTTGATCACATATAATGGAGATTCACATATGGTTTATGAGTTTTAAAATAACCGATATCATTTAAAAGTAAACATTTCTTAAACACTTCTCAAACTTGCATCATTAAAAAGATACAAGCAGGAGATGTTGACTCTTCCTGAGTACCTGGTCTCGTTCCCATATTGAAAGTTCGCTTCTTTTCATGTGGTAGATGTTTTTGGTTGTTTTCTTTGTTTCATGTTTCATCCTGATTTTGTATGCCTTCGGTTTATGATTTTCAGAATTATCGATTTTGTACTGTGTATTGGGATATGGTCATATTTGTCATCTCAAAGGGTTTTATACATTGTTTTGCTCTTTTCAGCGTTGATGCTATATGGTAGATTGTTCCAGCCTTTATGGCATTCACAAAGTAAGATCCATCTTCTTTACTCCTTACAAAATGGTTTTACACAATTTTGACCACTTGACCTTGTACTATGGACATGAGCTTGGTTTACAAACTTAAAATTATGAGTCAAAAAATTAAAATTATTTCCATGAACAGTATTATACACATGATTCAATCTAGGTTGTTTTACTCTGTCACACACACTCTCTAATAAATGGTTATTGATATTTGTTCTATGTTCAAGATCGAGGATAAATGTGACTACTTTATTTTGTGTTATTTGTAGTTTGTTCTTAAGGTTCTTAGTCAAACCTGCATACCATGACGAACATGCATGGTCAAAATAACATTGTATAAGAGCACTTGACAACAGCTGTCTACATTTGGCATCTAGATGTTTATTATGTGTATACATACAGATTTTAAACGAGCATTTGTCTTTCCAATAATTGACATTACAATGTTTTCACCAGACAATTACCGTATAACCAGAATTTTTTGCGAGATACTTTTTTCGCTATATTTCGAATCGCGAAAAGTTATTACCGCGAAAAACTGCGTTTGGTATTGTATAGCATAAATTTGTATATCAGTTACATTTTGTTCTTACTGTGCATGTGTCATTCTTCACATATCCCGATTTAATATAAAGAGAGGTAAATCGAACTTTACTTTTATTACTTTCTTCTTGTGATAGAAATAACTGGAGCATCAATAATGGAAGACACGAATCAAACAGAAAATCGCATGTACATGTTTGTCTGAAAGTTCGGAATCGTGAAAAATTGTACTCGCGAAAATAGAGACACCCTTTTTTTTACCATGAAATCGCAAAATTTGATACTCGCGAAAATGTCTGGTTATACAGTATTGTCGATTTGTAACACAGGGTATTTAACACTGCGTAGAGAGTAAGAAAAATCCTGAATCAAGTAAGATGCTTTTGAAACCAGTGTCTGATACTTTTATTTGCAAAGAATTGCAGAGGCTGAATGTAAATAAGATTACAGGTTAAGGCATCATTCCATCAAAATCTTTGAAAGATAGTGCTGAGTGTATGAAGGAAGAAATTACTCATGTAATAAAATCAATCTCAACCAATGTTATACATGTACCATCGGATATGAAAGATGCGAGGGTTATCTTTAAAAAGAGCAATCAATTAAAGGCTAGTAACTATCATTCTGTCGGCAAACTATGTATCATTTACAAAAAAATGGAAAGAAGAGTTTATGTGCTGACTTTTGAAAACCAATCAGGTTTAAGATGTGGATTTATTACAGACACATACCTCATTTTTACCTCATTTATTTGCTTGATTTAATAAGACACAATACATCGAAAAACATATTTACAGGAATGATCATGCTAGACCTTCAAAAGGCCTTTGATAGGGTACACCATGCAATTTTATGTGCGAAAAAAGAAATGGGTGTAATGTCAACTAAATGGTTCTCTTCTTATCTCACAAATAGAAAACAGGTTGTAAGCCTAAACAATGAAGATTTTATGTTTCCTAAGGGCAGCATTTTTGTGACATTGCTTTTCATGTTATGTAAATGATATGCAAATTAGTATTGATCAAACTTGCAAATTTTCTCTCTTTGTTGATGACAGTTGTTTTCCTCTCATAAGGACCCATATATTATCTATCAGACGTTATTTTGTAATTGGACTATTCTTTTTAAATGGTCAATTGATAACAAACTCTCTCTCTTCATTTTGGGCAAACCAGAATTTATAGTACTTGCCTAACACAAAAAACTTCAAAATGATGGCAATTTTTCCATATCATGCAATGATACAACTATAAACCTAAAAACGAGAACAAAGATTGATAAGAATTATATGACTTTAAAATCAGTTAAATCTACAATTGTGATCCTGCCATTTCTTGATTGTGGTTGTGTGCTTGCTACGATAGATAAACGGTAAAACTTAAGAGCCATTCTGTAATCACCAAATTTTGGTGCCAAGGCATGTCATGCGTTTTCATGATTTTCTGCATATTGCGTGTATACCAGGTATTATTCCTTGATTGCAAAAATAAAGCACTACCTTACTTTCTTTCTTACAAAATACATTCAGTTTTTGTGATAGCACTTCCAAGAAGCTAATTGTTCCGTACCTAGATCAGTACAATTCAAAAAGTACAAAATAAGGGTAAAATATAAAGGGTAATTTTCGTATGATTTTTACCATTTTTAGTGTCAATGATAACTAAATGCAGAATGATTGAGACCTCTGATTGGTTTTTATGAAAGGTAATGTTCATGAAAAATTTAAGTCAAGAAAATTGAGGTAGGGAAAATTTAGCTTTTCATCCGAATTCTGTGGTCAAAAACCGTTGCTATAGCAACTTTAAGGGTTAAAGCTGGAATATAATACCGTTTAAAATGCGTTTTCCTTCTAATAAGTGCTACTTATGGTAGTGAAAATTTATTTAAAAACAGAAAAGACTCATTTTTCTAATCTTATAACCTTTAAAATTTCAAAGGGCATTCCCTTGACGTTCAATGTCTTTCCTTATGTTAGAATAAAACATTTTGATAGATATGTGATTTTTTCTCATTTTTGTCGAACATTTTTCGCATTTTCTTTTTAATCTTTTTTTAAAAGTCATATATATTTTGAAATATGATGGATATAGATAAGAAACTCTTAGAATCCATAGATTTTTCGTATTCAAGTATACTTATTTTACCAGGATAAGAAAACAGAGAATTTTGATTTATATTTGAATTTATTAAGTTGTACTAAACAAAGAAAGACTACTACTATATCCATTATTTTGTTGCATATGACCATTTAGTCTTGTGTCACATGGCTCTTTTTAATACTGATCCTTTTTTTCTACGAAAAATCACAATTTTGATCAAATCTGCTCAATTACAATTCAGTGACCTTGAAAACACAATGTATGACCATGAACGAATAGCAAGGTAACCTCTATATTGATTTTTCTCCGGTAGATGTATGATCAAAGTTTGTTTCAGTATCATACATAGACAGTTCACATACCCATTGTATCATAACAGGTTTGGAAATAGTTGACACGGATTACCAAATTTAAAGAAGTTTCCAGTGAAAAAAGATGCATTGGTCCAGCCAACGTTTTACATTTTCTTATACATGTAGTTCACGAACAATGCCTATTGGATATCAGTATTAAAACTCCAAACCTTGCTACATTTATGAAATTAAAAATCATACACATATATGAAAAACAAGCAAAAAAGGTTCTTTCAAAGCCAATCATGGGAGGTTTTAAAACCATAGTTTGGTCTTCTCTTTGAACTCATACAAGACGCATAGAAATGAAGTGTGAAGATCATTTAAGATATTGATAAACAAGTAGTACTGAAAGAAAAATTCTTGGTTACTGCAATTATATATGTACCTGTTTCCATGACAACAGAGGTAACAAAAGCGCCATGTCTCATTAAATATTCACATGCTTTTAACTTTAGATATGGTTACCATGGCAACAGCACTCCTTTCTTACAAACCGAAGTTAATTTCCATCTTAGCACTTAATATTGAATTCCAAACCAAAAATCACTGAAATCCATGACATGCCGTGCAAACATGTATTTGAAATATTTGGTCCTTACAGAAAATTGCTCTTAAGTGGGACGTGTGTATCATGTTTTATTTGAATGTGACGTAGCCTTTCAAATTAGGGTACTTACTTTTTTGCCTTGTGAAATCGAATATTATTAAGAATTTGAATTCAATGGAAAATATGGACACAATGGAGAAATTTTGCCTCGTTTGAAAATTCCTAGATCCGCATATGCATTGATTCTTACGCGTAACAAAGTCCAATTTATCATATTCAAATAGTTATACAATTTAATTAAATCAGATCTACTTGTTCCTGGTTATTCTGAGTTATCGTCACTGTACTGTGACGATAACTCAGAATAACGAGGAACAAGTAGATCTGATTTTTGCTAGATTGATAGTGACAAATATGGATTATGATCATACATGTATCCTATATACGGCAAAAATCGATTTTTTAAAAAATCATAAACCGAAGGCATACAAATTCAGGATAAAACAGGAACCAAAGCAAACTAACAAAAACTTCCACCACATGAAAAGAGCCGAAATGGGAACGGGACCAGGTGCCCAGGAAGAGTTAGTATCTCCTGTTGCATGCAACACCCGTCGCTTCAATTCGGTAGAATTGTGACATCCGGTTACTTCCATTTGGGAAGATATAAAGTTTAATCTTTGGTTGACGGTACAATTGTTCTATGACAGAATATCATCCACCATTCTGGAGAGTGAGACATCATAGTGTATGACGAATTCCCCATATCGACCGTAAAACTTCATAAGTGACGATTTTAGTCGGTCACAAACATATCCCTGACTTGAGAAGCTTATCTGAAAGACGCCTAGCTCTCAGAAGAAAATCTGTATATTTGGTACTTGCTTTGGCATAGCGTATCAACTGAGATATGAACACGCCATAAGCAGGCGATGAAGGGATGTTGCTACTCAGAAAAGGAAAGTTTCTGATGCTGAAATTGAAGTCGTCACGCTTGTCATAGAGTGAGGTGTTCATGTGACCATCAGTGTCGTAGAACAACAATATGTCCAGATTGGATGCTGAATTATTTGTTTCTGTAAATTCTTTGATTTCAAGCTCCAAAGGATAGATTCTGCTGAGGTAATCCGCGAATTTCAGATTATTAATGAACAACACATCGTCTATGTATCTCTAAGTCAAGTTGAAGTAAGAAGCTAAGTATCTTTTCCCTTCAGAGACCAAAGGTTGAATGAATTCAGCTTCGTGCGAGTGAAGAAAAATGTCGACAAGGAGTGGGGCACAATTGGTCACCATTGGAATTGTCTGACAATTTGCAGGAAGACCTTTCCGAACACCACAAAAATGTTGTCGATCAGGAAGTTTAACATCTGAATAATATCTGTTTCAGTGTACTTATTTTCAGAATCGGACTTTTCTTTTACAAAAAAGGTTTTGTCATAGTTAACAACAATGTATGTGCGATTGCCTTTCTTGCTTGTAAACGCATTACGTATAATTTGTGCGATTCTTTCTTTCAATTTAGAATGTGGGATTGTTGTGTAAAGTGTCGAAAAATCAAAGGCTTTGATCGAATGGACTATTAGTTAAAATGAGTTGATTTCAGATGTTCTAAAAGTTCCTTCGAACTCTTTAAAATCCACATCTGGTTGATACCGCTACGGCAATATACTGTCGAAAAATATTATTGAAGTCAAGATTTGATTTCAGATAAAACTTTGGTGAGTAAGATCGATACAAATTTGGTAGAACATTTTGAGGAACCAGCAAGGAAACGTTGTTTGTAAGGATTCTTGCGCATTTTAGGTATGCAGTATCAGTATGTATGGTAATTTTTAATTGTTTGTGTAATAGCCAAAGGAAACAAGAGCTGATTTGTGGTTATCTATTATTTCAGAGGCAGAAAGGTTTATTGGGGTATTAGCGGGGTTTCCAGGTGTCGAATTAAAACCCAACTCTTTAACAAGACTGTCTGTTGAAATAGTGCTTCTTGCAAATAAATGTGTAATTATTGGAGGCTTTTTCTGCTGGTGTGATGACATATTGTTCTAGGAGGTAGGTAAGCTCTTTGATAACCCCAGGGTCTTTAACGTTAGACTCGAATCTGGTGTTCACAGTTGATTTTTATCGGTAAATTCTAGATTAAAGTAACCCTGTGATGGATTTCATCCATTCGGAAAGAGTGCCGATCTGTACATCCTCTTTCTTTGCCCAACGTCTTGCATATTCCTCACCAGAGTACATAATGATTTTGAAATTTTGGTTCCATGTAAAGAATTTACTTTCTCTGTATTTGGGCCCCCTTTTTAACAATTCTCTCAACTTGTCGTTTTTGACTATACAAAGGTCACTAGTAATAACGTGTCCTCAAGGAGAGTAGTTTCAATCTGATGAAGAACATTCGCAAGGAAATGGATGTAGTGAGGGATTACTTAATCAATACACTGCAGGAATCGTGTGTAATTGTAAATTTTAGATGCAACTGTTGATGTGCAGCTACATGTATAGGAAACACAAGGAGTTTCTTTTTTATTTTTTTGAATATGGTGGGTTTTTCCGTGACAGGTATATCATTTAATTTCCATTGTCATTTTCAAGAAACGAAGATTCTGATTTGCTGAGAAATTTTGTTGATACATCTATCAACACAATTTTTCACGGAAGCATGTTTGTAACACTATTTCTAGAACCGGGGGTTTCCTCAACACGAATGAATTTCTTGCTGAAAATACAATTTGTTGATGTTTGCTTATCATTACAAGGGTACCAAGGAATTTGCTCCAACTGGCCCTTATTCCAAAGATAAAGTGAGACGATCGTTCGCTGTTTGAATTATGGCGGCTGCCATAACTTGTTTTGGCAAACGTATCACTGCGAAACCCTCCGACTCTCGAAAAATAGTGCGGTGATTGATTGTTTTTAGATCCAAGAAAACAGACTGTTTTCCATAAATAGATGATAATAAAATGATAAGAAATGAATATCATATTTTTTTTTCTGTTGATGCAGGTATCACCCGAAAAATTAGAAAGAAAACTCTTGCATCAACGCTCTACGCGCCTTGATGCAGTTTCTGTCCAATTTTTTGGGTGATACAGGAAGCGCGTTGATGCAAAACTTTTCTGTCCAATTTTTTGGGTGATACCTGCATCAACAGAAAAAATATGAGATTCATTTCTAAGTGATTCAAAATTTGACCAAGATTGAATTTATCAATACCTTTGTATTGATAAATTGTTATTTGACAAAAGTAGAAGGTTTCGCCGGATTTGTCAATTTTTGTGACAAGCACCACAGTAATGAAAATACCCTACAGTTTGGGAGTATACGTAAATAAAACTCACCGTAAAACTGTTGTCTTGACAGCATATTACAAATACCGCCTAATGACGTCACAAATGAAGAAATTGTTTTGCACGGATGTATTTTGATACATTTAAAGAACTGTTCATACATGTATTAGAGTCTCATTCATTCCGATAAATTGACAAACATTTAAAATTCTCGTTAAAGGAGAAGAATGATTATAGAAAAAAATTCTTTATAGGATGTCTTCAAACGGTAGAAATGAAAATATCTCACGTAACAAAATATTAAACTAAGACTTATTGAGTATATGCACATGTGTTCCTTAGAATTTTGATAAAAATTTTGTGAAAAAAATACTTACTCGTGGATACCTTTAAAGCGCATACTGCAAATGGAAAAAAAAGATTATTGTTACACATTATTTTTGTCCATATATAAATTTAGAGGAGAACATGTTATTTCCTTTCATAGAACTGACATAATCTATTTTTGTGCTGCTTGTGAAGAATAGCGACATGTTGTCCGTCCGTCTGTCTGATTGTCATTAAGCGTCACATTGCATAACTTTTACATGATGGGTGATAAAGCTTTGCTTTACGGACATGACTAGTACTGTGTATTCCTATGAACAAGTACTGTCTACAAGTGCTAACAACTTTGACCTCATGTCCTGGGCATAGATGTTTGACCTACTTTTCTAAAAACTTAGGATTGCACATTATTCTCCATTCGTTAATTATATAACTTTGATATTATATACATGTATGACAAGACTAGTGATGAACCAATTGTCGCCGACAATGGATTGTCGATCGGTAATTATTTCGATTCCATTATCGAGTTCAATTTTTAACAATCAACTGTTGCTAAGGGGGAGGTAGTTTTTCCATGCGCGCCGTGATAAAAAGATGGTAGAAAAATGTAGACAAAACATTTTGACTTTTTTCAGAAATAGGGATAAAAAAATCAATCGCTGGGTGTGATCATTGACAAAGAAATCCAACCCTAGAGTTCGTAAAAATGTTCTCCGCGAGGGGTTTGACAGTAAGTGTTTTAAATATTTTCATCCTGACATGGTCGCTATAGCACTTTCTACATAGACATAACCTGAGACAGTGCATGTTTTGTAGATATTCTTTTTATTTTCGTGCGTGAACATCGAAGGCGGGAGAGGCTAGCCAAACAGGGGATGCTCACTCCTCTCGGGCACCTGATCCCTCTCATTGCAAAATCAATGTGCAATTCCTTTTTGAGAAAGTCATTGTAAAGGATTTTGATATTGATTGAGCATGGAGTTTAAAGCTTTCGTAAACATGAAAGGTATTTATTATTAAGGATTCCGACTATTCCATCGGAATCCTTTCTGTTATTGTATTGTCTTTTCTTTATTCTTATTATTAAGGATTCCGACTATTCCGTCGGAATCCTTTCTGTTATTGTATTGTCTTTTCTTTATTCTTGTTATTATTCTTATTATTATTATTCTTACCCCCAGATCGTTCCAGTCACTGTACAAAAAAGTGCCAATTCTTATGATAAAACAATAGTATCATGTGAAAGAGCATATAAAGACCTAGAGGTAAAAAAATTTTGTCGTCGAAAAGTTCACATATGCCCCCACTAGAGGTCATCAAAGGTCAAATCTTTAAACACTTCTAACTCCTAAACTAACCGTACGATTTGAATGAAATTTGTTTTAAAATGTTCTTTGGGAAATTTGTAAACTTTTATATGCTTACATGCTCGATAAAATATTAACGGTTTTTGCGCTATTCCAAGTTGAAAATGGAACTTTAAATTGGCACAGTGCCAATTTCTACAGTTTTTGAAATTTTGAGTTGATATTTTAATAGTAGGTTACTTATAGGTAGTCATTTAATGTTGACCTACTTTCAAGGTCAAATTTTCATTCTCAAGGTCACAACAAACTTTTGCCTATAGAACAAAAACTATTTGACCTTCAGAGTTCAAACTTCATACATATTATCGTTAAACCAAGCTCTTTCACCTTGACCTTGATCCAAGGTCAAATTCAGATTCTCAAGGTCACAACAAACTTTTGGTCATAGAACAAAGAATATTTGACCTTCAGTCTTCAAATCTCATCCACATAACTGTTCAGTAAAGCTCTTACACCTTGACTTGACTCAAGGTCAAATTTTCATTCTCAAGGTCACAGCATACTTTTGCCTTTAGAACAAAGACTATTTGACCTTCAGAGTTCATATTTTATACATATAATGCTTGGGCCCATCTCTTTCACCTTGACCTTGACCCAAGGTCAAATTCTCATTCTCAAGGTCACAATAAACTTTACTTTTTAAAAACAACAACTATTTGACCTTGGGAGCTCAAACTTTACACAAATATTCCTTGCCTCAAACCCTTTCACCATGACCTTGACCCACGGTTTTTGAGATTTTGAGTTGAAACTTGGATGGTAGGTTACTTATAGGTAGTCATTGATGATGACCTAGTTTCAAGGTCAAACTTTGATTCTCAAGGTCACAACAAACTTTTGCCTATAGAACAAAGACTATTTGACCTTGACAGTTCAAACTTCATAAATACAATCATTGATCCAAGCCCTATCACCTTGTCTTTGACCCAAGGTCAAATTCTCATTCTCAAGGTCACAACAAAAATTTTCCCATAGAACAAAGACTATTTGACCTTGAGAGTTCAAACTTTGCACAAATGTTCCTTGCATCAAGTCCTTTCACCTTGACCTTGACCCAAGGTCATTTATTCGATTCAAGTTCACAACAGACTTTTGTTGATAAAATATTGAGCTTTGAATAGATGAAAAGGAATCTTCATGAGAATAAACTAAAATGCTTATCTTTCATCCATGACCTTGGTTCAAGGTCAAATAAACTTTTTCAAGGTCATAACAAACATTTACTCTTGTAGGATTGAGAGAATTTTTTTCTTAAATATTTTTTCTTCACACAAGTAGTACTTCTTATTTGAACTTTACATAGTAAGATAGATAACTCCTTTATTCTTGTTCTATGTTTCCTTTTTTGTCTTAGTAGCATTACTTGTCTGTACTTTCATGCTGTTGTCATTCTCTATTTATAGAAATTTTCTCATTGCTAATTCATTGTGCAATTCTTTTTGGGATAATAATTTCAAAGGAATCAAAATGGATAGAATAGATCTAGGAGTTTAAAGCCTTCCTAAACTTGAAAGGTATTTATCATCTTTTTCTTCTATTTTGTCGATAAATGAATAAGAGTCCCAAATTAGACATAAGCTCCTTTGCCTCATTTCTGAAGTGAATTGGGTACAAAAGCAACTATTCTTCTTTCCATCTTCTTTATTCGGATTTTAATACTTCAGTTCTGAGGAAGGTCTAATAAAGGAGGAATCCGTCTGTTGCTTGCAACAGTAGCCATCTAGTTCTTATTATCATTATTATTATTATTCTTACCCCCAAGCCATTCGAGAGACTTTACAACAAAGTACCGCATCATAGGATAAAATGGAAAGTGTCATGAGAAAGAGCAAATAAAGATCTACATTTAAAATTTTTTTCTTGTCGAAAAGTTCATATATGCCCCCGCTAGAGGTCATCAAAGGCAAAATTTTAAAAACCTTATAATCCTAAACTAACCGTACGATTTGAACGAAATTTGTTTTATATTTATCTTTGGGAAATTTGCAAACTTTTATACGCTGACATGCTCGATAAAATATTTACAGTTTTCGTGTTATTTTGAGTTAAAAATGGAACTTTAAATTGGCACAGTGCCAATTTCTACAGTTTTTGAGATTTTGAGTTGAAATTTGGATGGTAGGTTACTTGAAGGTAGTCATTGATGATGACCTAGTTTCAAGGTCGCATTGGGATTCTCAAGGTCACAACAAACTTTTGCCTATAGAACAAAGACTTTTTGACCTTGACAGTTCAAACTTCATAAATACAATCATTGAGCCAAGCCCTTTCACCTTGACCTTGGCCCAAGGTCAAATTTTCAATCTCACGGTCACAACAAACTTTTGCCTATAGAACAAAGACCATTTGACCTTGAGAGTTCAAACTTGACGCAAATATTCCTTGCATCAAGACCTTTCACCTTGACCTTGACCTAAGATCATTTGTTCAATTTCAAGGTCACAACATACTTTTGTCGATAAACTATTGAGCTTTGATTAGATTAAGAGGACACTTGATGAGAATAAACTCAAATGCTTATATTTTATCCATGACCTTGGTTAAAGGTCAAATAAACTTTTTCAAGGTCATAACAAACATTTACTCTTTTAGAATTCACAGGATTTTGTCCTTAACTATTTATTCTTCACACAAATAGTACTTCTTATTTGAACTTTACATAGTAAGATAGATAACTCTTTTATTCTTGTTCTCTGTTTCCTTCTTTTTTTTTTCTTAGTAGCATTACATATCAGTAGTTTCATGTTGTTGTCATTTTCTATTAAAAGAAATTATAGTCCAGTCAATCTAGCATTTCAAATAGAACTAATTGCAACAGAAGGTTTTTTCACTGCAATCGTCAGTTCTAAGGATGATTAATATCATATAAAAAATCGGACAAAATCGGACAATGGGAAATTTAGTTTTTTGGTCGACAAAATGTCGAAAAAAATTAAGACTTTTTCATTGTACCAATGGCGCACCATACGTAAACTTTTTTGTAGTAATGCCAAGCCCGAATATATTTACGACCTTTATTTTATCCAATGACATGACAATTTAGGGTAAGTAATGAATTAAAAACATGTCTCTTTAGACATGCAAATAAGTTGCATTCTTGTGTTGTCAATTGTCACCGGATTATAGACTACGCGTAGTCATATTTACCGATTTCAGGTCGAATTTCCTCTGATGTAAAATACGAAAGTTAATTTGTAATATCATAGAATTGAGTGACCGGATGACCAGTAAAGACATAAATAAGGTCATAGAATATTTCTAAAATCAATATCTTCAAATAAAAAATGTTTTGGGTGCTAATAAAGGGACTCCCTTCATGACGAACTTTTAATGTACGGAAAGCCGTTTGGTTTGTAATATAGTGCTATAATGCTATAGGTTATGTATGTAATCGCATTTTTTATATAGATTATAGTATAAATGTTTTGGAGGCTAATAAAGGGACTCCCTTTACGACGAAATTTTAATGTATGGAAAGCTGTAAAGGTTATAATTCATTGTTTTGTAATATTTTGCTATAATGCTATATGTTATGTATATAATCGTATTTTAATTTTGATTATAGTATGATTTCATTTTATTTCATCGATTTGTTTTCATTCTATATTTTATTACGATTCAGTTTTTACTTTATTTCATTGATGAATTCGTTGAATTGATTCTGCACATGAACTCGAGAGGATTTTCTTTCCAAAAGTACATTTTTTGTGATCCAGTGGATGCTCTTGGAGGTATGTAATGTCAAATGTGTCAGAGGTAAGAAGAATAGACAGGGAATGAAGAAAATGTGCAAAGAGGCTCTGTTTTTCTTTCGTTGAATATTTTAAGTTGATTCATTTCATTTATTTTGTTTACAACAATTTGAGTTTATTTGACAAAATTCTATTTTGTTACAACAATTTAAGTTAATTTGACCCAGTCTTGTTTCTGTTTAATTATTAAGAATGTATAAAAATAATTTTTGATACATCTACATTTCATTGTTCTTATATTGATGTTATCTTATTTACAGATGGATTGCTGTCCAATATGCCAAGAAAATATTGCATGCAAACCCAGTGTGAAGATCCTTCAGAAAGGCGCAGATGGTATAAACAACGCATCATTAATTCGAGGTGATGAAATAAGAGTGAGTGCTGGTGATGCTGTCCATCAACAATGCAGGAATGATTACACAAATGCCAAAGAACTCAAGAACATTGAAGTCAGATTTGACGAGCTTACCCCTAGCAAGGGCCTGCGGTCTACAGATACATTTTGTTGGAAAGAACAGTGTCTGTTTTGCTGTGAATATGTGAAACTGAAGGATAAGAAACGCAGTGCGGATGTATTCCGTGTCTCAACTCTCGACTTTCAAGACAAGATTGTGGATATTTGTCATAAGAGAAACGACACTTGGGGATTGGAGGTACTATCTAGAGTTAGTGGTGTAAATGACTTGCCTGCAGCTGATGCATTGTACCACCAACATTGCAGCGTTAATTTTAGAACTGGAAGAAACATGCCAAAAACAGCATCGACTCCACAAGATAAAAAAAGATTTGGAAGGCCCAAAGAGAAACTCACAGAGGAAGGATTTTTGACTGCTATGGAATATTTGAAAGAAAACGACGATGGCCAACTTACAGTTCAAGATTTGGTTGGGAAGATGAGTGAAACCTGCGGCGAGGAAAAATCAGACAGCACAAAATATATGAAAACCAGAATCAAGGAACATTTTGATGATGAAGTAGTCATATCTTATGGCCCTGGAAAGCCTAACTTTGTCACCCTGAGGAGAAAAGCTATCTCCATTTTGGAAGAATTCCACAAAAAAGTCAATACAGATGTAGAAACAGAAAAAAGAAATATCATTGAAGCTGCAAAAGAATTGATAAAGTCGGACATAAAAGAGATAAACTGTTCCAGCAAAGATGAGTATCCAAGTTCCACGATAATCTCTTCCATGAATGAAAATGTTGAATTTATTCCGAGCAGTCTTTACATTCTGTTGGAAGGCTTGATAAGTGAGAAGGAGAAAAGTTTGAAGATCGCATCACTAGGGCAAACAATAATCCAAGCAGCAAGACCAAGATCTATCATCTGTCCACTCCAGTTAGGCCTTGGAGTACAACTGCACCACCATTTTGGTTCCAAGTTCTTGATTGATACCCTTAATAGGCTTGGATTTTGCTTGTCTTACAGCGAGGTGCAGACATTTGAACTATCAGCTTCTGTGGCTAAGGATCCTGACGTTCACACGTTGGCAGCGGACCAGTGAATTCAGTATGTTGCAGACAATATAGATCATAATGTAAGGACTCTTGATGGACTCGGAACATTCCATGGGATGGGCATGCTTTCAGGAATAACACCAGGAATATATCGGAACACTATTGTTAAAAGGAAAAAAGTTTCAGCTTCGGAGTTATTGGAAAAAGCCAAAGTAGATAAGAAATATATACATGACACAAGAGCTCTGCAAAGTCCTTTGGAATACACTGCAGTGAAGAACTTCAAAGTGCCGGATGTTTCTGTACATGCATCTCTTCTTTGCAGCTTGTTTTGGCCGAAGGAAGCTCTTGGATGGTCAGGCTTCTGTCATATAGTAGCAGATGGCAACTGTGCAGGGAAATCCAGTTTTAAGTTCTTACCTATGATTGATGTTAATCCAAGCAGCGCATCCTGCATCTACTCTACCCTTCTCTACATCTGCAAAGAAGCACATAAGTACAACGCTAATCCTATCTTAACATTTGATCAGCCCTTATACTGGAAGGCTCTTAATATTGTAGAGACTGAACCAAAGGAAAGCCAAATTAAGTCTGTAGTTCTACGTCTAGGGGGTTTCCATACTGAGATGAGTTTCATGGGGGCCATTGGTAATCTCATGGCAGCTGCAGGATCTGGACTGACTGAAGTTCTTCAGACTGTGTATGCAGAAAGTACCGTGACGCATTTGATGAGTGGAAAAGCCATCAGTAGGGCGATTAGAGGACACTTCCTATTATGCAATGCGTTGACTATTCTGATGTTGTCAGATATCTATCCGATGTCAATTTATTCTTTGTACAAGACAATTGATCGACAAAGGAATGACTTACAGGATTCCCAAGCATCAGATCAGATACCAGATCCAAAAAACGCACAAGCCAGTGATCAGTCCAACAGACCAGTTACACTTGATCCAGAAGTCGAACGCCTGTTCCATGACATTGTATCTGGGAAAATTTGTTTGAATGGCCTTCCTGACTCCGAGAAATTACGAGAAATTATGACAAAGATTTCGGAGTTTAAAGATTCTCTGTCAGACTGCAGAACTGCACAGTTATGGTTCATGTATATGGACATGGTTGAAATCCTGCGAATGTTCATCTTTTCAGAGAGGACAGGGAACTGGGAATTACACAAATGTTGTATTTCTGCAATGCTACCTTTCCTAGCAGCCTCTGGACACAATTTGTACGTGAAATCTGCTGCCATATATTTACAAAGGATGCAGGATCTCCCTTACTCAAATCCAAGTGTTGAGAGATTTTTCCAGGAAGGCCACCACGTTTTACGACGGAGCCAGAGGTTTTGGGCGGGGCTATCTCCAGATCTTGTAATTGAGCAGGTGCTCATAAGGAGTATAAAGACAACAGGAGGTCTAACAAGGGGACGTGGTATGACAGACGTTCAAAGAGCACAATGGGTCCTCTCGATACCACACTGTGCAAGAATTAATGAGGCAATGCAGGAAGTAACCTCTGTCAATTTCCATACCAGCGATCAGCACAAGGTGTTGGGTGACACAAGAAAGAAAAGAGATGACTCGGGCACACATGCCATGATTGAGTTTCTCAACCAAAGAAGTCCCTTTGCACAGGTAAAGGAACTGCGTAATATCGAGACAGGTGTATCAGGAGACGAAAGGGTAAATGCTGACAAAGCTTTTGATGTGGGAAAAGACATTTTGCAAAGTATGGAAGGAAAGAAAGTTTCTGAATACGTCTTTAAGAAGTCTCGACAGGTCATTACTCTTAGCTCAAAGAGTAGTGTGAAGTTGGATGATGATGAATTGAAAGTAGATCCACAACTTCTTTTCCAACGACTCTTGGCTGCCGCAGGAGGCCATTACCCAGACCTTACTGAAGTATTCAAGTTTGAATTGAGCAGCATTCCGACGTCTATGTTTGATACATCAGGAGTGATGAGACTTGCAGATAAGTCATCCCTTGCCGATTACTTGTGAAAACAACTGTCACCTTCCGAGATTAGTGATGACTCAACAGCTAGAAGTGTTGTGGATGGGGGATCTTTACTGCACAAGATTCCGTGGAATCGTGGTGATACCTTCCTGTCGATATGTCGCATGTATGTGGATTTCGTTGTTCGACGATATCCTTGTCCAACAGTTGTATTTGATGGCTATGAGGCAGGGCCAAGCACAAAAGACCATACCCATAGGAGAAGAACTCGTGGTATTACCGGGACAAGGGTAATATTTGGAGAATCCACGCCCTTTAGGAGCAAAAAAGATATATTCCTATCCAACAATCAAACAATCAAACAAGCAGGACTTCATCAAGATGCTAAGTTCCGAGTTACGAAAAGAGGGAATTGATGTACAGTAGGCTGAAGCAGATGCGGATGTTCTTATATCGAAAACAGCAATAGAGTTGTCCCGCAGTCAATCAACAACATTATTTGGCGAAGACACAGACCTATTGGTTCTTCTTTTGTTTCATGCAGACGAAAACTGTCAATTGCACCTTAGGTCAGACAAGTTGAACAACAATCAGAAAGTTTGGAATATTGCAGAGGCAAAACGCTCACTTGGTCCTAACTTATGTAATTTACTTCCAGTAATTCACGCACTGACTGGTTGCGACACTACTTCACGATTGTACAGTATTGGCAAGGGTCTGGCGATTAAAAAGATTTTGTCTTCAGAGAGTCTATGCAACTCTGCAAATGTTTTCCTTCAATGCAGTGTCCCGGAAGAAGAAATTATCAAAGCTGGAGAAGACATAGTTGCAGCGCTGTATGGTGGTGTACCTCATGAAGATTTAAACACCCTGCGCTATAGAAAGTTTGCATACAAGGTAGCCGCTAACACAACTAACCTTTTACAGGTCCAATCTCTTCCGCCAACTTCAGATGCGTTGGGTCATCATAGCAAACGTGCATACCTACAAGTTACAGACTGGACCTCAGATACTTCCCTGGATCCTGAAATGTGGGGTTGGAAGCTCTGCAGTGGACGACTGGAACCAATAAAATCAGTGAAACCAGTTTCGCCGTCGACCCTCTTGACCGTTATTCGGTGCAAATGCAAGAATGACTGTGACACCAGAAGATGTTCATGCAGGAAGCATGGCCTTGATTGCACTCTAGCTTGCAGTGAATGTCGAGGCCAAAGCTTCTCAAACTCACAATCCATCTTGGAAGATGAACCTCTAATTTGATTCTAGATCCACAAAGGATTTGTATCCTCAGATTTCGCAAACGGTACTATTAATTTCCATACTTTAGGGGGTGCTAAAACGTGTACAGTCAAACCTGCCTTATGTGACTTTGCAAGGGCCGACAAAAAATAGGTCACATAAGACAGGTGGTCACTGAATACAGGTTCAAGCTGATCTGACTTTGACAAACAAAATTTGCGTAGTGTAAGAGCAATACTATTAAATGAATCATTGCATATATCAATTCGTGTATTTATTGATTAATCGTATTACACATATAAAAACACATTACATTTAATTTATCACAGAAGATTTAATTATGAAAAACACTAATAAAGAGATTTTATGTAAAATATTATGTAGTTAGGGTCCTTTGCAACACTAAAAGTCGTAATATACAGGTTCAGAAGTCGGTAGGGGACAGAAAAATCTCGGTCGTTGTCGCGTTAGACAGGTTGTCGCTATATACAGGTTAATTTGATAGGAAAATTGCTCGGGAGGAATAAAAAAGGTCACTTAAAGCAGGAAGTCGCTAAAAAGAGGGTCACTTTAAGACAGGTTTGACTGTATAATGTAATAATCTCATCTTGGTGTAGCGAACTCAATTAGACCATTTTGCGAATTTAAACCTTTCTTTTTATATTTAAAAGTTGACATTAAATAGTACACACCATCTGATTTGAATAATAACATGTACATGATTTGCATTGGGAATGAAATAACTTATATCTAACTGATGATGTGCGTTGGAAGAACTTTGAATCGATTGAAATGATTGACTGACGTTTGGATGAACAGAAATTTGTTAACCCTCCCCCCCCCCTTTCCATCGAAGTTTCCATATTTATTAAGATCGTGTGACCATGAAAATGAACATGTATTTTATACAGTACTATACATTGTGTGAACAAATACAAAAAAAAATTGCACGTCAATTTGTGAATTTAACACCCCCCCCCCCCTTCCATCTCACTTCCCCTTCTAAATTTTTCTCTTCTGAAAATTTGTCCTTTTGATTACCATAAAAACATATATCTGATTTCAGAATCAATATTTTCTGTCGCACACTTAGTTCAAACAAACATGTATAAAGATTGCAACTTACAATTTATTGATAACAGACTCTCCCCCCTTTTTTCTCAATTTACTTTGGATCAGATGCATTTTACTTCAAACAAACTTCTTTTGTATATAAAATACTAGCATCAACGTTATATGTATTGAAAGCTCTTTAATTTTTTTTTTAAATCATGTAATTAATCATTTCTCATACATGTATCACCACTTTTTGGAGTTTCCCGCTCTTATTTCGACATTAAAGAGAGTCTCATTCTTGCGCATGCGCAGTGTTGAATTCTTGATTTTTACTATAAAGTGTTGAAACATCATAACTGATTTATTCTAGGTATAATAGATTTGATTTTTGATCAAATGTTAAACGTCTTTAAATTCAATAGCATCATTTAAAACCTGATAAATTTACAGCATGGACCAGACATGCACGTTTCGGGTACTAAACCCTCGTCAGTGATCCTCAGTCTAAACAATGTAATATGACCAAAAAGTATGAAAACTATTATGTCAAAAATGTACCAAAAGACGTAGCAGAATGGGTGGGATATGATGCCACAGGACCCACGTTTTTAGAAATTTCAAGAAATTTTGTAACAGAAAATTTCAAATGCGTTGAAGAGACAAACGATCAACAGAAGTTGATCGAACTTGGCTACATGTGCCCTCGGGGACTCTTGGTCCACCAGCAGTGACACTCACCAAGTAGTTCAAATGTTAAACGTCTTTAAATTCAATAGCATCATTTAAAACCTGATAAATTTACAGCATGGACCAGGCATGTACGAAATGTACGAAAAATTAGTCATTTTCGTTTTTTCTCATTTTCAGCGATTTTCTTGCATAAAATCAACTTTTTGCCCCAAATTCACCACTTTCCCATCGTCTTTGTGTGTCCGATTTTTTTGTGGTGATGGAATGGATATTCAAGAAGCGAAAACCATTGAAAAACTTCTGTTGCAATTAGTTCCCTTTCCGGTCATATTTGGGGCTAGATTGACTGGACTATTATCTCATTGCAAAATCGTTGTGCAATTCTGTTTTGAGAAAGTAATTATAAAGGATTAGATATTGAATGAGCATGGAGTTTAAAGCTTTCGTAAACATGACAGGTATTTATTATTTTTTCTTCTATTTTGTTGATAGATTAATAAGAGTCCCAAATTAGACATAAGCTCTTTTGACTCATTTGCTGTAGTTAAAATTGTACTAAAGCAACTATTCTTTTTCTATCTTCTTTATTCGGATTTTAGCACTTCAGTTCCGAGGAAGGTCTACTAAAGGAGGAATCCGTCTGTTGCTTGCAACAGTAGCCATCTAGTTATTATTATTATTATTATTACCCCCAAGCCATTCTAGAGACTTTACAACAAAGTACCGCATCATAGGATAAAACGGAAAGTATCATGAGAAAGAGCAAATAAAGATATACATTTAAATTTTTTTCTTTTCGAAAAGTTCATATTTGCCCCCGCTAGATGTCATCAAAGGCAAACATTTTAAAACCTTATAACTCCTAAAGTAACCGTACGATTTGAACGAAATTTGTTTTATATTGATCTTTGGGAAATTTGCAAACTTTTATACGCTTACATGTTCGATAAAATATTTACGGTTTTCGTGTTATTTTGAGTTGAAAATGGAACTTTAAATTGGCACAGTGCCAATTTCTACAGTTTTAGAGATTTTGAGTTGAAACTTGGATGGTAGGTTACTAATAGGTAGTCATTGATGATGACCTAGTTTCAAGGTCACATTGGGATTCTCAAGTTTACAACAAACTTTTGCCTATATAACAAAGACTATTTGACCTTGACAGTTCAAACTTCATAAATACAATCATTGAGCCAAGCCCTTTCACCTTGACCTTGGCCAAAGGTCAAATTTTCATTCTCAAGGTCACAACAAACTTTTGACTATAGAACAAAGACCATTTGACCTTGAGAGTTCAAACTTGGCGCAAATATTCCTTGCATCAAGTCCTTTCACCTTGATCTTGACCCAAGGTCATTTGTTCAATTTCAAGGTCACAACATACTTTTGTCGATAAAATATTGAGCTTTGATTAGATGAAGAGGACTCTTGATGAGAATAAACTCAAATGCTTATCTTTTATCCATGACCTTGGTTAAAGATCAAATAAACTTTTTCAAGGTCATAACAAACATTTACTCTTGTAGAATTCACAGGATTTTGTCCTTAACTATTTTTTCTTCACACAAGTAGTACTTCTTATTTAAACTTTACATAGTAAGATAGATAACTCTTTTATTCTTATAGCATTACATATCAGTAGTTTCATGTTGTTGTTGTCATTTTCTATTAATAGAAAATATCTCATTGCAAAATCGTTGTGCAATTCTGTTTTGAGAAAGTAATTGTAAAGGATTAGATATTGAATGAGCATGGAGTTTAAAGCTTTCGTAAATATGAAAGGTATTTATTATTTTTTTCTTCTATTTTGTTGATAGATTAATAAGAGTCCCAAATTAGACATAAGCTCTTTTGACTCATTTGCTGAAGTTAATATGGTACTAAAGCAACTATTTGTTTTTCCATCTTCTTTTTTCGGATTTTAGCACTTCAGTTCCGAGGAAGGTCTAATAAAGGAGGAATCCGTCTGTTGCTTGCAACAGTAGCCATCTAGTTATTATCATTATTTTTATTCTTACCCCCCTCATCAATTCCAGAGACTTTATTCAAAGATATTTTAATACAGAGCAAAAGGGATGGTACCGTTAGAAAGAGCATACCGAGATCTTCTTTAACTATTTTTTGTTTGTCGATAAGCTCCCCAATGCCCCCGCTAGAGGTCATCAAATGTCAAATCTTTAAACACTTATAACTCCTTAACTAACGGTACGATTTGAAAGAAATTTGCTTTAAAATGTTCTTTGCGACAATTGTAAACTTTTATACGCTTACATGCTCGATAAAATATTTACGGTTTTCGAGCTATTCCGAGTTGAAAATGGAACTTTAAATTGGCATAGTGCCAATTTCTACAGTTTTTGAGATTTTGAGTTGAAACTTTGAAAGTAGGTTACTTATAGGTAGTCATCTAATGTTGACCTACTTTCAAGGTCAAATTTTCATTCTCAAGGTCACAACAAACTTTTGCCTATAGAATAAAAACTATTTGACCTTCAGAGTTCAAACTTCATTCATATTATCGTTAAACCAAGCTCTTGCACCCTGACCTTAACCCAAGGTCAAATTCTGATTCTTAAGGTCACAAGAATTTTTTGCCTTTAGAACAAAGACTATTTGACCTTTAGAATTCAAACTTCATACATATAATTGTTCAGTCAAGCTGTTTCACCTTGACCCAAGGTCAAATTCTTATTCTCAAGGTCACAGCAAACTTTTGCCTATAGAACAAAGACTATTAGACCTTTATAGTTCATATTTCATACATATAATGCTTTGGCTCAGCTCTTTCACTTTGACCTTGACCCAAGGTTATTTGTTCGATTTCAAGGTCATAACAGACTTTCTTTGATTAGATATTGACCTTTGCTCAGATTAAAATCAATCGTGATGAGAATAATCACAATACTTTTTTTTTCATCCAAGACATTGGTTCAAGGTCAAATAATAATTCTCAATGTCACAATAAGCATTTACTCTTGTAGAATTCACACTTTTTCTCCTATACTATTATTCTTTACACAAGTAGTCCTTCTTATTTGAACTTAAGGAGGGATTCAACACCAAGATGGCGGCGACATTATTTGTTTTTCTCACTTCCTAGGAAAAGTACAGTCCTTACTTCCTTAAAACATTTGATACACTGATTGATATACATATTTTAGTATCCTGATGAAGTTTGAATAATTTCCGACGTAATTTGAAGAAATTATAGCGTTTTTCAAAATTATGGATTTTGGGAGTTTTATCCATGAATCAACCACGACGTCATTTCGACGTTATCGGGGGAAAATGGCGTCACAAACGATCGCATTCAAAATGCAATTAAAACATGAATACAAAACGTATTGCATTGAAACTTTACATGTAGAAAATAGTAAATTCAATTTTTATTTTTGTGTATTCGTTGACAAATTTACATAACAAGGAAGCGGATGTCACTTCATTGAAAATGGACCAATTTGGAAGAAAAAATTGGAAAATAAAAAGCTTCGTAAAAATTTATCCCAAATTCAATTTTTCTCATTTAATCATGAAATCATCTCTGTACATTGTTGATCATTCTTTTAGTTTTTGAAAAGGATTGATCCACAGGATTTCTAATAATCACCTATTAACTAGAGTCAATTGGC
This sequence comes from Pinctada fucata, assembly GCA_028142955.1. Classification (NCBI taxonomy): domain Eukaryota; kingdom Metazoa; phylum Mollusca; class Bivalvia; order Pterioida; family Pteriidae; genus Pinctada; species Pinctada fucata. The sequence continues at coordinate 20,666,925 of AP027109.1, forward strand.
TCGAAATTGCAATTTTTTGAGCGACTGTGTCATCTATTATTCCAGTATCCTGCCTTTGTTTATAACACAATTCATTTAATCTTTTCCTCATGTAAGAGCAATACATTTATGAATATTTTGGAAGTTAAATCAAAATTAATTTCCATTAGCATTAAGAGAACCGGAATGACACTTTTAATATTATGACGTCATCAAGAAATTCACGGATACGTTGAAAAATGCATATTTCAAAGTCTCATAGAAATTTTTCCTGTGGATAGAATCAAATGTAAGTTTGTATGATGAAGGACAGACTAGAAATGAATAATTTCAGAAATTTTGAGAAAAAATGAATTTGGCGTCAAAGTGTTCAATACCTCCTTAACATAGTATAAGAAAGATAACTCTTTTCTTCTTGTTCTCTGTTTCTTTTTTTTCTTAGTAGCATTACATATCTGTACTTTCATGTTGTTGTCATTTTCTATTAATAGAAATCATCTCATTGCAAAATCATTGTGCAATTCTGTTTTGAGAAAGTAATTGTAAAGGATCTGATATTGATAGAGCATGGAATTTAAAGCTTTCGTAAAAATAAAAGGTACAATAATTTATTATTGTTTTCTTCTATTTTGTTGATCAATAAATAAGAGTCCCAAATTAGACATAAGCTCTTTTGACTCATTTGCTGAAGTGAATAAGGTACTAAAGCAACTATTTGTTTTTCCATCTTCTTTATTCTGATTTTAGCACTTCAGTTCCGAGGAAGGTTTAATAAAGGAGGAATCCGTCTGTTGCTTGCAACAGTAGCCATCTAGTTCTTATTCTTCTTCTTCTTCTTATTATTATTATTATTTTTATTCTTACCCCCTCATCATTTCCAGTCATTTTATTCAAAGGTCTTTTAACACAGAGCGAAATAGATGGTACCATCAGAAAGAGCAAATCAAAATCTTCTTTAACTATTTTTTGTTTGTCGATAAGCTCATCAATGCCCCCGCTGGACGTCGTCAAAGGTTAAATCTTTAAACACTTATAACTCCTAAACTAACCGTACGATTTGAACGAAATTTGTTTAAAAATGTTCTTTGGGAAAATTGTAAACTTTTATACGCTTACATGCTCGATAAAATATTTACGGTTTTCGCGGTATTCCGGGTTGAAAATGGAACTTTTAATTGGCACAGTGCCAATTTCTACAGTTTTTGAGATTTTGAGTTGAAACTTGAATGGTAGGTTACTTATAGGGAGTGATTTAATGTTGACCTACCTTGTTTCAAGATCAAATTTTGCTTCTCAAGGTCACAACAAACTTTTGCCTATAAAACAAAGACGATTTGACCTTGAGAGCTGAAATTTCATACATATAATCGTTGAGCCAAGCCCTTTCACCTTGACCTTGCCCCAAGGTCAAATTCTCCTTCTCAAGGTCACAACAAACTTTTGCCTGTAAAACAAGGACTGTTTGACGTTGAGAGTTCAAACTTTACACAAATATTCCTTGCATCAAGTCCTCTCACCTTGACCTTGACCCACGGTCATTTGTTCGATTTCGAGGTCACAGCATACTTTGGTTGATAAAATACTGAACTTTGATCAGTTTAAGATAATTTTTTGAGAATAGCCTCCAACACTTATCTTTTATCTGTGACATTGGTTCAAGGTTTCTGTTCTCTGTTTCCTTTTTTTCTTAGTAGCATTACATGCTGTTGTCATTTTTTATTAATAGAAATTTTCTCATTGCCAAATCATTGCGCAATTCTGTTTTGAGGTAGTAATTCTAAAGGATTTAAAATTGATAAATCATGGAGTCTAAAGCTTTCGTAAACATGGAAGGTATTTATTACCTTTTTCTTCTATTTTGTTGATAAATAAATAAGAGTCCCAAGTTAGACATAATCTCTTTTGATTTATTTGTTGAAGTGAATAAGGTACTAAAGCATCTATTCTTTTTTCCATCTTTTTTATTCGGATTTTAACACTTCAGTTCCGATTATTGTCTAATAAAGGAGGAATCCGTCTGTTGCTTGCAACAGTAGCCATCAAGTTATTATTATTATTCTTACCCCCAGATCGTTCAAGTCACTGTACAAAAAAGTACCACTTCTTATGATAAAACGATCAGTAACATGTGAAAGAGCATATTAAGATCTTGAGGTAAAAAATTTTTGTCGTCGAAAAGTTCACATATGCCCCCGCTAGAGGTCATCAAAGGTCAAATCTTTAAACTCTTATAACTCCTTAACTAACCGTACGATTTGAACGAAGTTTGTTTTAAAATGTTCTACGGGAAATTTGTAAACTTTTATTCGCTTACATGCTCGATAAAATATTAACGGTTTTCGCGCTATTCCGAGTTGAAAATCGACTTTTAAATTGGCACAGTTCCAATTTCTACAGTTTTTGAGATTTTGAGTTGAAATTTGGATGGTAGGTTACTTATAGGTAGTCATTTAATTTTGACCTACTTTCAAGGTCAAATTTTGATTCTCAAGGTCACAACGAATTTTTGCCTATAGAACAAAGACTATTTGACCTTCAGAGTTCGAACTCCATACATATCATCGTTAAGCCAAGCTCTTTCACCTTGACCTTGACCAAAGGTCAAATTTTGATTCTCAAGGTCACAACAAATTTTTGCCTATAGAACAAAGACTATCTGACCTTCAGAGTTCAAACTCCATACATACTATCGTTAAGCCAAGCTCTTTCACCTCGACCTTGACCCAAGGTCAAATTTTGATTCTCAAGGTCACAACATACTTTTGTCAATAGAACAAAGACTATTTTACCTTCAGAGTTAAAACTTCATACATACTATTGTTAAGTCAAGCTGTTTCACCTTGACCTTAACCCAAGGTCAAATTTTTATTCTCAAGGTCACAACAAACTTTTGCCTATAAAATAAATACAATTTTACCTCTAGAGTTCAACTTCATACATATTTTCGTTGAGCTACGCTCTTTCACCTTGACCTTGACCCTAGGTCAAATTTTAATTCTCAAGGTCACAACAAACTTTTGCCTGTAAGACAAAGACTATTTGACCTTGGGAATTCAAACTTTACACAAAAATTCCTTGCATCGAGCCCTTTCATCTTGACCTTGACCCAAGGTTATTTGTTCGATTGCAAGTTCACAACAGACTTTGGTTGATTAGATAATGAGCTTTGATCAGATTAAGATCAATCGTGATGAGAATAACCTACAATACTTATATTTTATCCGTATCCTTGGTTAAAGATAGAATATTCATTCTCAAGGTCAGAACACACATTAACTCTTGAAGAATTCACAGTTTTTGTCCTATACTATTTATTCTTCATATAAGTTGTCCTTCTTACTTGTATATGAACTTAAGATGGTTTCAGAAATATAACTCTTTTATCCTTGTTCGCTTCTTCTTTCTTTTTCTTAGAAGAAATACTTATCTGTACTTTCATGCTGTTGTCATTTTCTATTAATAGAGATTTTGTCATTGCAAATTGATTGTGCAATTCTGTTTCGAGATAGAAATTTTAAAGGATTTATTATTGATATATCATGGTGATTTCAAGATTTCGTGAACATGAAAGGTATGTATAATTGTTTTTTTCTATTTTGTTGATAAATAGATAAGAGTCCCAGGTTAGACAAAAGCTCTTTTGACTCATTTGCTGAAGTGAATAAGGTGCTAAAGCAACTAATCTTTTTTTCCATCTTATTTATTCGGATTTTAACACTTCAGTTCCGAGGAAGGTCTAATAAAGGAGGAATCCGTCTGTTGCTTGCAATAGTAGCCATCTAGTTGTATTGTCTTTTCTTTATTAAGGATTCCGACTTCCGTCGGAATCCTTTCTGTTATTCTATTGTCTTTTCTTTATTCTTATTATTCTTATTATTATTCTTACCCCAACCGTTCCAGACACTTTACAAAAAAGTACCTCAATATATGATAAAGTGGACAACACCATGTGAAAGAGCATATGAAGATCTCAATTCAAATTTTTTTTCTTGTCGAAAAGTTAACATATGACCCCGCTAGAGGTCATCAAAGGTCAAATCTTTAGACTCATATAACTCCTAAAGTAACCGTGCGATTTGAACGAAAGTTGTTTCATATTTTACTTTTGGAAATTTGCTAACTTTTATACGCTTACATGCTCGATGAAATATTTACGGTTTTCGTGCTATTACGAGTTGAAAATGGAATTTTAAATTGGCACAGTGCCAATTTCTACAGTTTTGAGATTTTGAGTTGAAACTTTGATGTTAGGTTTCTTATAGGTAGTCATCTAATGTTGACCTAGTTTCAAGGTCAAATTTTGATTCTGAAGGTCACAACAAACTTTTGCCTATAGGACAAAGACGGTTTGACCTAGAGAGTTCAAACTTCATACATATAACAGTTGAGACAAGCCCTTTCACCTTGGCCTTGACCCAAGGTCAAATTCTCCTTCTCAAGGTCACAACAAATTATTGCCTGTAGAACAAAGACTGTTTGACGTTGAGAGTTCAACGTTACACAAATACTCCTTGCATCAAGCCCTCTGACCTTGACCCGAGGTCATTCGTTCGATTTCAAGGTCACAACTACTTTGGTTGATAAAATATTTAATTTTGATCAGTTTAAGATCAATTTTGATGAAAATAAAATGTTATGATCGCTGAGCGATATAGTCCCCTACCGGCGGCATATATTTATGTCCTGCAACTTTGCCTATGAATTACTCTTCAATTAAATATGTATGAGTTTTAATTAAACTTACTGTCTGTGCAGCTCAGTTCTGAGGTTTTATCTGCTTTAGCTTTATTGATTCGAAAAAGAGGTCTAGCATGATGATCTATAACTATCCAAGACTAAGGTGAGTATCAAATTTCACCTGCATATCTCTATTTGTTGCAAAAAAGTCTGGAAAACTGAAAAAACTGAATTGTGCAAGTCATCAAGGGGCATAACTCCTTGAAAAATAGGCCAAGCATGACAAAAGTTGAACTTGCTCTGTAACTATCGAAGACTAAGCTGAGTATCACAATTTACCTGAATACAGTATCTGTATTTGTTGCAGAAAGAAGTCTGGAAAACTGACAAAAACTGAACTTCCAAAGTCATCAAGGGGCATAACTCCTCAAAAATGGGTCAAGCGTGACAAAAGTCAAACTTGCTCTGTAACTATCCAAGACCAAGCTGTGTATCAAATTTCATCTGAATATCTCCATCTGTTGCAGAACATAAGTCCGGAAAACTGACAAAAACTGAATTTTCCAAGTCATAAAGGGGCTTAACTCCTCGAAAAATAGGTCAAGCGTGACAAAAGTCAAACTCGATCTGTAACTATCCAAGACCAAGCTGTGTATCAAATTTCATCTGAATATCTCCATCCGTTGCAGAAAAAAGTCCGGAAAACTGACAAAAAGTTAATTTCCCAAGTCATCAAGGGGCATAACTCCTAAAAAAATGGGTCAAGTGTGACAAAATCAAACTTGCTCTGTAACTATCCAAGACCAAGCTGTGTATCAAATTTCATCTGAATATCTCCATCTGTTGCAGAAAAAAGTCCGGAAAACTGACAAAAACTGAATTTTCCAAGTCATCAAGGGGCATAACTCCTCGAAAAATAGGTCAAGCGTGACGAAAGTCGAACTTGCTCTGTAACTATCCAGGACCAAGCTGTGTATCAAATTTCATCTTGATATCTCCATCCGTTGCAGAAAAAAGTCTGGAAAACTGATATTCGGACAGACAGACGGACAGACGGACAGACAGACCGAGAGGAAACTAAGAGTCCCCTTCGGCGTTGCCGGTAGGGGACTAATAACCTCCAATACTTATCTTTTATCTGTGACCTTCGTTCAAGGTCAAATAATCATTCTCAATGTCATAACAAACATTTACTCCTGTAGAATTCACAGCTCTGGTCCTATACTATTTATTCTTCACACAAATAGTCCTTCTTATTTGAACTTAACATAGTCCAAGAAAGAGAACTCTTTTATTCTTGTTTTCTGTTTCTCTTTTTTCATTAGTAGCATTACATATCTGTACTTTCATGTTGTCGTCATTTTCTATAAATAGAAATCATAAATCTCATTGCAATATCATTGTGCAATTCTGTTTTGAGAAAGTAATTGTAAAGGATTTGATATTGATAGAGCATGGAAATTAAAGCTTTCGTAAACATGAAAGGTATTTATTATTTTTTAATTCTATTTTGTTGATAAATAAATAAGAGTCCCAAATTAGACATAAGCTCTTTTGATTCATTTGTTGATGTGAATAAGGTACTAAAGCAACTATTTTACTCGGATTTTAACACTTCAGTTCCGAGGAAGATCTAATAAAGGAGGAATCCGTCTGTTGCTTGCAACAGTAGCCATCTAGTTCTTATTATTATTATTATTATTATTACCCCCAAGCCAATCCAGAGACGTTACAACAAAGTACCGCATCATATGATAAAATGGAAAGTATCATGTGAAAGAGCAAATAAAGATCCTCATTTGAAATTTTTTTCTTGTCGAAAAATTCACATATGCCCCCGCTAGAGGTCATCAAAGGTCAAATCTTTTTAAAAACCTTATAACTCCTAAACTAACCGTGCGATTTGAATGAAATTTCTTTTATATTGTTCTATGGGAAATTTGCAAACTTTTATACGCTGACATGCTCGATGAAATATTTACGGTTTTTGTGCTATTTTGAGTTGAAAATGGAACTTTAAATTGGCACAGTGCCAATTTCTACAGTTTTTGAGATTTTGAGTTGAAACTTGGATACTAGCTCAGGTTACTTATAGATAGTCATTGATGATGACCTACTTTCAACGTCAAATTAACATTCTCAAGGTCACAACAAACTTTTGCCTATAGAACAAAGACTATTTGACCTTAACAGTTCAGACTTCATACAATCATTGAGCCAAGCCCTTTCACCTTGACCTTGACCAAAGGTCAAATTCTGATTCTCAAGGTCACAACAAAATTTTTCCTATAGAACAAACACCAAAAGTAATTAAAGTAACCTTGAGAGTTCAAACTTGACGCAAATATTCCTTGCATCAAGTCCTTTCATCTTAACCTTGACCCAAGATCATATGTCCGATTTCAAGGTCAAAACAGACTTTTGTTGATAAAATATTGAGCTTTGAATAGATGAAAAGAAATCTTGATGAGAATAAAGTAAAATGCTTATCTTTCATCCATGACCTTGGTTCAAGGTCAAATAAACTTTTTCAAGGTTATAACAAACATCTACAGTTGTAGGATTGATAGGATTTTGTTCTTAAATATTTATTCTTCACACAAGTAGTACTTCTTATTTGAACTTTACATAGTAAGATAGATAACTCTTTTATTCTTGTTCTCTGTTTCCTTTTTTTTTTATCTTAGTAGCATTACTTGTCTGTACTTTCATGCTGTTGTCATTCTCTATTTATAGAAATAGTAATTTAAAAGGATTCAAAATGGATAGAATAGATCTAGGAGTTAAAAGCCTTCCTAAACTTGAAAGGTATTTATCGTCTTTTTCTTCTTCTTTGTCCATAAATAGACAAGAGTCCCAAGTTAGACATAAGCTCTTTTGACTCATTTGCTGAAGTGAATAAGGTACTAAAGCAACTATTTTTTTCCCATCTTCTTTATTCGGATTTTAGTACTTCAGTCCGAGGAAGGTCTAATAAAGGAGGAATCCGTCTGTTGCTCGCAATAGTAGCCATCTAGTTATTATTATTATTCTTACCCCCAGATCGTTCCAGAGTCTGTTAAAAAAAGTACCACTTCTTATGATAAAATGAAAAGTATCATGTTAAAGAGCATATAAAGATCTTGAGGTAAAAAAATTTTGTCGTCGAAAAGTTCACATATGCCCCGCTAGAGATCATCAAATGTCAAATCTTTAAACACTTATAACTCCCAAACTAACCGTACGATTTGAACGAAATTTGTTATAAAATGTTCTTTGGGAAATTTGTAAACTTTTATAGGCTTACATGCTCGATAAAATATTTACAGTTTTCGCGTTATTCCAAGTTGAAAATGGAACTTTAAATTGGCACAGTGCCAATTTCTCCAGTTTTTGAGATTTTGAGTTGAAACTTTGATACTAGCTCAGGTTACTTATAGGTAGTCATTTAATGTTGACCTACTTTCAACGTCAAATTTTGATTCTCAAGGTCACAACAAACTTTTGCCTATTGAACAAAGACTATTTGACCTTCAGAGTTCAAACCTCATACATATATCGTTAAACCAAGCTCTTTCACCTTGACCTTGACCCAAGGTCCAATTCTGATTCTAAAGGTCACAACAATCTTTTGCCTATAGAACAAAGACTATTAGACCTTCAGAGTATAAACTTCATACATAATATTATTAAACCAACCTCTTCAACCTTGACCTTGACCCAAGGTCAAATTCTCATTCTCAAGGTAACAACAAAACTTTTGCCTATAGAACAAAGACTATACGACCTTCAGAGTTTAAATTTCATACATATGATTGTTCGGTCGTGGTCTTTCACTCTGACCTTGACCCAAGGTTAAATTCTCATTTTCAAGGTCACAGCAACTTTTGCCTACAAAACAAAGAATATTTGACCTTCAGAGTTCATACTTTATACATATAATGCTTGGGCCCAATTCTTTCACCATGACCTTGACCCAAGGTCAAATTCTCATTCTCAAGGTCACAACAAACTTTAGTCTATAAATAAAGACTGTTTGACCTTGAGAGTTCAAACTTTACACAAATATTCTTCCATCAAACCCTTTCACCATGACCTTGACCCAAGGTCATTTCTTCCATTTCATGGTCACAAATGACTTTTAGTTGATTAGATATTTAACTTTGCTCAGATTCAGATCAATCGTGATGAGAATAATCACAATACTTATTTTTCATCCATGACATTGGTTAAAGGCCAAATAATTATTCTCAGGGTCATAACAATCATTTACACTTGTGGAATTCACGCTTTTTGTCCTATACTATTTATTCTTCACACAAGTAGTCTTTCTTATTTGAACTAAAGATAGTATAAGAAAGATAACCCTTTTATTCTTGTTCTCTGTTTCTTTTATTTTCTTAGTAGCATTACATACCTGTACTTTCATGTTGTTGTCATTTTCTATTAATAGAAATTATCTCATTGCAAATTCATTGTGCAATTCTGTTTTGAGAAAGTAATTGTAAAGAATTTTGATATTGATAGAGCATGGAGTTTAACTCTTTCGAAAACATGAAAGGTATTTCTCATTTTTCCCTCTATTTTGTGGGTAAATAAATAAGAGTCCCAAGTTAGATATAAGCTCTTTTGACTCATTCGCTGAAGTGAATAAGGTACTAAAGCAATTATTCATTTTTCCATCTTCTTTATTCGGATTTCAACAATTCAGTTCCGAGGAAGGTCTAATAAAGGAGGAATCCGTCTGTTGCTTGTAACAGTAGCCATCTAGTATATTTAATATTTTTACTCCAGATAGTCACTACAAAAGAAATAACTATTATAATTTAATGTGCCCATGATCCATGACAGTTGAAATTTAAATTCCTATATCATGAAGAAAAAAATTAATTGACAAATTAATCCTCTGCAACAATTCACAAAATTTTTATTATATTATCTCACTATATCTGCCATTGCCCAATAAGATTCACAGTCATTAGGCCCAATTTCTAAAATGTTGACAGGTCTTGAACTCTTCCATCTTCTGTGAATAATCCATTTGTATGGTATTTTTGCACACTCACAATTCACAAAGAAGAATATGATGACAATATGCCCAATCTTCAATTTTCGATGTAGGATATTATATGATATCAATATACTATAGTACACGATTTCCAATCAATAATTCCTTTTTACATGATTGTCGTAATGCATGCCTTCCATATAATAAGCCACTGGTTGAGTTTCAGACTGCAAGATTTCTTCTAACAAGTTTGACCTGAAAAAATAAAACATTTTCAATTAGTTTTAAGTCATTCATTTATTCACTCATTCATTTATTTATTTCTTTACTTTGATACAATTTCACTAATGCACAGTCATATACTGAAAAATTCAAAAGGATTCATCAATTGTACTTTAATTGTATAAATCCTTTAAAACTATTTGTTTGTATATGTTATATCACTGGAAAAAATAGTATTGATAAATTCAACACTCAACAAATGGAATTCATGGAAAATTATTTTCAATGACTAGAACTACAATATAATCAAATTACATTATGATTTATTTTCTATCTAGAAATTCATAGTTTAAATTACCCATGTTGCATTTTATATGTTTATGTGTGAATGTAAATGTGAGTAACCCCCCACCCCCATCAGCCTCTTTCCTCTTTTCACTTTATATTCTAAATAAAAAACTACATTTATAATAACATGTATACTTGTGAATGCCAAAGTTTAAATTTTAAAAATTAAAAAAATGACTTGGGGGCCCAATGAGGTGGGGGGAGGTGGGGGATAGGCTTGGTTGGTCAAAATAAAGGCTCATAAATTAACTTAATAAACTGATCAGTTCAGTGATTGAAAATTATTACAAATCTTGGTAGTATTAAGTATAGTATGTGTATGTGTGTGTGAGATAGAGAACGAGGAGAGAGAGAGAGCGAATATTTGTTTACAAATTTGTTTATATACCTTGAGCTTGACGAAAAAGTCGTTGTTTTCAATAATTCCTAGATTAATTTCGTCATCGAGGCATCGGCCTAGGATCCATTTCACTATAAAACAAACAGCTGAACTGAAGAAAGCACATGTATATTATGAAGTACACAAGTCGTACCATGTGTTTACATCACACCGACACTGGCACTGCAGTCGGGTTGGACAAAAACAGCTTTAAACCTTCATTAATCTCCTCTTAATTGCAAATCCAAGGTTAGAAATGAGTTCACGAGATAAAAATCATCCAACAGTTATGCTTTTTTATACACAATATACTTTAAACTCCGAATAAGTTATTCATTCATGTTTACAATGTGACATTGGGTGCAAAATCGTGATTCTGCGCATGTCGAAACGAAGCTAACACCAGCTGATTTCAAACGGGAATTATTTCAATATATGAAAAAGTGGTTCTGTATTTTTTTGATATTTGAAAGATGCCGATGTGAATGTCATTTTTTTAAAATATTATCAAAATCTCTGAGGGACCATGTTTTTGTACCTCTTTTTTATTTTCCACTTTTTGGGGCATTTTTTCCCGGGAAAATTTAGCCAAATTCAATCATCGATTTAGTAATTGAAATGTCAGGTTTGTCTAAAATAAACTATCTGAGGGTAAAATTTAAAGCTAAAAGAAAAAGTTCGACGATATTTTATTTGCTGAACCAAAAAATTGTGCTGTGTAGAGCTTTCGGAAAAGGACCAAAATTCGGAGGCGTCCATATTTTCTCCGACGAGAAAGAGTGCGTCATGCGTTCGCGGACTCACATTTTACTTTTTACCGTCGCACGTGCAAATCCGGCTTGGCCGTCCTACTGATAACAAATCCGACATTTGACAGCTTTGGTTGCACTCCACCATTATTTTGACATTTCGCGTTATCGCAGACCCCCACCTCTTATATTACTCATTATGGACAACCTAATGTGATGTCGTACTAAGTATTTGGTATCAATAGATTCAGAAAATTTAAAATTTTTAATTTATAGACAATTTAACAATAAAATTTAATATAGGAACCACATTACCTGTGCTGAAATGGCATGAAAATGGGTTGAAATTTCATGCAAAAAGTACCATATTAGCCAATGTTTTGGGCAATTTTTCATCAAGTTGCTTGATTTTTTCCAGAAATTTCAATTCATAGTTTGAAAGATATATTCTTACTCTAAATCATATGGAAAAATCAGAGGGGCGGTACGGCTAGTTCTCGCGAAATCACTGTCGAACCGACTTGAATGATTTTTGGCGCGGGGAAATTCCGCCAAAATTCACATGGTCCCTCGCACGTTGTAATGTTTATATAGGATACGAAACTAAGGATTCAAAAATGTTCAGTGTCCTGTTACAAACATATTACCGAATACTTTTCAACCATTTCATTACTTTTCACCCTTGCTTTATATAAGCTGTCTTATTCAGGGGTATATGCCCTAATAGCCTTTTACGTTAATATTCACTACCCCTAATTTTATACGAAATGGTGGAGTGCCACCATAAGGGGAATTTTTTCCCGTCAAAGGTGTAAATTTGTGTTTGTTTGAAAATTTAAGTTTTTTCGCATCTAACGGTACCATAGTTATAGCGCTACGCCTTATACTTTTGTCGCTACACACTACCGAAGGGCGCGTGACGCGCCCATCCAAGTACCCCTTCATGACCACGATGAGGCGTACATAGACAGACATGTATATATTAATGTTCAGGTAGCGACACCATAGTGTCTTTTTGTATTTACTTTGATTCATCATTTAAGAAAAAAATGAAAGAAAGCCAAAACTTCACTTTTGAGGATGGTTGCTATGGCAACGACAAAATTTTGTTGCTTCGGAACCCGTTATTCGATTACGCAATAAGGCCAGTATTGGAAATGGTTATATGCATCATTTGTGTTTTCAGGTCAATTTGGTTGCTATGGTAACAATCATTTTTTTACATAAATTTGACATTTTCTTTATGTGTTGATACCTGTCATTATGTGTTAAACCTAATACTTTTGTCTCTTTGGTGTGCCAAATAAAGCATGAGTGCATAGCTTGTACTGCCTTTTTCTCCAAAAATAGTGCTAAAATAGAGTCAGCATAAATTTTCATAACAATCAAAAAATTTTCAAATTTGAAAGAATCCAACAATTATTGGTTTATTATGATACAGCAGGGTCACGACCTTTATGTGAGCAGGGTTGTTACCATGGCAACCAATTTTGAAATTTGAACCTACGAAGCTATATGGTCAATATGGTTGCTCTCCACCATTATTTTGACATTTCGCGTTATCGCAGAACCCCCCCACCTCTTATATTACTCATTATGGACAACGTAATGTGATGTCGTACTATGTATTTGGTATCAATAGATTCAGAAAATTTAAAATTTTTAATTTATAGACAATTTAACAATGAAATTTAATATAGGAACCACATTACCTGTGCTGAAATGGCATGAAAATGGGTTGAAATTTCATGCAAAAAGTACCATGTTGGCCCATGTTTTGGTCAATTTTTCACCAAGTTGCTTGATTTTTTCCAGAAATTTCAATTAATAGTCTGAAAGATATATTCTTACTCTAAATCATATGGAAAAATCAGAGGGTAGGTACGGCTAGTTCTCGCGAAATCACTGTCGAACCGACTTGAATGATTTTTGGCGCGGGGAAATTCCGCCAAAATTCACATGGTCCCTCGCACGTTGTAGTGTTTATTTAGGATACGAAACTAAGGATTCAAAAATGTTCAGTGTCCTGTTACAAACATATTACCGAATACTTTTCAACCATTTCATTACTTTTCACCCTTGCTTTATATAAGCTGTCCTATTCAGGGGTATATGTGAGGGGTGTTGCACAGAAGCAGGAGATGTTTACCCTTCATGGGCACCTGGTCTCACTCCCACTCTGGGAGTTTGCTTCTTTACATATGGTGGAGGTTTTTCTTTGTTTGCTCTTGTTCTTGTTTTGTACTGATTTTGCATGCCTTCGGTTTATGATTTTCTGAATTATCGATTTTGCACTTTCTATTGGGATATGGTCATTATCAATATTTGACAAGTCTACATGAATAAGAAGTGAGCATAGCGTCATCGAAGCCCCTTCTTATTCATGCAGAAACTTCATATTACCTTCCCATCGACTTAGATGGCAACTACATGTTTTGTACCCCGGTGGCATAATGGTTTGCGCGCCCGATTAGCATGCTAGAAAACATGCTAAAGGTCTCGAGTTCGATTCACGCTCATGCCGCAAGTATACACTGTTCAACTTCTGTATGATGCAGGATTCATGACGACCATGAAGACGGTTTCTTCAAAGATTCTTCACAAATAAGACGATCAATTTCAGAGCATGTGATTGGCTTAGCTTAAATGTTGCCATCGAATACACTACCAGTAATGATGTAAACGAGTAATGCAAATATAAATGACATGAGAAATCAATTATAACTGTTTATTTCAGTTGTAGTATAGGTGAAGATCTGGAAACGTAAGGACTGTCCTGTTCTAAATGACGCAGTACTGGTGAGAGACTTGGAAAGATAAAGACTGTCACTTTAATTTCAGTTACTATACGAAGTAGTGCGGAGGTCAATGCTGCATTATCTCTGTACTGAACGCACACGAGTTTTCCATAATTTGGTCGGATTTTCAAATCTGGACCAGTTGCTATCGATACTAACACATACATATCATAGTATTTGGTCCAGGCAGGAGATCTTCTCTCACTGGGTGGTCGTCTTTGTGATTCGGAATGTACGGATTCCGAGTGACTAGATGAGCCATCAATCGCTGTTGTATCCAAATCATCACTTGCGTTCTGGTGTTCAACTCGGAACTGATGCTGTCAATGCTGTCCGACTGCTCTCCAGATGTCGCATTGCGAGTGTCGAATGGACTCCTCAAGGCTGTGGATTCAGTCCCTCCATTGTCTACAGATAAACAAGATTCTTCTCTCGGACATATCACTAGGTTTCGCACCAAAGTAATATTTTAGTCCTCTGAATCTCCATAGCTAGTGTTGTATTCTGATACAACAGTGCTGGGATTAGTAGTGCATGCATATTCTTCAGGAGAAGATGACATATTTGTTTTGGGCTTCCTCGGTCCTGGAGCCGGTTTTCTCTCTGTAATATCTTCTCTGCTGGCTAGATCTTGCGAACCTACAGGCAACAAGATATTCTCACTCGTCCAGATCCATCTTCTCTCCTGACTTTGAAGACAGTGGTGTCTGTGTTAGACTTGGACACAACAACGTACATGTCTTCTTCCCACTTGATCTGTAGCGTTTGTCGACCATCGAACTTCACAATCTTCACAAGGACTCTGTCTCCAACCTCTATCGATTTTGCATTCACTCCTTTGTCATAACGAGTCTTGTGTTTCTCCTGGGCTTACTTAATTTTGCGCTGTGCGATGTCATATACGTACTACATTCGTGATCTTATCTTGTCGAAGTACTTAATCGTTGTCTAATGTTGTGACTGCTAGTAAGTGCCAAACGATATATCTATGGGCAATCTAGGCTCTCTCCGAACATAAGTAGATATGGTGATACGCCAGTGAAATCATGACGGGTGCAGTTGCATGCATGGACGAGCGGACTAATATAATTCTTCCAGTCTTTCTTCTGATCGTCTTGTAGTGTTCCTAGCGTTACAATCAATGTCCAGTTAAACGCCTGCACTAGCCTTTGCCCATATGATGGTAAGGAGTTCTGCTCTTCGTAATGCTAAGAAGACGGCGCAGTTCTTTGATCTCTTTGCTTTCAAAATTGCTGCTTGGTCGGAATGAATCTTAGACAGAATGCCTAAATGCTCGATGAAGTTTCTGAAGAGTATTTCTGCTGTTGTTCTTAAAGTCTGATTTCTGATTGGTTTTGCAATCGAGTACTCAGTGAAATGGTCGGTGATAACTAGTACTGACTCGAATCCACCCTTGGATTTTTCTAGGCAAAGATAGTCAATGCATACGAGTTCCAATGGCTCTGAGGTCGAGATGCTAACTAGTGGAACTCTAGTGGTGGTTGGCGATCTCTATCGGATGGCCAAATCTATCATGTAGATAGTTGAGTACTTGTGGAATGAGTGAGCGTGGAAGGATCTGCTGGAGCTTAGGTTGACTGCTTATAGTCTGGGTATTCGAGAATAGGTGGCTTCATGAACTGGGACTTCAAAGCATGGGAAGCTGTTTGTTGTTCATCGTTCGAGGTAAAGGGATTTATACTCCCATCTCTACACCAAGACTTTGAACATGTCATAAAAATAAGTAAGACTTTTCTCACGGTTGTGAGAGACAATTTTAGACTAGAAATCAAAGCTCTGAAGGAACTGATGGCGAGTTTCTTTTACTCATTTTAGAATAATATCAAGATATTTTATGGGATTTTTAAATATTGAATTATTAGTAGATAGAACAAATCCATTTTCCAATGTCCGGGAATAAAAAATATTTATGAACCTATGTCAGCATGACTGCTATAATCAGTGGTGGATTCAAGGGGGCGTTGGTAAAACGATAATTTTAATTCAAGAAAGAATTAATATAAGCGAATATAACCTACCTGTTAGTAAATATAATTGTTAAATGCATCAAATTCCATTCTTTAATTAATTACAGTCACGAAAGTTGGTCCTAAAAAGGCTGAAATTCAAGAGCTTCCAGTGGGCTTCGACCCCCCCCCCCCCTAACAGGGTTCTGCCCTGGATCCGCTGGGGACCTTAACGGTCTCCAGACCCCATGCCAATTCTTTAACCCCCCCCCCTAACTAACAAGCTGGATCCGCCACTGAGTATTTCTGCTGTTGTTCTTAAAGTCTGATTTCTGATTGGTTTTGCAATCGAGTACTCAGTGAAATGGTCGGTGATAACTAGTACTGACTCGAATCCACCCTTGGATTTTTCTAGGCAAAGATAGTCAATGCATACGAGTTCCAATGGCTCTGAGGTCGAGATGCTAATTAGTGGAACTCTAGTGGTGGTTGGCGATCTCTATCGGATGGCCAAATCTATCATGTAGATAGTTGAGTACTTGTGGAATGAGTGAGCGTGGAAGGATCTGCTGGAGCTTAGGTTGACTGCTTATAGTCTGGGTATTCGAGAATAGGTGGCTTCATGAACTGGGACTTCAAAGCATGGGAAGCTGTTTGTTGTTCATCGTTCGAGGTAAAGGGATTTATACTCCCATCTCTACACCAAGACTTTGAACATGTCATAAAAATAAGTAAGACTTTTCTCACGGTTGTGAGAGACAATTTTAGACTAGAAATCAAAGCTCTGAAGGAACTGATGGCGAGTTTCTTTTACTCATTTTAGAATAATATCAAGATATTTTATGGGATTTTTAAATATTGAATTATTAGTAGATAGAACCAATCCATTTTCCAATGTTCGGGAATAAAAAATATTTATGAACCTATGTCAGCATGACTGCTATAATCAGTCGTGGATTCAAGGGGGCGTTGGTAAAACGATAATTTTAATTCAAGAAAGAGTTAATATAAGCGAATATAACCTACCTGTTAGTAAATATAATTGTTAAATGCATCAAATTCCATTCTTTAATTAATTACAGTCACGAAAATTGGTCCTAAAAAGGCTGAAATTCAAGAGCTTCCAGTAGGCTTCGACCCCCCCCTCGCCTAACAGGGTTCTGCCCTGGATCCGCTGGGGACCTTAACGGTCTCCAGACCCCATGCCAATTCTTTAACCCCCCCCCCCCCTAACTAACAAGCTGGATCCGCCACTGATAGTACAGACGTTTATTTTTTCTTCGTGTATAGATCTGCATATCTGTTCCATTTGAAACTGTCCTAAAATATTGTATCTTGTACGCCTATGTCATTCAGATTTTTCAATCGGTCGCGATTTACAGCGCAACGGAGAAGTCTTAAAATGGATATTTCTTGTCTGAGAATCAACAATTTCCCAGATACTGTCGATTAGAGAATCGACAAGAAATATGTATGAATTAGACAAGAAATATGTATGAATCCTCTATAATGAAAATAAAAGAGAAAGAAAAACCAAAATAAAGCGAATAGACAAACACGATCGGCATTTCTACTTAAATTGACATCTTCATGGACTGGTCATGGATCACGCCGATCGTTTTTCAGCTTTACGAAAAAGATATTATTTCTCTTGATTTTGCAAAAACTCAAGCACAGCTAATGCACACCTACACTGCATCATATTCCCCTTTTTGTGATTAAGTATCGCACGAAATTATAGAAAACCCGAACGTTCTGCGTTGCCTTGCCCACTGAGAACAATTTTCGTTTTCATGCGGTCGTCTTGGTAAGCATCTACAGGATCGTGTCGCGTGGTACAGAATAGCTGATTAACTTATGAGCAATCTAAACACGCGTGCACACGAGACAGCTGATGTTTACTGCATCCTAAAGTATCCTTTTTAACTAATCTCCAACTTTTTAAACATTATGAAACAACTGCTAAAACGCGGATTGCGATGATAATGCGAAATATACGCTGCCTTTATATAAATATGGTGAATAATGAGGTCAAGGGTCATAGGGCCACACGATCGGAGTTAAGTAAAGTTGTGTGAATATATATTTATCTTCAATCGATTTATACATTTTTGGGGACGAGAATGTCACGATTTTCAGGTCACGTGATGCAAATCTGAGGTCACGTTGTTCCTGCAATCACTATAGCCGAGCTCGCTTCGCGAAACTCGCCTAACAAAAGCAGGGGATATCCAACAAAACAAGACAGTATCCACGGCAAAACATAGAAACACCCTTTGTGAAAAAAATGTTGACAATTCAAAAATGAGACACAAAAGGAGCAACGAATGCAAACTACGACTCAAAAACGCTAAAGAAAGAAGTCAACGCATAAGTCAACGGGACCCATGGACGATCGGACCCACTTTAAATGATCATCTGCCACGTAAGAAGCAAAAGGTGTTCACAAACCCTCCAGTTGTTTGGATTCCGAGTTGTTTCGAAGAACGCACATTTGTTGTGTTTGACAATTTTAGCTCCTAGTTTGCACATTAATGCCCCTGGTGGAAGCTTAAAAAATATATAAACTATTATCCAAACCAAAGGTTTAAATCATAGGTCAAGGGCATACTCTCAGAGGTCATGGACTAAGATGACTAATGGCAAAAGTATTCTTTTCAGACCATGATCTTTGCACATGTAACCTTGATATTTGATATTTTACCTACTCTTCATTTAATTTAAACTTGGTCATTACTTTTAAATGACAATTTATAGAGCCTTTATATTTCAAAAAATAACTGGTAACTGAAAAAAAAGAATACATGTAGTAGTTCAAATGTCAAGGTCGAGGTTAAAATCAAAGATACTTGGTCTTATCATAAGTAATCTACATGTGAAATATCTTAGCCCTTTCAATAATTGTTTAAGATATATACCCTAGTTTAAAGTTTAAGAAAAAAAAGTAGTAATCCAAGGAATGCTTTTGTCGCCTTCGAAGCGGCTTATTTTCAAAAAATGGATGCAATATATAGGTCTCGGTTAATTGCTTCAAAATCATTGGTATCAGTATCATGAAATTCACATGTTTTGTCGAATGTTTTGTCGAATGAAGTTTTGTTGAATGAAATTCACATGTAAAATATCAGATCTCTTAATCAATAATTAAAATATGTGGTCAATCTCAAATTTTCAGAAAAAGAGGTCAATCATCTAGGTCAAGGTCACTACGTAAATAATTTGGTAACAACAGAAAGGTCTCATCATAAGAAATGCACGTGTGGAATATTAAAGCCATATCACTTGCAAATCAAAATATTAAGCAGTCATAATTTCTTTAAAAAATAGGACAAATATCTAGGTCAAGGTCACTTAGTCAAAAATTATGGTATGTTACCAAGGTCGTGTTACAAGGAATACGCATGTGAAATATCAAAGCCTTAACACTTACCAATCAAAAGATATAGCCAATCTTAACTTTTATTGAAAAGTATAACTAATATCTAGGTCAAGGTCACGAGGTCAAAAATTATGGAATTATAGAAAGCTTTTGTCACAATGAATATACATTTGAAATATCAAACTCATATCACTTAGTACACTTACCAATCAAAAGATATGGCCAATCTAAATTTCTTGAAAAACTAGCACAAATAACTAGGTCAAGGTCATAAAGTAGAAAATAATGGTATGTTTAGAAAGGTCATGTTACAAGAAATAAACATTTAAAATATCAAAGCCCTATCACTCACCAATCAAAAGATACAGCCTATCTTAATTTTTTTTTAAATATGTCAAATATCTAGGTCAAGGTCACTTGGTTAATAATTACATGTATGCGTTTACAAGTAAGAACAGTTATTGCAAATACAAATTTATTGTTGTTAATTATGACAAAACCTACTTTGTAAAAGGAAAGTCAGATTCTGAAAATAAGTACACTGAAACAGATATTATTCAGATGTTAAACTTTCTGATCGACAACATTTTTGTGGTGTTTTGAGGAAAGGTCTTCCAGCAAATTGTCGGAAATCCAAGGGGGACCAATTGTGCACCAATCCTTGCCGACATTTTCCTGTACTCGTACGAAGCTGAATTCATTCAATCTTTGGTCTCTGAAGGGAAAAGATACATAGCTTCTGACTTAAACTTCGTTTTCAGATACATAGACGATGTGTTGTCCATCAATAATCCAAAATTCGCGGATTGCCTGGGCAGTATCTATCATTCGGAGCTTGAAGTCAAATAAACTACAGAGACAAATAATTCAGCATCCTATTTGGACATAATATTGTCCTACGACACTGATGGTCACATGAACACCTCACTCTATGACAAACGTGACGACTTCAATTTCAGCATTACAAACTTTCCTTTTCTGAGTAGCAGCATCCCTTCATCACCTGCTTATGGCGTGTTCATATCTCAGTTGATACTCGGATGATATTCTGTCATAGACCATTTGAACCATCCAACCAAAGACTGTACTCTATGTCTTCCGAAATGGAAGTAACCGGATGTGACAGTTCTACCGAATTGTAGCGGCGGGTGTTGCATGCAAGCATGAGATGCTTACTCTTCCTGGGCACCTGGTCTCACTCCCATATCGGGAGTTCGCTTCTTTTCATGTGGTGGAGGTTTTTGTTTGTTTCCTTTGATTCCGATTTTATCCTGATTTTGTATGCCTTCGGTTTCTGATTTTCTGATTTATCGATTTTGTGCTGTATACAGGGATATGGTCATTATCCATATTTTTCACGCTATGCCAGAGCAAGTACCAAATATACGGATTTTGTTCTGAGAGCTAGGCGTCTTTCAGATAAGCTTATCAGTAAGGGATATGTTTTTGACCGACTAACATCGTCACTGAGGAAGCTCCACGGTCGATATGGGGAACTCTTCATACACAATGATGTCCCACTCTCCAGAATGGTGGATGATATTCTGTCATAGATCATTTGAACCATCCAACCAAAGATTGGAATGGAATTAACCGGATGTGACAGTTCTACCGAATTGAAGCGGCGGGTGTTGCATGCGAGCAGGATATGCTTACTCTTCCTGGGCACCTCGTCTCACTCCCATATCGGGAGTTCGCTTCTTTTCATATGGTGGAGGTTTTTGTTTGTTTGCTTTGGTTCCTGTTTTATCCTGATTTTGTATGCCTTCGGTTTCTGATTTTCTGGATTATCGATTTTGTGCTTTATACAGGGATATGGTCATTATACATATTTGTCATTGTATGTGTAGAAGGTCTTGTATCAAGGAATACAAATGCGAAATATTAAAGCCCTATCACTTGCCAATCAGAAGTTATGGGCTGTTACACCCTAAGTGTGACAGACAGACGGACAACGGACAAAGTGATCCCGAAGTGTCGCTATGCTTCGCAGGCGACACACAAAATAGGTCAAATTCCAATGTCAATGTCACATTCTCAAAGGTCAGGGTCTAAGATAAGTCTTGTGATAAGTAATCTACATGTGAAATATTTAAGCCCTACTCCTTATAGTTAATGAGATGTAGCGTAGTTTAAATATAAACAAAAGTAGGTCATATTTCAAGGTTACATTGTCATTTCATCCAAAAATACCGTCGAAATTAAAGGATGTTAACATCTTAGCACCATTCCTCCAAGAAAATTTTGGTAATAGATTTCATTTAACTGAATCGACCTTACAGAAATTTGAAGCCGCGTACTCTCTGCAAATTAAACGCACAAATTTAGAGTCAGAAAATAAAACCAGAGGTACATTTAACTGTGTCAGAAAATCATTTAATAAGTACATGTATAACTAAAGAGGATTTTCCATCTGAAACACATGTCTGGTGCCTTAAAATTGGTTTGATTTTTCTACGAGAGGTTACAGTTGAAACACTTCCGAAAAATCGTCAACGGTCATTGTCCAAATGAAAAGTCTTGTCATAAGTAATCTGTATTGAATGAAATATTAAATCCCTACCGCTAAGTACAAGAGATATAGCCAAGTTCTAAGCTTATTAGTTTGCGATGTTCCCTCCCTTCCACTCCCTAAGAAATCTCGGAAACGTGAGAAATTTTCTAAAAACCCGTGTTATATATTATATTACATTCATTTAACTCTACAAAATTTGGAGGTGTTTCAGGGCAAAATAAATTTGATATGAGTTTGTTATTTTTCAGGTTTTTTCCTTCAAAATCCAAAACGTCGGCCAAATGTCAAGGACAAGGTCAAAGGTAGAAAATAGCATGGTACAAAAAGGTGCGTCTTTTTAAGATACATGCAAAAGCAAAATATGATAATATGATTAATATTATATAACGTCTTATTGAAGACGGACGGGCAAACCAATCGCTATATGCCCCTTGGTCATAAATGAAAGGGGCATAAAAGCTACGCTCTGTAATATGACCTCTCAAGCAATACAACAAAACACAGGCCTAAGTAATACACATATGAATGTGTAAATGGTTATCAAAAACACAAAGCGAACTAAAAACAGTCCGTGATCTAGCTCTACCATGAAATCAAAGGAGTCTCAACGACATGAGGGATGACATGAATGAGTTAACAAAGATCCTGACGATAATCTCAACCGCACTCTCAATAGAACACCAAATTTAGCAACGACGGACATGAAGTTGGGTTCTGTCTTCTCTAGCTGTACCTTGAAATCACGTGAGGAGACTCAACGACACGAGGGATGACATTAAGTGTGGTTCTGTCTTCTCTAACGAGGTGCGGATAGGGTCGGTTATGGAATTCTGACGTCACATTCATTTAGAGTTCAATTTTGAAGAATGTAATTGGTACAAGGCTGTAGATTGGTGAAGTCCTTCAGAGTGCAAATTTTAAGAATGAATTGGTACAAAGCTTTAGATTGGTGTCCTTCTGGTGTCACCAGTATCATGTCTACTGTATAAATGACGATTGATGATTCCGACGCACCTTCGATGAAACTTCTGTTTACATTTTATCCTACTAATTATGTTTATCATATCGCGCACTCAATCTTGAATAGGAAACGGCAGTCTTAGATAGAAAACATTAAAAGTAAGTAAATAAAACAGAAAAATATTCATAAACAAGAGCCCCAGGGGGCACAACGCTCACCTGATACCCATGCACGCTCTAATTGACATACTGCTATTGAATACTGATAGTGCCAGTACCGGGATTTTAGCCCACAAGCTTTCTAAAAAGATTTTTGCCGGATGCAGAGAAGTTTTTTTTTTTCAGACAACCTTTAAAAGTACAAACAAGAAAAAATAGTCACATTTCAAAACAATAACTTTTTTTAAGTCATATGCCCAACTAGTATAGTTCAATTATGCAACATCAAAAATAAAATCATATTGTAAAATCCCACTCTAATGCGCAGCAGAAAAAGAATAAAACAATGAAATGATTTCATAAATTAAGTTTATTTAAAACTGAACGACCATACCTTTCATTATTGATAGCTAGCATGCCAGAAATTATAAAGCCTCACAGGCTGTGTTTGTGAAACGAGAATGCCCCCGGCGGCATCTTTGTTAGTATAAACGCCATTTTCTGTTAAGTATGTGAGAGGTAAGGGTCAGCGTAATATTGGTATCTATGGAAATATCTTGTCACAAGGAATACACATGTAAAATATGAAAGCCCTATCACTAACCAATCAAAAGTTATGCGCAATGTTTAAGTTTTTGAAAAGTACGTCAAAGGTCAAGGTTATGGTCACGAGGTCAAAATTTTGGTATCAATGGAAAGGTATTGTCACAAGGAATACACATGTGAAATATGAAACCTCTATCACCAGCTTCCATTCAAAAGTTATGCCCAATGTTAAAGTTTTTCGGAAAACAGACAGACAAACAGACAGACGGACAGGCCAAAAACTATATGCTCCCGAATCTTTTATTCCAGGGGCATAAAAAACAAAGATTTTTCGGTTTGGCCTTTATTCATATTAAAGTATACTGAAATCTAAGAATGTTTTTGAATAGTATTGATTTCATCTCAAATACATGAAACGTACAGTTAAAATCGTTTTAATCCAATATTTATCAATTCAAGTGAATTGTGCAGAAATTGGGCCAATTTGTTTTCCAAAAAGCAGTGTACGGTGTATCAAACCTCATGATCCAGAGGAAGAGATTACTCATTCGACGTTTCTTCAAGAAATCAGTCCGTAAATTACTTCATCTAAGAGAGTCTAAGACAGAGGAAATTCGAGCAAACTTTATACATGATAACAAGTATATGCAAGTGTTCCAAGTACATGAATGATAACCATTATGAAAGTGTTCCAAGTATAATGCACACTAAATAAAATCTATTCCGTTTGCACTGTATCTCCTGAAATATATCGCAGTACTAGAGGGTTGTGGAGGAATTAAACGGATCAAATCTAAAGTACAGCGACTTTGTTTACAGTTACAGTTATAGGTCAGAGACCACGAAAAGGCCGGCTCTGATTGGAGAAAAACCTGTAGGGTGAGGGGGCCTGTTATTTTAAATGTGACAGAAGATGTGATTGGCTATCAATTCTATTTTCTTTTGGTATATTGTTTGAATATGATATATATAGGTAAAAAATAAGTGCAATTAAAATGTCGATACCCGGATATTTCCCTAGCTCCCGATCCGCTAAAGGGGACGGGCGCGGGAAAATTGGAAAATTCTCTGCGGGGTACCTTGTGACGCAAATAGTGCGAAAAAGAGCAGGTCATGCTATATTTTTTAATTTAGTTTCGTATAAAGCTTGAATCAATGAACAAATCGGTATATAACATGCATGGCCAGCAATGTTAGTATAGACGTTATAAGGCATTTCGTTAACATTACAGCCCATGGAAAATGATTTGGTTGTCTCTGACCTAGAAGGTGTAACTACAGTTAATCATTTTAGCAGGGAATCCCTTCCCTTTTGACTGGTGAACCGGGCTGAATAAAAGGTGTCACCTCATTGGTCAAAACTATTGAAAATTTAAAAATAGCACATAAAATCAATGTATGATTCCCTGCTATTCCCTGCTATTCCCTGTAGAAATTGAGTTTTGAACATGATTTTGCCTTATATGTCAATCAATAGATCGATTTGAAAATATATAAAAATTAGCAAATTTTCAATTCGGAAGGAGGGGTCATTAAACATGTGAATTTTGCAGAAAAGGTATGCATGACCCCCTTTTTTCTTTCGTTTTTATACGTGCCAAAGATGACCTAGGCCAAAAAAATTCCTTAAAAATCTAAAAGTGGATATCTTGACAAAATTCTTTCACTTGTAGGGTACCATGAATGAGTACCTCATATCTACAAAATGTCATGACAATCTGAAGAGTGGTTATAGAAAAGAAGCAGAAAATGTATGAAAATCACCCCCCCCCCCTTCCTTTTTACATAAGAAAAAAAATTCATAAAAAATCAAAAAAATAAAATTTAAGCATAAAATACATATCAAAGCATTAAGTTAGTTAAATATGATAAATATGTAGTAAATGAGTGTGTAAAATCATACACTTATTGAGTTATTTAAAGAAATAGTGCAAAAATGTGCATTTCTGACTAAGTCCGAAAAGACGTCAAAAACGCGTCAAAAATTTGATTTCGAAGTGGAACCAAAAATAACAACACTTCTTAAGACATCTCTCAAGATCATCCTGATGCTTTCGGTTTGTCGATACATGCTTCGGTTCTGAAGAAGAAGTTTGTCAAAGGAGGGTACCCACCGTGACCTACTTTTTGCTGTGGTGGCGCCACCTGTTGACAGATCCAGACGAAAAACAACAACACTTGTAGGGGACCATGAGTACTTCATACCTACCAAGTTTCATCAAAATCCCTTCAGCCGTTCTGGAGAAGAAGTTTAAAATGTGAAAAGTTTACGACGACGACGACGGACGCCGGACGACGGACGCCAGACGCAACACTATGACAATGGCTCACTTGAGCCTTTGGCTCAGGTGAGCTAAAAAACAAACCTTCAAAATGTTTTCCATTGGGAGAGGATTAACCGTGTAGATTTTCAAGGTCAAGGTCACTTAAAACCCTTGTGAACAACATAGAAGGCAAAGCGATCATCATCGAAACATCAAACCTTCCACAAATGAGAAAGAATCCATTTGGTTCAAAAATTTGTTGATGGAAACTGCTTGTAAATCGAAGAATGTGATAAATTTTGTAATTCTAGCGATTTTCTAAAATCTCCAAAATGTACCTGTTAACATAAGAAATCAACAGTGTCTAATTATTCTACAAAATGATGTGTCTTCTTCGTGATGTAGAGGTTTCTGGACCAATTTCATCAATTACATAAAATAATATGATAAAATTCAAATGTTAAACGTCTTCAAATTCAATAGCATCATTTTAAGAACAGATAAAATTTGCAGCATGGACCAGGCATGCACGTTTCGGGTACTTAACCCCCGTCAGTGATCCTCAATCTAAACAATGTAATATGACCAAATATTGAGAAAGTTATCATTTCCAAAATGTACCGAAAGACGTAGAAGGATGGGAGGGATATGATGCTACAGGACCCATGTTTTAGAAATTTCAACTAACTTTGATAATAGAAATTTTCGAATGCGTTGAAGAAACGATCAGCCGAAGTTGATCGAACTTGGCTACATGTGCCCTCGGGGACTCCTGGTCCACCAGGAATGACACTCACCAAGTGGTACAGATGTTAAACGTCTTCAAATTCAATAAAATTGGTGAATTTTAAAAATTACCACTTATTGCAAATCTTTCGTGGTTTCCAGGAGGGTAATTTTCAAACAAGTGTCTGAAAGCAGTCAAGCACGCTCATCGATCACATATACGTCAATGCAAGTGATATGTATTGTACATCAGGGATACTGCCAATTAGTTTGAGCGACCATCACCTGATTAACACTGTGCGCAAGAAAAGCAAATGGGACCCCCAAAATGAGCATATTTATGTTAAATACAGAGATCAAAAGAAATTAAGCGAAAATGAACTACTCCGGAATCTACAAAGCGTAAACTGGAATAGAATAAAAGCATGTAAATCTGTAAATGAAATGTGGTCAAATTTCAAAGATAATTTCATGAAAATAGTCGATAAACACATGCCAGTCAAAGAGCGTCGGATAAGAGCGGAATCCGAAAAGTGGGTTGATGATGAAGTTCTGTCCGAAATTCGTCAAAGGGATTATGTCCATCGACAGGCTCTAAAATTTCGTCAAGAATCGGACTGGGTCTTGTATCGAACAGCCAGAAACCGAGTTCTTAAAACGATGAATGAAGCGAAACGTGAATTTGTCGACAATGCTATCAGCCAATGTAGTAACAAACCAAAAGATATGTGGGCGCGTTTAAAAGAGTTTCTGCCCTCACACTCACCATCCACATCAGCATCATACCTTGAAATTGACGGTGAAGAAATATCGGATTCTCGATCAGTAGCGAATGCTTTCAATGAATTTTTTTGTGGCATAGGCCATAAATTTGATTTTGATGATTATCTACCAAATATTGAACAATTAATGCCAAAAGGTTCATTCACTTTTCCAAATGTCACGTTAGAATTCTTGAAAAGAGAAATTAAGAAAATGTCTTGCTCTAAGGCTACGGGCTTGGATGAAATATCTGTTAAATTTCTAGAAATGAGTATTGATGTTTTATGTGACATTTTATGTTTCATAATGAACTGCTCCATACAAGAAGGGAAAGTTGTTGATGAATGGAAAAGAGCAAGAGTCACTCCTCTTTTTAAATCGGGAGAAGCGATACATGTAAACAATCATAGACCAGTATCTGTTTTACCTGTTATTAGCAAAATTTTAGAACGACATTCTTTTTACGAGTATTTGAATGAAAATAACCTTTTGACAGAGCACCAAAGCATTCTTGCGAAACTGCTTTACACAATATTATTGATGAATGGCTTGAAAACATAGACCAAGGCAAATTGACAGGTGTTATGTTTATTGATCTAAGTAAAGCTTTCGACACCGTAAACCACAGAGTTTTACTACACAAATTGTCATCAAATGGTATCTGTGATAAAACTTTAAGTTGGTGTTACTCGTACTTGCAACATAGATCACAATGTGTGAAGTGGAAAGGTATTCTATCTGAGCAAAGAGAGGTTTCTATTGGAGTCCCTCAGGGCTCGATTTTAGGGCCTTTGTTTTTCATGGCTTCAACACTCTTCTGTTACAATATATGCTGACGATACCACACAATATGTCACTGACAAGTCATTAGATGTTATAGAGTGTAAGTTAAAAGAAGATTGATTAAACAGTGTGAAATGGATGAGGGATAACAAACTTACAATGAATCTAAAGAAAACACAATGTCTTTTATTTGGAACATCACTGAAATTGTCCAAATGTAGAGAGTTATGTGTTAAAGTTGGAGAAACTGTGATAGAAAATGTGAAATGTGCAAAACTTTTAGGTGTTTATATTGATGAATGTCTTACTTGGTCCTATCATACAGATGTTTTATGCCAGAAATTAAGCCAAAAAATAGGTGTTTTAAAGAGGCTAAGTACTTTTATGTCCAAAACGGCATTTCTCAAAATTTATAATTCTATAGTTTTTCCACATTTTAATTATTGTTGTACTGTGTGGTATAATGCAAAAAAACAAGACACACATAGAAAGGCTTTTTAGATTGCAGAAGAGGGCAGCAAGAATCATTTTAGATATAAAAGTACCTAAGTCTGTGTCAACATCTAGTTTGTTTGAACATCTTAAATGGATGCCTCTGTCTGATTACT
Source organism: Pinctada fucata (assembly GCA_028142955.1). Taxonomy (NCBI): domain Eukaryota; kingdom Metazoa; phylum Mollusca; class Bivalvia; order Pterioida; family Pteriidae; genus Pinctada; species Pinctada fucata. The sequence continues at coordinate 20,695,733 of AP027109.1, forward strand.
TTAGTTATAGAGAGTCTATTCTTCTTTTTAAAGTTTTACAAGGGATCACACCTGAATATTTGAATGTTTTAAGCTTTGTAAATGAAATACATACAAGAAACACAAGACAGAGAGTAGTAAATCTTCTTTATGTCAAGAGAGCAAGAATAGAATATTTTAGAAGATCTTTTATCATTTCGGGGGCATCTTTACGGAACTCTTTACCTGATTTTATTAGAAACTCTACAACATTGTCATCTTTTAAAAACGGGTATCTGAAGCATTACTTTGACTCTTGAATTAGAGGTTTAGCCGATAAGACGTATCGCATCAAAATGAGTATACGCTCACGTATCTGTGTGTAAAAATCAAATGAAAATGGAGCGAATTTCCGGACAATAAATTGTAAAGAATGCTGAGAAACTCTAACCTTTAAAAGAAATATACATATCTTAACTATATGTAAAGTTAATTATTATCATCGAAGAGCATGAAATCTGTATGGGAAGGGGCCCATCTGCAAAAGAAAAACAAGAAAAAGAAGTGTGGGCTCTGGGGACTGCCTAGACCTCCAGGTAGAACCATGATAGGCTGTTCAGGGGTGGGGGGAGATACTCTGAAATCTAATTTAAGCCCGTTGGGAATATTGCTATTTGAATATCAAACAGTAATATGATAATTGTTTTCCTACTTGGTTTGAAAAAGCAGTGGTCGGGTATATAAAATTTTTGAATATAGGGGGGAGGGGGTCACTAGTGCACGTGTAGTTGATGGCGCACATCCAAATAAGTGTTGGGTTTTTTTAACTTTTAAATGAAATCTGTTTCATTTAAAGAACTGATGTTGTAATAAAAACATGAAATAAGAAGCATATCTTTTATTAATTAGATTTTTATTGTCACTCTAAAACTTTGAAGTCGTTTATTCTTTCTCCATTAATTAAGTTATAAACTCTATAGAAATAAATGACCGCAATTATGACAAAATGAATGCAACATTCATTTCTTTCCCATTAGTGTGCTTGTATTGAGATCGATACGTACATGATACGTGGATACGGCGCGGGAAAATAATCATGCAAAGTGAGCATGGCATATACCTGTATATGATGGTTACACGACATGTTTACAGAGCGTACCCACCCGTGCGAGTGTTCGATAACAGAGGATTACTGAAGTGCATCACCGTCCGTATTATCTGCTGAATCGTAGTCTTTGATCGACGAATTTTAATTTAACAAAGAGAGAACTTTCTATACACAAGAACGAGCCTCAAAATTTATCTATTATTTGACAATAAATCGTTCAATTTGATATTTTTTAGGAGGGCTCGAATTTACCTTTAGTATAATTTTGCTCTAAATATTGATGAAAAAATGCCAACAGTCTGACAGATCTATAACGTAATACTGAATTCTTCTAAACATGCATTTCTGTTCCACAGAATTATGTCTCCCCCCCCCCAACGGGGAGGAGACATATTGGTTTTGCCTTCGTCGTCCGTCTGTCTGTCTGTCCGTCTGTCCGTCTGTCACACATCGTGTCCGGGCTATATCTCCTGAACCGTTTGCCCGATCACTTTCATATTTTAGTATATTGTTGCTTATGACCCGAAGATTTCACATCACCTTGACCCAAGGTCATATGACCAAGGTCAAGGTCACTTAGTGCATTTTTAATGAAATTATGCATACATTCCTGTCCGGGCTATATCTCTTGAACCATTTGCCGGATCACTTTCATACTTTAGTATGTTGTTGCTTATGACCCGAAGGTTTCACATCACCTTGACCCAAGGTCATGTGACCAAGGTCAAGGTCACTTAGTGCATTTTAAATGAAATTATGCATACATTCCTGTCCGGGCTATATCTCTTGAACCAGTTGTCGGATCACTTTCATATTTTAGTATGTTGTTGCTTATGACCCGAAGGTTTCACATCACCTTGACCCAAGCTCATGTGACCAAGGTCAAGGTCATTTAGTGCATTTTTAATGAAATTATGCATACATTCCTGTCCGGGCTATTTCTCTTGAACCCTTTGCTGGATCACTTTCATATTTTAGTATATTGTTGCTTATGACCCGTAGGTTTCACATCACCTTGACCCAAGGTCATGTGACCAAGGTCAAGGTCACTTAGTGCATTTTTAATGAAACTGTACATACATTCCAGTCCGTGCTATATCCCTTGAACCGTTTGCCGGAAGACTTTCATATTTTAGTATGTTGTTGCTTATGACCCAAAGGTTTCACATCACCATGACCCAAGGTCATGTGACCAAGGTCACTACGTGCATTTTTAATGAAATTATGCATACATTCCTGTACGAGCTATACCTCTTGAACAATTTGCTGGATCACTTTCATATCTAAGTATGTTGTTGCTTATGACCCGTAGGTTTCACATCACCTTGACCCAAGGTCATGTGACCAAGGTCAAGGTCACTTAGTGCGTTTTTAATGAAATTATGCATACATTCCTGTCCGGGCTATATCTCTTGAACCATTTGCCGGATCACTTTCATACTTTAGTATGTTGTTGCTTATGACCCGAAGGTTTCACATCACCTTAACCCAAGGTCATGTGACCAAGGTCAAGGTCACTTAGTGCATTTTTAATGAAATTATGCATACATTCCTGTCCGGGCTATATCTCTTGAACCCTTTGCCGGATCACTTTCATATTTTAGTATGTTGTTGCTTATGACCCGAAGGTTTCACATCACCTTGACCCAAGGTCATGTGACCAAGGTCAAGGTCATTTGGTGCATTTTTAATGAAATTATGCATACATTCCTGTCCGGGCTATATCTCTTGAACCCTTTGCTGGATCACTTTCATATTTTAGTATGTTGTTGCTTATGACCCGTAGGTTTCACATCACCTTTACCCAAGGTCATGTGACCAAGGTCAAGGTCACTTAGTGCATTTTTAATGAAACTGTACATACATTCCAGTCCGTGCTATATCCCTTGAACCGTTTGCCGGAAGACTTTCATACTTTAGTATGTTGTTGCTTATGACCCAAAGGTTTCACATCACCATGACCAAAGGTCATGTGACCAAGGTCACTACGTGCATTTTTAATGAAATTATGCATACATTCCTGTACGAGCTATACCTCTTGAACCATTTGCTGGATCACTTTCATATCTAAGTATGTTGTTGCTTATGACCTGTAGGTTTCACATCACCTTGACCCAAGGTCATGTGACCAAGGTCAAGGTCACTTATGTAACCATATGGCCTCTCCCCCACAATAATTATGCAAATTGGATGTTTTGATCTTTAATTAATTTCCATTTATTTTGTTTATGGGATATTTCCAATGTCCAGGAGAAGATAAGTCTAATTTCAAACGTTAACTTTACGATCACGTGCTAAATTGATGTAATAGAAATGATTGTCATTCTCGCCAGTGTGTAACCCTATGTCTGTCAATACGAGGTGTTCTTGGGTCAATTGACAGCAACAGAAACTATAATGGTTCGCCTGTCACCGGTCTGGGTGCAATAGACGAAATGGCGAGGATTTGTTCTAAGTTTAGGCAACTTTGTTTATACGTCTGAATTCCAATTTAGTCATGAATTTCGATGGCGATTTCCACATGATTGTGAAATATCCCAGGCTCCTAATATATACTGTGCGCATGATTATGTATGTTAGATTCATTCTCATACTGCTATAACCAACATGTAACTTTCGTATGTTAATAAACGGTAAAATTTGTGACCAGGACTTTTTATTCCGATTTAAAAATGATTAAGTAAAATACACAACGCGAAGTACATGATTTGTAGGCCGAGAGGCTTACAATTCCATTTTGGTGCCGTGACGCTAAATGATACGAATCATGGGGATATACGTGATTTATTGCCTTGAATGCAGAGGATGGACTTGTACGCGAAACCAGGATTAAACTGCAGACAAGTGATGAACATTACACTGAAATGATGTATACTTCAGGTAGGACACATTTACTTTTCTCGTTCGTATCCTCATTTTGATTGACCATGATATTTTATCATTTTTGAATTTTGATCTAGACAGATAGATGAATTATTTAAGTTTTTTTTCTTCGCATTTTCAAGTAAATATGACTAACGTTGACGACAAAGTGACGTCTCACATGACAGGAATTAGTCAGGAATCCGGTTCAGGTAGTTGTCAGAGTTTAGGTTTGTCTAGGAGTGAAAGTAGTCGTACCTTAGAAATCTGGAAAATGGCGAAGATGTGTTTAAATTGATTGCAAATCAAGTTAAGGGTCTTCATACTTTCTTTCTTGTTTGTGTCGGTAGAGCGCCGGGGAACAGGCGTGGAATCAGGGGACATACAAGAAATGAAGGGAAAGAAATTGAAAATCGTGACCTGTGTTTTTTAGATTATTCAAGATGATGGTACATTACATTCAAGAGGATACTTCGATGCAACCCATATAGTTGATTTCGTTAGGTGATGAGCGGTGAATAGCTCGGATTTTGGCGATGTAACGCCGATAAATGACACCAGACGGATTTCTGGGAACGTAAGAAGGTTCGTTCGGGTTAGTTGGATATACAACGTACCCTGTCATTTGTATTTTGTGCGAGGTATAGCGCATGTTATTTTTTTTTCGGATTATATGATGAACATCGAAGTATTCATAATCTTGTGTATGTGGTTTACTGTCAGTTTGATGATCATACTTTAAAAAAAAGTTGTTTTTTTTTTATTTTAAGAAAGGGAGGAGTTGGTGATTATGAAGAGATTGTCGCTTAATGTCACATCGAATTTTTTCTAAGAAGTCGATGACGTTAAAAAACAAGAAAAAAGACAAACAAGTCGAGGCGTTGTATATATTTAGTATAGAAATGTGTAACCCTAGTTTTGCATGTTTACTTATGCATGATTTCATGTACAAGATTTATGAATGACTTTCACTCTGGTGATCGTGTTACAATAGAGCGTAAAATGATATTGACCTTTGTTGCCCTTTTCCCGGTTTTGGAGTTTATTTTGACGGTCGTCCCGTGATGCAGGTTGTTAGCATCAGCTGTAATTTGTTTTTGTTAAGTTTGCACGCAGACTTGACATATACTGACGACGTCTTACAACATTGAAAAGAGCTGCTTGTCTTAATATCGTTTTATTAATTCGTTTTATTTTTGATAAAAAAAAAATGCCTGCATTTTCAGTTAAATAAACTTCAGTAAATATTAACACGTGGAAAAAGAAAAAAAAAAAAGGTTTGGAAATTTCATTTAAAAGATTTAACAAAGGTTTCTAAATTATTTTTGTAAACTCAAAATTATGGTCAATTAGAGGTACAGAGAAAAGCCAGGTGTCACTTAACTGCCATGAACAATCAATTACAATATGCGGCCTATACAGTGAATCAATGATGCAAACAGTTATAATGATAGATTTATTGCTGGGAGTAATATATACAGTGCAGAGCTGAATAATTAACTTGTCAATCAGTTTCTAGATATGCAGTTTAGGCTTGAACTATTAATACCTATTGATATTATGGAATCGCCTGCTGTGGAAAAAAAACAGACGAATAAGCGTGCAGGTGAATTATGAGAGACAATCCAAAGAGACAGAAGCCGATGAAGAAACCCGAAGATTTGACGTCAGGTGAACCTGTGCACGATGTTACCCGTGTGGCCGGATGTGTAACCAGCCCGTCACTACAACATACGAACACTTTTCGCTGATATTGGCAGAGTGAAATCGGTCATTGCGAAAACAGGAATATGAACTATTTTGTACTTGTTGACCTTCCTAATAAGACGCTGATTGTATGAGAATATGAAAACCCCGTCGTTTATCTGGGTGCATGGCGTCATCCGGATTACGGGAAGATCTTGGTTACGTCACAAATGCCAAGATGCGTCAAAGGAGGTCGAGGATAGAGAAAAGACGAAATGGGTCCGGACGAAAAAGACGAGACCGTGATCCTAAGTCGAAAACGAAAGAAGAAACCGATGATGATCGCGCGATGATAAACAATTAATTTCACGATGACATCGAGGTCCAATTTATTCGTTTTACTCCTCGGAGGTTATTCAGTTCACGAAGAAGGACCAGACACGAATCATAGATGGGGAAGAACCAAAGAAAATGATGTCATACCGTGATGATGGCCATAAGAAGAATAAGTGAATCCGTGTGATGTGTTATTTAGTGAAAAAGCAGAGTAAATGTGTAATGCTTATAATGTCATATGTTATATTAATATTGCAATAATTGATGAAATGTCATTGATGTTTGATGCATGCATTTGTATAGTAATACAATGGTATTTGATTCTATGATGCAATTGGCCTTGAAAATGTGTTTTTTTTTACAGGTTATGAACATTTTGATTGAACATTTATTATGATGAAAATGACCGGGTCACTCCTGATGAACAGTTGAACCGAATACAATGACTTTGTATTGCATGTGTTTTGATTATATGTTTTTTATTAATATGTAACAAGTGATCCCGGTGGCAATTACAGTTGAATGGTTCATTATTGTGGTGTCAAGGCCATACGTTTAGAAATTTAGAAAATAACCAAGTATCACCGAATTTCAGATTTGATGATATTGTCTATCAAGATTTTAGATGAGTGTCAAGAAGTTATCCAGGTTAATGATTGTATTTGATTGATCATCAAGGTCGCAAAAATCTTGGTTATTTTCTTAAGTGGGGGAGTATTGTAACCATATGGCCTCTCCCCCACAATAATTATGCAAATTGGCTGTTTTGATCTTTAATTAATTTCCATTTATTTTGTTTATGGGATATTTCCAATTGTCCAGGAGAAGATAACTCTAATTTCAAACGTTAACTTTACGATCACGTGCTAAATTGATGTAATAGAAATGATTGTCATTCTCGCCAGTGTGTAACCCTATGTCTGTCAATACGAGGTGTTCTTGGGTCAATTGACAGCAACAGAAACTATAATGGTTCGCCTGTCACCGGTCTGGGTGCAATAGACGAAATGGCGAGGATTTGTTCTAAGTTTAGGCAACTTTGTTTATACGTCTGAATTCCAATTTAGTCATGAATTTCGATGGCGATTTCCACATGATTGTGAAATATCCCAGGCTCCTAATATATACTGTGCGCATGATTATGTATGTTAGATTCATTCTCATACTGCTATAACCAACATGTAACTTTTGTATGTTAATAAACGGTAAAATTTGTGACCAGGACTTTTTATTCCGATTTAAAAATGATTAAGTAAAATACACAACGCGAAGTACATGATTTGTAGGCCGAGAGGCTTACACTTAGTGTATTTTTAATGAAATTATGCATACATTCCTGTCCGGGCTATATCTCTTGAACCATTTGCCGGATCACTTTCATTCTTTAGTATGTTGTTGCTTATGACCCGAAGGTTTCACATCACCTTGACCCAAGGTCAAGGTCAATTAGTGCATTTTTAATGAAATTATGCATACATTCCTGTCCGGGCTATATCTCTTGAACCGTTTGTCGGATCACTGTCATATTTTAGTACGTTGTTGCTTACGACCCGAAGGTTTCACATCACCTTGACCCAAGGTCATGTGACGAAGGTCAAGGTCACTTAGTGCATTTTTAATGAAATTATGCATACATTCCTGTCCGGGCTATATCTCTTGAACCCTTTGCTGGATCACTTTCATATTTTAGTATGTTGTTGCCTATGACCCGAAGGTTTCACATCACCTTGACCCAAGGTCATGTGACCAAGGTCAAGGTCACTAAGTGCATTTTTAATGAAACTGTACATACATTCCAGTCCGTGCTATATCCCTTGAACCGTTTGCCGGAAGACTTTCATATTTTAGTATGTTGTTGCTTATGACCCAAAGGTTTCACATCACCATGACCAAAGGTCATGTGACCAAGGTCACTACGTGCATTTTTAATGAAATTATGCATACATTCCTGTACGAGCTATACCTCTTGAACCATTTGCTGGATCACTTTCATATCTAAGTATGTTGTTGCTTATGACCCGTAGGTTTCACATCACCTTGACCCAAGGTCATGTGACCAAGGTCAAGGTCACTTAGTGCATTTTCAATGATATTGTGCATACATTCTTGTCCGGGCTATATCTCTTGAACCGTGTGCCGGATCACTTTCATATTCTAGTATGTTGTTGCTTATCACGTAAAGGTTTCACATCACATTGACTCTAGGTCATGTGACCAAAGTCAAGGTCAATTAGTATATTTTAAATGAAATTGTATTTTTTACATGTATTATGTCCAGGCTTAATCTTTTGAACCATGATCGGATCACGTCATATTTTAGTATGATGGTGCTGATGACCCAAAGGTTTCACACCTCCTTGATCAAAGGTCATATGACTAAGGTCAAGTATTACATTTTTTAAAGAAATTGTAAATGCTATTGAGTCTGTGCTATATCTGTGGAATCGTATACTGGATCACTCTTATACTATAGTATGCTGTTGCTCAGGATTGGAGGGTTTCTTATCACCTTGACCCAAGGTCATGTGCCCAAGGTCAAGATCATTTAGTTCTTTTTAATGAAATTGTACATACTAATATTGTCTGGGCTATATCTCCTGAACCCTTCTTACAATTGTTTTCATATTTTAGTATGTTGTTTCTAAGGACTAAATGTTTCTTATCACATTGTCCAAACGTCACATGGTTAAGGTAGCTTCTTACTATGGTAATGAAATTGTATATGCTAAGCATGTCCAGTCTGAAATTGTCTATGCTAATAATGTATAGGCTTTATATTTTGAACTGTGTATCCAATCACTAATTCAGTTTTTTGTTGCTCATGATCCATACAATGTTAAACGTCTTCAAATTCAATAGCATCATTTAAAAGCAGATAAGTTGTCGGCATGGACCAGACATGCATGTTTCCGGTACTTAACCCTCGTCAGTGAGTGTAGGTTTCAGATCACCTATATCATGTATATCCAAGGTCATGTGACCAAAGTCAATTTCTTTAAATATGCTTATAATGAAATTGTATATGCCAATCATGTTTGGCCTTTACCTCAAACAATGTAATGAATCACTTTCATGTTTTATTATGATGTTGCCCATGACTCAAAGGTTTCACATCATTTTGCATTTTGGCCTAAGGTCAAAGTAACTTGGAGGGAGGGGGGAGACATCTGTTTTTTTATGAAAAACATTTTGTTTAATTTTTATTTCCTTATATTCAGTAAAAGCATTTTATTTTGAAGAAGCAGGAAAGGGAAATGCAGGCAGGAAGTTTACCAAAAAAAAAACATTCGGCGCTGAGAAGAGTAACGAAAATAAGTCCGAACCAGACTATAAGAATATAAACAGCTCCGGTCGAAATTATTAAAAAAAAACTAAAGTAAACTTACCCCTCCCCCTCCAAAAAAACAACAACAAAAAACAATCAAATAAAACAAACCGGCTGTAAAATGATCAAACATTTCCGACTGGTAAAAGTGAAGTTTTATTGGGATACGAATACCTTTGATTCAGGAGGGGTGGTTTATTTATTTATTTATTTAACCAATTGAATTCTTTTTAAGATTTAGAGGGTTCAGATTATAGTTTCTACTTCTAAGCCGATCAGTATTCCCTAAATATTCAAGGTCAGAATATTTTTTTTTCAACTTAGGTCCTGATAGGTTTCCTTTTATCACATATTCTCATTCTAATTTCTTATATTTGATGTCAACTTTTTTATGGTCAGTAACGCGAGAAAATATTACTTACATTGCGCTATCTTAACACAGGCGGTAATTATAATAATTTTACTTCAAATTTTTTTCAATTATGCAAATCAATGAAATAAAAAGAGAAACCTACTAAATTTCAATGCATTAGAATTTTAAGGAACAACCGAGATATAAGCATCTTTTTAAAAAGTTCTTTAAGTAGATTGGTCATTTCAGTCACCTGGGTGTGGCCAGCTAGGCGTACGTGTGTTCGCAAAAACGTCCACATCGTTTTGAAATTTCACTAGAAAATGGGGAAACTCCTTCCCTGGCAGCGGCTTAAAAGAAAGAACACTTATAGAATGGTTTTTTAAGCAAGCTACTATTCAAAAATAGCGAAGACGCTGCAGAAACCACCGGTTTGAATGCACTTTTCAAGGTTTATCATTGGAATTTTCACACAACGATCGCTAATGGTCCATGTAACACTTTAAACTCTAAATTCAAAAACGTTTTGAAATTTTAGATTTTTTATATTTTAACCAAAATACCGGAAATATCAAACTATTGAGTTTTTGGAAGTTTAGATTTTTAAATAATACAGTGGGAGCGGTCGAATGGAAAGGCCAAATAATTTGAATGTGGATGTGCATTTGTACATGTTTTGTATATTGGTATGATTTGTTTATATCATCGTTGGATTACACCGAACCAAATGGTTTATATAATTTATCCCAACAAATGCCTTCAATTTGCGTCACATGCTTCTTTTTTAGCATAGGGAACCCTCGACCTCCTTTCAATGGAAGGGGGTAACATCCATAATTTCCCACCACTTGGCCTTTCTGGTCTCGCAAGTCATCTTCGATAAAGAAGTGTCCGTGTCCCCGGACAGTAAAAACCTTTCTTTTAGACATGCACCCAAAAACATCCTGGCCACTCCTCTGAGTACCCCTTGAATTACATAAAATGCTAATAGAATAGGAGATATTTCTCTCAATTCGACGATAAATCATTAAAACTACAGCAAAATCGAGCATATTGAGAGATAAGAAAATGCTTAACTTGAATGTATTGTAGGTGGCGCTATAGGAAACAATTTTAGTTGCATGAATCTGGCTGATAATAAAGAAACTTACTCAAAAAGTCCTCTGGATGGTCAAAATATTCTAATTTATCTGTCAGGGGTTTCTTTTAACATATCGAACACTCCCATATTTAACACAGTGACACACGTGTGAACAGGCTTCACGCTCTATGGTCATACCAAATAACTTTATTATTTATCTCTTACATAGAAAAATATTCTGGAGTGCGGTGTGGTTTGTTACATATCATATGTGGGGTTAATATCAACATTCTTCTCTATTTATTGTCCGGAAAATTCGCTCCATTTTCGTTTGATTTTTAGTCAAAGATACGCAAGCGTACACTCATTTTGATGCGATAAGTCTTAACGGCTAAACCTCTATTACTATATTGATGTTGTTTACAGGTATGTATTTTTATAAATGAACTGTGATATTTAGGTTTTATTTCATTAATGTGATATAATGGACTTTATTTTCTTCATATATACATATTTTTAAGACAGGACCACATTGTAAACTAGTTCATTTTGTAACTTAATGTGCTATCCTGTATAAATAAAGGAAATAAATGAAGAAATTACAAGACTTATACAGGGAAAAACTTGAAAGTCCTATTTAGTTAGATGAATTGAATTTGAAATAAATCATTCATATAATTATGAGATTGCATTGAAAAGGGCGCATATTGGCTACTTGTAATAGAAAATATTGTTGTGATTCTAAACTTATTTTGAACGGTACATACGTGCATATGCTTCCTCTGACAGAGTGATGAGACAAAATTCAATTGTGTAACGCAGAACAAACACTTGCGTTTAATGTAAAAAAAATTACATAATGGTAAATCCGCAAAAAAAAAAAAAAACTCCCGTAGAGGGGAGGAATGAAATGCTGAAAATTACGGTCTCTTGAGGTACTTCCAGATTATTCAAAGATTTGGATTTTCAAAAAGTCATCACTATCAAAATAAACGTCCATATTATTAAAATTAGTGAAGGAACAAAAATGTGGACCCGTAAAAACGTAGCTTATTGTAAATTATCAAGATGCATTTAAGAAAAGAATATTATATGATAATTATGATTTTAAATTTGCCCCACACCTTTTTTATCGAATTATGTGCTGTGAATAGAAAAGAGTAAATTATGTCAGGTAATCAGAGCTAAAAATCATGACATCTTATTGGTATCATAACAAATTGTGTCTGAATTCCTGAGTTTGGTAGGTTCTATTATACAAAGAAAATGTATTTATCTATTTATTACTACTATTTACATCGGAGGTTGATGATGTACATTATCTAACATAAATATCTAACTTACGCTCATCACATATACCACAGTATTGTGAGCAGTGTTGCAAAATTCTGTCACGATCCCCTTTGTTCTTGCAAAGTCCATATCGTTTATCCAGATCTGCACAGTCCGCTCTTGGATCATCCATACACTTTGTTATATTATCTTCAATGATATGGAAAAGAAACACAAATAAATATTATTTAAGCATTACCATAGCCAAGACAAGAACAAAACATCTATTTCTTTGGTTTCTTCACTGCAAACATGGCATATAATTTCACAGTAAAGCAAGCAGGTACTCTAGGTCATATACAGTATTTCTATTTAGCTTATATTAACGCTGTATGAGAACAAAGAAATCTTCATTGACGAGTATAATGATTTTTTTTAAATAGAAAACAAACGGACCACCATCGCTCGTCTGAAAACGATGTTCATTTGTGGCGTTTAAATCGAAATTCATGTCTTGAATTTGAAACTTAATACTAATTCTCTGTAAGGACCAACATTTTCCACAGGACCGTGGCACGGCATGTCACCGATTTTAAGGATTTTTTTGTAAAGGACATAGGTATAACTCAGTATGATGAAAATTGGCTTGATTTTTGCAATTTAAGGTTCCGTTGCTATGGTAACCATGTCTGAATGTTTCAGAATTTTCAAAATATTGAAAATATTGAAAACAAAGCATTTTCAAAAGACCCGTTTCCATGGAAATGGATATAGCAGTGAAGTGTAAAGGGGTAGGGCCACGAAGCCCTTAAAACGGCCCTGCAATTTTCCTTAAAATTTAACTAAATGAGAAATACTTGATATATTACATAAAATATGATTAAGGTTTCCCGCTTTTAATCAAACAAACATATCACCTATCGAGCCATCGTAGGAAGTATTATGACGTCATCATGTGACGTTATTTTGACGTTGTTGACAAAATATGGTCAAAAATGATCGAAATGTGTATTTAGTGGAGAATTTCGATGTTGCCACATTCGTCGAGAAACATAAAACTTTTATGACGAGATGAAATTGTCGATTTAGGGGTTTTCAGGGGCTGAAAGCTACTGATAAATGCATTATTTAGAAAATCTAAACACATAACTTAATAAAGAACTTTACAAAGAATCAAATCATAAAAAAATATTCAAATAATTCAAATGTTAAGAAACAGGGCCGATTCAGGGGCTTCGTAGCCCTACCATTTCTATATTAGATCATTGTTTCCCCTTATATGTGAACATGTAAAAAGAAATAAGCTCCATCAATCTATAATCTTCATATAAGTGGTCTAGGAGACAAAGAAAGGAGAAAGAGAAAACAAGCTCAGAAAGGGGAATTTTTTGACTTGAAAAGTGCCAATTTTCGCCTGAATTTGCTCAGTTTACAGCATTAATATTCGATCAGCAGGCTTACCTGGAGTTTGGGTAGATTTCATCTAAAAAGTTTCACCCTTGGACTTAAAAAAAAAGGAAAGAATAAGAGTGGGGTAATGTCTCATTTTAACAGACAAGAAAATCAAAAAATGGTTACTATGGCAACATTTTGTTCTATATTACAATGAATGGAGTATAATTTTGCTCCATTTCTAATTGTTTTGAATTGACCATGCATAAAACTTTATGAGTGTGTCAATGATAGACTTTTTAATAAGAATTGACCTTGAAATATTTCAAGGTCATTCGATCTTGTGTCAATGTCACTGTTTTGTAGATGACCTAATTTTACAACGATAATGTGACTTTTAAGAAAATAGAAAGCCATATTTCAGAAATCAGATGATATCATATCAAAATTGTTATATACGATATTATATTTGATATATGTCTAATTCATAGAGATAAGTTGCACAGAAACTTTGTATCCCTAAAATACTCAATCCCATGCTTACATTTGAATGAAAAAGGTGTAAAATATATCAATTTTTTACTTTTTGATCAATTTTTTTTTCTATCAGAAAATTAACAATAATGTAAATTGTACATTCTTCTCTTCTAATAAGTTTAAACTTTTTGGACATTTATCCCAATCATCATTACCCTAAAAACGCAAATGGAAAATTGACACAAAAAATGGAGAATTGCAGATTTCAGTGAAATTTAGCAATGGAATTGAAATGACCTTGACCTTGAACTCAATGACCATGAAAAAATCTAAGGAAATAAGAAATAAGCAGATTATCTTTGCTGCCAATTAATAGAAAATCAGACCGCCGACGCGTCCGGCCATAATATTGCAAATATGTCGCACGCCGATAGCTCCATTATGTATAGGTCAACACTGTCTATATCTCTAAGATACAGATCTCAACATTTTCAAGATTCATTAACAGGAGAATTAATAGATGCAAGCAAGGAGGAATTAAATTTATCTTCAAATGATGGTGAAATAGAGCAGTTACAGATCGTGGACCACCAAAATAGTGATACGGTGACTTTTCCTGAGAGTGACTGGGATCTAGTATGTGGGATTCTGAGGGAAAATCTGGCCTTTGCGAGACAAGACCAAACTCATGGGATGCACGGGAACATGTATAAAAGTCCGGATGGATTGATGACCGTAACAATGTATAGTACCAGGCCACAATTAAAAAATGTTTGTTTCCCCTCCCCCCGGGTCTGTTTTTTTCAAGTGACCTGACAGGCGGGTACTTTTTTTTTTTTGCTGCCAGAACTACATGTATCAAATATATTTATAGTCGTTTGAATCCAAATTGCACATAACTGGACTCCTTACAGCTGCGCAGTCACACTATGTGTTTCTAATTGATATGATAAAGAATAAGAGCTAGCAACCGGCGATTTCTCGCCTCTTACTTCGGGAAAAAATCGCCGCCTGCTTTCCGTAAAAAAATATCCGTTATGTCTCAATTTCTATTGCTGGTTAAGTATGAAATGTCCATTTATTTTATTGAACATGTTCAAAAGAACATTGCGTTGTCCTGTAAAACCTACTCTATATACACAAAATTGTCCCAAGATACACGATAAATATTTCTGCAACAGGTGCATCAAGTGTTTCAGCGCGGCATAACGGGTCATTTTACGTCAACGTCAAATCTGCGAGAATAAGATGCACGATAGAACGATTACATCTCGACTTTTTTTGCGACTTGTAAATATTGAATTTGTAGAGATATTGACCACGTGCAACCAGGAGTCACGGACTATAAATGGCCGGCGTTTTCCAGTGCATGATAAAGATGAAATAAGTTTGTATACTTATTTTAAAAAAAAATTTAATATTAAAATAAGTATACGAACAGCATCAAGAACTCATTGTAATATTGAGTCTAATGATAATGACGTTCACAATGCAAGAAGTTAACACGGACCGCCGACAACCGCTAGAGAAACGTAGGTTAATCATAACCTAAATGTACAATACTATGATCAGGTAGCAGTTTTCTTATTCATTCGATTTTATAGTTTTAGTTAATATGCCTGAATTTTGGTCCCCTAAGCGGACTCTTCCAAATAAGCGATGGGTCTTTATAGCATTCAAACGCCTATCCGTGAAACAAGATTTCACATGTTTAGGAACTAGATTAGGTCCATTTGTATACTATACATGTAAAGATGAGAGCCCACAATACCTGCCACACTCGCAGAATTCGAAAGGCACATGCTTGTTTGAGATTTTACATCCGTAGACCAAGCGCTCGTCTATCAACTCATGTTCTCAAAAAACTTTTGGGAGGATATTTACAAGAGAGAGTCAGATATAATTATCAATGTACCAATAATACGTTATTTATGACTGACGGTTCAAAGCCAACGGGAATGAGAAGACGGGGGGGGGGGGGTTACAGCAAGATTTCTTGTAATAATGTAAGAATGAGAAAGCTACTGAGTTAATTTACAATTCTATTTGGATAGAATATTGTAACGTTGAAACTGAAAATTGACATGGCCGTGATTCGATTTCTTGACCAAAAAAAAAAAAAAAAAAATTCGGACTTTTTGACTATAAAAAAATCTGACTCGGCAGCGTTTTTCTGACCCGGTCGGGGCGAGGGGAAACAAACAATTTTTTAATTATGGCCCCACCAGGAAAATCCATGTAAAAGGCCATGATCACTTGAATTGGACTGAAAAGTTCTGTGACATGTACCATGAAAAGAAGGAGGAAACGGATCTAAAGAAGATAGACATGTGACAATCCTCAGTTTACCTCCACTCCGAGAAATGAGTATATGCCACATGACATCGCACGAAACGTTGACACTGTTAAAAACCTTTGTCAAATCGTTTCGGATTTATCGGCTGAGATCGCTCGCCTGAGAGAAAAGCTATCAGCTCTTGAAAATTCAGTTGCTGAATGCCAAAGTACGGTGTCTGTACCAACCCAAACAACTCACGGGGACTCGAAGACACAAACTAATGTTGCTGAAATTGTGAGTAGACATTTGCAAACTGTATACAATTCTTGACATTTGATGAAGTCTACTCGTGACTATACAGACCTGGTCAGGTATTGGTTGACCGAGGTCGAAGGCCGAGGTTAACCAATGCCTGACCAGGTCTGTATAGTCACGAGTAGACCTAAATCAAAAGTCAATAACTGCTTTATTGAATAATCAGGATGTTATTAAAATTTGCATTGTAATGATACGCTAAGTCAAAGATCTAACACTACAAAAATCAACGGACGCGCTCCAGACACGCACGCGCTAATCCCGAATAGACCGCTTTGGAGCGTTAGCGGTTTACTCACTCTGAGGTACACTCTATCAAACAGCGTCTCCACCAATCTGAAATAAGCAAAATCGGCAATAACTCCTGATCTTTTGATAATACAGAAAGTAGACGTCGAGCAACAGAAAACGCAAACGACATCGCAGGTACATGCACCAGCTAACGTTACTCTATCACCTCGAAATCGTATGAAAACCCAGACGTCTGCTTCTCGCTTTCTACACAACTCTAGATGGAAACAACAGGAAGACAGAGAAAACGAGGGAGTTACTCTTATCATAGGTATCTCAATCATACAGAGGATAAGACCCCATGTATTGAAGAAAAATGTCCATGTCCACACCATGCGAGGAGCTAGGATCTCGGATGTACAAGAGGAAATCTGACAACTTAGTCTGTCTGGAATCAAGACACTGTCAGTCATTATTCAAGCTGGGTGAAATGGTGTCAGCGCCAAAAGGGATATCGACGCCATTGAGAACGATTTTGCAGAAATTGTGTTGGATATAAAACATAGATCGCCGTCAACTTCTGTTTTTACTAGTGAAGTGTTGCCTAGGAAAAATGTCAGTGTTGGTGAAGTTTATGAAATCTTAAGGTCTGTGTGTAGGATGTATGACGCAGAACTAATCAACACATCCATTCCCTTCACTCATGTGAATACCCGCCAATTCGTCAAGGATAGAGTCCATCTAACCGATTCTGGAACACGTGACCTCCTGTTTTAAGTACGAGCAGTATCTACTCGTGATCAAGAACCAACCGATACCGATACTCGATGGTGAAGAGGATCATAACTTTGAGAAATGTCGTCATGGAGGAAAATTAACATGTCACAACTGTGGGAGAGACGGCCATAAATCAAAATTTTGCACTGCTGAGGATTTTGGCGACGAAATAGAAGCTTCTACAAGATCCGGGAAAACTGTACATATCAATAAAAGTATTCGTAACGGTCGAAACTTATTAGGTTTATATGAAGTTTCATTGAAATCACTATTTCATGAATCTTGTGATTCTCGTTTTACTAATTCATGTGATTTTAATATTTCTTATAATGCAAATTTCTCTCAAAGTTAATCATCTCCTGTAAGTGATAAAGATGATAATCACATTAAATCTCTGCAAGAAAATGAAAATGAAATGACAACTTTTGGCTGCGTGAAGCGGGGACTCAGAATTGCAAACATCAATGTATGTCACCTACTACCGAAATTGGACGAAATCAAAATTCTTCTACACGAAAAAAGAACTGTAAATATTTTGGGTATATGTGAAACTTTTCTGAATGACAAAATTGACAACAATTTATTATCGTTGGAAGGTTTTGACTTTGAGAGAAAAGACAGAGACGGAAAGTCAGGAGGTGGTCTCTTAGTATATATTTCTAATATGACACATTATAAACGGAGGTGTGATCTTAAATTAGAAAATATTGAAACCATATGGTTAGCAATTGTAATACCAAACACCAAATCAGTATTTGTTTGCTTTGCATATAGACCCCCTTCTGCGATAACTTCCTGGGTTGACAGCCTCGCGGAGGAGATATTAAGTAAAACATCCTGCTGTCATGATAATGAAATCATCCTTCTCGGCGATTTTAATATCGATTATACACATGACCCCCTGCGGTACTGCACAAATGCACTCGAGCAATTTGATCTTACCCAAATTATTGACACGCCTTCGCGAGTGACCGACAAAAGTGCTACTATAATAGATCATGTATATACAAATAAACCACTTGATATACACGAAATAAATGTACCAATGTTATCTTTATCGGATCACTACCCGATATGTATTACGCGCCGATGTTTGCCCGATTTTCACAAGAACATTCTAAAAATACGCATCAATCATTCCAATATAGAGATTTTAAAATCTTAAATGAACAAAAAATTTTATTGGATCTTGAGAGTGCAAATTTAGATATAATTGAAGATATAAACGATGTTAACTCAGCTCTAAAAGAATTTTATGAAATCTTCATAAGCATATTGAATAAGCATGTGAAGATAAAGACAAAACGTGTGAAGTGTCAATATAAACCAAAATGGCGCGATTAAACGAGATAAATTTTACAAAGCAAAAGACATGATCAAGTATCGCTTTTGGAGAAATCAAGTAACTGATCTTATTCGGAAATCAAAAGTAAATTACCATCAATCAGCTATTTAAAAAAAACCAACAGTCAGGTGATATATGGAAGCACATGAATGACTTAGCACCGAAATCATGAAATTCGTCTCCAGACTCTTTAGAATATAAGGGACAGACATGTGATACACCTATAACCGTTGCTAATGCGTTCAATGAATATTACTCAAAAATATGCGAAAGTTTAGGTATTGTAAATAACGATAATGACAACACTTTAGAAATTTTAAAAGAATACACCAATTCTAAATTAGGACATAACATAAACTTTACTATCAAATACATTGATGAAGAAACTGTTCTTAAGGTGATATCACATGTTTCATGTTATACAACATTTATTTTCATAAAAAAGCATAATTCTGATTTCCTAATGTAATTCAGATGTAAGGGACAATATTAGGAGGTCACTATCCAAAATTTTGAGATTTTGAAACTGATCAGACTTTTTAGCCATCCATTGATTGTAATGGAAATGCTCATTCTTGGCTATATTTTTTTTTCAGCCCAAGATTTTCTTATCATATTGTGCAAATTCTTATAGAAAGAAATCATTCAATGACCACGTCATATGTTGCAAAATCTGACTGAATGTGTAAATTATCATTTAAAAAAATAAAAGTGCAATTCAAGTTATCTTTCTTTTTCTTTGTGACCAAAGACAAAAGCATCCGAATTTGTATAACCAACTTTTTTGAAGTTCCTTCACTCACAAAGATTTCAATATGTAAATAAATACAGAATCAAACACAAAATCTGTATTCCGAATACAGATTTTGTGTGATAACACGACAGTATGTGCACATGTGTAATTATATTACCATATGGGTAACTATATTATAAGTTTTTCTGCATTCAAACACTTACTTGACATATTTCTAAATAAATACGACATATGTATTTAGCTAAAACAGTCTTTACAAAATTTTCAAATAAGTTCAATTTCAGCAAACATTTGACTATTGTTGATCACTGTAGGCTTACCATTACTTTCCAAAGAAAACAACTTTCGTATTGACATATGAATAACAATCCGATGATTGTCGCTGTTCAGGCTCGAATCACGGTCTTCCCGCATGGTGAGCAAGAGCGCTACCTCTGAGCTATTGGATTGACTTGTCGATGGAGCGAGTATTACAAAGCCAGAACATCAAGGCATTTTAAGTTACGAAAATCGGAAATCTTCAGCGTGGAGATTTCTTTAAAATTCTCATTTAAGGGAAGCTACTGAAACGCGTGTGATATCCCGTTAAACTACTCAAAATGCTCAATCCGCGTAAATCAGCGGGAGTTGATACCATTGTTCCATGTCTTTTAAAATAAGCAGCCCCCGTCATTTCTAAAACAGTGTCCAGTCTGATAAATAAGAACATTGACAGCGGTGTCTTTCCTGAATACCTAATATTGGCCAAAATCACACCGATTTTTAAGAAAGGTGATAAAAGGGAACCAGGCAATTATAGACCAGTTTCGGTACTCCCCACTTTATCAAAAATATTTGAGAGACATGTTACACGGCAAGTAAATGAATATCTAAAACAGTATGACCTTTTAACGAGATATCACACGCGTTTCAGTAGCCTCCCTTAGACGAGAACTTTTAAGAAATCTCCATGCTGAAGATTTCCGATTTTCGTAACTTAAATTGTCTTGATGTTCTGAATTTCTTATTATCGCTCAATCGACAAGGCGATCCAATAGCTCAGAGGTAGCGCCCTTGCCCACCATACGGGAAGACCGCGGTTCGAGCCTGAGCTCAGGAGTAATAATCAGATTGTTATTCGTATGTAAATTCGAATGTTATTTTTTTTCTTTGGAAAGTAATGGTAAGCCTAGAGTGACCAACAATAGTCAAATTTTTGCTGAAATTGAACTTATTTGAAAATTTTGTTAAGACTTTTTTTACCTACATACATATGTCGTATCTATTCAGAAATAAGTCAGGTGTCAGTAAAGTGTTTGAATGTAAAAAAAACTTATAATATAGTTACCCATATGGTACATGTAATATCATTACACATGTGCACATACTGTCGTGTTATCACACAAAATCTGTATACGGCTTTATTTATTTACATATTGACATCTTAGTGAGTGAAGGAACACTGTTGTGATAATCCAAAAAGATGATAATCTAAATTCGGATGCTTTTGTCTTTGGTCACATGGTAAAGAAAGATAACTCGAATTGCACTTTTAATTTTTTTACATGATAATTTACACATTCAGTCAGATTTTGCAACATATGACGTGGTCATTGAATGGTTTCTTTCTATAAGAATTTGCAAAATATGATGAGGGAATCATATGTGAAGTTTCATTTTAAATTCTTGGGCTGAAAAAATAATATAGACAAAAAATTAGCATTTCCATTACAATCAATGGATGGCTAAAAAGTCTGATCACTTTCAAAATATGACCTCCTAATATTGCCCCTTTCATCTGAATTAAATTAGGAAATCAGAATTATGCTTTTTTCCTGAAAATGAGTGTTGTATAACACGAAACGTGTGATATCACCTTAAATAAAACACAGTCTTGCTTCCGAGAATTTCACTCATGCCAGCCAGACAGCGCTAATTGAATTAACAGAACAATGGTTAGGTGAAATAGACAAAGGAAACGTAACAGGTGTAACATTCCTTGATTTCAGGAAAGCTTTTGACCTTGTCGAGCATAGAATACCTCTTAAAAAAACTATCATGTTAAAATTTTGATTCCAATTCTCTCTCCTGTATGGGTTCGTATTTAAACAACAGACATCAACGTGTGTGTATTGGTGATGTCTACTCTGACAGTCTTGAAATAACATCCAGTGTACCGCAAGGTTCTGTTCTTGGACCGGTGTTATTCTTACTGTATATAAATGATTTACCGCTACATGTCAAGAATACTAAATTAGGATTATTCGCTGATAATGCCACATTGCATGATTCCGCCAAAACTATTATACCCATCTATCAAAACATGTAAAGTGATGTAGAAAATATAAAGCTTTGGTGCGATGAAAATGAAATGAAAATTAATGAATTAAAAACGAAAAGCATGATGATTGTTGCAAGACAAAAATTAGCAAAGCTCCCTGACAATAATGTTAATCTAACAATTAATCTACATACGATTGAAAATTTAAGTTGTGAAAAGTTATTAGGGGTACATATCGACAATAATTTAGAGTATAATGAGCATGTTAATGCGATATGCAAATAAATATCTACAAAATTGTCGCTTTTAAAACATATTACGACATATTAACATATCTACAAAATTATCGCTTTTAAAAGATATTAATACTCTGACTTTGGATTATAGAAAAATAATTCTACAATGCTTATGTTTTTCCTTCAATAGACTACGGTTTGATCATATGGGGAAACACGTCTAAATTAAATTTAGAAAAAAAACTTCAAAAATACGCTGCGCGTATAATTCTAGACACACCTCCTGACTCACCGTCTCAACCACTTTTTGAGAAGCTAGATTGTCTTAATGTTTATGAAAGGATTGAATGTAATAAGAGTGTACTGCTATTTAAATATGTTCATGGATTTTTCCCTTCATACATCATTTGTACATTTCGGATCTGTTTTCTTTTCAAACTTCAAATGTATATACATGTAGTTTGAGATCTGCCTCCCACAATGACATATTTTCAAGAAAAGCCTTCAGTTTTTTGGAGTTCACATCTGGAATAATCTCCCTGTATCATTGCGGATGGCAGAATCTGTATGTTCTTTCAAAACATCTCTCCGAACAAACATTAAATCAAAAAGATAATTTCAAAAGACACTCTTTAAATTGATTCTCATCATTAAAATTATGCGTAAAATTTCCCATCTATTTCATTCTTTTACATATCTTACTTTGTTCATATTTTTTTGTTGTAGATGTTGTATGTTTGTTTGTTAATGAGGGCCATAAGGGAGAATAGCTACGGCTAATTATGTTACCCTCTTGAGATAAAGTATTGGTATTATTAAGGATTCCGACTATTCCGTCGGAATCCTTTCTGTTATTGCAATGTCTTTTCTTTATTCTTATTATTAAGGATTCCGACTATTCCGTCGGAATCCTTTCTGTTATTGCAATGTCTTTTCCTTATTCTTATGATCATTCTTATTAAGGATTCCGACTATTCCGTCGGAATCCTTTCTGTTATTGCAATGTCTTTTCTTTATTCTTATTATTAAGGATTCCGACTATTCCGTCGGAATCCTTTCTGTTATTGCAATGTCTTTTCCTTATTCTTATGATCATTCTTATTAAGGATTCCGACTATTCCGTCGGAATCCTTTCTGTTATTGCCATGTCTTTTCTTTATTAAGGATTCCGACTTCCGTCGGAATCCTTTCTGTTATTGTATTGTCTTTTCTTTATTCTTATTATTCTTATTATTCTTATTATTATTCTTACCCCCAAGCCAATCCAGAGACGTTACAACAAAGTACCGCATCATATGATAAAATGGAAAGTATCATGTGGAAGAGCAAATAAAGATCTTCATTTGAAATATTTTTCTTGTCGAAAAGTTCATATATGCCCCCGCTAGAGGTCATCAAAGGTACATTTTTTGTAAAATCTTTAAAACCTTATTACTCCTAAACTAACCGTGCGATTTGAATGAAATTTGTTTTATATTGTTCTTTGGAAAATTTGCAAAGTTTTATACGCTTACATGCTCGATAAAACATTTACGGTCTTCGCGCTATTTTGAGTTGAAAATGGAACTTTAAATTGGCACAGTGCCAATTTCTACAGTTTTTGAGATTTTGAATTGAAACTTGGATGGTACATTACTTTGAGGTAGTCATTGACGATCACCTAGTTTCAAGATCAAATTTTGATTCTCAAGGTCATAACAAACGTTTGCCTATAGAACAAAGACTATTCGACCTTGACAGTTCAAACTTCATAAATACAATCATTGAGCGAAACCCTTTCACCTTGACCTTGACCCAGATACCGAGATAGAAATTTTCTCATTGCTAATTTATTGTGCAACTCTTTTTGGGATAGTAATTTAAAAGGATTCAAAATGGATAGAATAGATCTAGGAGTTGAAAGCCTTCCTAGACTTGAAAGGTATTTATCGTCTTTTTCTTCTTTTTTGTCGATAAATAGATAAGAGTCCCAAATTAGACATAAGCTCTTTTGACTCATTTGCTGAAGTTAATATGTTACTAAAGCAACTATTCTTTTTTTCATCTTCTTTATTCGGATTTTAGCACTTCAGTTCCGAGGAAGGTCTAATAAAGGAGGAATCCGTCTGTTGCTTGCAACAGTAGCCATCTAGTTCTTCTTATTATTATTTTCATTCTTACCCCCTCACCATTTCCAGACTGTTTATTCAAAGGTCTTTTAACACAGAGCAAAAGGGATGGTACCATCAGAAAGAGCATACCAAGATCTTTTTTAACTATTTTTTGTTAGTCGATAAGCTCACCAATGCCCCCGCTAGAGGTCATCAAAGGTCAAATCTTTAAACACTTATAACTCCTAACCTAACCGTACGATTTGAACGAAATTTGTTTTAAAATGTTCTATGGGAAAATTGTAAACTTTTATACCCTTAGGCTATACAAAATTAATGTTTAGTTTGACGGGCACTTTTTTAGAAAAAAAAAGTGAGGGAGGCAGGTTTTTTTTTTTTTTTTTTTTTTTTTTTTTTTTTGCAAACGTGAAATATGATGAATGTACATTTTTTGTAATTTATCTTTAACCAAATTTCTAATTCAAGTGTTTTGATGCTGAAAATACATTAAAACGTAAGTAAAGTATGAAGTGGTAATGTTTAGTACATTGATTAACAAGATGTAATATACCTATTACATTTCCAAACCTGAAGTTTGCTAGATATTCTGTGATTTGGTCACAATTATTATATGTATCATATGACAGACGATGTCCTATGGCAGACCAGTATGAAGATATAGACTAAATACATGTATATACTTAAAAAAAATTGACTTTCCGGAAATTAATTATTCAAAACGATATAGATAAACATATTCTACAACTTTACATTGGAACTTTATATTCATATATTATTATCATCTATTCACAATTTAAATCAATACCTATACGTTTATATATGCACATCGCACAATGGCCCGGGTGCTGGTGATTTTGTAAATGGGCTGTATATATGTATAATAATAATAATAAAAAAAAACAAAACAAAAAAAACAAAAAAAACAAAACATGTATGGTGTACATCTTATTTATGCTAAAAAGGATCACCAATCTCTAACCGTTGCCCTGTGTAAGGTTAAAACTTCAAATGACGTTAACATTTTGTGAACTACTTTCAGGTGCAACTAAGTGAGTGAAACCCGTAATTGTTGCTCAGTGCTTAGACCGAAAATTTGACCCTTGTCGTCGGCAAAAGAGTAGGGAAAATACAAAGAAACATGTCCAGGGATTGGGATGGCCCATTCTGATAGAAAATGGCCCATAAAATGGGCAACTCGCTGCGCCCTGGTGCCATTATTCTACGGCGTCCATTTTTTGTTTTTTAAATATATTAAAAGTTCTGTTCTCGTATCTACGTTGTAACGTAGATCTACACCAGGAGCAGTAATACAGAGATCACAGCTTTCTGTACATGGCCAGTCAGAACTCTAAGGCACAAAATTCTTCTGTTCACTGACAATTGAAAGGTTGTTTGCTATTTTGATACAATATTGATTTTTCTCCGACATCTGCGCCTGAGATTTAAATCTCCAACGTCCACTTACGTATCTTATCTACGTTAAGGTACTTGTGTATGCGTTCGTCCGTAAAATTATCATGTCATTTTTCAAAAGTGGTCAGTCAATGGGTACAAATTGATGTAATAAAATTTGTACAAAATGTCTTCCCTAATATCAACAAAGCTGAAAATGAAGCTGCCCATCCGTGGTCACAAAAAATTCAGGATAGGTGGCTGAAAGTTTGGTTTTGGCTGTTCTGTGATCACCATTTCCAGACACTTTATTCAAAGGTCTTTTAACACAGAGCAAAAGGGATGGTACCATCAGAAAGAGCATACCAAGATCTTTTTTAACTATTTTTTGTTAGTCGATAAGCTCACCAATGCCCCCGCTAGAGGTCATCAAAGGTCAAATCTTTAAACACTTGTAACTCCTAAACTAACCGTACGATTTGAACGAAATTTGTTTTAAAATGTTCTTTGGGAAATTTGCAAACTTTTATACGCTTACATGCTCGATAAAATATTTACACTTTCCGCGCTAATCCGTGTTGAAAATGGAACTTTAAATTGGCACAATGCCAATTTCTACAGTTTTTTGAGATTTTGAGTTGAAACTTGGATAGTAGGTCACTTATAGGTAGTCATTGATGATGACCTAGTTTCATGGTCACATTATGATTCTCAAAGTCACAACAAACTTTTGCTTATAGAACAAAGACAATTTGACCTTGACAGTTCAAACTTCATAAATACAATCATTGAGCCAAGCCCTTTCACCTTGACCTTGACCCAAGGTCAAATGTTCATTCTCAAGGTCACAACAAACTTTTGCCTGTAGAACAAAGACCATTTGACCTTGAGAGTTCAAACTTGGCGCAAATATTCCTTGCATCAAGTCATTCCACCTTGACCTTGACCCAAGGTCATTTGTTCGATTTCAAGTGAGTTGAAGAGAATCCTGACGAAAATCTCAACAGCACTCACAATAGAGCACCAAATTGAACATCGACGGACCCCTAGCAAGCTAGAGGTGGGACCAGGTGCCCGGGAGGAATAAACTTCCCCTGTTGGCTAGCCGCACCCGCCGTCGATGTTCATGCACGAAAATGGTCAAATTATATAAAATACATGCACTGTCTGAGGACATGTCTATAAAGAAAGTGCTATGGCGACCATGTCAGGGAAAAAAGCATCCCCTGTTGGCTAGCCGCACCCGCCGTCGATGTTCATGCACGAAAATGATCAAATTATATAAAATACATGCACTGTCTGAGGATATGTCTATATAGAAAGTTCTATGGCGACCATGTCAGGGAAAATATTCAAAACACTTACTGTCAAGGTCACAACAGACTTTTTTCGATAAAATATTGAGCTTTGGTTAGACGAAGAGGAATCTTGATAAGAATAAACACAAATGCTTATCTTTTATCCATGACCTTGGTTAAAGGTCAATTAACCTTTTTAAGGTCATAACACACATTTACTCATGCAGCATTCACAGGATTTTTTCCTTAACTATTCATTTTTCACACAAGTAGCACTTTTTATTTGAACTTACCATAGTAAGATAGATAACTCTTTTATTCTTGTTCTCTGTTTCTTTCTTTTTCTAAGTAGTAATACTTATCAGTAGTTTCATGTTGTTTTCATTTTCTAATAATAGAAATTATCTCATTGCAAAATCATTGTGCAATTCTTTTTTGAGAAAGTCATTCTAAAGGATTAGATATTGATTCAGCATGGAGTTTAAAGCTTTCGTAAACATGAAAGGTATTTATTATTTTTTTCTTCTATATTGTTGATAAATAAATAAGAGTCCCAAATTAGACTAAAGCTCTTTCGACTCATTTGCTGAAGTTCATATTATACTAAAGCAACTATTCTTTTTTCCATCTTCTTTATTCGGATTTTAGCACTTCAGTTCCGAGGAGGGTCTAATAAAGGAGGAATCCGTCTGTTGCTTGCAACAGTAGCCATCTAGTTATTCTTATTATTCTTACCCCTCATCATTTCTAGACACTTTATTCAAAGGTATTTTAACACAGAGTAAAAAGGGTGGTACAATTAGAAAGAGAACACAAAGGTCTTCTTTAACCAATTTTTGTTTGTCGATAAGCTCACCAATGCCCCCGCTAGAGATCATCAAATGTCAAAATCCTTAAAAACTTATAACTCCTAAACTAATCGCACGATTTGAACGAAATTTGTTTTAAAATGTTCTTTGGGAAATTTGCAAACTGTTATAGGCTCGATAAAATATTTACGGTTTTCGCGCTATTCCTGGTTGCAAATGGAACTTTAAATTGGCAAAGTGCCAATTTCTAGTTTTTGGGGGTTGAAACTTTGATAGTAGATTACTTATAGGTAGTCATTTAATGTTGACTTACTTTCGAGGTCAAATTTTCATTCTCAAGGTCACAACAAAGTTTTGCATATAGGACAAAGACTATTTGACCTTTAGAGTTCAAACTTCATACATATGACCCTTAAGCCAAGCTCTTTCACCTTGATCTTGACCCAAGGTCAAATTCTGATTCTCAAGGTCACAACAAACTTTTCCTTTTAGAACAAAGACTGTTTGACCTTCAGAGTTCAAACTTCATACATATTATTGTTAAGCCAAGCTCTTTGACCTTGACCTTCACCCAAGGTCAAATTCTCATTCTCAAGGTCACAGCAAACTTTTGCCTATAGAAGAAAGGCAAGTTGACCTTCAGAGTTCAAACTTCATACACATTATCGTTAAGCCAAGCTCTTTGACCTTGAACCTTACCAAAGTTAAATTTGCATTCTCAAGGTCACAACAAACTTTAGTCTATAAAACAAGGACTGTTTGACCTCAAGAGTTAAAACTTCACACAAATTTGCCTTGCATCAATCTTTTTCACCATGATCTTGACCCAAGGTCATTTGTTCGATTTTAAGGTCACAACAGACTTTGGTTGATTAGGTATTGAGCTTTTCTCAGATTAAGATCAATCGTGACAAGAATAAGCTATAAGAAGGACTGTTTGACCTTAAGAGTTAAAACTTCACACAAATTTTCCTTGCATCAATTTCTTTCACCATGATCTTGACCCAAGGTCATTTGTTCGATTTTAAGGTCACAACAGACTTTGGTTGATTAGATATTGAGCTTTTCTCAGATTAAGATCAATCGTGACAAGAATAAACTACAATACTTATCTTTCATCCATGACATTGGTTCAAGGTCAAAAAATCATTCTCAAGTTCATAACAGTCATTCACTCTAGTAGAATTCACACTTTTTGTCCTATACTATTTATTCTTCACTCAAGTAGTCCTTCTTATTTGAAATTAAACATAGTATAAGAAAGATAACTCTTTTATTCTTGTTCTCTGTTTCTTTTTCTTTTTTCCTGGTAGCATTACATATCAGTTCTTTCATGTTGTTGTCATTTTCTATGTGTAGAAATGTTCTATGTGCATAATTATTGTGCAAATCTGATTTGAGATAGTGATTTTAGAGGATTTAGAATTGACAGATCATGGACTTTAAAGCTTTTGTAAACATGAAAGGTATTTATTATCTCTTTTTTCTTTTTGTTGATAAATAGATAAGAGTCCCAAGTTAGACGTAAGATCTTTTGACTTATTTGCTGAAGTGAATAAGGTAATAAAGCAACTTTTAATTTTTCCATCTTCTTTATTCGGATAGGTCCGAGGTAGGTCTAATAAAAGAGGAATCCGTCTATTGCTTGCAACAGTAGCCATCTAGTTCTTATTATTATCATTTTTATTCTTACCCCCTCATCATTTCCAGACACTTTATTCAAAGGTCTTTTAACATAGAGCAAAAGGGATGGTACCATCAGAAAGAGCATACCAAGATCTTCTTTAAGTATTTTTTTGTTTGTCGATAATCTCAACAATGCCCCTGCTGGAGGTCATCAAATGTCAAATCTTTAAACACTTATAACTCCTACACTAACCGTACGATTTGAACGAAATTTGTATTAAAATGTTCTTCACTTACATGCTCCATAAAATATTTACGGTTTCCGCGCTATTCAGAGTTGAAAATGGAACTTTAAATTGGCACAGTGCAAATTTCTACATTTTTTTAGATTTTGAGTTGAAACTTGAACAGTAGGTTACCTATAGGTAGACATTCAATGTTGACCTACTTTCAAGGTCAAATTTTCATTTTCAAGGTCACAACAAACTTTTGCCTATAGAACAAAAAGTATTTAACCTTCAAACTTTCAAACCTTCAAAGTTCAAACTTCATACATATTATCGTTAAACCAAGCTCTTGCACCTTGACCTTGACCCAAGGTCAAATTCTGATTCTCAAGGTCACAGCATTTTTTGCCTATAGAACAAAGACTGTTTGACCTTCAGAGTTCAAACTTCATACATATAATTGTTCAGTCAAGCTGTTTCACCTTGACCTTGACCGAAGGTCAAATTCTTATTTTCAAGGTTACAGAAAACTTTTGCCTATTAGATCTTCATAGTTCATTCTTTACACATATAATGCTTGGGCCCAGCTCTTTCATCTTGACCTTGACCCATGGTCAAATTCTCATTCTCAAGGTCAAACCAAACTTTAGTCTATAAAACAAAGACTGTTTGACCTGGAGAGTTCAACTTTACACAAATATTCCTTGCATCAAAGCCTTTCACCATGACCTTGACCCGAGGTCA
The DNA here is from genome assembly GCA_028142955.1 of Pinctada fucata. Lineage (NCBI taxonomy): Eukaryota > Metazoa > Mollusca > Bivalvia > Pterioida > Pteriidae > Pinctada > Pinctada fucata. The sequence continues at coordinate 20,725,985 of AP027109.1, forward strand.
TTTGTTCGATTTCAAGGTCATAACAGACTTTCTTTGATTAGATATTGAGCTTTGCTCAGATTAAAATCAATCGTGATGAGAATAATCACAGAACTTTTTTTTCATCCAAGACATTGGTTGAAGGTCAAATAATCATTCTGAGTGTCATGACAATCATTTACCTTGGTTAAAGGTCAAATTAGACATAAGCTCTTTTGACTCATTTGCTGAAGTTAATATGATACTAAAGCAACTATTCTTTTTTCCATCTTCTTTATTCAGATTTTAGCACTTCAGTTCCGAGGAAGGTCTAACACAGGAGGAATCCGTCTGTTGCTTGCAACAGTAGCCATCAAGTTATTAAGGATTCCGACTTCCGTCGGAATCCTTTCTGTTATTGTATTGTCTTTTCTTTATTAAGGATTCCGACTTCCGTCGGAATCCTTTCTGTTATTGTATTGTCTTTTCTTTATTAAGGATTCCAACTTCCGTCGGAATCCTTTCTGTTATTGTATTGTCTTTTCTTTATTCTTATTATTCTTATTATTATTATTCTTACCCCCAAGCCATTCCAGTGACGTTACAACAAAGTACCGCATCATAGGATAAATTGGAAAGTGTCATGAGAAAGATCAAATAAAGATCTTCATTTAATTTTTTTTTCTTGTCGAAAAGTTCATATATGCCCCCGCTAGATGTCATCGAAGGCCAAATCTTTAAAACCTTATAACTCCTAAACTAACCGTACGATTTGAACGAAATTTTTTTTAAATTGATCTTTGGGAAATTTGCAAACTTTTATACGCTTACATGCTCGATAAAATATTCACGGTTTTCGTGCTATTTTGAGTTGAAAATGGAACTTTAAATTGGCACAGTGCCAATTTCTACAGTTTTTGAGATTTTGAGTTGAAACTTGGATAGTAGGCTACTAATAGGTAGTCATTGATGATGACCTAGTTTCAAGGTCACATTATCATTCTCAAGGTCACAACAAACTTTTGCCTATAGAAAAGAGACTATTTGACCTCGACAGTTCAAACTTCATAAATGCAATAATTGAGCCAAGCCCTTTCACCTTGACTTGGCCCAAGGTCAAATTTTGATTCCCAAGGTCACAACAAACTTTTGCCTATAGAACAAAGACCATTTGACCTTGAGAGTTCAAACTTGGCGCAAATATTCCTTGCATCAAGTCCTTTTCACCTTGACCTTGACCCAAGGTCATTTGTTCGCTTTCAAGGTCAAAACAGACTTTTGTCGATAAAATATTGAGCTTTGATTGGATTAAGAGGACTCTTGATGAGAATAAATTCAAATGCTTATCTTTTATCCATGACCTTGGTTAAAAGTCAAATTAAATCTTTTCAAGGTCATAACAAACATTTACTCTTGTAGAATTCACAGGATTTTGTCCTTAACTATTTATTCGCACACCAGTAGTACTTCTTAATTGAACTTTACATAGTAAGATAGATAACTCTTTCATTCTTGTTCTCTGTTTCTTTCTTTTTATTCTTAGTTGCATTACATATCAGAAGTTTCATGTTGTTGTCATTTTCTATTAATAGAAATTATCTCATTGCAAAATCATTGTGCAATTCTTTTTTGAGAAAGTCATTGTAAAGGATTAGATATTGATTGTGTATGGAGTTTAAAGCTTTCGTAAACATGAAAGGTATTTATTATTTTTATGCCCCCGGAATCACAGATTCGGGGGCATATAGTTTTTGGCCTGTCCGTCTGTTTGCCTGTCTGTCTGTTTGTCTGTTTGTCCGAACTAAAAACTTTAACATTGGGCATAACTTTTGAAAGGTAAGTGATAGAGGTTTCATTTTTCACATGTGTATTCCTTGTGACAAGACCTTTCCATTGATACCAACATTTTTGACCTCGTGACCTTGACCTTTGACCTACTTTTCAAAAACTTTAACATTGGGCATAACTTTTGAATGGTAAGTGATAGGGCTTTCATATTTCACATGTGTATTCCTTGTGACAAGACCTTTCCATTGATACCAAAAGTTTTGTCCTTGTGACTTTGACCTTTGACCTACTTTTCAAAAACTTTAACATTGGGCATAACTTTTGATAAGTAAGTGATAGGGCTTTCATATTTCACATGTGTATTCCTAGTGAGAAGACCATTTCATTGATAGCAAAAAGTTTTGACTTCGTCACCTTGACTTTGACCTTTCACGTACTCAACAGAAAATGGCGTTTATACTAACAAAGATGCCACCGGGGGCATTCGTGTTTCACAAACACAGGCTTTATTTTCTTCTATTTTGTTGATAAATAAATAAGAGTCCCAAATTAGACATAAGCTCTTTTGACTCATTTGCTGAAGTTAATATGGTACTAAAGCAACTATTCTTTTTTCCACCTTCTTTATTCGGATTTTAGCACTTCAGTCCCGAGGAAGGTCTAATAAAGGAGGACTCCGTCTGTCGCTTGCAACAGTAGCCATCTAGTTAAGGATTCCGACTTTTCCGTCGGAATCCTTTCTGTTATTGTATTGTCTTTTCTTTCTTCTTATTATTATTCTTATTATTATTCTTACCTCATCATCTTTCCGGACACTTTACAAAAAAGTTCCGCATCATGTGATAAAATGAATAGTACCATGTGAGAGAGCATACAAAGATCTCAATTGAAATTTTTTTTGTTGTCGAAAAGTTCACACATGCCCCCGCTAGAGGTCACCAAAGGCAAAATCTTTAAAACCTTATAACTCCTAAACTAACCGTACGATTTGAACGAAATTTGTTTTATATTGATCTTTGGGAAATTTGCAAACTTTTATACGCTTACATGCTCGATAAAATATTTACGGTTTTCGTGCTATTTTGAGTTGAAAATGGAACTTTAAATTGGCACAGTGCCAATTTCTACAGTTTTTGAGATTTTGAGTTGAAACTTGGATGGTAGGCTACTAATAGATAGTCATTGATGATGACCTAGTTTCAAGGTCACATAATGATTCTCAAGGTCACAACAAACTTTTGCCTATAGAACAAAGACTATTTGACCTTGACAGTTCAAACTTCATAAATACAATCATTGATCCAAGCCCTTTCACCTTGACCTTGGCCCAAGGTCAAATTTTGATTCTCAAGGTCACAACAAACTTTTGCCTATAGAACAAAGACCATTTGACCTTGAGAGTTCAAACTTGGCGCAAATATTCCTTACATCAAGTCCTTTCACCTTGACCTTGACCCAAGGTCATTTATTTGATTTCAAGGTCGCAACAGACTTTTGTCGATAAAAAATGAGCTTTGATTAGATTAAGAGGACTCTTGATGAGAATAAATTCAAATGCTTATATTTTATCCATGACCTTGGTTAAAGGTCAAATTAAGTTTTTGAAGGTCATAACAAACAATTACTCTTTAGAATTCACAGGATTTTGTCCTTAATTATTTATTCTTCACCCAAGTAGTGCTTTTTATTTGAACTTTACATAGTAAGATAGATAACTCTTTTATTCTTGTTCTCTGTTTCTTTTTTTTTTATTCTTAGTAGCATTACATTACAGTAGTTTCATGTTGTTGTCATTTTCTATTAATAGAAATTATCTCATTGCAAAATCATTGTGCAATTCGTTTTTGAGAAAGTCATTGTAAAGGATTAGATATTGATTGTGCATGGAATTTAAAGCTTTCGTAAACATGAAAGGTATTTATTATTTTTTTTCTTCTATTTTGTTGATAAATAAATAAGAGTCCAAAATTGGACATAAGCTCTTTTGACTCATTTGCTGAAGTGAATAAGGTATTGAAGCAACTATTCTTTTTTCTATCTTCTTTATTCGGTTTTTAACACTTCAGTTCCGAGGAAGGTCTAATAAAGGAGGAATCCGTCTGTTGCTTGCAACAGTAGCCATCTAGTTCTTATTATTATTCTTACTATTATTATTATTCTTACCCCCAAACCGTTCCGGACACTTTACAAAAAAGTACAGCATCTTATGAAAAAACGGAAAGTACCATGTGAAAGAGCATATGAAGATCTTGAATGAAATTTTTTTTCTTGTCAAATGATTCACATATGCCCCCGCTGGAGGTCATCAAACGTTAAATCTTTAAACTCTTATAGCTCCTAAAGTAACCGTGCGATTTGAACAAAATTTGTTTTATATTGTTCTTTGGGAAATTTGCAAACTTTTATACGCTTACATGCTCGATAAAATATTTACGGTTTTCGCGCTATTCAGAGTTGAAAATGGAACTTTAAATTGGCACAGTGCCAATTTCTACATTTTTTGAGATTTTGAGTTGACACTTGGATGGTAGGTTACTTATAGGTAGACATTTAATGCTGACCTACTTTCAAGGTAAAATTTTTATTCTCAAGGTCACAACAAATTTTGGCCTATAGAACAAAGACTTCTTGACCTTTACAGTTAAAACTTCATACATACTATCGTTTAGCCAAGCTCTTTCACCTTGACCTTGACCCAAGGTCAAATTTTGATTCTCAAGGTCACAACATACTTTTGCCTATAGAACAAGGACTATTTGATCTTCAGCGTTCAAACTTCATACATACAATCGTTAAGCCAAGCTCTTTGACCTTGACCTTGACCCAAGGTCAAATTTGGATTCGCAAGGTCACAACAAAATTTTGCCTATAGAATAAAGATCATTTGACTTTCAGAGTTCAAACTTCATACATATTATCATTAAGCCACGTTCTTTCACATTAACCTTGACCCAAGGTCAAATTTTGATTCTCAAGGCCACAACAAACTTTTGCCTATAGAACAAAGACTATTTGACCTTAAGAGTTCAAACTTAACACAAATATTCCTTGCATCAAGCCCTTTTACCTTGACCTTGATCCAAGGTCATTTGTTCGATTTCAAGGTCACAACATACTTTGGTTGATAAAATATTGAGTTTTGATCAGATTAAGATCAATCTTGAAAAGAATTACCTCAAATACTTATCTTTTTTCTGTTACCTTTATTCACGGTCAAATGATCATTCTCATGGTCCTGACAATCTTACTCTTGTACAATTAGCAGTTTTTGTCCTACGCTATTTATTCTTCACACAAATAGTCTTTCTTATTTGAACATAACATAGTATAAGAAACATAACTCTTTTACTCTTGGTCTCTGTTTTTTTTTTCTCTTAGTAGCATTACTTGGCTGTGTTTTGATTCTATTGTCATTTTCTATTTATAGAAATGCTCTCATTGCAAAATCATTGTGCAATTCTGTTTTGAGATAAAAATTTTAAAGAATTTAGAATTGATAGATCATGGAGTATAAAGCTTTCGTAAATATGAAAGGTATTTATTATCTTTTTGTTCTATTTTGTTGATAAATAAATGAGAGTCCCAAATTAGACTAAAGCTCTTAAGATTCATTTGCTGAAGTGAATAAGGTACAAAAGCAACTATTCATTTTTCCATCCTCTTTATTCGGATTTTAACACTTCAGTTCCAAGGAAGGTCTAATAAAGGAGGAATCCGTCTGTTGCTTGCAACAGTAGCCATCTAGTTATTATTATTATTATTATTTCTGTTATTGTATTGTCTTTTCTTTATTCTTATTATTCTTATTATTATTATTATTATTCTTACCCCCAAGCCATTCCAGTGACGTTACAACAAATTACCGCATCATAGGATAAAATGGAAAGTGTCATGAGAAAGGGCAAATAAAGATCTTAATATAACATTTTTTTCTTGTCGAAAAGTTCATATATGCCCCCGCTAGAGGTCATCGAAGGCCAAATTTTTAAAACCTTATAACTCCTAAACTAACCGTACGATTTGAACGAAAATGTTTTTAAATTGATTTTTGGGAAATTTGCAAACTTTTATACTCTTACATGCTCGATAAAATATTTACGGTTTTCGTGCTATTTTGAGTTGAAAATGGAACTTTAAATTGGCACAGTGCCAATTTCTACAGTTTTTGAGATTTTGAGTTGAAATTTGGATGGTACATTACTTTGAGGTAGCTTACTAATAGGTAGTCATTGATGATTACCAAGTTTCAAGGTCACAAATTTTTGCCTATAGAACAAAGACTATTTGACCTTGACAGTTCAATCTTCATAAATACAATCATTGAGCCAAGCCCTTTCACCTTGACCTTGGCCCAAGGTCAAATTTTCATTTTTCATTTTCAAGGTCACAACACACTTTTGCCTATAGAACAAAGACCATTTGACCTTGAGAGTTCAAACTTGGTGCAAATATTCCTTGCATCAAGTCCTTTCACCTTGACATTGACCCAAGGTCATTTGTTCAATTTCAAGGTCACAACAGACTTTTGTCGATAAAATATTGAGCTTTGATTAGATTAAGAGGACTCTTGATGACAATAAACTCAAATGCATATCTTTTATCCATGACCTTGGTTAAAGGTCAAATTAACTTGTTCAAGGTCATAACAAACATTTACTCTTGTAAAATTCACAGGATTTTGTCCTGAACTATTTATTCGTCACACAAGTAGTACTTCTTATTTGAACTGTACATAGTAATATAGATAACTCCTCTATTCTTCTTCTCTGTTTCTTTCTTTTTTATTCTTAGTAGCATTACATATTTGTAGTTTCATGTTGTTGTCATTTTCTATTAATAGAAATTATCTCATTGCAAAATCATTGTGCAATACTTTTTTGAGAGAGTCATTGTAAAGGATAATATATTGATTGAGCATGGAGTTTAAAGCTTTCGTAAACATGATAGGTATTTATCTTTTATTTTCTTCTGTTTTGTTCATAATTGAATAAGAGTCCAAAGTAAGACATAAGCTCTTTTGACTCGTTTGCTGAACTAAATGTGGTACTAAAGCAACTATTCTTTTTTCCATCTTCTTTGTTCGGATTTTAGCACTTCGGTTCCAAGGAAGGTCTAATAAAGGAGGAATCCGTCTGTTGCTTGCAACAGTAGCCATCTAGTTCTTCTTCTTCTTCTTATTATTATTATTATTCTTACCCCCAAGCCAATCCAGAGACGTTACAACAAAGTACCGCATCATATGATAAAATGGAAAGTATCATGTGAAAGAGCAAATAAAGGTCTTCATGTAAAATTTTTTTCTTGTCGAAAGTTCACATATGCCCCCGCTAGAGGTCATCAAAGGTCAAATCTTTAAAACCTTATAACTCATACACTAACCGTACGATTTGAATGAAATTTGTTTTATATTGTTCTTTGGGAAATTTGCAAACTTTTATACGCTAACATACTCGATAAAATATTTACGGTTTTCGCGCTATTTTGAGTTGAAAATGGAACTTTAAATTGCCACAGTGCCAATTTCTACATTTTTTGAGATTTTGAGTTGAAACTTGGATGGTAGGTTACTTATAGGTACTTGTTGATGATGACCTAGTTTCAAGGTCAAATTATGATTCTCAAGGTCACAACAAACTTTTGCCTATAGAAGAAAGGCTATTTGACCTTGACAATTCAAACTTCATTAATGCAATCATTGATCCAAGCCCTTTCACCTTGACCTTGACCCAAGGTCAAATTCTTATTCTCAAGGTCACAACAAAATTTTTCCTATAGAACAAAGACCATTTGACCTTGAGAGTTCAAACTTGGCGCAAATATTCCTTGCATTAAGTCCTTTCACCTTGACCTTGACCCAAGGTCATTTGTTCGATTTCTAGGTCACAACAGACTTTTGTTGATAAAATATTGAGCTTTGAATAGATGAAAAGGAATCTTGATGAGAATAAACTAAAATGTTTATCTTTCATCCATGACCTTGGTTCAAGGTCAATAAACTTTTTCAATGTCATAACAAACATTTACTCTTGTAGGATTCATAGGATTTTGTTCTTAAATATTTATTCTTCACACAAGTAGTACTTCTTCTTTAAACTTTACATAGTAAGATAGATAACTCTTTTATTCTTGTTCTCTGTTTCCTTTTTTATCTTAGTAGCAATACTTCTCTGTACATTCATGCTGTTGTCATTCTCTATTTATAGAAATTTTCTCATTGCTAGTTCATTGTGCAATTCTTTTTGGGATAGTAATTCAAAAGGATTCAAAATGGATAGAATAGATCTAGGAGTTTAAAGCCTTCCTAAACTTGAAAGGTATTAATCATATTTTTCTTCTTTTTTGTCGATAAATACATCAGAGTCCCAAGTTAGACAAAAGCTCTTTTGACTCATTTGCTGAAGTGAATAAGGTACTAAAGCGACTATTCTTTTTTCATCTTCTTTATTCGGATTTTAAGACTTCAGTTCCGAGGAAGGTCTAATAAAGGAGGAATCCGTCTGTTGCTTGCAACAGTAGCCATCTAGTTATTATTATTATTATTATTCTTACCCCCAAGCCAATCCAGAGACGTTACAAAAAAGTACCGCATCATATGATAAAATGGAAAGTATCATGTGAAAGAGCAAATAAAGATCTTCATTTAAATTTTTTTTCTTGTCGAAAAGTTCACATATGCCCCCGCTAGAGGTCATCAGAGGTAAAATCTTTAAAACCTTATAACTCCTAAATTAACCGTGCGATTTGAATGAAATTTGTTTTATATTGTTCTTTGGGAAATTTGCAAACTTTTGTACGCTGACATGCTAGATAAAATATTTACGGTTTTCGCGCTATTTTGAGTTGAAAATGGAATTTTAAATTGGCACAGTGCCAATTTCTACATTTTTTTGAGATTTTGAGTTGAAACTTGGATGGTAGGTTACTTATAGATAGTCATTGATGATGACATAGTTTCAAGGTCAAATTATGATTCTCAAGGTCACAACAAACTTTTGCCTATAGAACAAAGACTATTTGACCTTGGCAGTTCAAACTTCATAAATACAATCATTGATCCAAGCCCTTTCACCTTGACCTTGACCCAAGGTCAAATTCTCATTCTCAAGGTCACAATTTCTTTTCTATAGAACAATGATCATTTGACCTTGAGAGTTCAAACTTGGCGCAAATATTCCTTTCATCAAGTCCTCTCACCTCGACCTTGACCCAAGTTCATTTGTTAGATTTCAAGGTCACAACAGACTTTTGTTGATAAAATATTGAGCTTTGAATAGATGAAAAGTAACCTTGATGCGAATAAACTAAAATGCTTATCTTTCATCTATGACCTTGGTTCAAGGTCAAATAAACTCTTTCAAGGTCATAACAAAAGATTGATTGGATTTTGTTCTTAGATATTTATTCTTCACACAAGTAGTACTTCTTATTTGAACTTTATATAGTAAGATAGATAACTCTTTTATTCTTGTTCTCTGTTTCCATTTTCATTTTAGTAGAATTACTTGTCTGTAGTTTCATGCTGTTGTCTATCTCTTTTTATAGATATTACCTCATTGCTAATTCATTGTGCAATTATTTTTGGGATAGTAATTTAAAAGGATTCAAAATGGATAGAATAGATCTAGGAGTTTAAAGCCTTCCTAAACTTGAAAGGTATCTATCATCTTTTTCTTCTTTTTTGTCGATAAATAGATAAGAGTCCCAAGTTAGACATTAGCTCTTTTGACTCATTTGCTGAATTAATTAAGGTACAAAAGCAACTATTCATTTTTCCATCTTCTTTATTCGGATTTAATCACTTCAGTCCTGTGGAAGGTCTAATAAAGGAGGAATCCGTCTGTTGCTTGCAACAGTAGCCATCTAGTTATTATTATTATTCTTACCCCTAAGCCATTCCAGAGAAGTTACAACAAAGTACGGCATCATAGGATAAAATGGGAAGTGCCATGAGAAAGATCAAATAAAAATCTTCATTCAAAATTTTTTTCTGGTCGAAAAGTTCATATATGCCCCCACTAGAGGTTATCAAAGGCAAAATCTTCAAAACCATATAACTCCTAAACTAACCGTACGATTTGAAGGAAATTTGTTTTATATTGATCTTTGGGAAATTTGCAAACTTTTATACGCTTACATGCTCGATAAAATATTTACGGTTTTCGTGCTATTTGAGTTGAAAATGGAACTTTAAATTGGCACAGTGCCAATTTCTACAGTTTTTGAGATTTTGAGTTGAAACTTGGATGGTAGGCTACTAATAGGTAGTCATTGATGATGACCTAGTTTCAAGGTCACATTATGATTCTCAAGGTCACAACAAACTTTAGCCTATAGAACAAAGACTATTTGACCTTGACAGTTCAAACTTCATAAATACAATCACTGATCCAGTCCTTTTCACCTTGACCTTGGCCCAAGGTTAAAATTTTGATTCTCAAGGTCACAACAAACTTTTGCCTATAGAACAAAGACCATTTGACCTTGAGAGTTCAAACTTGACGCAAATATTCCTTGCATCAAGTCCTTTAACCTTGACCTTGACCAAGGTGACCTTGACCCAAGGTCATTTGTTTGATTTCAAGGTCAAAACAGACTTTTATCGATAAAATATTGAGCTTTGATTGGATTAAGAGGACTCTTGATGAGAATAAATTCAAATGCTTATCTTTTATCCATGACCTTGGTTAAAGGTCAAATTAACTTTCTCAAGGTTATAACAAACATTTACTCTTGTAGAATTTACAGGATTTTGTCCTTAACTATTTATTCTTCACACAAGAAGTACTTCTTATTTGAACATTACATAGTAAGATAGATAACTCTTTTATTCTTATTCTCTGTTTCTTTCTTTATTTTATTCTTAGCAGCATTACATATCAGTAGTTTCATGTTGTTGTCATTTTCTATTAATAGAAATTATTTCATTGCAAAATCATTGTGCAATTCTTTTTTGAGAAAGTCATTGTAAAGGATTAGATATTGATTGTGCATGGAGTTTAAAGCCTTCGTAAACATGATAGGTATTTATCATTTTTTTTCCTTCTATTTTGTTGATAAATAAATAAGAGTCCCAAATTAGACATAAGCTCTTTTGACTCATTTGCTGAAGTTAGTATGGCACTAAAGCAACTATTCTTTTTTTCCATCTTCTTTATTCGGATTTTAGCACTTCAGTCCCGAGGATGGTCTAGTAAAGGAGGAATCCGTCTGTTGCTTGCAACAGTAGCCATCTAGTTCTTATTATTATCATTTTTATTCTTACCCCCTCATCATTTCCAGACACTTTATTCAAAGGTCGTTTTACACAGAATAAAAAGGATGGTACCATTAGAAAGAGCAGACAAAGATCTTCTTTAACTATTTTTTGTTCGTCGATAAGTTTACCAATGCCCCCGCTAGAGGTCATCAAATGTTAAATCTTTAAACGTTTATAACTTCTAAATTAGATACGATTTGAACGAAATTTCTTTCATATTGTTCTTTGGAAATTTTGCAAACTTTTATACGCTTACATCTTTGATAAAATATTTACGGTTTTCGTGCTATATGGAGTAGAAAAAGGAACTCTAAATTGGCAAGGTGCCAATTCCTACAGTTTTTGAGATTTTGACTTGAAACTTGGATGGTAGGTTACTTATAGGTAGTCATTTAATGTTGACTTAGTTTCAAAGTCACATTTTTATCCTCAAGGTCACAACAAACTTTTGCCTATAGAACAAAGACTATTTGAGTCCAAACGTCATACATATTATCTTTGAGTCAAGCCCTTTCACCTTGACCTTGACCTAAGGTCAGATTCTCATTCTCAAGGTCACAACAAACTTTTGCCTATAAAACAAAGACTGTTTGACATTGAGAGTTCAAACTTTACACAAATATTCCTAGCATCAAATTATTTCTCCTTGACCTTGACACAAGGTCATATTTTCGATTTCAAGGTCACAACAGACTTTGGTTGATAAAATATTGAGCTTTGATCAGATAAAGATGAATCGTGATGAAATTAACCTCCCATACTTATCTTTTATCTTTGACCTTGGTTCAAGGTCAAATAATCCTTTTCAATGTTATAACAAACATTTACTCTTGTAGAATTCACGGTTTTGTCATGCACTATTCATTCGTTTCACAAGTAGTCCTTCTTATTTGAATTTAACATAGTATAAGAAAGATAACTCCTTTCTTCTTGTTCTCGGTTTCTTTTTTTTTTTCTTATTAGAGCATGGAGTTTAAAGCTTTCGGAAAAATGAAAGGTATTTATTTTTTTTTCTTCTATTTTGTTGATATATAAACAGGAGTCCCAAAATAGACATAAACACTTTTGACTCGTTTGCTGAATTGAATAAGGTACTAAAGCATCTATTCTTTTTTCCATCTTCTTTTTTCGGATTTTAACACTTCAGTTCCGAGGAAGGCCTAATAAAGGAGGAATCCGTCTGTTGCTTGCAACAGTAGCCATCTAGTTATTATTATTAGTTTTGTAAATCATAGCATAATCAATTACAGACCCCTAGAAAAGAGTAATATGGTTGGGGGTTCATATCAAAAGTTGCCATATCAACCATCTTTAATGGCAAATTTAAGGAAAATTGTCAATTTTCCCAACAAGATTTCTTCCTTATTTTGTTAATCAGATTATATTAATTTCATTTAAACAAAATTTTTTATAAAGCCTGCCTTCAGAGTTATTTGTGATGATAAAATGCTCAAAATTGCACTAAAACGGCGAAAAATGTGCCTTATTTTTATGCCTGTTTTTGATTTGCTGTTGTATGTTTTTAAAGAAGAAATATTTTTAAAATGAATAGATTTTCTTAGAATAGAAGTTTAAAAGAGTCACATATGTCAAGTCGTTAAGCTATTAAAGTGGTTTCCATGGCAACGTATTGTCAAAATAAAGCTCATTCCACTGCCTTGTGAGGGCTAAAAATAGACTGACCTCGTGCCCATGGCAACCGACAATTGCCTTGTCTCAAAAATGTCATTTTCCTTGTCAATATACCAAAGGTACCTTTTGTAGAAAAAAAATCGGCAAAATCCATGACATGCCGTGGCCAGCCAGTTTTGGTCCTTACAGAAAATTGGTATTAAATAGAAGACCAGACCTTGAAGGTGACCTCGCGGCTGCGTTAAGGTGCTCCACGCTGACGTCGCGCTGAAAATATTCCATTTTTACGGTGCCTGGCATTCAACCCTCAATTACAGCTTAAACGTTCTTTCTTTAGTTCAAAGCTGTATTTGTTTAATATCTGGTAAGTGTCTGGTAGCTAAGAAAAAAAAAATCACCAGGGGGATTCCCCTGTGTCACGTGACAGCCCTAAATATAACTCTACAGTGTTGTCTCGGTTTTAAATTGAATTTTGCAAGTGGTAAATAAGGAAAAAATAATAGAAATGTTATATCGTTTTCTTCAGTAAATCCTGTAGATTTAGAAATGTGCTGGGCATTGTGACACTTAAAACGATTAAGAGGAGAAAATATACCGAGAAGGAAAACAAGTGGTAAAAACACTGCAAAACTCGACTTTACATCCACATTTTACACAACTATTAAAATTTCTATTAAATGCGCAGCAAAATCTTGGTAAATTGAAGTGTCCTCTATAGATTCTGTATAAAAATATCGAAATCGTACAAGGGTAGTCACCTGCAATTTACATTTTTTTACAACTACCCTATATCAGTCTATTTTCAGATGGGACCTAAACGCACAGGTGATATGGATTACGTCATAGAAATTTAGCGGGAAAGCATGAGTAAACATGATGAGAATGTAATATACATATATTAAGAAGGCAGGCCCGGCCGGGGGGGGGGGGCTGACCCGGGAAAACATTAGTAAACATGCAACATATACGTGTGTACAGCATAATAACACGGGTTTTTAATATCTGATACAATGTAAAATGTTTTTTTTTTTATTTTAGTATTATTTTTACAACGATGAGAATATAATATACATATATTAAGAAGGCAGGCCCGGCCGGGAGGGTAAGCCTCGTCCGGGCATCCGCTTTTAGTACCATGTTTTTCAAGTTATTCTTTGTGGGAAAGTTTGTGGTAGGGAATAACTCTGGTGATAAAGGTTGCCGCTAGACAATAAAACTTCTGCTGATCAAATATTGAAATCTATGTATCAATGGAATATTTCCTCGTACTGAATCCAACCCGGCGGACTATTGAGACCGCGATACTGACCGTCTTCTAACTTTGTATTTAACCAAATCGATTGTAAACTTGTTACAGGGCTTTCGTAAGCAGAGCTCTATCGGTGACAAAATAATCATAATAAAAAAATGTATATAACTTGAATAAATAAGAGAGAAAGAGAGAGAAGGGGGGGGGGGGTTTCTTTTCCGGCTAGGCTAATCATGACTCAGTCTAATTATAACCCGCCCGATCTCTTGCTGATTACAATTTGTTTTATTACTATTTTTATTTCTTCTAAGATTTAGTCTAGTACAAGTTGACCGTATCTGAAGTCTCGATATTGTTCTGTTGTACGGGCTATGAACATACAGTGCCCGCCGTATAGCCATTTAAATTATTGACACATGTATTTTAGCACCGTATTCGTAATTAGGTCTTCCGGCTTCCGTCGGAAGACCTATTGTTTTCGTAACCGTGGAAAATTGGATCAGCGATTTCTCAAGAACCCTGTAAGCTAGGACAATGAAAGTTCTCCAACGTTACGTTTTGAGTAAAAGCTAGATTGGTCTTTTTTATTTTTGGTCTCTGTTATTTTTTTTATCATGTTTTTTAGTAGATTCAAATATTTGACGGGAGCGTCGAATTACTCAAAAGGACCGAAAATTTCATGTTTTGCTATTTGTAAGCTTAAATATCTCGTATTTTGCTATCTACAATTTCCATTCTTTTTGAAAGTCGACAGCCATGCAAGATATGAAATGCTAGATGCACACTGTAACGATTTATTACGATGACGTCCTTCACCGTCCTTCATATTTCCAAATTCAGAAGTTCATAGGAGGAAGACACTTTTTTGCTTATAATAGTAAACAAAAATTAAGCTTATGAAGTTTCCTAAGAATTTCAACATTATTATTTTTTATCCATATATATGTCTTATTTAGTCTTTCTGATTTTTCCTATCTCTTACTGTTGAAAAGATATGAGCATCGAAATTTTGAGTTGGGTATTTCGATACACCTTCACGCCAACAGATCGGGCGCACACTAAAATTGGTAGTCCGAGTCCGACTCGAGAAAAGCAGTGTTGAGATTTTCAAATTCCGATTTCACGGCAATGATGAATATGCATTTCATAAATACATTTCGATACACACAATTTGATTTTAAAACAGTTGATTTATTTAGAAGAGATCAGCTACAAACCAGAATTTACACACAAAAAGTGGTAGTTTGATTCCGATTTCTAACCTACAAACCTGTTTCTAAACTTCAATAACTATATTTTGAACATCAAGTTTAATTTCTAATTCTAGCAAACGTTCGAACATAATTTTCGGTTGGTTTATTTACAAATTGATGAACAATTTCTCCAACATTCTTCCCTCTCCTCGTTTTTCGAAAACAGTTCTGTTTATATTGAACGATGTCGCCATGATGGAAATTCAAAATAAACTTTTAATAAAGGGAAGGGGGGGGTCCAAATTTGAACCTGCACAGCGAGAACCTCATGGTATTCATATATATATATATTGAACGTAACTTGTTATTACCATTTCTCTTCTCAAGAAAATTGGTTCTACAGCTACGAGCTCGCCTTTTTTATGGGGGAAGGGGGCAGGAAGAATTTGCAAAAAAAAAAAATCCCGGCTCTGAAAAATGCTGAAAAAAATATTCCGGCCCAAAGGGCCGGCAATTTTTTTTCCCGGACCATGCAAAAGTAAGGATACATTGCATGATATGGAAATTTTTGCTGGCCCTTTGTGCCAGACAATTTAAAGTCAAAAAATTAATTAATACTAGATGGCTACTGTTGCAAGCAACAGACGGATTCCTCCTTTATTAGACCTTCCTTGGAACTGAAGTGTTAAAATCCGAATAAAAAAGATGGAAAAATGAATAGTTGCTTTTGTACCTTAATTAGTCTTAAGAGCTTTAGTCTAATTTGGGACTCTCATTTATTTATCAACAAAATAGAACAAAAAGATAATAGATACCTATCATGTTTACGAAAGCTTTATACTTTATACTCCATGCTCTATAGGCCAAAATTTGTTGTGACCTTGAAAATCAAAATTTGACCTTGAAAGTAGGTCAGCATTAAATGTCTACCTATAAGTAACCTACCGTCCAAGTTTCAACTCAAAATCTCAAAAAATGTAGAAATTGGCACTGTGCCAATTTAAAGTTCCATTTTCAACTCTGAATAGCGCGAAAACCGTAAATATTTTATCAAACATGTAAGCGTTAAAAAATTTGCAAATTTCCCAAAAAACAATATAAAACAAATTTTGTTCAAATCCGACGGTTAGCTAAGGAGTTATAAGAGTTTAAAGATTTGACCTTTGATGACCTCCAGCGGGGGCATATGTGAACCATTTGACAAGAAAAAAAATTTCATTCAAGATCTTCATGTGCTCTTTCATATGGTACTTTCCGTTTTTTCATATGGTGCAGTACTTTTTTGTAAAGTGTCCGGAACGGTTTGGGGGTAAGAATAATAATAATAAGAATAATAACTAGATGGCTACTGTTGCAAGCAACAGACGGATTCCTCCTTTATTAGACCTTCCTCGGAACTGAAGTGTTAAAATTGGAAAAAAGAAGATAGAAAAAGAATACTTGCTTTTGTACCTTATTCAATTCCGCAAATGAGTCGAAAGAAATTATGTCTAATTTGGGACTCTTATTTATTTATCAACAAAATAGAAGAAAAAATAATAAATACCTTTTATTTTTACCAAAGCGTTAAACTCCATGCTCTATCAATATCAAATCCTTTACAATTACTTTCTCAAAACAGAATTTCACAATGATTTTGCAATGAGATAATGTCCGTTAATAGAAAATGACAACTACATGAAAGTACAGATATGTAATGCTACTAAGAAAAAAAAAAGAAACAGAGAACAAGAAGAAAAGAGTTATCTTTCTTATACTATGTTAAGTTCAGATAAGAGGGACTACTTGTGTAAAGAATAAATAGTATAGGACAAAAAGTGTTAATTCTAAAAGAGTAAATGATTGTTATGACATTGAGAATGATTATTTAACCTTGAACCAATGTCATGGATGAAAGAGAAGTATTGTGATTATTCTCTTTACGATTGATCTTAATCTGAGCAAAGCTCAATATCTAATCAAAGAAAGTCTGTTATGACCTTGAAATAGAACAAATGACCTTGGGTCAAGGTCATGGTGAAAGGGTTCATGCAAGGAATATTTGTGTAAAGTTTGAACTTTCCAGGTCAAACAGTCTTTGTTTTATAGACTAAAGTTTGTTGTGACCTTGAGAATGAGAATTTGACCTTTGGTCAATGTGAAGGTGAAAGAGCTTGGCCCAAGTATTATTTGTATTAAGCATGAACTATGAAGGTCAAATAGTCTTTGTTCTATTAGCAGAAGTTTGCTGTGACCTTGAGAATGAAAATTTGACCTTGGGTCAAGGTCAAGGTGAAACAGCTTGACTGAACAATTTTATGTATAAAGTTTAAACTCTGAAGGTCAAATAGTCTTTGTTCTATAGGCAAAAAATTGTTGTGACCTTGAGAATCAGAATTTGACCTTGGGTCAAGGTCAGGGTGCAAGAGCTTGGTTTAACGATAATATGTATGAAGTATGAACTCTGAAGTTCAAATAGTCTTTGTTCTATAGGCAAAAGTTCGTTGTGACCTTGAGAATGAGGATCTGACCTTGGGTCAAGGTCAAGGTGCAAGAGTTCATTATTCACTTTAGTCAAAAGAGATTATTTCTAACTTGGGACTCTTATCTATTTATCGACAAAAAAGATGAAAAAGACGATAAATACCTTTCAAGTTTAGGAAGGCTTTAAACTCCTTGATCTTTTCTATCCATTTTGAATCCTTTTAAATTACTATCCCAAAAAGAATTGCACAATGAATTAGCAATGAGAAAATTTCTATAAATAGAGAATGACAGCAGCATGAATGTACAGACAAGTAATGCTACTAAGATAAAAAAAGGAAACAGAGAACAAGAATAAAAGAGTTATCTATCTTACTATGTAAAGTTCAAATAAGAAGTACTACTTATGTGAAGAATAAATATTTAACAACAAAATCCTATCAATCCTACAAGAGTAAATGTTTGTTATGACCTTGAAAAAGTTTATTTGACCTTGAACCAAGGTCATGGATGAAATATAAGCATTTTAGTTTATTCTCATCAAGATTTCTTTTCATCTATTCAAAGCTCAATATTTTATCAACAAAAGTCTGTTGTGACCTTGAAATCGAACAAATGACCTTGGGTCAAGGTCAAGGTGAAAGGACTTGATGCAAGGAATATTTGCGTCAAGTTTGAACTCTCAAGGTCAAATGGTCTTTGTTCTATAGGAAAAATTTTGTTGTGACCTTGAGAATGAGAATTTGACCTTGGGTCAAGGTCAAGGTGAAAGGGCTTGGATCAATGATTGTATTTATGAAGTTTGAACTGTCAAGGTCAAATAGTCTCTTTTCTATAGGCAAAAGTTTGTTGTGACCTTGAGAATCAAAATTTGACCTTGAAACTAGGTCATCATCAATGACTACCTATAAGTAACCTACCATCCAAGTTTCAACTCAAAATCTCAAAAGGTGTAGAAATTGGCACTGTGCCAATTTAAAGTTCCATTTTCAACTCAGAATAGCGCGAAAACCGTAAATATTTTATCGAGCATGTAAGCGTATAAAAGTTTGCAAATTTCCCAAAGAACCATATAAAACAAATTTCATTCAAATCGCACGGTTAGTCAAGGAGTTATAAGATTTTAAAGATTTGACCTTTGATGACCTCTAGCGGGGGCATATGTGAACTTTTCGACAAGAAAAAAAATTTAAATGAAGATCTTTATTTGCTCTTTCACATGATACTTTCCATTTTATCATATGATGCGGTACTTTGTTGTAACGTCTCTGGATTGACTTGGGGGTAATAATAATAATAATAATAATAATAATAATAATAACTAGATGGCTATTGTTGCAAGCAACAGACGGATTCCTCCTTTATTAGACCTTCCTCGGAACTGAAGTGTTAAAATCCGAATAAAGAAGATGAAAAAATAATAGTTGCTTTAGTACCCTATTCACTTCAGGTAATGAATCAAAAGAGCTTATGTCTAACTTGGGACTCTTATCTATTTATCGACAAAAAAGAAGAAAAAGATGATAAATACCTTTCAAGTTTAGGAAGGCTTTAAACTCCTAGATCTATTCTATCCATTTTGAATCCTTTTAAATTACTATCCCAAAAAGAATTGTACAATGAATTAGCAATGAGAAAATTTCTATAAATAGAGAATGACAACAGCATGAAAGTACAGACAAGTAATGCTACTAAGATAAAAGAAAGGAAACAGAGAACAAGAATAAAAGAGTTATCTATCTTACTGTGTGAAATTTAAATAAGAAGTACTCCTTGTGTGAAGAATAGATATTTAAGAACAAAATCCTATCAATCCTACAAGAGTAAATGTTTTTATGACCTTGAAAAAGTTAATTTGACCTTGAACCAAGGTCATGGATAAAAAATAAGCATTTTAGTTTATTCTCATCAAGATTCCTTTTCATCTATTCAAAGCTCAATATTTTATCAACAAAAGTCTGTTCTGACCTTGAAATCGAACAAATGACCTTGGGTCAAGGTCAAGGTGAAAGGACTTGATGCAAGGAATATTTGCACCAAATTTGAACTCTCAAGGTCAAATGGTCTTTGTTCTATAGGAAAAATTTTGTTGTGACCTTGAGAATTAGAATTTGACCTTGGGTCAAGGTCAAGGTGAAAGGGCTTGGATCAATGATTGTATTTATGAAGTTTGAACTGTCAAGGTCAAATAGTCTTTGTTCTATAGGCAAAAGTTTGTTGTGACCTTAAGAATGATAATTTGACCTTGAAACTAGGTCATCATCAATGACTACCTATAAGTAACCTACCATCCAAGTTTCAACTCAAAATCTCAAAAACTGTAGAAATTGGCTTTGTGCCAATTTAAAGTTCCATATTCAACTCGCAATAGCGCGAAAACCGTAAATATTTTATCGAGCATATAAGTGTATGAAAGTTTGCAAATTTCCCAAAGAACAATATAAAACAAATTTCATTCAAATCGCACGGTTAGTTTAGGAGTTATAAGGTTTTAAAGATTTTATCTTTGATGACCTCTAGCGGGGGCATATGTGACCTTTTCGACAAGAAAAAAATTTTAAATGAAGATCTTTATTTGCTCTTTCACATGATACTTTCCATTTTATTATATGATGCGGTACTTTGTTGTAAAGTCTCTGGATTGGCTTGGGGGTAAGAATAATAATAATAAGAATAATAAGAATAAAGAAAAGACAATACAATAACAGAAAGGATTCCGACGGAAGTCGGAATCCTTAATAAGAATAACTAGATGGCTACTGTTGCAAGCAACAGATGGATTCCTCCTTTATTAGACCTTCCTTGGAACTGAAGTGTTAAAATCCGAATAAAGAAGATGGAAAAATGAATAGTTGCTTTTGTACCTTATTCACTTCAGCAAATGAGTCTTAAGTTCTTTAGTCTAATTTGGGACTCTCATTTATTTATCAACAAAATAGAACAAAAAGATAATAAATACCTTTCATGTTTACGAAAGCTTTATACTCCATGATCTATCAATTCTAAATCCTTTAAAATTACTATCTCAAAACAGAATTGCACAATGATTTTGCAATGAGACCATTTCTATAAATAGAAAATGACAATAGAATCAAATACAGCCAAGTAATATACTAAGAAAAAAAACAGAGACCAAGAGTAAAAGAGTTATGTTTCTTATACTATGTTATGTTCAAATAAGAAAGACTACTTGTGTGAAGAATAAATAGTGTAGGAAAAAAACAACTAATTCTACAAGAGTAAGTTTGTTATGACACTGAGAAGGATCATTTGACCGTGAATAAAGGTCACGGAAGGAAGATAATAATTTGAAGTAATTCTTCTCAAGATTGATATTAATCTTATCAAAGCTGAATATCTTAACAACCAAAGTATGTTGTGACCTTGAAATCGAACAAATGACCTTGGGTCAAGGTCAAGCTAAAAGGGCTTGATGCAATGAATATTTGTGTTAAAATTGAACTCTTAAGGTCAAATAGTCTTTGTTCTATAGGCAAAAGTTTCTTGTGACCTTGAGAATCAAAATTTGACCTTAGGTCAAGGTCAAGGTGAAAGAGCGTGGCTTAACGATAATATGTATGAAGTTTGAACTCTGAAGTCAAATGGTCTTTATTCTATAGGCAAAACTTTGTTTTGACCTTGCGAATCAAAATTTGACCTTGGGTCAAGGTCAAGGTGAAAGAGCTTAGCTTAACGATAGTATGTATGAAGTTTGAACGTCAAAGGTCAAATAGTCTTTGTTCTATAGGCAAAAGTATGTTGTGACCTTGAGAATCAAAATTTGACCTTGGGTCAAGGTCAAGGTGAAAGAGCATGGTTAAACGATAGTATGTATGAAGTTTGAACTCTGAAGGTCAAGTAGTCTTTGTTCTATAGGCCAAAATTTGTTGCGACCTTGAGAATAAAAATTTGACCTTGAAAGTAGGTCACCATTAAATGTCTACCTATAAGTAACCTACCATCCAAGTTTCAACTCAAAATCTCAAAAAATGTAGAAATTGGCACTGTGCCCATTTAAAGTTCCAATGTCAACTCTGAATAGCGCAAAAACCGTAAATATTTTATCGAGCATGTAAGCGTATAAAAGTTTGCAAATTTCCCAAAGAACAATATAAAACAAATTTTGTTCAAATCCGACGGTTAGTTAAGGAGTTATAAGAGTTTAAAAATTTGGCCTTTGATGACCTCCAGCGGGGGCATATGTGAACCATTTGACAAGAAAAAAAAATTTCATTCAAGATCTTTATATGCTCCTTCACATGGTGCTTTCCGTTTTTTCATACGACGCTGTACTTTTTTGTAAAGTGTCCGGAACGGTTTGGGGGTAAGAATAATAATAATAATAAGAATAACTAGATGGCTACTGTTGCAAGCAACAGACGGATTCCTCCTTTCTTAGACCTTCCTTGGAACTGAAGTGTTAAAATCCGAATAAAGAAGATGGAAAAAACAATAGTTGCTTAAGTACCTTATTCACTTTAGCAAATGGGTCAAAAGAGCTTATGTCTAATTTGGGACTCTTTTTTATTTATCAACAAAATAGAAGAAAAATAAATTAAGTACCTCTCATCTTTACGAAAGCTTTAAACTCCATGCTCTATGGTTATCAAATCCTTTACAATTACTTTCTTAAAACAGAAATGCACAATGATTTTGCAATGAGATGATTTCTATTAATAGAAAATGACAACAACATGAAAGTACAGATATGTAATGCTACTAAGAAAGAAAAGAAACAGAGAACAAGAATTAAAAGAGTTATCTTTCTTATACTATGTTAAGTTCAAATAAGAAGGAACACTTGTGTGAAGAATAAATAGTATAGGGCAAAAAGTGTGAATTCCACAAGAGAAAATGATTGTTATAACCCTGAGAATAATTATATGGCCTTTAACCAATGTCATGGATAAAAAATAAGTATTGTGATTACTCTCATCACGATTGATCTTATTCTGAGCAAAGTTCAATATCTAATCAACTAAAAGTCATTTGTGACCTTGAAATGGAACAAATGACCTTGGGTCAAGGTCATGGTGAAAGGGTTTAATGCAAGGAATATTTGTGTAAAGTTTGAACTCTCAAGGTCAAACTGTCTTTTTATAGACTAAAGTTTGTTCTGACCTTGAGAATGAGAATTTCACCTTGGGAGAAGGTCAAGGTGAAAGAGCTGGGCCCAAGCATTATATGTATAAAGTATGAACTCTGAAGGTCCAATAGTCTTTGTTTTGTAGGCAAAAGTTGCTGTGAACTTGAAAATAAGAATTCGACCTAGGGTCAAGGTCAATGTGAAAGAGCATGACTGAACAATTATATGTATTAAGTTTAAACCATGAAGGTCATATAGTCTTTGTTCTATAGGCAAAAATTTGTTGTGACCTTGAGAATCAAAATTTGACCTTGGGTCAAGGTCAAGATGAAAGAGCGTGGCTTAACAATAATATGTATGAAGTTTGAACTCTAAAGGTCAAATAGCCTTTATTCTATAGGCAAAACTTTGTTGTGACCTTGCGAATCAAATTTGACCTTTGGTCAAGGTCAAGGTGAAAGAGCTTGGCTAAACGATTGTATGTATGAAGTTTGAACGCTGAAGGTCAAATAGTCTTTTTTCTATAGGCAAAAGCATGTTGTGACCTTGAGAATCAAAATTTGACCTTGGGTCAAGGTCAAGATGAAAGAGCTTGGCTAAACGATAGTATGTATGAAGTTTGAACTCTGAAGGTCAAGTAGTCTTTGTTTCATAGGCAAAAACTTGTTGTGACCTTGATAATCACAATTTGACCTTGAAAGTAGGTCAGCATTAAATGTCTACCTGTAAGTAACCTACCATCCAAGTTTCAACTCAAAATCTCAAAAAATGTAGAAATTGGCACTGTGCCAATTTAAAGTTCCATTTTCAACTCTAAATAGCGCGAAAACTGTAAATATTTTATCGAGCATGTAAGCGTATAAAAGTTTGCAAATTTCCCAAAGAACAATATAAAACAAATTTTGTTCAAATCCGATGGTTAGTTAAGGAGTTATAAGAGTTTAAAGATTTGACCTTTGATGACCTCCAGCGGGGGATCTTCATATGCTCTTTCACATGGTACTCTCCGTTTTTTATATGATGCTGTACTTTTTTGTAAAGTGTCCGGAACGGTTTGGGGGTAAGAATAATAATAAAGAATAATAATAAGAATAAAGAAAAGACAATACAATAACAGAAAGGATTCCGACGGAAGTCGGAATCCTTAATAAAGAAAAGACAATACAATAACAGAAAGGATTCTGACGGAATTGTCGGAATCCTTAATAAATACAAACTGTTCACATAGCTGTATCTACCAGAGACCTAATACGCATAGGCACAAAAATCTAGAAAAGGTTCTATTTAAACATCATACAATCTGTCTGAAATTCGCTAATTGCAAAGAGACATCTGAAGGAACGGTTATTAACTCATACTCTTTAACAGCGGGGAGTTTAACTTACACAGATATTCACAACATTTGACAATTTGTTTAAATCCGGCCCGAAGAATCGGCGAAAATTTTTCTCCGACTCTGGTAATGGCTGAAAAAAAATGGCCTGCTCAGAAAATTGCTGAAAAAATTTTACCGGCTGGCAATAGAATTCCTAACCCCCCCCCCCCAAAATCAAATGGTTGCTCACCAACAATTATCGGTTTGAAAATTTAATGTTACTGCTATTTGAAAACTTAAATATATAATATAAATACATGTACTGACGTCCTTCATATTTCCAAACCAAAAATTGTATAGGAGGAAGACACTCTTGTTGCAACCGCAACAAGAAACCTTTCTAGTGATATATATATTTTTAAAAATAATGCTTGAGAATAAACTGTATTAATGTACATGAGCTGGCACCCTCGCCCCCCCCCCCCCCCCCCCAAACCCCGGCAGCAACAACGTACAACTAAATGAATATAAAAATAAATAAGAAATAATTGTTGCACGGTCTACGTTGTAGACGGTAATTAACACCTTTCCAGACAGTGCAATATTTTTCATTGTGAAGCAATGATTAAATAAATGATTGAACCAATCATTGAACGATCGACTGAACCGTTTATTGTCCTTAACTGACCCGAAGTCAACTGTCTTCCGTTTTGAAAAATGGAAACGCATTTTTCCTTTAGAATTATTACAAACATCACTATAAGCTGAGAAGGACACCCCGCGACTTACAGATTTGAATTACTTTCATCAAAGTCATGGGCGGATCTAGATTTTTTTTCCCACATTGAATGGGGGGAGGAGGGGTCCAATTAACCTATGTTTGTGAAAAAAAAAGATTATTTGAAAAACGGCAAATTCTAGGGAGGTGACAGGATCCTGAACCCCCTAGTGCCCTCTAGATTAGCACTTGAATGAATAGGATCCGCTATAAATGGAGCCAGACAAAAGTAAGATTTCGATCGAATAATTTTGTACTGACCGGAACCATTGAATAGCTTTGAACAGAACACAAATAATAGCGGAAGATTCCAACAGTTTCGAATATTTTATGGAAAATTGTACAGAAAATCCCCGTACCCACCTCCTATAATTCGCTTGTTAGGTATAGTATCTTTAGTTTGAATACCGTAATGGTTTCTTTTATTTTCTCTCATTCAATTCAAATTCTGGAAATAATTCTTTTACGCAGCTACGTTTAGGCACTCCTCGTTTTGACGTTGCAATATTCGTGACATTTTTAAAAGACATTTTCAATAATGAAAAAAGGACATCCTCCAATAAAATTTCTTTATGTATTTGGTATCAGTGTTTAACACTAAGCTTGTATTACACATTCAGCCAATAGTGATGCCATGTGCCACATTACAAGTCACGTGACAACTATTTATAACATGCAAACAATGAATTGTATAAAACGAGCTGGCGCAACGCCATTCCTGCAATTACAGTCCTTTCCTTACTACCAAAATACCTTGTAGGTATTGCCATTTATGAGTTCAAGTGCGCACTTTTCTTCTTTTTTATATTTTTGGAATAAAAGACGATTTTTATATAAAAAATGACTAGAACAGCACTAAACTCCCAGTATTGTCATACATTCTAAATAGTTATAGATAGAATCGACAAAGTGCCTACTTAGATCATTGAGAACAACCATCTATCGGACTTGTTTAACGCGACCCCAACACATAGCATTGTAATTTCAGCCTGCGCCATGCAATTTTATACCATCACCCTACGCCGATATCTTTTTCAAACGTATATGTGACAAGCGAAGGGAAGCAACTCGTAGTTTATAACAATCGAGGTCGACTTCGCCGATTTCGTTCTCACGGTTTTGTGGCGTAGTGGTGATGACGCAGGACTGTAAATTCCATGATAGCGAGTTCGAACCTGGCTATAGGTACATTTTATTTTTCAAAATGTTTACGAAGTTCTTGCTTTTTTTAATTGTAGACTCAGTGATAGGCATTGTTTCCGTATATCGTATACATGCTTGTACTTTTTAAAAGAGCTTTGTACGGATAAGATATGTGATAATAGGAAAGAGAAGATTATTTCTGTAACATTTCGTTACTCACATACAAATTCAAAAATTTTTGATTTAGCTTGACGTGTGTGATATTCAATTTACGTGGTCTAAGAGAGAGAGAGAGAGAGAGAGAGAGAGAGAGAGAGAGAGAGAGAGAGAGAGAGAGAGAGAGAGAGAAAACAAACAGGGAGACGTGAAAATTTTATATCATTATTTTTTTTTCATTCTAATTAAAATCTAAAAGAATACCGCGAAGAAAATGCATGTCGTACAATTATTCATAATTGACAAAGTCCATTCTGAATGTTACGCACGCCACCTAATTACTTAGTAACTTCCAGCATTTTAATTTTTTAAGCCCCTTTTTTTAAATTTGGCCTTTATAGAGAATTTATTATGATCTTATCATTATTATGTCCTTGCTTTCACTTTGTTTAGATTCAAAGGCTGTATCCTCAGTTAGTTAAACGTCAGTTTAAAAATTGAATCATCTATTTTAAAGAAGAATCCATAAAGCCTTCAAGCTTTTCTAAGACTTTGAGTAACATCCGCACGTGGTTGCTAGGTAAGCATTTTCATCAAATATTTGTATAGTACATTATGCCATTCAAGAACTTTTACTATAGATAAAAGTTATAACATATTCAGCAAAAAATTCAACCATGAATAAAGATCTTACTCGATGATAAATGACAATATAGAGTATCAAAATTTGCAAACGACAACAGACTCCGTGTTGATGACGTCAAAATCTGAGGTTGATGTCATTTCGCGCCATATTTGAAGACGTCATTTCTGAGGAGTGCCTTAACGTAGCTGCGTAACTTCTTTAAAGTAATTTTCTTTCAAATCAAGTTTTAAAATGCGTGAAATTCTGATCTCTGTACGATGTATATTGTACAATTGTCATTGTCATTGTTTACTGACCATGAGTAGTTTTCTCTTACCGTTACGTACTAGGAATGACGACTTATAATTACTCAATCATTGGTGAAAATTGTTTGATGGCCTAACAATTGCCGTGCAACAAGTGGGTTATTCAACTGCTCCTCGGGCTACGCCCTCGGAGACAGTAGAATAACCCTTACTTATTTTAAAGCCGGTAAATCAGTTAAACTCCATTAAATTGCTAAATATGGACAATATCTAACAAATAATCGAAATAAAAATTGTGCTCCTTTATGAGGATGACCATTATCAATTCCTTATATTGATTACCTAATTGAAAATCAGCGATTCCTCTGTGAATTAAAAGCGGTTTCTCATCCAAAGCTTCCCTTTAACCCTGAACTCAGACTGCGCATGCTTGACCTACAATGACCCGATGTGCAAAACTGTGGAAAAACACGCATTCTTTCATTACTTCTCGTAAATAAGATACTGGGAACATTTAGAGTTGATGTAAGGAATAGGATGAAAGCTCAATAATATTGAAAATCGATCCAGTACAATTTATCCCTTGAAATATCCCTAACATACGATAACTGATGTGACGTCATTTATAACGTCACATCATGTTTTCGCGGAATTTTCTATGACGTCATTGCGTGGAGCACCTTACCGTAGCTGCGCTTTACCTTGCATATGAAAATCATAATGCTTGACTATCTATGTAAGAGTTACTTCAGAATAAGTGCCAAGTATGTAAAGCCACTATCTTAAACGTGTGGCTACTATACACATAGAAAAAGAGAAAAAACAAACTTCTAGAACAAATCAAATACCTCTTACATTACCAAGCTTTATGAAAACCAACTCAAATATTCAAACAAGGAATCCGAAAATGTATATCAGTCCTTCTCTTCTTTTAACATAACAGATGACAATATCGAGAAAAATATAATAATTATGAATATATATCAAACAACTAGCCCTATGTTTGTGAAACATAAATGCTTCCGGTGGCAGCTTTGAGAATAGCATAGGAAATAAAAGATAACAGAGCTCACCTAGTTGCAGTACGCTATCATGACAACAAATTTCAATTAAAACATTTTTTCTTATTGGCTTTTAAAAGTAACAACACTAAAGCAGAACAAGTAAAAGTTTGATCAAGGATACATCCAATATTCAAGTTCGGTACATGTAGCACTTATACTTTGCTCAATATTGACTTATAAAAGCAAAATCACTCAATCAGAAAAAGTAGGTCAAGGTCATTATATGAAACTTTCATCAAGTATACATCCGATATGCAAGTTTGGTCCATGTGACACTTAAACTTTGCTCAATATCAGCTTTTATAAGCAAAATCACTAATCCAGAAAAAGTAGGCTATGGTCATTTTATGAAAGTATGATCAAAGATACATCCAATGTGCAAGTTTGGTACATGCAACACTTGAACCTTGCTCAATATTTGCTTTTAAGTTGCTTTTAGAACACAGGAGATATATTCTTTTTCCTAAAACTTGCACTAAAAATTAACCATTATTCACCAAAAATAGTTTTTAACTCTTAGTGTACACATACGTAATTCAGTCTTGAAGTTCCTATTTTTAGCCATTTACAGAAGCCCTGATTCTATAGATGAGCACTTCCGATAAATGTGACGGAGACATTCATGACATGGAAATATGTACACGAAAAACGAAAGTGGTGTAAACAATGCAATATACCGTAGAATTACTGAGGTTGGGTTTGCATTTAACTTGCTCAGTTTCATTTTAAAATGTAAAATTGATGTATAATGTTAGTAATAAGAGCCTCCTAGCAATGATCCACTTTGGCATATGGCGAGCTCCTGGAGAGAAAAAAAGGGGGGTATTTTGGGATGGACGATTTTACACATGGTTTCACATCATATTTTCTTTCTGAGCATTTTTTTTTTTATTTTTCTAAACGTACACGTACGACGAATCAATGGTTGAATATACAGCCTGGCCTGTTTCAAACACAGAAAGAGAGGGAGGGGATTAACTTGGAATGCATGAGGCTGGAGTTGCAGGCCCTGGAGGCGCCCTACCCATTCATCTGTTGAGATCAGTGTAAAACATGTATTTGATTTACCTATATTCATGTTGTCATACACATTCATTCATACAGATGACACCAGAGATGTATTTGGCATAGACGGATTCACGGAGGTATCTAAAATAGGGCCAAGGGCAGAGGTTGAAAACATCGGATTTTAGAAACAGAGAAGGGAGGGATAATGACTTAAACAGAACGTTACCTTTTCTAACATCAATTTGCATTAGTGCATTGTAAGGATCCCGTGGGTTAAACACTTTGGATTGCCAAAACTCTAAGTGAAGTTAGAGTCCACAAATCGGGTTAATCTTAAAATATCTCCCGTTCTGATCAAAAGGTATAAATATGATGGAAAACATGTTGACACATACTCAAGTTATTGAACTCCTTTGACCTAAGCTTTGCCATAAGCTTAATCCCCACTCCTCAATTATGCGACAAAAAGTAATTATTTATGTAAAAGAGCATCCTTTTGTTTTGAAGTATACACAATTACAAAATCAACGTCCAACATTAGGTTTCTAAAGTCCGTTGTAAAAACTATTTTTGCACTTTTGCACTCTCCTTATTTCGATCAAAGTAGATTGATATCTTACAAATCTGTAAGACGTAAGGTCAATTTATTACGTTCCAAGCGCCTTTACTTTGCCATAAGTTTACATTTGTAACATGTATGTGCATATTACCCCTCTCACTACTCATGATTTCTCATTTATGCCACAAAGAATTAAAAATGGTAACAGGTACTTTGATCTTAAAATAAAAATAATTTTCAAAACGTTACATATGTACAACCAAACATGTTTTTAAAACAAATTTGTGTATTTTTCACAATATTAAACTAGACTTATGTTAAACTCACTATCAGTAGGCCAAGCCAGATTTGCGTATGACGGCAACCGTTGCTAAGAACGGCGCATTAATATCGAAAGAAGTTCGCGTTGCTGTTACTAAGCATTTTTTCGAAACTGTTTCACAGCATAATACTAATAACAGCGATATAATTGATGTCATCGGATTTCAAAAGATTAAAGAAACTCTTTGAGATTTCATGTCTCTAAATTTACGCAAGATGAGTTGTTTCATTCTGTAAAGGAGCAGGTTCGGGAACATGAAAAATTGGCCCTTATTTTAGAATGTTTTAGATTTCGATTGTTTTTCGTATCAAGGAAGTTAAATGTGTGGTTGTTTGAAATTCCAAATAAATATGATAATTTACGTGCAATACACCGAATGATATGGCTTCAAAATAGCGTAAAAATGTAAAATGCTGAAAAATCGTAAGAAATTGGCATAATTGCTGAGTGGGCCGTATTCATATGGACGTCATAGGAACAATTCTTTATAGGGTTGTCACCGTGGCGTAGCGGTATGAGCGGCCTGCTTTGTATGCTAGGCGAAGCCGCCGTACGGAGTTTACCGACTTTATATATAACATCTGCACCTATTTGGGAGTCCGCTGGTCGATAAAGGACAGGGTCCACTGCCTCGGATCAGCCCAAGTGCAATCAAATTCAAACAACAATATATTAATTTGTTCCTTAATATCTATTTGTGTGCAGTATTCATTTAGCAAACAAAAAATTACCACTGGAAAGAATAGCAATATTTTTTTTTCAATAAGTAGAACTACAATAATATATAATATTTATTATATTATTTATCTAGAAATTCATAGTTTATGTTACCCATGTTATATTTTATATGTTTTGTGTGATGTAACCCCCTTTTCTCTTGCCACTTTATTCCATCATAAAAAAAACCCTTCATTATATCTACTTATATATACCAGACCAAAAAAAAAAAAAAAAGAAACGCACATCATATTATATAGTGATTTTTTTTTCAATTGGTCATAAATATTTCGTTAGACATTTGATTATAGTTTTCTTTTTCCAGCACTCGAATTACCGAGGATAAAACACGGTTCAATCATTTTTCCGCAACATTTCACAATGATAGCGCTGAAGAAAGCGCGTTGTTTCTAGCTCCTATTGAATGGCCGCAGGTTTGGTATCCTTCTGAAATTTTGTTGTTTGACTATTTTCAGCATTTTTTTTCTCTATTCAAATGAAGTCAAAATATGCCATTAAATCTGAAAATTAAATGTCTTAGGGGAAACGTATATTGGGGTATGTTTTACAAAAAAGGATATCAATATTTTGAAATTCTGACCCCAAGGGAACACTAATTTTGTCTTCATTCTTATTTATCTGTTGCAGATTTATCTTCCATATCGCATTGAAATAATCGTATGAAATACCAAAAAAGCTTAAAAATAACGTTCAAAACCATAGAAATGCACGTAAAAATGACCTGTCAAGATCAAGGTATTGTTTCTGAAAATTGTGCTTGCGGAAAAAAAAGGTCAGATTCTAGCTGTAGTTGGGTAATTTTTTGATTTGCGACACATTTAAGGGCGAAAAATATCACACCACGGACTTCATTTTAAGAAGAGTTGATGTTTGGCATGTTTTTTTTTCAAATTAAGGTTTTTTCTTTGATGACGTCATTTGAAGCAATTAAATGAATTTGTATTTAGGGAAAATTGTTTATCATCATTGAAAAAACAAATCGTATTGCCTAATATATCAGTTTTGATAGGTGTAACAGCTTTTTTCATTTCGAAAAGTTGAAAGTTATTCTTTATAGCCATTTTGTGACATTGCGTTTTGAACCAAGTGTATTAATCATTGCGCTGTGTCTGATCATGAAGACTGATTCGTTTGGCGTTTGACAGAATACCTACGATTTATGATGGAAAAGAATAGAATACCCATAGATTTCATTATACATTTTATAGAATGAAGATTAAGTGGTGCGTTTCCTTTTTTTTTTTTAGTTGTTGGGTATACTTGATGTTTACTTGTGAACGACGATCGATATAGTGTTATTTAAAAAAAATTAATGCCTTGGACCCTTTGAGAGGGGGGGGGGTAGAAGTGGTTGGTTCAATAGTCTTATTCCATTCACTGAACAATTATGGTAGCAAAACTGAGAAGCTAGGTAATAGGAAATTACTTATACAAAGAGAGAGAGAGAGAGAAAGTATTAATGTTTATTTACCTTGAGCAAATAGTCGTTGTTTTCAATGGTTTCTGTATTGATTTCGTCATCGTGGCCTAAAGTACGACATCAGTCTAGTATACAGTTAACTATATAAACAAACAACCATCGAAGGTAGAGCGCTGTTGACTATTATCGGCAGGGTACATGTATTTTGTGTAGTACACAAGTCGTACCATATATTTGCGTCATCAAGTCATCAGATTTTGGTCATATTACAAAGTTTAGATTGAGGATCACTGACGAAGATTAAATACCCGAAACGTGCATGTCTGGTCCGTGCTGTAATCCAGCGGACTCACATTTTCCTGTTTACTGCCGCTCGTGCAAATCCTGCCTAGCCGCCCTACTGCTATAACTCTAACGGCAACAATTAGTAAAAGGACGATACGGTTTTGACCTAAAGACCGTAATATAAATAAATGTTATAGACGAAGGTCTAAGGTATTCAACATCAGTTTGCAACCCGTATACAAACATTTCAATCGGCCAGACCATTTCATTCCATCAATGAAAGTCAGAATTCTTGAAAAATTTATCATAAAGCCAAATAATGCAAAACAAAGCACTTTATTCGGTTGGCAAAGAGAAGCAAAGTGGATTCGAAATTTAAATGCTGCAACTCCATATGGATGTAACGACAACATTAAGGCATGTTATTTCTGAATGAAAAGATTTCGCCGATTTTACAAAAAAAACCTTTGAATTTATATACTACTCAAAATAAAGTATAGAATCACAATACCATTTCGTGTATACTTTTAGCCAACATGTACTATGTTATCATTGGA
Source organism: Pinctada fucata (assembly GCA_028142955.1). Taxonomy (NCBI): domain Eukaryota; kingdom Metazoa; phylum Mollusca; class Bivalvia; order Pterioida; family Pteriidae; genus Pinctada; species Pinctada fucata. The sequence goes on from AP027109.1 coordinate 20,758,846, forward strand.
ATATTGTGAAGTATAAGAAATATACAAACATTTCCGTTCTCACAGTAGATAAAGGAAAAATATAAATATTTTACTTCTCACAGTGTAAAGTCAAGCCATAACTGAACACAAATATTAGATCCATTTGAATGTAATTGTCCTTCCAGGAAACTGCTAGAATTTTGAAAAAATGGGTCAGGTTTTGAAATTTCAGCAATTTTAACAAACTTTCGTAACTCTATTTTTATGCAAGGTTTTTTTGGCCCTGAAACTTTGAGACATAAAGTGTCGCCTGTGTGATGATGGTGTTTTCGTGTCATTTTGGTAAGTAGTCAACATGAAATTGTTCAAATACAAACTTGGGGAAAAAGATTAGAAACTTTGCATAAAGCTTGAAATTTATAAAGCTTTACCGTACGAAATTCATCGAACATTAAAAAAAATGTCCTGGATTTTACAAAAATTACGAAAATCATCGATGATACAATGATGCTTTCGCTGAAATTGCAATTTCCGAAATAGAAAAAAAATATATATGATGTACAATTGATTAAAGAGTCAAAATAAAGCTTCTTTCTGGCGACAGAGCTGGAAAGAAGTAATTAATTCACTTAGCAAACAACGATTCTAACTGCTCCACACTGAAACTTGCCATTTCGTCGTAAAATATCATCGAAATTAAAAGATGTTAACATCTAAGCACCATCCCTCTAATGCTATTTTTAGTCCCCTACCGGCAACGCCGAAGGGGACTCTTAGTTTCCTCTCGGTCTGTCTGTCCGTCCGTCCGTCTGTCAGTCTGTCCGTCTGTCCGAATATCAGTTTTCCGGACTTTTTTCTGCAACGGATGGCGATATTGAGATGAAATTTGATACACAGCTTGGTCTTGGATAGTTACAGAGCAAGTTCGACTTTCGTCACGCTTGATCTTTTTTTCGAGGAGTTATGCCCCTTGATGACTTTGAAAATTCTGTTTTAGTCAGTTTTCCGGACTTTTTTTCTGCAACGGATGGAGATATTCAAATGAAATTTGATACACAGCTTGGTCTTGGATAGTTACAGAGCAAGTTCGACTTTCGTCACGCTTGACATACTTTTCGAGAAGTTATGCCCCTTGATGTCTTGGAAAATTCAGTTTTTGTCAGTTTTCCGGACTTTTTTCTGCAACAGATGGAGATATTCAGGTGAATTTTGATACACAGCTTGGTCTTGGATAGTTTCAGAACAAGTTTGACTTTCGTCACCCTTGACCTATTTTTCGAGAAGTTATGCCCCTTGATGTCTTGGAAAATTCAGTTTTTGTAAGTTTTCCGGACTTTTTCTGCAACAGATGGAGATATTCAGATGAAATTTGATACACAGCTTGTTCTTGGATAGTTTCAGAACAAGTTTGACTTTCGTCACCCTTGACCTATTTTTCGAGAAGTTATGCCCCTTGATGTCTTGGAAAATTCAGTTTTTGTCAGTTTTCCGGACTTTTTCTGCAACAGATGGAGATATTCAGATGAAATTTGATACACAGCTTGGTCTTGGATAGTTACAGAACAAGATTGACTTTCGTCACCCTTGACCTATTTTTCGAGGAGTTATGCCCCTTGATGACTTGGAAAATTCAATTCTTGTCAGTTTTTCGGACTTTTTCCTGCAACAAAGAGAGATATTCAGGTGAAATTTGATACTCAGCTTAGTCTTGGATAGTTACAGGGCAAGTTCGACTTTCGTCACGCTTGACCTCTTTTTCGAATCGATAAAGCAGATAAAACCTCAGAACTGAGCTGCACAGACAGTAAGTTTAATTAAAACTCATGTTTAATTGAAGAGTAATTCATAGGCAGAGTTGCAGGACATAAATATATGCCGCCGGTAGGGGACTTATATCGCTCAGCGATCATAACATTTTTGAACTAGGTTTTATTTGGATATGCTACTGAATCGACAGGAAATTTGGAGCCGTGCACTCTCTGTAAAGTAAATCTACTAATTTTAATTCTAAACATAAAACAGAGGGCGCTATCAAATGAATTTTGGCGGCTTATGAAAAGCACTTTTGCAGGAAACATCACTGATGAGAATTTAATATTCGAAACACTTGCCTTGTGCATGAAAATTGGTTTGAATTTTTCTTCAAGAAGGTATAAAGTTGAAACACTTCCGTATTATCAAAATTCATTTGGCTCTGTCTAAAAATAGACATGTAATTCAGATGAGGATTTACTATACGAAACAGGTATCTGGTGCATAAAAATTGGTTTGAAATTTTCATCAAAACGTTGAAGAGTTGGAACACTTCAATTTAATATTTGATTAGCTGCAGGTCATCTTTAGTACCTTATACCTAATGTTTTCATTGTCTATGTGTTTCTGTTGTTGGGTATTTATTGTTTGTTGCGATCATAGATGGTTAAATTGTGGTAACTTCAATGTGGTCAATTTGAGATATTCTTTTAATAACCAGCAGTTTGTAAGTGATTTTCTATTACAATTTTGGTGTTTTGCACATGTGCTTCGAAGAAGGATTGGTCAAACAGTATTCTGCCATATAAGTCAATTATTTGTTTATCCGTCAGTACGTATGCACTTTAATGTGTGATAAGACGGAAGATATGTTTCGTATAAATAAATTTTAAGTTGCAACGTTCGTAAATGTAAATTGTATTGTGTTTCCTATTGGTTCTTGTCTAATTTCTGGCTGTATTGTTTGATTCTCGATTCATCACTAGGATAAGGTGCTCTATCTAATTTTCCTTATTCTCTCAAATGCTTGTTTCGTACGCTTGTATGAAAACTACTACACAATACCGTTAACTTACTGCACGTGTTTTAAATATTGTGTACTTTTTTCAAACATAGAAATGTTGTAAGTCTTATATCACGGACAGAATACAATAGTCAAACACAAAACCCAAAATCAGATTTCAATATTACAATTAAAAGGCGAACAAATTCTTGAAAAAAAATCAGAACTTTCTCACAAGAAATGAAAAAAGGACAAAGACGGAGACAACAACACAGCTTCAAAGAAGTTCGAAGGACACCTTTATTTAACGAAGAACAGTGAAAGTTCTGAATACATAGGTGGCAGTTAAACACGGTGCCGTGCTAATTAGAACAGTTTGAATACATTCAAATATCTCATGAATCATGTCACATGTATGAAGCAAGTCATAGTCTCAAGCACATCGGACGAAAAAGGAAGCTTAAAGAAATCTTCAATGAATTTCAATTTTACACACACTTCTATGAGGATTCAAATAATACAATTAGTCGGCGCCATGTTCAAGTGGCTAGGGCTTATACTCTTATATGTTTTATACAAAACCTCCTTGTCTATGTATTGTTTACATGTCTGTTGTGTTTAAAAAATATACAATTCACCAAGCAATGCATTCTTTCCCAAATGGAGATGAGATCGGGCGCCCGGGAATCGTAAGCATCCCCTGTTTGCTTGCAACATCCGTCATCTAGGCCGTACAGAAAGTAATATCCCTTAAAAGTATTGAATTCGGTCACCGTGATTTTCTTTTTTTCATTTCAGAAAAAAATGCATTTTCGTAGTATTGCACATTCTTTCATATCTTGATATCAATTTTTTTTTACTTCAAATATGTATCTCGGACTTATGCGCTATAACTTCTTCTATTTCAATATTTCATTTGATAGATCCTAATTATTTTATTATAATTTCATGAATTAAAGTTTTTCCCCGTGAATATCAAATGTGATCATTTTAACATGTTTAATTACGTATAATTATTTTCATCTTTTGAGTATCTTAACAGACATTCTGAATTCAAATTCAATAGCTCAACTTAGAAAAAATAATACCATAATAAACAATATGCTTAGTCAAATTAAAGAACAATTTCCCGATTAGAAATATCCTTATTCTGAATATTTTTTAAATTGAAAATTAGAGTATCATCTATTCCCTTTGAATAAAAGGAGAAATTGTAGTTACAACTGTATTGTCAAAATTTTGAATAACTAATTTACTAAACTGTATCACAGAAGGAGCAAAGTATGATCGGTATCATCCAACGTTTTACCTCACACATTGCATAAAATCATGTTTTGGTCCCCAAAACAAACTTATTCTGTATCGAAGGTGATTTTGAATGTTACGATATAATAAACATACCTCCGATCACTTCCATTCGTTTTATTCATTCTAAATAGAATTGTAGACCTTTTCCTGTTTTCAGTAAATTTAGTGGGTTTTTTTCTGTCCGATTCAAGGAATTTCCACACAAAACACAACTTATATATATTTTTTTTTCTTTCGAGACATTGTATATTAAGGAGGATTCTTTTGGTTTTGATTGCAAATATTAAATTCTATCTACCATAGATTTAAATTTACTAGTAACTCCTAATCTAGAACATTTTCATGGCACTTGCACCAGGTAAAATATTTTAGACTGTGCAGAATGGTCTTGTCATAAGGTATGCATGTGTGCATTACCAACTGTACATGTCTATTCCTTGTGGCAGAGTATGTCTTGCCCGGGACAAATGGACATACAAACAGACAGACAGACGCCGGACAAAGTGATCCCTAATAATACGAAAGTGTTCCAACCATATACCTTCTTGAAAAAAAATTCAACCCTATTTATTATGCACCAGACACGTGTTTCGGATATTAAATCCTCATCAGTGATGATTTCAAGAAAAGTGAAATTCAGACACAGCCAAAATTCAATCGAGTAGTGCCCTCTTGTTACATTTTTTGAAATTAAATTTGTGAACTTACTTTGCAGAGATTGCACGGCTCCAAATTTCCCAAGTGTCGCTATTCTTCACAGGAGACAAAAATGAAAGATAATCCAAACACAGCAAATTAACAATTTTCAAATTATTTAAGGTAGAGTATCCCTCAGGTCAGAGTTGCTAGTAATTTTTTTTTGCCTGGATACCCCATTTTTTCTCTTCAGAATATTGTTCAGATTATCAAACTAATATAATTTTGGAAGAGAAACTTTTATATTAATATTTTATCACCTTTAAAATGGGATTTTTTCTTACTTTTCTTCATGTAAGTCCAATGTAAGTTTTGAATATATGGCAATGAAAATATTGTAAAAGATGTTATATTGGATATATGAGCATCTTAGACCTGAGGGATGCTCTGTCTTAAGAAAAGACTTTAATATTTTTTCTGTCTATCGATGTATAGACAAAAACCGCTTCACAAAGCGGATTATGTTTGTATAATTTAATAGCAATTCTCTGTAACCATTTAAACAATTTCGGCACGCATGGTCTCCGATTTTCATGACATTTCACACATAAGTAGGGAAAAATTATTTCTAGGTCATCTGGTTACCATGGCAACGGCCTATAACGTTGAAAATTTGGAAAAATTGAACTACTTTGAAGCTCTATAATTTGGTCTATATACGACATTGCGGGAAGATTTTTTATGCATCCTAAAGATAAGGACATAAGATTTTAAGTAAGCTCACTAGAAGTGTCTGATATTGTCAAAGAGGCTGGTTACCATGACAACATAACTGGCTAATATTGATACATTGATTTCAAAATGCTGTTTTTATTTTCCAATTTTTCCTTCTCTCTTGACAAGTATATGATAAGAAATTGAATTCCTTTATTAAAAGAGAAAATTCAAGATAAACTCATTTGTTGCTATGTGCATAAGTTACCTTGGCAACGATTACTATGGACTATAATATTACTAATTTTGCAACTTCAGGGTTATTTTTAAATATTTTGCATCATGATGAATAGACGAAAATTGTTGGAATATATCCAACACAAAGAGCTCTTTCAAAAACCGTGAAAATGTTATGGGGAACATATGTTACCATCCCCTCCTTTCTTTGATTACTTTTATAAAACAGTTATTTTTAATTCAATGAAGGTCAAATTCAATATTGATAAAAATCAAGTACACACCGGGTAAACGGATTTTACGAACCGGGCAGGATTTTACGAATCGGGCAAATTCGTTCTTAACGAATAAGGGGTGCCGTCAAAAGTACTAGTATATCTCTTTTCTTAAACAGCTTGTATCAATGCGAAGACTAGATTCTTCGAGTACACATATTTCTTTATAATGTGTCTTTTGCGTTTCTTTTTACATTTTGAAATTTTTGCGTAATGACGAGATGAAATATTTTTCCTTCTACATTTTCACATAAACATGAAATATTTCCGAGCAGGGTTCTTTTGCAATTCATATTATACATGGAATTTCAAGACGGGACATCTGTAAATCTGAATCGTAAAAATACATCATGGGCAACGAAGTATTCACGAGTTAAACGGCATTCTACAGGACAGGGGTATTCGAAAATGGATTTTACGAATGCGGGCAAGTAAGGAAAATGGATTTTACGAACGCGGGCACTGGATTTTACGAACACGCTTTACAAAACACATAATTTCCCATTTTTACTGTAGTGAAAGGGAAAATAGCATTCTACACATGACTTACACGTATAACTTAATGCATAGGAAAAGAAGAGATCAACAGGAAATCTTTCAAAACAGCAAAGCAAAAATTTGGGTTTGAGAGTCTGATGATCATGATAATCTTTTGAAAAAAATGACAATATAATTTACTTTAATACTTTATATAGTATAAATATAATATCACATCGCATATTAGGAACGAATACTCTTTTATTTAAGATTGAAATAAGCGATACTATCATACATGTGCTCCTTTTGTAACACATTTCCTGAAACCATTTCACATATATTTTGTTTTTGCTCTCATTCACAACAACTTTGGCTTGATCTTAACATTTGGCTACATGACATCTGCAACATAGATAAAAACTTAGATGTAAAAAGCATATTAATGTTTGGGATAGTAAATGATAATAATAGCAATATCAACATCATAATTAATCTAGTGAAAACGTACATTTTTAGACAAAAAAAAACCTCTAATCTAAAATGCCATCCCTCTCTAGAAGATGCAACAAAATTGATATAGTATCTTATCTTAAAATTGAAAAGTATATCTTTAAGAAAAATATGAAAAATGAAATGTTTTCAGAGAAATGGGGAAAACTCTCCATACTATTAGATTAATATAAAAGTATGCAAGACGTGTGAATGGTGTATGAGTGTTGATGTCTGATGTATTGTCTATGTATTGTTTAACTGTATATAATACAAAAATACAAAAAAAATAAATAAATAAATAAATAAAAATAAATAAAGATAATAGATAATTTTTTTAAAAGGCAGTACTATAGTTTGTCGTGAATTATATCTGTTACATTGATGAAATAAAATGGTCTTCAAACCACCAGAAACAGATTATAAATGCAAGCGATACAGAAATGCATATATATTTCAAGATGGTCGATGATGAAACTTGACGAGTCTACACTGAATAACGAATTTATCCCGCCGATGGCTTTCTGTTTATTGCCTTTTTTCGGAAGAAATTATTTTCTTTTCCCGACAACGCCTTTTCCAATTTTTATTTTCGAGAATATCAAGGACTTATAAACCGTGAGAATATCAAATAGATGTTTTTTTATGAATATGTACAAAATACCGGGAATAGTTCTTGTGAAGGCCATGTCAGTGGAGAGGTTGGCGTAGTGGGCTTTCGCCCCTTCCACCCTCCTGCCCCCAAATATTTTCAAATCGCTGGTAATATAATAATTTTCCATTCCCCCCCCCCCCCCCCCCCCCGAAAAAAAATTGCCAACTCCGATCTACAATATTTTTTTCGCTCTAGAAATAAAGATTGATTCCTACCATATCTCTCATCCCTCCTAGGATTTTTGCCCGAAGGACATTGCCGCCTCTCCCATCCACACTTGAAAAGGCTATAGGATAAATTCTCATCAGCATTTTAGCTAGAAATTTACTTAGATGTAGACTGCTGAGTAATTGTATGTGAATTACGTTACATATGAGGGCATATGTTGATAATACAATTTTCTGACAATGAAACGCGTCGTAAGTGTTCAGTATTTTGCTTTATTTGTAACTTTAGTCATTATGGTGGTCAACGAATGCATTAAATATAGATTTTCAGATATTCGTGAAGGAGAGCAGCTATAATACATAGTAGCGTAAACCTATTCGTGCAAATTAATCACGGAGTTAATAATTATGTTTAACTTAACACTTCCTTGCCGATCCATTGCTCTGTATACCTTCAAACAGGATCTGAATCTATGCTAGATCAAATTATATCACAAACTTGAATCATCTGGCACGTTTTAACATACTTGAAATAGAACATCTTACAGACAAGGAAAGCAAAGTGATTTTATACATATAGCTGCTTTATATTAGTGTATTTCTTTCTTTCTATCTTCAATGTCATCTCTTGTATACATATGTGTGATTCAGTATTACTCTGTGCAATCATTGTCCTCTGTAATCAATAAAGATAGTATTACCCAAAAGTGAATTACGTTACAGAGTGTGAATTACGTTATGGCAGGAATTCTCGTCTGTTTTGGAAACTTCAGCATTATCTGATTACTATTGTTCTCAGTACACATACGTATGAGATATATTCAAATGTTGCAAGTACAAACTTTATCAAATAACCTGCAAAATGAAGAATATTGTGATTAAAAAGAATGCCTACTAGCTAATCAAAGAAGTTCCTAACAGTTATGCAGTCTCAAAGTCGAGAGGGCAAGGCCAAATCGTGAGAATTTGTTAAATTGTACATATTTGACATTTTAAATGGTGTTTCTGCCCACAGATTAAGTATTATCACTAGCTGGCATGTGTGAAAGTAAAATGATTATGAAGATAAATCCCATCACCTCAGGAATAGATTTTTCTCTGAATTTAGTATCTACTACGTAACGTAATTCATCGTTACATAATTCACGGTCATGTTTTTTATCTGTGTTTATTATCTGCCTCTCCGAACGTATGGGAGCTTAAATTTAATCAAATTGTGATTGTCTTTATATAAAGGCATAAGCACCCGATTACGACATGACCATAGAAATGCACTCTGCGATTCTTATCACAGTAAAAGCAGCGTAACGTAATTCACAAAATCAGTGAATCTTTCAGAATATAAGAAATAAAAGGATGTTTTCTAAAAATGAAACGAATGTAAAACATTTAATGAAAAACTATTTAAGTTTGCAAATAAAACACAAACACTCAAATACACATTTTTTATATTTGAGTGTTTGTGTTTTTATTTTATCATCCCTTCCCTCTGGAAGAAATATTTCAATCTATTAAAGTTTGGTCTATTATAAGTTAGAAAAGTAATGTTATGATATTATATAATTCTAATTTTAACTTATCCTAGATCTTTGAAGATTTTGTAACGTAATTCACAGTAAAGCTTGTGAGAAACGAGTTTAGTATAATTCAGAGTAAAATACTACAAAGCGTATAATCTAGATTTTTTTAAATTCTGATATTACTTTTATTAAACTATGTGCTAAATATTTTGAATTTAATACATTTTCGCGTCACAGATTACCCATTTTATCATACAACTCAGTTTGTGACGTGTATTTTTTGTCAAATACAGAAAAATCCACACATATCGAGTTCAAAGGTACATGTAATCATGAGGCGTATGGAGGAATAGCAACTAATGCACGTAAAATGTAAAAGCAAAATAATCTGTCAATGATTCAATGTTTCTTTCTAAAATGTATTATTGTGACACAGTTTTGCGTATTGGCGCAACTTAACTGATTTTGAATGACTTGTACGACACCAGAACGCCACTTGGAGTAAAAAAAAGTTATACTATTGATACACACTTGGTTAAAATGACATTCTGAATCTCGTGTGTGTGTGGGGGGGGGGGGGGGGGGGGGGGTGTTCAATGTTCAATGTTGAAAATAAAAATTCTATTTCCAATTGAGATCCAACCTGACAGCATAACTTTAGTTATTATTATCATCAGTTACTGTCGAAATATTCTCGAATTTTGAAATAATCCTCTTCAAGATCCTTCAACAAAACGACCAAGAGGGTTTCGGTCTAGCCAGACACTTCTGCTTTAAAAGATTGATGACTTAGACATTAAATCTGTCAACACGTGACTCTACGAAGGGAAAATTTATAAGATTTTTCTCTTTTACGAATTGCTCCAGAGTCTTATGAAAATGGATATTTTACACCAGGCGAGTTCTATAGTACATGTAGTAGGGAGAAAAATCTCAAGTCACGTTAGACTTGAAAATATACCCTGATGTCTGTGATGATGATGATGATGAAAATGTTGAACGTTTACGATAGACGGACGGTCGGACACGGACGGGGCGTTATGACAATAGCTCACTTGAGCTTCGCTCCGGTGAGCTTAAAGTAAGTAATTTCACATAGTATTTCATATAAAGAATAAGTGTCTTAATTTTGTGTTTTGTTACGGGTATGCAACACACAGCAAGTGCATTTATCGTACATGTAATGCGCATGTTCCTTTAGATCTTATGCATTGTGACGTCACGAGTGTTAACATACGAAATGCAGTTACATTCGTTGTGCATATACTTGTATTTTAGAACAATATTTAGAACTGAACAATGATGCGTAAGATATAATACTATATAAATTTAATTTCTAACAAGGAGCAACTCCTCCCCGAATATAAATTTGACCTTTACTACATGTATTAAAAATACGAACGTATTCCTTGATGCATAAAAACGGCTACTAAGCTATTATACATGCAACTTACTGAGTGATATTTCAAAATAGGCTTTACATTCAAATAATACTTTTACTGGGTACTGAAATTCGTCCGCGATGGAATGTCAGCGTTCTTTACCAAATTGTATATTTCTTTATAGGCATGAAACATAATATACATATTATACATTATATAGTTTGTCTAAAATTCAAAGAGAGTAAATAAAGTTATTTGTTAAGTTTTAATTTATAAATACAAACGCATAGGAACCATTATGTATCGAATTAAATGAGTTATGCAGATTGTGTTCGTAAAATTCAATGTTTGACAAATGCCCGTGTGCGTAAAATCCAATGCCCGGGTTCGTAAAATCCTTTTCATTGTACCCCATCACACTTGCTAATTAATTATCTGCATGATCCTGATAACCAGAACAATCCATCAGTTCGAAATATATCTATAAATATTTTTTCTAGATTGTGAACCGTAGAAATCACGAGGCATCATTTTGATTCAAAAGAAAATCGCATTTTTGTGATAAAAGATTAGCGAAAAAAAATTCTGGTAAAAAATCGAAGATGTGCGATAATATCAAGCCATGGATACTTCAACTGATAATAGAAATATGGATAGATCATTAATCTTGGTAGGCATTGCCTCAATTGCTTACTTTTGCCCTTTAATACTAACTCCCCAACAGTTTTAACTTCGCGTATCTCATTGCCTTTGCTACTTTATCTGCCCGATTCGTAAAATCCTTGCCCGATTCGTAAAATCCTGCCCGGTTCGTAAAATCCGTTTACCCGGTGTGAGTAAGCCTCTATCAAAATACAAGAAAAAAATTTCAAATAATTAATGGTTGCTATGGTAATTTGGCCATACAATCTAAAAGTAAGCATTTTTTGCTGTTTTTCGAAGCCTTTTCCTATAAAAAAACAACGAAACAGGCTTACACAACTTTTTTTACATATATGATAAAGCAATGTCTAAACTTTATTTTAGATTTAGAATTTTTCAGATTATTTAACTTTGGATGCCCGTATCGAAGGACTCAAAGTGGGCCTATGTGCAAATTTACACAATCGTTCCCATAGCAACGGGCTATTTCCTGAATATTTTATTTAAAAAATTCTTTCATGTAATGAAAGATCTACTTAAATATATTCATCAATTATCATCACTTTGAATTAGAATTCAAAGATCTAGTTTAAAAAGGACTCTAGATATTGTCTTACATTACTATCATTTCCCCATGTTGCCACAGCAACGACCACAAACTTTTTTCCAATGTGAATGCTTCTATTGAATTTGCATAAACAACTAACAAAATGTAAGTAATTTATCATTGAAATTTGAAAAAATGACAAAAACACTATTTCGATAGGGTACCTGTTTTGTTGCTATGGAAACATATAGATAAGAACCATAAACCCAGTGCAAATTAAATTAAAGAAACAGGAGGTCAAAGGGGGCCACATCACTCACCTGAGTTGCAAACAAAAGTGGATAATTAAGTGGATAGTGGATAATTTTGAGGAGGCCTTTGAGTGTTTGCTTCCTTTAAGGTTTCGTGAAATTATGAGCACCAATTTTGAGGATGTCGAAAATGCTTTAGCCAATCAGAGCCCGAGGTGGCCATATTTGTAAGTCAGTCGGCACGAAAAACACAAACTTTGTCCCCTGTAAGGTTTTGAGTAACTCTGTACGGCGGTTGCAGAGGAGAGGTCGAAAATGCATCAGCCAATGAAAGCCCTCGGCGGCCATATTTAATGCCGATCGGCACGAAAAACACAAACTCGGTAGAGGACTTTGAGTACTTGCCTTCTGTAAGGTTTTGTAATATTCTGTGCAGGGATTGCAGAGGAGAAATCAAAAATAAATCAGCCAATCAGAGCCCTCGGCGGCCGTATTCATGACCGATCAGCACGAAAAACACAAAGTTGGTAGAGGACCTTGAGCACTTGCTTCCTGTAAGGTTTCATGATATTTTGTGCAGCAGTATCAGAGGAGAAGTCGAAAATGTTAAATGTTTATGACAGACGGCGCGCTATTACAACAGCTCATTTGAGATTCGCTGAAAACAAGAGCTCTCTTTGACACTTGGTCACCATACTATTACAACATTCTGATGCTTTCATTCTTTAGATATATGCTTATTTTGTTATATTATATTATGCGCACAGTACGATGTTTGTGATTGACTGATCGCAGATCATCTTTTATGATATCAACTACTGTTGAAAGACTTAGAGTCATGTTTCTTAGCTGTTGAAAGACTTAGAGTCGTGTTTATTAGCTGGTAAAAGACTTAGTGAAATGTTTCTTAGTTGGCAAAGGACATAGCGTCATGTTTCTTTTTCTATTATACTAATTTATTTCAGCAGGCGAGAAAATAGAACTGCTCTAAAGTGACGAATCATAACACCCTTGGGACGTTTGAGGATCACTGACTAGGGTTAAATAACCGAAACGTGCATGTCTGGTCACTGCTGCTAATTTATTTGTTCCTAAATGATACTATTAGATATGAAGACGATAAACATTTGTATGCATTTTATTAATTCTAAAAAGAGTTGTAGACCTTTTCCCGTTTTCAGTCAATTCATTTTGGGTTTTTTTTTCTGCCCGGTTCAAGGAATCCCCCCCCCAAAAAAAACCAAAACTTTGTAATAATGCAAAAATGTGATTATTTTCTTTCGACACATTGCATATTAAAGAGGACTCTTTAGGTTTTTATTGCATATATGAAATGTCTATGTACATTATATTTCAATTACATTGCAAATACCTAATCTAGAGCATTTTCATGGCACTTGCACTCATTCATAAGTAGGTCAAAATCAAAGGTCATGGTCACCAGGTCCAAGCTTGAAGTATAAGGGTCTCGTCACAAGAAATGCTCATGAGAAGTATGACCGTCCTATCACCTTTTATCAAAATAATGATGCCCAATTTTGATTTTTTTTTTCAAAAGTAGATCAAAGTCCAAGTTTAAGGTCACGAGGTCAAAACATTTACACTGCGCACAAAGGCCTTGTCATAGGATATGCATGTGTGAAATATCAACTGTCTTTTTCTTATGGCTGAGGATGTCTTGCCTGTAACAAACGGATATACAAACAGAGAGACAGACAGACAGACGCCAGACAAAGTTATTCTTACGTTTCGCTGTGCTTCACATGAGACAAAAAATGAAAGACAATATCAACATGATTTCAAATCACTTAATGTACTTATTCCCAAAGAAATTGTAGATATATTGCGTGTTTTCAGTGCTTTTCTGCGCGATTCGAAGGTTCCCCCCCCCCCCCCTCCCCCCCCCGTGCCCAAAAAAAAAACTTCTGCACCAGGTTTTTTTTTCTTACGACACATTGCATATTGAAGAGAAATTTTCAAGCTTTGACTCAATATGATATATAGCCATGAATTTTGAGTGTCAATTAAATTAAAAAAAACAACAAGAGCTCTTTTTGACAATAAGTCACCCTACTATTAGAGCTTTACCAATAACAGACGGTTGTTGGTCGACGAAGTACGTCTGGACGAAACGCGACGAAACTCACCAAACATAAGGGTTCGTGTATAAAAAGCATGATTTATCTTTTAAAATTTAAACAAAACTCTATTAGTACTGAAGTCAGAGATAAAAAAAATGAATAAATACATATATAGTTATATGTATTCGTCTTTATAGAGTTTTGTTGAAGTTTTTGAAAGATGTATCATGTTTTTTTATACACGACCCCTTATATATGGTGAGTTTCGTCGCGTTTCGTTCAGACGTACTTCGTCCGCCAACAACCGTCTGTTATAGGTAAAGAACTATTAAAACACTCTGATGTTTTCAGTCTTTAGATATATGCTTATTTTGTCAAACGATATCATGTCTTGTAACAAAATGTTGTACTAGCTGTTGTGAAAGTATATATGAAATATTAAAGTCCTATCATTTCTAAGAGAAGAGATAATTTAACAATTTCTTAACCAATATATAACTATAAGGTAAAACGTTTAAAGTAATTAGGTCAAATGTGAAGGTATCAAAATGATGTACTTGTTATGATGAATGTATGTATGAGATATGAAAGCCCTAGCATGTCACTCATGAATGAAGAGATATCTGCGTTGAAAACTTCTTGAGTGGACGGATAGACGAACAGGCCGTTTCCTAAATACTTCCCACATTCGTTAAATGAAACGAGAATGCATAACGATAGTTTGAATATTATAATTTAGTCATTTGTTGGATCTTAAATTCAAATTTGACACTCTTGATTTTTTTTTCATTATTTACATGTATGTTATGTAATATAGAATATAAGGATTTAGTCTTCGGTCAATACGTCATTATATGGGCCGAATGAAATTTGTCCTCAATCAATATTACAAATTTCATACGGTCCATATATTGACATACTGACATACCCAAATTCAAAACCTGTATGATATTGGTTAGTGAGATTAATCAACCTTGACCATCTCTGCAAGTTTGTCGACAGTATACTAAGTATCGTATTGCCAATAATGCGAAAGTGATACAAGTAACAAACTTCTGAAATGAGTAACCAAGGTACTTGATACATATATATAGTATTACCAAGTCTCATTTTCTCAAAAGCTGAAAATATTAATCAGCCTTCCTCCTCCTTTTTGACATTAGAAAAAATAAGAATAGGTTATAGAACAAGCTGTTGACTAAATGCACCCTAAAACTTGAACATCTAGTTTGTCAAAGAATCAGTACAAAAAATATCATTTTTGACAAATTCCGAATAGGCATTGTTAATGCATTAAGAATAAATTTTAACAAAAAAATGACAACTCATTTAAGAATAATTTCTCTCAATGTTATTAATTCTATTATTATATGAGCATGCACCATAAGAACCATAGTTCTCAGTTAAAACAATGAAACATGAACATGTAATCATTCTTGTTCGAGTAACCCTCCTCTGTAGTTGAAACAAAAGAAATATCCCGGCGCCCAATTTCAAAAATCATCATTTTCTCGATAAAAAACGTCGATTGTATGCTATTTAACTAACTAAACACAGAAATCTAATCATTGATGATCATTTGAATAAGCATTAATTTTATTAACTTGGATTCTTTCTTCGAATCTGTAAGCCGATAGGTTATTTGGTAGAGAATTCAAAATCGTAGTCCGTCGTCGTTACCTTTGTAATATTTTCAAGTAAGATCTTCTTTTGGAATTCGGACCCATACAGGCAACAGAGTACATTACTTCGGGTGTTTTACAACCTGCATTTTATGGTGACATGATCAACAAATTGGGAGGGATCAAGGGTTGACGAAGTTGCTGTCGAGGTTATGTTGGATTAGTCGGACGCCTTTTGTGCAGTGGATGTGGTACTTCTGTCGCAGAACGGATACTTGGATTGGTGCTGGGCCGTCATATAGTAAAGCTTCCCCCAAAGAGATCCTCCCCCTGAGGGTTTTCTATAATAGAGAAGATTCCCCTCTGGTCCAAACCTCCTTAGAGAGGACAAGGCCCCGACCATCTGTCCACTCTGGGTCTCAGTCGGACTCCTCGATATGTCCATTCCATCTCATATTCATCTGTGTCTTTAATTGGCCCATGCATTACGTTGTCTGTTCTTACGGTCATCCTATAGTGAGGTAGTTATTTTACACCACAATCGTACATTCTTCGAGACTTCTGGGTAATCCGCAAAGTGAAAGAGTTGTTCTAGATGGCCACGCCGTCTGCTGCTGGCGTTGCAGATGACCGTCCTAAGTCGGCAGCGACTGCCCATTGGTCACGTTGGTTTATATGTATTCATTTGTGTTTGATGTTTCTATGTAATTTGATGTTCCTTAACATGGTCGCCAGAGCACTTTCTTTATAGACATAACCTCAAACAGTACATGTATTTTCGATATTGTTTTCATTTTCATGCGTGAACATCGACGGCGGGTGCGGCAAGCCAAACAGTGGATGCTTACTCCTCCTGGGCACCTGGTCCCACCTCTAGCTGCTAGTGGACTAGGAGTCCCCGAGGGCACATGTAGCCAAGATCGATCAACTTCCGTTGATCGTCTGTCTTTTCAATGCATTCGAAAATTTCTTTTACCAAATTTCTTGAAATTTCTAAAACGTGGGTTCTGTAGCATCATATCTCACCCATCCTGCTACGTCTTTCGGTACATTTTCGACATCATAATTGTCATACTTTTTGGCCATATTACATTGTTTAGATTACAGATCACTGACGAGGGTTAAGTACCCTAAACATGCATGTCTGGTCCATGCTGCAAATTCATCTGTTCTAAATGATGCTATTGAATTTGAAGACTATTAACATTGCTAGGGGTCCGTCGGTGCTCAATTTTATGCTCTATTGTGAGTTCTGTTGAGATTATTGTAAGGATCTTCTTCAACTCATTTGTACATGTATCTTTTGCGTCTCTTTCTGTGCGTATCTTGCTCTGTGCTTTTGCATTTGGTGTCTTGGGGTTTTGCTTTGGATGATGCAACCGAGTGTTGTTGTAGATCCCCTCCTTTCTTCAATTTCTCCCCCGGAACTGCTAGACGGATTATGATGAAACTTTATATAAATCAGTCCCCAACAAAACCTGCGTTTGGGAATCAGATCCATGCGGGTGACAATATCTTGCAAGATCATAGTTATTTTGACCACTACTTTAAACTAACATTGGGAAACGAGTATCAATTGATCTCAAATATATGATGACAATAAATACATTATCACTCGTTTTGGACTTACGAAATCACCATGGACCTGATCGCTCACCTGAGAACAATGGAAATCCGATCACACAATTTGCTTAATTTGATGCTAGTTACCTGGACATAATGTTGATATTGGTGTTGTTGATTTAGGTGTTGTAGAAGGCGACGTTGGAGTTAATGTAGTCGGTCTTTTTGTCGTAGATACTGTTGTTATAGGCATTTTTGTTGTCGGATACGTTGTGGTAGGCATGTTTGTCGTCGATGTGGTAGGCTCTCTTGTCGTTGGTACCGTCGTGGTAGGCATTTTTGTCGTCGATACCGTCGTGGGAGGCTTCGTTGTTGTCGATACCGTTGAAATGGTCATTTTCGTTGTCGATACCGTTGTGGTTGGCATTTTTGTCGTTGACTGCGTTGTAGCAGGCTTTCTTGTCATCCATGCAGTTGTGACAGGTGCATTTGACGCCGAGACGGTTGCTGTAATAGATTGTCTAGTTTGTACCGGTGCCGTTGAAATCAATACTTTATTTGATTTCATTTTTTTTGAATTGTTGGTACCATCCGAGGTTATCGAGACATTGAGATCCTCAGGATTGAGCCAATGTATCATACATTGCATGTAATATATGAGTAGTTTTCTTTCATACCTTAGAACCAAAAGACACAGTTTGAAAAATAGAGTCGAAATAAATAATCATATGTTACTTGAATAACCCCATATTTTTCTTTCAATTCTTCTCATGATCAATATCTAAAATAATTTTTACACTCTACCTTAATGCCTCTTTTTACCACAGTTTACAAGAGCTTAACAAGCCTCCTTACAAAGGAGCTGATAAGATAATGGCTGTATTTAGCTCTGAATCTCATCAAGTATTTCCTCTACACTATGATCTATAACGCAAGAAAAAATCATCATTACTAAATAGTGATGTATTTGGAGATTCCTAATACTACTTTTATTTTGGTAAGCTTAGTTCTATAAACTTAGATTACAGTCCATAGAGTAGGGTGTTGAAAAGTAAGAACTATCTGGCTAATATGGATATCTTTAAACTTTAAAACATATTAAATGTTATAGTCTAAACAATATACTAGAAATCGAATTTAAAAGACAGGTCTAAACTTTGAGATAAACAGCACGCTCTTGTGTATTTCATTCCAAAATCTTGTGCATTTCATTTGAACATATTTAGAATGAATAAATTAATTACTTTAACAGGTAAAAAAATGAAATTTTGCTTATATTATGGCCTAAAACACAGATTCGTAGAAAGCACACATCCTCCCGTTTTCAATTTTTCGTCTCTGGGGCATCCCCCCAGCTACAGAACGCCACTTTGTCAAAAGATCTGTATTAGTGATATATACCTTTTGTAAAAGCGGCGTTCTGTAGCTAGGGGTTAACAATGTTTTAAAAAACTTTTTCCATTTTCCATTGATTTATATATAAAAAGGAAATATTTTGACCCCAAAACGATGCACGATCAATCTTATCCAACTGCTGATTATGATGAAATCAAGAACTGGCATCAATTTTGTGAAAGAATTTTCTTGAAGTTACCCATGTTGAAAATTTCACTTTTTCAGGGCAGATTTTACGCCTTATTTTATCAGCTCCTTTCGAATGATTAATAACCCATGTGGCTGGAAGGAGGGTACCTTTCAGAAAAAATTCAGGACGTAAAACATAGCATTTCATTACTACAACTTATGTATGTAGTTTTATGTAAATTTAAATTTTCAAGAATAAACCCCTTCTCATAAAAATCTATATACATGTAGCTCAGTTAATGGAGTGGAATACCTTTATGTTACGACACCTTGAACAGATTTATATAAAGGCAAAGTGTCATTCATCGAGAAACTTGAAATGTTTAACTGTGATTCAGCAATACAACCTCACTGAATTTGTTTCTGATAAATCTGGTCTCTTTTACTGAAGTGCTTCCGATAGCGCTCCATTCCTTGAATAATAGAGAACTAACAGCATATAATGACGTCCCATTTATTCATGATTATATATTTTGCTTTCATGTAAGGTGTTTCATATCTTAAGACTTTGAATGGAAATGATTTCCAAAAATGTGTCTGAGGAGAAACATTGACGTAGAAAAATATACCTGGAATGTCCATAAGATTGCATGGAACAACGGCATTGTCATGTGTTTTACAACAGTAATGACACTGCTTGAACTCCTCTGATGGAAAACCAGGACTAATTGAGCAATTGTGTTTATTAGCACTTAAGTCCAAAGCGAAGAAGTGACACTCCTTTACCTTTGCACATCTAAAATATCAAAAATTTTATATTGTGAGACAATTTGTTTCATTATAAATTGAAGTAAAGCAATAGATCGCATTGTTCATCTGATACTAACGATTGACATAATGCACAAGGTGCATTCTGATATGTTTGTACTTTTCTACTAGTCGAGGAATGCAAAGCAACATTTAGGCACTTATATGGTTATCGCATACACTAAGGATGTTATAATATATTGCAATCCTTTCCATTGGCATAACGAAAGACCCGAGAGACCTTAATCCTTATGTACATTTATAGCATCGTGACAGATCACCTAAACACATTATGTCGCTTGTACTTTTTTACCATCCAAAGAATCTTTGAGGCTTTCAGGTAACAACAGCAATATCGTCAAAACGGTAGTAATGATTTACTTTATCTTACATTTTTAACATTTCATGTCTTCCTTGTTTTACTCAATTCATCATGAAAAGATCGTGCAATCTCCTCAACCCTCGTTGACTTTTATTTTTCTTTATGCAAAACATCCCGAAGAAAATTGTGAATTCTGTACTGTCTTGTATTTGAAAATTGTGAATACTGTACTGTCTGTATTTGAAATATTAAAACGTTTAAATCTGCATTATGACTGTAGTTAAATCATCAGCAGTATTCTAAAACAATTTTCTTATCTGTCAGATTAAGAAAGATGAACACTCTAACGCTGTGTTTAGCCATACACCAGACATTGGTACTATTTGTCGGCGTGTTGGTACTACTGAGACGAGACAATCTGTTATAAGAGGTGAGAGTGCCCATTTTCAACATTGTTTTTTATACTATTATCTGGATATTCCTTTAAAAAGCAACTAAATAATTTATTTAACGCCGGGCATGAGCCCACGCTTTTATTTTTATTCGTTTTGCTATTCCGCCCATGGTCTTGAAGTCAAGTCCAAAATGGACTATTCAAGACTCATCGCATTCGTGAAAATTGTTTTATTTGGTGATTAACTCGGTTTAGACAGCTTATAATGTCCTATTGCTTTAACATTTTAGAAATAAGGTCTTGATATTTGAACTGGTCATATGCAGTTTTAAACAAAAGACCGGAGTTACTTGTAAGATACGCAAGCATAAATAAGTCACTCGAAACGGTTTCTTTGTCAAAGAGAAGAAGATCGAATAATTTAAATCGATGACATCATTTTAAGGGACGGTGTCCCTAAAAATTAATTAATTTTACAAAATTTTGTATACCATCTAATTCGTAAATTCAGGCGAATCTAACGCATACATTCGCAGTTACAGACCTTTAAAAAAGCGATTGTGAATACGCAAGATCGCAAATGCAGCGCGTGCAGCGTGTCCGTTCTGATTTTTCACTTAGTAATCTACCTAAACCATTGTTCAAAACTTGGGCACCTTTTCTGCCCAAGTAAATTGATGACGACCAAACAATGGAGAACAATCGAACAGTGCGCGAGAACATTCGTATAGCCTTGGTTAGAAATATTTGCGATCTTCCGTATTTGCGTGCGCAGCTCTAATTAATTCTACTAGCGCCACTTACAATGTGACTTTTTACACTAGAGGTGTAAGAATATTTAATTATTAGAAATTCGACAATATCAGGGTTGTCACTGCATATTTTCAAATAAAACTTTTTATGGCTCTTTTTTTCCTCTATCTAGTCCCTTGGGAATAAGTTTTACGTTTTCAATAAAATATATTTTCAGGGACACTTTATCTTTAAAGGGGGCGTGGGGATATCGGACCAATCGGATTGATGTGATTTTGTTTACCATAGATACACAATTAAAATGGAGAAAAATACAATATAAACACAACAATGTTTTGAAACATGTACGTATTGAAAAAAAAAATATCTAAAATTAAATTAAGAGTATATTTGACAACCTATATGTATACACGGCGAAGCACGCTACATGTAACAAGCGGAAGTGGCATGGAATGAAAAACTTTCTGTGCGGAAAGTGATGCGGAAGGCATGGAATATCAAAGCTTAGAAAATCTTTAATGCGGAAGTCACAGAAACTTTGGACTTAGAAAATTGTTCATATGGAATCAACGCAGAATTAAACTGTGGACTTAGAAAATTTCACAAGAATCAATGTTCATTCTACATAACAGTATTTAATCAAATATTTTTTCAAAAGAGGGAAATACTTAATTATTGTTCCATATTAAACCCAGGCAGATATAGAGAAATCTGACCCATGAAAATATAATACCTCAGGAAAAATATAATTCTAATTCTTAAGTGTTATTTTAACAGCAATTATTTATTGATATGGCCCATGATCATTTGAGAACATGATATGCAATATATATATATATATATATATATATATATATATGGACAGCACAAAAGAGGTGAAAACAACCACGTTCACTATTCAGACAATGTCGGATCAGCCCAACAAAGGGCGAATGCACGTCGCTTGGAAAAAAAAAGATATAAAAGCACAAAAAAGGTACAAGCGACCACGACACTAAACGTGTTTAAACCCAGCGGAAGGGACAGTACATCCCTCGAGCCCTCTGGATACACGAATATGTACTTGTATCCAGACGGAACAAGGGACAGTACGTCCCTCATTCCGTTCGGACACAAGTACATAAAAAAAAAACATACACACACTCTCATGCTAGTCAGAACCTGTACTATACTGAAGCTCGAAAGGCTATAACTAGTAGACAGGTAGGTAATATTCTCAATTCATGAACCAAAGCAGACCCCCGCGAGGGGCGAGACCAGGTGCCTAGGTAGAGTCAGCGTCTCCTGTTTGCATGCAACACCCGCTGCCAAAAAGTCTGGACGGACTGATCGATAGAAACACGTCCAAGACTTCTATAGGTTCAAAATAAAAAAAAACCTGAAAAGATGCTCCCTGATTGATTAAGTAACATATTATCAAGGGACTCGATTGACTAAGTAAAATGAAACGAAAATCCCCCAATTAAAAACACGTCCGTCCTGAAGAGAGATACTCACTTAACTGACAACGCGCGGGTCAGTGTGAATAGAAAGTCATATCACGAGAGGCCCACATAAAGGAGGTTAAAAATACAAACTGTAAAAATGAAAAATTGAAGTGTTTTTAATTGGGGGATTTTCGTTTCATTTTACTTAGTCAATCGAGTCCCTTGATAATATGTTACTTAATCAATCAGGGAGCATCTTTTCAGGTTTTTTTTTATTTTGAACCTATAGAAGTCTTGGACGTGTTTCTATCGATCAGTCCGTCCAGACTTTTTGTCAGCGGGTGTTGCATGCAAACAGGAGACGCTGACTCTACCTAGGCACCTGGTCTCGCCCCTCGCGGGGTCTGCTTTGGTTCATGAATTGAGAATATTACCTACCTGTCTACTAGTTATAGCCTTTCGAGCTTCAGTATAGTACAGGTTCTGACTAGCATGAGAGTGTGTTTGTTTTTTTTTTTTTATGTACTTGTGTCCGAACGGAATGAGGGACGTACTGTCCCTTGTTCCGTCTGGATACAAGTACATATTCGTGTATCCAGAGGGCTCAAGGGATGTACTGTCCCTTCCGCTGGGTTTAAACACGTTTAGTGTCGTGGTCGCTTGTACCTTTTTTTGTGCTTTTGTATATATATATATATATATATATATATATATATATATATACACACCCTCTCCCTCACACACACACACACACCCTCACACACACACACACTCTCTCTCTCACTCACCCTCACACACACACCCTCTCTCTCTCACACACACACACCCTCCCTCACACATATATATATATATATGCTAACCGATACAGTATATGGAAAATCGCGTACTTTGCTTCGCTTCTTGGGCTTTGCCATAATTCATTTTAGATCTATATATAAAACTCCATAGTATTATTCAAGACTTTACTGTATAATTTTGAATTATGATTATTGTATCGCCTGCGAAGCATAGCGACACTTAGGGATCACTTTGTCCGTTGGCTGTCTATCTGTCCGTCTGTCTGTCACACTTGGATGTCACACCCTATAAAAGTGATTCCTGTCGCTATGTTTCGCAGGCGACACATGCATTCCTTGGAATGATTTTTGATCAATTTTGAGTGATTATTGCATGAAGTCTGTCGTGCATATGTTTTAAAAATCACTGGTACGTACATGCCATCATCGCAGGGGTGGGGAGGAGGGGTTCAACATCTGACAATAAATAGCCCCTCCCCCTTCTCAAAGACACAATAATCCCTTTATCAAAGGTAAATATGCAAATTACTGAAGTTAAAAATCACTGGTACGTACATGCCATCATCGCAGGGGTGGGGAGGAGGGGTTCAAAATCTGACAATAAATAGCCCCTCCCCCTTCTCAAAGACACAATTATCCCTTTATCAAAGGTAAATATGCAAATTACTGAAGTTGGTTGCTTGCGATTAGATTTAAAGTGAAGTGAAAGAAATGGAATAAAACAAAATCGGTCTGTAAGCTTTTGATTACAAGTCTAATCAGGTAATACAGGTATAACTTTGCTAATCAGAGGCAATTTGATTTACATCTAAAAACAAATACCCACATGATACTGAAACGAAGCCATCGACCACCAATCATATCATTACACTTATCGAATTCTTGTAAAATATGATTGTGAGTACATTTGTACTCAGTTAACCTGTGTTTCATCGTTTCTCTGTCTTTAGCATGGCGATGTTAGTTGGGGTAGCTCTGGACTCAGTAAAGATCTAACTTCTTAGTTCAAAGCGAGATACGTAATGTTACGGAAGTGATTTTCGGTCGAATAAGTGATTAAGAGCGAGACGACTAGGATGTGTTGACTGACGAAAGGGCTTCGGCAGAGCGTGTCTTCCCTGGACTTTTGCGGCAAACTTGCGATAAACCATGGTGTAGGTTTAATGCAGAATTGTTTTAATGTGGATCATAAGTCTGTCGCTATCTTCAATTTGTACGAAAAAAGTTTTTCCCACGATTTTAAAGATTTTTCACTTTGTCATACGTCGTTTCGACTTCCAGTGTCGATATTTCGTTCTTTGAACTCTGATAGTTTGTCACATTATCCCGAGTGTTTCGATCAAAGTTGTGATTACTTTTTTTTTAATTTTTCAGTTTTCTACCTACATGTCCATGAATAAACAAAGGAAACGTTGCAACTGAATGGATGGTTATCACTATACCGTGCTAGAGATAGACAAAATGATATTACAGGCCACAGATAGTTGTGAAGCTGCAAAGTGGTATTACAGGATTTACAGAAAATACCATTGTTTTGACTGTACGTCAGTTAAGTTAGAAATAGGACGTAAAATAAAAAGTCTACGGGGATTTTCTATAGTAAAATCACTGAAAATGCGTGACGTCGGGAGCTTTGACGTTACTGTTTACTATTGTTGACACGGAGAACAATATGGCGGTGGCTTGAAATTAACATGGAAATTTCCCGTAGACATTTTATTTTTCATATTGCGGTTTGAAGGCAGCTGACAGGGTTCGTTGAAGTTTATTTTCAGTTACGACTAAAGGAGGTCAATTCTCGGAGACTATAATCTATAGCAAAATTCTTCAGATGACAGAATAAATCGCCAAAACAGGATGCTCTGTATTCGGTGAACAGGACAGTAGAGGATATCCAGTTCTAGAACTTCCTGAATTTTTAACAAGGCGTAAAAATGGCTCAAGAACATGCCGTACACAAATAATTTCTTTGTTGAGCTCATAATTATGTAAAATATAAATGCAATTTCTACATTGCCACTGAATAATATGCAGTAGTAATGTAATTTTGAATATTTTTTTTTATTGAAAAAGAATAGAAACGTCATACATTTGTGATTTTAGGTATCTCATTTTTTTTACTACAATCGTCCATTCCAGTCCATAATATTTTTTACTGTGAGTTAATAGGTTGAATTTATAATAAAAGAGTCATTTGTATGAAGTTCATCCAATATCAAATAACATATTCTTTGTAAAATGAAAAAAAGGCTTATATCATAATTGATGACCTTCGCGGTAGTACCAATACGCCGACAAAAGTATAAATATCCTGTATACGGCTGCACAGGAGACAGAGAAATCTACACATCAAAGGGAATTGTCATCAGGGATTTCAAGTAATTCGAAAAATAAAGGTATTCCTAATTTACGTTTGGGGTCGTTATTTATAATTTTTTATTTCTGAAAATGCAAATTTAAGGTATTTCAAGTAATTCCTGAACATTTTCATGACATTTTTTACTCTTATTTCCTGACCAGTATTTCGAGTTGATTTGACTTTTGAAATGGTTGCTTCCTAGCTAATTTTATCCTGCATAATGTCTTTGTTAAGTCAAATGAACGTGAAAGGAAAATTAAACTTGACATATTCCTTTATTCAAACATGAACGAGGCTGAATTCCTATAGTCCCTGCTTTCAAACTCCATAAGAAGCTAGTATCGTAGTAGACCTACAGATACATTGATGACGGAATCTTCATCAATAATCTAACCATTCAGGAACATTGATGACGTACTCTTCATCAATAATCTAACCATTCAGGAACATTGATGACGTACTCTTCATCAATAATCTAACCATTCAGGAATACCTGGACAGAAACAAGTAGAACAACACATAAGCCTCCTTACTAGACATACTACTATCGATCAGTGACAAAGGGCATTTGAACACACCTCTTATTACAACGTGACAATTTTAATTTCACCATCACAAATTCCCTTTTGATGTGCAGCAAGATCCACTGTTCGCCTGTCTTTGGCGTATTCATTTCACAACTAACACGCTGTGCAAGAGCATGTTCAAAATAATAATGTTGAGGGAAAATAGGCTCGCCAGTAAGCTGCCTGCTCAAGGTTATTTGAAGGAATGTCTTTAGATGTCATTGCGGAAATTTCTATGGTCGCTTAACAAGCCTTGTCGCACATTTCGGCATTTGCTTATCAAGGATGATGAATACGACTTTTCTAATCGACAGTCCTTTACCTATTTTGACATCACAGTATTTGCACGCTTCTATTCGGCATTCTCGGCGGGTGATGCAGGATGTTCACTCCTACCGGGCACCTGATCCTACTTCCATTCTGGGATTCGCGATTCCCTTGTTGATAGTCTTCCACAATTATGCCATATTCACCTTTATCTTTGACTACTGAACTACAATTTGTGCATCTTCTCTGGTATACTTCTTTACAAATCATTTCCATTTTCCTTCGATTTCTATACAAAATTATTTCAGTTGTATGCATATAAGCAGGATATGTTATTCATTCCTAATTTCACAACCGTTCCAATGGAAATTCTGATGGTTTTGCCTTGCCTTCTCGACTTTGAGACTGAATAACTGATAGGTACTTCTTTGATGGTTACTCTATTTAAGCAATTCCTTAAATTTGTCTCCTGATTTTGAAGAGATACTACTTGTAAAACTACACATCAAAATCATTTAAGAAATAATTAATAGAAATATTTGGCGCTGTGTCGTATGGTAACAGGTCTTTATAATTTTTCCAACGAGAATTTAATCAGTAGAGATTACCTTTTATTAAGCAAGGTCTCCTTTGGACCAAACGTGAAGAAAGTGTTGAGACAGTAAGGCTCATCAGAAGGGCAGAAGACCACGTCATTAGGAGAACAGGCTTTGCCTTTTCCTGAAGTACATTTCTGGCAAATGTTTCCTCCTTTAATATAACAATGATGAATTTCTAAATAAGACAAAGAACATGAAAGGAGATTTTACACACATTAGATATAATTAAACATCTGTTTGCCTTGGCGGAGATGCGAAAACAAATTCTAGAAGAAAATTGTTATATTGTAAATTAGATTGGCCATCAACATGACTTATATTTACATCTTCATCTTTAAAAGTACGCGTGCGTTAACTTTCTTTACGGAATTTCCAACTGTATCAAAATGCAATGTCCCGGGTTCGAATCCAAGATTCGGCGAAGGGTCTTATGTGAGAGGGAAGGTGGTCCCCCACCCAGGCCATTACAGGAGGTTTTTCTCCGGGTAAATTTAAATCTATCAAAATACAAATATAGGGAGGATTTCTCTT
Source organism: Pinctada fucata (assembly GCA_028142955.1). Taxonomy (NCBI): domain Eukaryota; kingdom Metazoa; phylum Mollusca; class Bivalvia; order Pterioida; family Pteriidae; genus Pinctada; species Pinctada fucata. The sequence continues at coordinate 20,786,474 of AP027109.1, forward strand.
ACCGTAGATTTTTTTACTTTACGTTCTTGTTGAAATAAAACTATAAATTTGTGCGAAATAAAACGTTTTTCTTCAAATAAAACTGTAAAGTTGTGCGAAATAAAATAATATCGCACAAATTATTCACATACAGTAAGATCGCCGCAGCAGTGTAATTTCCTACAAGGCATAAACCTGAAAGATCGAGGCGAAATTGCGAGGAAGGTTCCTCTGAGACTATACTGTAGTCATTTCCTAACAGCAATCCATCTTTTATTCCTTATTTCATTGCTTAATCTAAAGGAATTTTGAATCTTGATTGTTTTTATGAATTTCTTTTATATTTCAATGAAAATTTTATTTAATTATCCAAGCCAAAAAAGGGGGAAAAATAAACAATCTAATTGATTTTTGAATCCTATAAGCATTTTTACATAGATCTTTTTACGATAAGGTTCACTGGAATTACTTTTGTCTTTTCATGTGACATTTTTCCCACTAAAACAATATTAATGAAATGAAATCATACCCTTCTAAACCGTTGCGTGTACTTCTATGAAGTCATTTCATTGTTTAGGTTGGGTAAAATACAATATGAAGACAAAAGAGATCCGAGTTAATTGTATTGTGAAAAGGTGTATTGTGCACATATAATATCTATTTATACATCAATTAGGAGACACAAAAATAAGGAAAGAATAAAAGCCAAAGCGCGAATTGTTAAATTGTCATTACCTGGTTTGGTGTTTTGATGAAAGGTAGATTCCGATACAGTACTCCCATATGTCGAATTCGGTATTAAAGTTGTCTTGTATGTGGTTATAGTTGCTTTAGATGACGATATTTTCTCGGTATGATGAGATGTAGACATTTTGGAATGGTGGTGGGAACCGTGCGATGAAACATGGTTATATCCTGAAAACGACACAATAAACAAGAATTCTTCTATTTCTTGTTTAAAAATGCGCTGATCAGCCATTTTGGTTTCGATTTGGGATTGTTATAAACATTAAGTAACTCCAAACAATAAGTGCTCATTTTGATCAAATTAATTGAATCATTAATTTTAATGACGTACGACTTCATGGGGCTAGATGATGGATTGTGGCCTACAATATTGCTGAATGATTCATAAATGGATCAATATGATTACTCTAATTAACTATATATATACTCTTCAAAAGAAGAAACGCATATAACAATATTACAATGTATTATCATTATTCAATATGCACAAGCTATTGATTATGTGACCTTATTTGTTTGCATTAATGATGGCATAGAGAAAGGACAAGCAGTTTAGGGCATAAGTACGTTTTTTGATTATCATAAAATCTCTTTTTAGGTAAAAACATGAAATTTTGAATTTTCGACTTTTTATGTTTTTATTCATTTTCCATGTTTATGAGGAATTTGAATTTTGCCCAAGTCAAAGTTCTTTGATGCCCATAAAAAATTTTAGACTTTAATTTCTTTGGGTAACTTCCGCCTTAATGCAATGCATGCTTATAATGTCCGATGCCATGCGTTTGAACATTGCGACGTGATCGAATGACTACAATTTGTAAGTGAGTAATACTCTGTAAAGTTCAAGGATGAAAAAGTCAAATTTAGAGGATTTTTCTCCTTATGAAACAAATTTCTCTCGATAAAACTGATTCGCAAATTCAGGGAATGCGGCGAACTCTGGATGATGTCAAATACGTCCCTGCGACAAAGAATAACACTTCAGCATGCGTAGTAATGCCGCCATTATGAGATTGTCGCTGTTTAGTATGGTGTATCCGTTTGTTAATCGAATCAAAACATTTTTAAATGATATTGAAAACAAGCGTATACCTATCTCCGAAAAATACACAATCTGTCCTCTAAAAGAACATCAAGGGCATATTGTTTTTGAGTCATTTTAACTAACATTCTAAAACACTAAAGAGCTTCTCGTTGAAAGCTTAGGGTCTGAAAATACCATTATGTACATTTGGTTTGATTTTGTCTATCAATATTTTAAATGTGATTATTTATATGTGCACTAAGGATGAAATGAACAAATACTATGCGTTACTTTTTTTGATGAGTATATATTCATTTTACGTTTATCAAACTACGTCCAAGCCATATTTGCACTTGTGGCGGTAAACAGGAAGATTAGAGTCCACCAACAAATGACGCACTCTTTGTCGTCGGATAATATGGATGCCAACACATTTTTATCGTTTTCTGAAAGCTCTGGACAACTCAGTTTTGTGTTTCAGCAAACAACATTTCCTTCCGACTGTTGATTTTAGGGTTATATTTTATTGAAAATTGCAACATTTCCAAAGAAATAAAAATGTCAAAAAAAGTGAAAAATAAAATTGTAACAAGTATTTTACGTCATGCTTCACACTCCCTCACAAATTATCATAATATTTTCAAACATATATACATAATAATGAATCACAAAGCTCACCTATCGGCCGCGAGTTATCATGGTGGCAATATTCAATTGAATATTTTTCCAAGGTTCATATGGGAAAGTTAAATTGAAGATACATCTATAATATGCAAGTTTTGTATATGTAGCACTAAGGGGTTATCACGCGTGTATTTTAGAAAAAAACTGACAGGGTATCGGCGAATCTCTTGTCAGAAATTGAGTTTTACCGCGAGGCGTTTGCCGTAGCAAAATTCAATTGAATATTTTTTCCAAGGTTCATATGGGAAAGTTCAATTGAAGATACATCTATAATATGCAAGTTTTGTACATGTAGCATTTAAGGGTTACCATGCGTGTGTTTTAGAAAAGCTGACAGGGTATCGGCGAATCCCTTGTCATAAATTGAGTTTTACCGCGAGGCGTTAGCCGAGCGGTAAAACGGATATTTCTGACAGAGGATTCGCCGATACCCTGTCAGTTTTTGTAAAACATCAGTATGGTGACCCTATTCTAATGCTTTGGTCAGTAATAAGCTAAAAAAAAAACGCCTGCCTTTAACGACGTCGACATAGGAACACATGACGTCATAGCAAAAACTGCAGTGAAACGTAAATCTCCTTGCAGTTTTTTAATCGCTCAATCAATCAGATTGCACGTTACAAACCGAGTGCATTAGACTAACGCTTTACTCAATATTGGCTTTTAAAGGAAAATAGAGAGGTTTAGTAACAAGTTCATTCAACGTGTACATTTGACTTACATGTACACGTCCCCGTTTGACGTCACAATCCGAAGACGTCGTTTAGTTATACGTACGAACCGGATTAGGTCTTAGTGTGCTCTATAGTACGGAATAGGTGCTCTATTGAGAGTGCTGTTGAGATTATCGTCAGGATCTTCTTTAACTCATTAGTATAGCTATGTTGGAAGGTGTACGTGTGGCTAGCCTCTTTTCAATTAATTAAATCTGCGGGAAATGTAAATGGATATTCGTTAAATCTAGACTAAAGTTAAATTTTCAAAGAAGTTACCCTATCAATCGTTACTTGTAGAATGTCGTTTACACGTCCATAACGTGTAGCTATACGTCACGTCATGACTTCATTCGATCAAAGATCGCAGGAAGTGATAATGTCATACGTTCACGTCGCGCTAAAACTTGTTACTAACCCTCTCTAATGACTTTAGCGGAAAACGAAGGTCAAATTACATCGAATATGCATGTTTGATACATGTAGCATTTATACTTTGCTCAATATTGGTTTTAAGAAGCAACTTAACACAAGCGAAAATACTCAAGGTAATTTGTAAAGGAACATCTTGTAGTCACGTGTTATACATGTAACACTTTCATTTTTGCATAATATTGGTTTTTAAAAGCAAAATTACTCATGCCGAACAGTAGATCAAGGTCATTTTATGAATATTTATAAACTTTTTAACTCTGACATGCTTGATAAAATACTAATGGTATTCGCGGTATTTCGAGTCGAAAATGAACCTTTAAATTGACAAACTGCCAATTTCTACATGTTCAGCTTTTGAGATTTTGAGCTGATGGTATATTACTTATAGGTTATCATTTAATGTTGACCTAGTTTCAAGGCCAAATTTTGATAATCAAGGTCATAACAAACTTTTGCCTATAGAACAAAGACTATTTGACTTTCAGAGTTCGAACTTTACACAAATATTCCTAGCATCTAGGGCTGGTTCAATGTTATACAAATATGGACCGGGTATGAGTTCAATGTGCAATAATATTGCACGGCTACGACATATTACATTGACCGAGGCCGCAGAAATCTTTCTAGAGGTCTGTAATCACTATAATCACTTAGGATATTTTACCACAAGATCTGCAGGTCTATGTATTTACATGTATGTGCAAAAAAAGGGAAAAAAAGAATCGTGGAACCATCATGACTCCGTATTTTACAGACTTCATAGATAGAAAACATTCTTCTCGTAAAGTCGTTTCTCATTTAGCGCCGTATTTGACGTCATTGATGTTACGACGTCATTGATAATATGACGTCAAGTACACTTCAAAATATACCTGTTGCATGAATTTGGTTCGTCAAACATCTTTATGTTTCATGATTTATCGTGAGTAATTCATTCATATTATCCATGTTCTCTCTATTCTAAATGTAGAATCGAAAGCGAGGCGCACAGCTTTCCAATATCGTAAAACACGGAACCGTTAGCTAGCAATCTGATTGGTTGATACAAATCACTTACATAATATATCGATATATCGGTAAGTATCGATATTGGTCATCGATACGAGTATCGATATTTTTACTCCGATGCATTTAGATACAGTTATTTTTAGTGCAAAACATGTTTTTATGTGAAACCCCAAGCATTTTCATAGAAATGTATGTTTGATCATATTTTTTGTTCTTAAAAGGCAGATATGTTCTTAATTCGATCGATAATACTTGCCATTGATGCTGGCCATTCAAATTATTGTCTCATTCGAAGTCTAAGAATACCAACAATAATTAAGGGATATTACATGTTATTCTAATTGTAAGGTCGGCATGTAGGTTATATTTTTGTCATTCAACATGATTAATTGAAACTTCAAAGTAATATCGACTTAATCTTATTTCAGAAACTTTGGAATGCGAACTGACCACACGTGTTTGATAATCACACCATTTGCTAAAAGCAGATGGCCGTCCAAAGACGGCACCATGTGCACATTATGTAAAATTTAAAGAAATGCGCGAGAACTATCAGTTAGACCTAACTACAAGAAACCCGTTGACTTTGTATTAGGGGAAGGGGTTGTTACTAGTGAATACAATTGTTAATTTGTGCGTTTAACAAAATAGAAAATTAGATACAATATATCGGATATCGATACTTTGTGTATTGTATTGTATCGTATCTAAAGTTTGGTTTCGATACCCAGCCCTATTAGCATCAAGCTATTTCACCCTGACCTTGACTCGATGTCATTTGTTCGATTTCAAGGTTACAACAGACTTTGGTTGATAAGATACTGAGCTTTGATCAGATTAAGATCAGTCTTGATGAAAATACCCTCCAATACTTATCTTTTGTCCATGAATTTGATTCTAGGTCAAATATTCATTCTCAAGGTCATTAAGAATATTTACTTGTCGAATACAGTTTTTGTCCTATACTTCAAATGTTACTTCATACATTTGAACTTAACATGGTTTAAGAAAGATAACTCTTTTATTCTTATTCTTTGTCTTCTTTTTTCATAGTGCGCATGATTTGTCTGTACTTTCATGCTGTTGTCATTTTCTATTTATAGAACTTTTCTCAACAAAATCATTGTTAAATATCTGTTTTATATAGTGATTTTAAAGGATTAAAAGTTGATAGATCATGGACTTTAAATATTTCGTAAACATGAAAGGTATTTATTATATTTTTCTATTGAACTTTGTTGATAAATGATTACGAGTACCAAGTTAGAAATAAGCTCTTTTGACTCATTTGCTGATATGAATAAGGTACTAAAGCAACTATTCCTTCTTCTATCTTTTATGCGGATTTTAACATTTCAGCTCCAAGGAAGATCTAATAAAGGAGGAATCCATCTGTTCCTTGCAACAGTAGCCATTTAGGTGACTTCATTTTTAAAATTTTTCACAACAGAAAAAATAACAACTAAATTCTTAAAGGTCTTACTGATATTTTTGTTTTGCTATTTATGAAAATTGATTTGCAGTTGGTATTGTGTCATTATTTTACATTGTTGTTATGGGTCCCTACTCGTGGATTTCACAGATAAACTTTGTATTTTAAGGATATTTACTGTACACAATGATCAAAAATGACATAATAAACACAGTCATAGAAAGGTGATTTTGCTTGTATTAAAGATAAGAGCATTTAAGAAAGATATCTTTACATATTAAGATTAAGGAATTAACATTCAGTATAGCTTTTAAACCTTCCAAGTTCAGTAATAATAAACTGATCAGTAATTGTGTTATCAATAATTCAGGAATAATAAACTGTCCAATAATTGTTTTGTTTTAATTTATTTTAAAAAGTTATATAAAAGAGATATAGCACATTAAACGATATTCTAAGAAGTAAATAAAATTGATATATTTACAAACACAAGGGTACCCCTTATACCTTTTATATTGTCATTGCATTTTTGACCACTACGATAGACTATATCCAACGGTATGTAAATAATGACGGTTGGAATTTCTTTAGTTTGGATCAAGTTATGAATATACAAGGCCTGTTCCGAAAGTTCGTGGACAAATGCCTTTAAGATCACATTTGAAGTCTTATGCGAATAAAATTTTCTAGAAATAAAATGGATACATTCAGAAAGAGAAAAGAAAAAATATCAGGTTAAAATAATTTACTAAAAGGGCATATTTTGACCTTTATACATGAAGGATAGAGGTTATGGAACAGTGAAATTTGCTTGAACCCATCCCTTTCGTTACATTGCTAAATAAAATGCGAAAGAATACTTGACTAACAATTAAACTTTCTATATCCTCGATACTATTATTTGTCATGACCACTGCGAAGTTTAAATAAAATCGGACCAGATTAACGAATTTTATGAGGATTTATGCATGATATTGTTGATTACACAAACCAAAGATCGATGACGTCAGAGTTCTTTACGGAGCACCAGACAGTCCGCTTGAATAAAACATACGGACACTTAACTGATGGATGCATCTAGATATGGACCAAATGTATCACCATTAATATTACTGAAATAGAAGAATGTGTTTTATAATGAATAGAATAAACACGCGATTTTGGGTAGAGTAAATTTAAAAAGTAAAAGAAAAAAAGTAAATTAATTCCGTTTTCTCCTTTAATGGTGACATGACTTTGAGTGATTCAAAGATAAAAATTTTGGGTAGAGTAGATTTAAAAAGTAAACGAAAATAAGTAAATTGATCCGTTTTCTCCTTTATTGGTGACCTGACTTTGAATGATTCAAAGATAAAAGTACATTGTGAAATAGAGGTAGAAATGCACATGAAAATAGAACGTGTCTTCCTTATCAAAATACATGAAAACATGCTTAAATAGAAACACAGATGAGAAGCGTTTTATTTCTTTTAAAATGTCAAATTTATGCCGGACATCTGACGACGTCGTTACTTTTTGTTAAATGTTCCATGACCTAGAACATTACATTGTTCAAAAGGGGATTTGAAAGGTTGTTATTGTTCAATTGTAATGAATATTTGTATGTGTATTCTGAAATATCCGTTTTATAAAGAAATCAACATGGTTTTTATCAAATTCTGTAGATCTTTCCTTAAATTGCGTTGTCCATGAACTTTCGGAGCAGCCCTCGTAGATAAGAGAAAACACTCGAACAGGTTTTATTAAGGGCAAAGTTATGGTTTGAAAGATAAGAGTACCTCAACATTTCACAGTAATTCCGACATACTATATCTATAACTACAAAGACAAACATCTTACAAGAATTCAATTAAATGTTTTTGACATTCTTTCACTAGATCAAAATGTTATCTAAAAATGATATGATCGCTGAGCGATATAAGTCCCCTACCGGCGGCATAAAACATGTCCTAAAACTCTGGCTATGAATTACTCTTCAATTAAACATGGGTTTTTAATTAAACTGACTGTCTGTGCAGCTCAGGTGTGAGGTTTTATCTGCTTTATCGATTCTAAGGTCAAGCGTGACGAAAGTTAAACTTGCTCTGTAAATATTCAAGACTAAGCTGAGTTTAAAATTTTACCTGAATATCTTTAATTGTTGCAGATAAAAGTCTGTCTGCAAAACTGACAAGATCTTGATTGTGCAAGGCATCAAGGGGCATAACACCTCGAAAATATAGGTCAAGCGTGACAAAAGTCGAACTTGCTCTGTAATTATCCAAGAGTAAGCTTGGTATCAAATTTCACCTGAATATCTCTTTTTTTTCTTACAGGAAAAAGTTCGGAAAATTGAGAAAAACTTAATTTTCCAAGTCATCAAGGGGCATAACTTCTCGAAAAATAGATCAAGCGTGACGAAAATCGAACTTGCTCTGTGACTATCTAAGACCAAGCTGTGTATCAAATTTCACCTGAATACATTGTATCTCAATTTGTTGCAGAAAATAGTACGGAAAACTGACAAAACTGAATTTTCCAAGTACAAAGGGACATAACTCCTCGAAAAATAGGTAAATCGTGACCAAAGTTAATCTTGCTCTGTAACTATCCAAGAGTAAGCTGTGTATCAAATTTCACCCGAATATCTGTATTAGTTGCAGAAAAAAGGTCCGGAAAACTGACAAAAACTGAATTTTCCAAGTCATCAAGAGGCATAACTCTTCGAAAAATAGGTTAAGCGTGACGAAAGTCAAACTTGCTCTATAACTATCCAAGACGAAGCTGTGTATCAAATTTCATCTTAATATCTCCATCCGTTGCAGAAAAAAGGCCGGAAAACTGATAATCGGACAGACGGACAGACGGACGCAGTATCACGATCACCTCATGTCTTAATTTGACGCCGAGGTAGGTCACTAAATTTTCAAACGTCAAAAACTACACAGAAAACGTTACAAAATAGTTCTTGGCATGATAAATTCGTTATACGGTTTATTCTCCCATACTTCCAATTCAAACTAGGAAGTATGACGAGAACAAACCCCATATCTAATAGATAAGACACACCCTAAAACTTCAACGATGTTTGATATACAGTTTCACTGAAAAAATCGTCGAATTTTCTAAATATTCTTCAATACACAAAATTTTCAAGTAAAAAAAAACAAATATTGGTCAATAGTGATTGTTTATTGTAAGAAATATTTGATCGCTGAGCGATATAAGTCCCCTACCGGTATAAATCCATGTCCTCCAACTCTAACCAGAACGCTTCAATTAAACATAAATTTAAACTTGACCTGCACTTGCACCAACAGATGAATGCCCACACAAAACTTCATTACCTGTAGCAACAGAAAAGGTTTGGAAAACTGAAATTTTCATTTTATTTGCCAAGTCAAGGAGTCCTAAAATTTAAAAAAATTAAATAAATCAAAACCCAACTTAAACTTGATCTGTATCACACTAAGATGTATTCACATACCAAAAATGAATCTATCATTTGCCAAGAAAAGTCCGGAAAACTGAAAATTTTATGCAATTTGCTTAGTGCAAGGGCAATAAATTTTGTAGAATTAGGGCAATCAAAACTAAACTTGAATTTGATCTGAATCACAATAAGATGTATTCATATCTGTATATATATAGTCGTTTAAAGGAACAATTCGATGCACTACAGAAAGATTCTAAAATTCAAATAAGTGAACTTCAAACGGCAATCAAGCACAGCAATCAAGGAGCTGAATGACAAAATGAAACGAGCAAGTGAAGACAAATGTGACGTTGAAGTTCAAACAGAGGCAATCGTTATAATTCCACAAGAATATACAGGAAACGTCGAATCAACAAAGAAAGAAATGGAGAAAGATGTATACATATACTAAGAATAAGTTCGATATCTGCAATAGAACAGAAGAAAAGCCCGGAAAACTGACATTTTCGTGAAAGCTAAGTCCAAGAGTAAAATTAAGTTAATCAAAACCAACCTCAAACTTGATCTGTATCACACGCATATGTATTCATATGCCAATTATCAGTTCAATATCTGCAATAGAACTGAAGAAAAGTCAGGAAAACTGAAAATTTCGAGATATTTGCTACGTCCAAGGGCCATTACTCTTGTGAAAAAGGTCAATCAAATCCCATTTCAAGAGAAACATAGTTGGACTACAAATACTTTACAATGTACTTTATTTTAGATTGTTCTATTGATTTTGGAATGGTAGCTTTGACAGTGTTAAAATGTACCATTCAAATTTCATAATAAACATAAGTCCAAGGGTCTAATTAAGGTTTCAGAAATCACTTCCCTCATGCACAACTGCGTTTTTATATTTCATTGCGTAAAAGAAATGCGTCCTTAGTTTTGGAAATATTTGCAATTGATATTGAGAATGCATAAAACCTTAGATCAATGGTAATTTACTCAGATGTAACTTTCTCGCCATTTCCGTACGTCAATCACAAATTGTTAACGATTAAATTCGAGGTATAGAAATGAAAAGATTCGTCTACAGACGGACAGGCGAACGGAAGCAACGAAGGTCGGACGGACGGACATGGTGTAACCACAGTATAATCCATACCCTTGTGCAGTATCTAGTGATTTTCTTTAACTGTACAGGAAAGATTAACTTTTTTATTCAATAATTTCTCACGGACCCTTATATCTTAGTTAAGACGCTCTGCTATTCTCAAAGTTAACGTTAATTTCATACTTTCGTTTATCATCTTCCTAAAACAATTTTTCATTTTTTTATTAGCACCGGGCGCGAGCCCGGCGCTCATTTTTATCTTTTTGTGCTTCCGCACATGGATTGCGGAATAACTTTTTCTTTGTCATGCCACTTATAGAAATAGAAGGTAATCTGAATGAAAAATTCTGAGATCCCCCCCCCCGCTTTTCCGATAGGGTATAGTAAAAATGGGGGACCATATCGGGATTATTATTTGACTGATACGACCATCGGTCTCGAGTTCGCGCTCATTTTTCAATATTCGTTTGATCAGTTGTCATCTAATCATAAATGCAATGCATTTAAGTGTTACATGTAAATTGCTTTGAATGAGAATGTTTCAGGGAGCAACCACTGATTGCCTGACGTCAAAAAACGATTAGACTGTGCATAGTCACAGAATTTGATTGGATTTTTTTTAGAAGTTTCCCCTTATTTCTATCATTTATTGATTTTCTTTTCCCGCGAATATACCGTGAGAAAGGCTCTTTATTGGTCAAGTAAATTTGTGTTATAATGGAATTTTCCTAAAGGTCAAGTAATCTATGAATGACCAAAACGATAATCGCATTTGTTTACATTATGCATTTTTGTTCCGTTTTGTTCTTGTTTTAAAACTTTTGAACTACTTGGTGAGTGTTACTGCTGGTGGACCAACTGTCCCCGAGGGCACATGTAGCCAAGTTCGATCAACTTCGGTTGATCGTCTGTCTCTTTAACGCATTTGAAATTTGCTGTTACAAAATTTTTTGAAATTTCTAAAACGTGGGTCCTGTAGCATCATATCCCACCCATTCTGCGACGTCTTTTGGTACATTGTTGGACATAATAATTCTCACACATTTTGATCATATTATATTGTTTAGACTGAGGATCACTGACGAGGGTTTAGTACCTGAAACATGCATGTCTGGTCAATGCTGTTGATTTATCTGGTCTTAAATGATGCTATTGAATTAGAAGATGTTTAACTTTTGAACTACTTGGGTCCTGTAGCATCATATCAAACCCATTCTGCTACGTCTTTTGGTACATTGTTGTACATAATAATTTTCACACATTTCGACCATATTACATTGTTTAGACTGAGGATCACTGACGAGGGTTTAGTACCCGAAACATGAAATTTTCTGTTACAAGATTTTTTGAAATTTCTAAAACGTGGGTCCTGTATAGCATCATATCCCACCCATCCTGCTACATCTTACGGCGAAACGGTTTTTTAGTCAAAAATGTAATCATTTTCATCGATGACATCAATTAAAGGGGGCCTGGAGGTATCGATCCAATCGAACTGATATGATTTTGTTTACCATAGATACACAATTAAAACGGAGAAATTTAAATACAATATTGTTTTAAAACATGTATGTATGAAAAAAATATATAAGTTAAATTAAGATTATATTTCATAACCTATATGATATACAAAACGTATGACCACAGGGCAAAACACGCTTCTTTCTCCGTTCTGGAAGTCCTGATGTAAACATACCCCTGTGTAATTCTACAGAAAATAAATCTCTTAGAATATACATAACCTATGCTGATTCATTTAAAGATGGGAGATGAAATATTTGGTTTACAGAATGAATGGTGTCTTCCACCCTGCACTTTTTTGTAAAACAGGATAGATTGAGAAACCGTAAAATGAAATTCTTAGTAAATTCAATACAGGGCTGCAAAGCTTGCACTGACTGTCTTATTTCTAAAATAATTTGATGCCAAATATATATATCCTTTTAATGATGTCTATGATTTTCATGGTATTTTTGTTCTCCGGCGAACTGATGCTATGCGTCAATAGTTTTCTTGAAATTTCTTAAACTTCTTCCCTCCCTATCCCCTACAAAAACACAATTCATCATGATATTTCACTTCTAGTCCTCTCTCTTTTTTTCCCAATTATCTCAAAACTCATTCTATTGTCTCTACTATAGCTAGATGATATTCAAAGCCTCTATAGAAGGAAGCACGTGTAACGTAAAACTAACCGAGCTATTTATTTAATAAACAATTAGATGGGCTCTCCATCCAGAGATCCTTGATTTTCCTAATGACTGCCTGTCACTAATATTCATTTGATAAACAATGAGAACAAGCAATCCAATATATACATGAACTGAATGGAGTAACATTTATAAGATGACAAATATGGATAATGACCATATCCCTGTATATAACACAAAATCGATCATTCAGAAAATCAGAAACCAAAGGCATACAAAATCAGGACAAAACAGGAACCAAAGCAAACAAACAAAAATCTCCACCATATGAAAAGAAGCGAACTCCCGATATGGGAGTGAGACCAGGTGCCCAGGAAGAGTAAGCATCTCCTGCTTGCATGCAACACCCGCTGCTTCAATTCGGTAGAACTGTCACATTCGGTTACTTCCATTTCGGAAGACATTAAGTACAATTTTTATGGTTTGATTATATTTTGAATATCATCCACCATTCTGGAGAGTGGGACATCATAGTGTATGACGAGTTCCCCATATCGACCGTAGAACTTCCTCAGTGACGATATTAGTCGGTCACAAACATATCCCTGGCTGAGAAGCTTATCTGAAAGACGCCTGGCTCTCACAACAAAATCCGTATATTTGGTACTTGCTCTGGCATAGCAAATCAACTGAGATATGAACACGCCATAAAAAGGCGATGAAGAGATGTATCTTCTTAGAAAAGGAAAGTTTGTAATGCTGAAATTGAAGTCGTTGCGTTTGTCATAGAGTGAGGTGTTCATGTTACCATCAGTATCGTAGGACAACATTATGTCCAAATATGATGCTGAATTATTTGTCTCTGTAGTTTCTTTTACTTCAAGCTCCGAAGGATAGATACTATTGATGTAATCCGCGAATTTTGGATTATTGATGGACAACACATCATCTATGTATCTGTGAGTGAAGTTGAAGTCAGAAGCTAAGTATCTTTTCCCTTCAGAAACCAAAGATTGAATGAATTCAGCTTCGTACAAGTATAGGAAAATGTCGGCAAGGAGTGGGGCACAGCTGGTCCCCATTGGAATTCCGACAATTTGCTGGAAGACCTTTCCTCCAAACACCACAAAACTGTTGTCGATCAGAAAGTTTAACAACTGAATAATATCTGTTTCAGTGTACTTATTTTCAGAATCGGACTTTTCTTTTACAAATTAGGTTTTGTCATAAATTTGTATTTGCGATTGCCGTTATTACTTGTAAATGCATTAACAGTGGGCAAAATAATTATGATCTTGCGCGCTAGTTCATTTTTGCGCCCGTCCGGGGCTGGAAGTACAGCAAAACCAATAGCGTCATTGATTAGAGGGTACCTGAGATAGTTGGAATCTGCATCTCCTTAACCTATAGCACACCTGGTACCTGAGATATTCACCTTAATTGCAAAAAAATCCTGCGGGAAATTGAAAAATCCTGCGGGAATTATCAAAATCCTGCGGGAAATTGATGAATTCCTGCGGGATATTTCAACATCCCGCAGGAAAAAAATGCATGAAATAATTCTGCAGGAAAAATAATTTTCCCGCAGGAAAAGTAAAATTCCTGCAGGAAAATTTTTTTAAGTAAAATCCTGCGGGAGGAAAAAATCCTGCAGGAAAAATTTGAACTTAAAATATTCCTGCGGGAAAAATTATGTGAACATTTTTTCCCGCAGGAAATTCTGCTTTGTGAAGAAATTCCTGCAGGAAATTTATTTAGAAAAATTCCTGCAGGAATTTTTTGGTGAAAAAAAAGAACTCCTGCAGGATTTTTTGTATAAAGATGTAAAGTCTTACATGTATATTATACTCACAAAAAAGTATTCTACAGGAAATTCTTTAAAAATAATTCCTGCAATAAACATGATAAATTTTCTCCAATTGATTTTCATTGGTGCCATTATTACCTTTAAGTAAGTTCATTTGATTCTCAAATGTGTTATGACTGCAATGATGCTTAGCCCACATTATGATATGTATCTTCATATTAACATGTACAGGATACGATTCATATCACGATCCCGAATTTAAAATACAAATATAAAAGTATTTCTGTACTTAATGCCCAATATTTTATTAAAAATTCAGCAATGACAATTTATTTAGATCAAATCATCATTTATTGAATGTTTTGAGATTAATCAGGTATGTTTATCATGGGTCATAGGGACTTGATATAGGAAAATAGGTATATCGTGTGTGAAAATTTACGACTAATATGGATATGTTTTAGAGAAAAATCATAGGATTTTTCAATATTCATTGATTATTGTAGTCTTCCGTGCATTTAAATGATGTGCACATGGGGGTCATTTGACAATGAATAGAAGATTTTTACATAAACGTGGTAGACTTGAATTTCATACATTTCATGATCCAGCATCACAGCATTTGACATTATTTCTTACTATGATGTCAAAACATATATATGATGTCAAACAGAAAAAAATAATGTCAAAAATTATAGATATGTTTTGACATCATATGATTATCATATATTTTTTTACAATATTTTTTAATATGTACTACTACTACTAGAAATAATGTCAAATGTTGCGATGTCAATTCTTGGAGTGTCTAAAATGCAAGTCTAGCGGTAATTTTAAAATGATCTATTTATTGTCAATTTTTGCCCCTATCTACAAGTGGTTTAACATGCATGGAAGACTTCAACTCAAAATTGAAAAATAATCATAGGCCTATAAGCCTTTTTCACATAACTGCATGACTACTGTCCTGTTCACTAATTCCAGAGCACCCTGTTTTGGCAATTTATTCTGTCGTCTGAATAATTTTCCTCTCAATTATTGTTTCCGAGAATTGACCTCCTTTAGTCGTAACTGGAAATTAACTTCAACTTACCCTATCTGCTGTCTTCAAACCGCAATATGAAAAATAAAATGTCTACAGAAAATTCCCGTGTTGATTTCAAGCCGCCGCCATATTGTTCTCCGTGTCAACAATAGTAAACAGTGACGTCAAAGCCTCCAACGTCACACATTTTCAGCGATTTTACTATAGAAAATCCCCGTAGACTTTTTATTTTCCATCCTATTTTTAACTTAACTGACGTACAGCCAAAACAATGGTATTTTCTTTTACGACTAAAGGAGTACTATAAAACTGATATATTTTTTGAAGATGACATTATCATATTTAGGAGAAAATCGGGAAAACAGGGTGCTCTGGAATTAGTGAACAGGGCAGTAGTGTTTTGTGGACGGCAAGTACCGACTTTGTTAATTTTTTACGTCTCAGTTAAAAATCGATTGTCCTTGACGTCATATTGTGGGAAAAGTACTTATTTTGTCGTCCAAAACAACTTGACCGCAGTTATGTGAAAAGGGCTTATTTGCACTTACACATATAGCCCCCCCCCCCCCTTCTCCAAGATACAATAATCGCTTTATCTTAGGTAAATTGAAAGTGAATTAAGAAAATGGAAAAAAAATAAAACAGGTCTGTTCAGCTTTTAGTGTATCAGCTAATATATCAGATATATTAGTCAGAGGCAATTCGAGTTACATCTAAAACTTTACCCACTTGATACTGAAACGAAGGCATCACCCAACAATCATATCATTAAACCTTTCAAATTCTTGTAGATATGATTGTGAGTACTCAGTTAACCTTGTTTTCATCGTAATGATCGTTTCTTCGTTTTTCTTTCTTGACTGCATGGTCGGGGTTTTCCTTGTCTAAATATAGATCTAGCTTCACCTGTTTTGAGTAGTTTCTTGTTCATAATAAAAATGTTCGCCTTAGCAGTTATAAGGGATTTTCATGGCGAGATATGGGTGCTGATCAAGAAACTGTCGGGGGATTTGGGATGACATGCGAGACACGAACACGAAGGCCCGCGGGAGATACAGGAGTCCGATTGGTGGGGGTGGGGGATCCCCGAGGAAAAATAAACAAAATTACCCCACTGCCATCCCCTCCCCCAACTCACAGATGCGAGTGGGCGCTTTATTCAGGCCCATTTGGGTCCATGGCAGATCGAGCCCAGCTGGTAGAGAGCTTAGGGGGCGGGGGAACCCCGGCGACAAATCACGATTTTGAATAGCAATTTATCTAGCCCTTGCAATTTGCGGAGTTTCGGGTTTTTATTCAATTTATTTTTTTTTTCAAAATTAATCAGAATCTCTCAATATTGGCTGAACCCTTGGTCAAATTTCTTGAACCGTCCATTTCCGAAGAGAATTTGAAGTTACATTGATATTGATATTGAGAAAATTTTAAACTGATTGATATAATAACTTTTAGATTCAATTCATATACACGTCTGCCCCATTCATTTTTTTTTCGGGAGGGGGGGGGGCACCCCGAACCACCGAACGACTCTTCGGGCCTCGCAAGCCATCCCTCCAAAAACATCACTTTTTCAATAGAAATTTGCATGAAACTTTTTTTTCAATTGAAAGAACACAAAAATGCTGCAAGGTTAGGCCAATTTTGGAGGATGAAGGTGGGAGGGTTGCAGCCAACCAAGTGATACATCCCATACTATAAAGGTTACGTTATTTTTCCTTGATTAATTTAGCCATAGCCTTGACCTTAAAATAACGATAAAGCATGGTATGATATAAAGGTTTTTCGGTAAGTAGACTTTATACTCCTTTGTTTCAGATCAAATTCATTCATTTCTATGAGGGGCCAAATAAGGCCCTTACTGTATCTTGTCCTTTAAGAGCCTGAGTTTGAGCCCCAGGCGGTTGAGGTTCTGGATTCTCTCGAGTACATATTTTATGTATGAATGAAAATTCAGACTCCTTAAAGAATACACGTAATGGACTCTTTTGTACAATCTCATCTATAAATTTGCTTTTCTGTTTTCTTTCTTTCTGTTACATACATGTTTGTATTTTGGTGTGTACAGTACATTATGCGGACGTACATTAGATGGGCGCACAGGGATTCATCGCGCTTCTCGATTGCTTGAAGTACGTACAACGGGTTACATGTATGTATGTATAACCCATAGTCCATCAAGCAACCGGGAAGCGCGATAAATCCCTGTGGATGGACGGTATTCTATGGTTATCCCATATATGTACGAAAGCTTTCAGTGAATTGTTATCCTCAAGGCGACATGGACCGTTTGATTCATTTATTGCACATCCGCAGAGAGAGAGAGAGAGAGAGAGAGAGAGAGAGAGAGAGAGAGAGAGAGAGAGATTTGTGGATATAACTTCAAATTCTAAACTATTATTATGAACAATGTTTTGCATATAGATTTTTTCATTGATACATATGTGATTACACGCCATATTATATGCTTTACACAAGACTTTCTGCCACCATAAAAAATTAACCGGCTATGTATTCCTTTCTGAGTCGTTCAAATTTCATTATTAAAAACAGGATTTTAAAAAAGCAAAACCTTGCATTTGCGGATTATAATTTTGAAGCTTATGTAATGATCTTATATATAATATATATTAAGGTTATAAGGTAGTGTAGCAACCATTTGATTTTTAGGGGAGGGAAGGGGATAACTTTTATGCAAACAAAAAATCCTTCTCGAGATTTAATACAACCGGGTAAGCATGGTTAGAGAGAAAAAATTATCCAACCTAACTGTCCGCAGAGGGATTTTCGGCTATGAAAATGCCCCAAGTCTTCCTTTCTCTGAAAAAGGTAAATTGCTACGTCCGAAATTATAAAACACAAACAATTATTCAAGATACCCGAGGCAGCCATCTGATGATTTATTTTGAGTCAAAGGGAAACTCTGCACAATCTGACCACTGCATGCATGCAATAGTCTATTTTGACCTGCATTTATCTATGACATACATGTATGACATATACGAACTTTTATTTGCATGCATTATGATCCCTCCAAGCGCGGATCCAGAGAGTGGGGTCCGGAATGCCCCCCCCCCTCCCTAGAATAATCGAAGCATAGTTAATTTTTTCTTTAAATATACATATTTCCCCTTTTGTTGTCATAACATTTGAAAAATATAATATGAATCTGTATTTGAAATCTTTCATTTTGATAATATTTGCCGTCAGCATTTCAAAAATTTTCTCTGGCTCGATTCCGCTTGCCAGAACTTTATAACTTTCCTATATATAACCAATATGTATTACACATTGGTCAGCGACACTAAGAGTTATGAAACCGAAAAAGGCTTTAATAGAGAATATTCTAATGCACTCCGTTTGTAACGCGCATTCTGATTGGCTAAGCGATTAAAAAACTGCAAGGGGATTCACGTTTCACTGCAGTTTTTGCTATGACGTCATACGTTGTTATGGCGACGTCGTTAAAAGCAGACGTTTTCTAGCTTCTTACTGGCCAAAGCATTAGAATAGGGTTACCATACTGATGTTTTACAAAAACTGACTGGGTATCGGCGAATCCCCTGTCAGAAATATCCGTTTTACGGTAAATTGGTAAAACTCAATTTCTGACAGGGGATTCGCCGATACCCTGTCAGTTTTTGTAAAACACACGCATGGTAACCCCTAATTCCACGCCATTCTGAAAAAAAACAAAAATCGCTGGCTCGCTTTCACTCGCCATTGATTCACATATTATCGCCAATCATATATTTTATTTCTAAATGAATTAGAAACACTGACAAATTTTTAATCAAAGACTTAAATTTCTGGCTTTTTTTTAATTCGGATTTTAGGGCCAACCATGAAAAAACAATCTGGATCCGCCCATGCCCTCAATTTAAAAATTGAAATAGCGAGCGTATATAAATACATGTAAAAATGTATATCATCAAACAGTTTATCTCAGTATTCTGAAAAATGCTCGAAAATTGGTGTCATGGCTGCCTCATCATCGTATACTAGTACATCATAATTAGACCACATCGTTATTTTATGAAAATGCTTAAAAATGAGAGAGAGAGAAAGAGAGAGAGAGAGAGAGAGAGAGAGAGAGAGAGAGAGAGAGAGAGAGAGAGATGATATTACAGATCTTTCCCTTATAGACTCCATGATTTTTTCTACGTTCCTTATTAATCAAACATTATATCCAATCTAATTAATTAGAATGACAATATTTCCGAAATCCAATCGAATCCTCTTTAGATGTCTTTCACCGAACCTCTTCAACATTCCTCCCACTCGTGTTATCAGCGGGCCTGAAGCGATGCGTGAAACCCCTGCGGCATAGGGGTAGAGATTGCGCAATGAAACACACCTCGGGGTAAATTAAAGGAATGTGTAAATTCACCCTTCCACGAAACTCCGTCAAATACTCCGTCAAGTTGAGTTATTTCATTGTTTACTTATCATGTAACAATGGTAAGGTACTTAGAGTTAGCACTTTTTGGAGCAAGAACAATAAGATAGCGGGAATTGTAGAAGGGTGAATTACGTGACCACCAAGTGTCAACCCCTTGATGACAATATACAGTTCTGGTCATTATACTCTCCCTTGAAGTCGGGGGTTCGGGCTTTTGGATCTGCCTCTTTTACGTTTTAAAAACTTAAGAATATTATCTGATTCTCTCCTAAAATGTAAAAATGCCCTTTATATCTTCAGAAATCTAGATAACAACGAAAGGTGAAATTTTTCCCGAAGACTGAAAATCGAGATTTCTTGCGGGGTTGTTGGAGAGCTCCCTACTAATCTACTACATGTAATCATTCAAAATATTGATTGATTGATTGATTGATTGATTGATTGATTGATTGTTTGATTGATTGATTAATTGATTGTAAACCATTATATATGTATGTCAATACCATGGTTAGATCTAGAGATTTTTCCGGGAGAGGGGGTTCCAGCCCTTTATAAGAAGGGGGAAGGGTCCAGTATATGACTTTGACAGAAAGATATACTAGAATAAAACATAAAAAGGAGAAAGGATGGCAAATACCATAAATAATTAACTGGACCCCCCTTCCCCTTCCGTTATTAGGATACGCGATCGATAATGATTAGAGTCATTCAAGAAGAGTTTAACATAAATACTTCCTCCATTTATCATGTTTATATATTTTTTCGTAAATAATTTTCTGACAATTATGAGTTGGACCAACTCCCCCGTCTTGTCTCGAATGTACCTGTTTTTCGGTGACCAGTGCTTGTACATCTTCTGTTCATGTACATGTACATGTATATCGTTCAGCGTATACATGTATAAGAATTAAAATTGAAAGTCATAATCGAAAACAGTGAGAACGCCATGAAATATGGATTTGGAGATTTTCTTTTGGGGGGGGGGGGAGGTTTCAAGCACCGAAAAAAATAACCGCCAACAGGAAGATTTCACCATATGTACACCGACTTAACCATTTTATATTATTAAAAGCTGCAAATGTCTATCCTTTTCACGAACATTTGATAAAGCTATATTCCGTCCCATAACGAAGGAAACCATCTAATATGCACGTTTAACAGCAAAGCAATATTTCCTTATTTACATATACTTCGAAACTCACAATATTTTCATGCCATGGACTGATTTGGGCGCTGAGGAATGGCCGTTGGCCGAAACGTACAGAAAAATATAGTGGTTTTGTTGTTTATATATCAAACGGCTGTGTTGTATAAATAAATAAGTAAGTAAATAAATAAATAAATAAATAAATAAATAAATAAATAAATAAATAGATAAATAAATAAATAAATAAACATGACATGATTTACAAAACATGTAAAAGGTACGGGGATCGGAACAACAACTCAAAGACGGATGGGAGATTCCTCCCATCTCGGTTTCAGATTTTTTTTATTTATAACAGACCAGCAAAAACGGATAAGCATTAAAAAATGCAAAATCTACAGAATTCACAAAATTGACAAAATTCTACATATTCCAACATATCCTACATTCAATATATTGCAGTGGCGGATTCTTCCCGATGGAAGGGCGTGTTCCTCAGCAGTGCTTAAAGAATCGGGGGGGGGGGGGTCACTTAATTAAGACATTTTTCGTGACGACACGACGATCGCTAACGAAATATGAGCAGTCAGAGAGGTTGGACGTAAATAGTTTCTTGACCTTTATTGAATGAGATTGAAAGACTGCACTTAACCTTGATCTTAGTGCAAGTTTGACCTTAAAACTTCAATTATATAATCAATTTTCAGTATGTGAAAAGATCGAGTTACCTACCTTCTTTTTCGGGGACGAACATTTGTATCTGTATAAGTTGATTATATATATATATATGTCGATTCGATATCGTATTGAATCGTGTAAAGGGAACATAATATATATTCGATATACATATGTACATGTACTTGTTTGTATTTTGTAAGTCCAGAATCAGTAATCACGAAGTTTTTTTTTTATTGTAAGTCGCAGAGGAGGTTTTCTGTTCATTATTTGACCGTAAAATTTCCCTACGGAAACCTCTCCCAAAGCTGCAAAAATCAAATCCGTCTTATGCCCTTCCTTTTTTTACTTTCTGGGCAAATGATAGGTACAGGTACTCCTGACAGACAGGCTAGTGTAACTGTGTTAGTACGTACACAACGAGAGAGAGAGAGATTTTTTTGTTACCGAGAAACTACGTACCACTAGATCGTTTCAGGGGCGGATCCAGAGTGGGAAGCGGGGGTGGGGTGGGGTTGTATCGAGGCACACAGAGCGGGGGTGGGTACGGAAGGGGGTTCCCCCTCCTGTAGGTGGGAGGTCCGGGGGGCTCCCCCGGAGATTTCTGAAAAAAATGAATAAAATTGTGAAATCTATGGAGGGGGGGGGGGTTAGGGTCACAATGCTATTTGTCTTGCTTACATGCTTCATGCTATGTTGTTTCATTCAATGTTTGATTATTCCATGTTCATTTGTCTTGATTTCATTTCAAATTGACTTTATCTTTCTTCTTTGTGTAATTTTGCTTCCCTGCATTTACATTTGTCCTTCGTCAATGCATAACTGTCATTATACCATGCGTTATGACATCCTTCTTTCTGCCATTATCCTTTCTTCTTAATCCTATTATTGCTTCGTCAATGCTAACTTCAATTTTGATACCAGATGGCGCTTCGCGCGACCGCATGTGTCCGTTCATTGAAATGAACTTTGAGACATCCCCTGTCGTTAGAAATTTCTTTTAAATTCTACTACAGTATCGTTCGAAAAGTAATTATATTATCGCACGAGAGGATAGAAGTAGATTGGCTGTATGAATATTTGAAAAATATTTTGAAGTAATTAGTAAATATTTGATTTTATATGCATCTATAAGATTTTTGTAAGTTTTAACCATGGCTGTAAACGACACATTTTAATGGATAGTCTCTGTGGCGTAGTGGATATCACGTGTGCCACCAAGTATTATTTTGCACCTTTCCGAGTGGGTTCGAATCCAGGACTAGGATACTTTTTTTTCCTTTTGTCAATTCTAAGTATAATGTAACTTGTCCATGTTGTCCATCCGCCCAGAAGAGGATGTAGAAAAAAATTGGGGGTACTTATAAAGATAAAGATGTTCTTATGCATTTTTTTAGTTTTTCTTGGGGGGTCATTGTTTTGGAAAAAAATATGGCGGGCAACTGTACATTATCATTATTCAGTTGAAATAAAAAATTTAATACAAAACTTTGCAAACGCTTCGTTGGCTCACTATCGTCGCTTGCAAGTCATCTATGAAAAGTCATAATTTTAATTACTTGCCTTTTATATGCCCGTCAGTGTCGTTTCTGTACCATAAGTCGGTTGATTGTTGCAAAAAAGATAAAACTTCTATAATAATTGACTTTGAGGTATGGACTTATGAAGGTCAATGATCAATGTCAATCCTTGCAAGCATCAAATGCTTGCATTTCATTTCAATCTTAACCTTGATCTTAGGTCGAACAACAGTGGTGGATTAAGGGGGATGCTCCTGCACAGACCCAATATTTTCCCGGCAAAAACAGGTACATCAGTAAAATTAGTAAAATCGGCAAATTTCGCCCCTTGACCTCCGGCAAAGGGGGCGCTGAATCCGCCACTGAACAAGAAGAATCTGACAAGTTTGCCATAGTGCAAGCTAATTAAAATTATACCTTCCTTGCGCTCCTAACACGGAGTATAGGGACACAATAAAGGTCTAAATTTTGGCCATTGTTGAAAAAGGCTGTGAATGACACTGAACTGTTTTTTGTGCCACGTTAAATTCCCGAGCAGGCGTAGTCCTGGACCAACGGCGTAGCTCTGCCTGAGAAAGTGGAGGGGCACAACATCCAAAAACTTCTAACAAGCAAAAAAAAAATAAGTAAATAAATGAAAATAAAATAAAATAAAAAAGGGGGGGGGGGAGATTAAAAAAGTTTTAAAGTTTTTTTTTAAATTTTAACATTTCTGGTGCAATACTAAATTTTAAGTACATTAATAAATGTCTGGCGAGCCTTAGCGAGCCAGCAATTATTTTTAGCAAAATATTGACTTATCAGAAAATACTTTCTATACCCTCTATCATTACATGTAATAATATTCATGTACATTGATAAAGTAATATGTATAAAGGATTGATCAGAATAGCTTAATTATTCAGAAAGTCCATAAAGAACTGGCGAGCGGTAGCCCTGCCCCCCCCCCCCTCCCCCTTTTCTCCTACGCCCCGCTTGACCTGGACAACAGCTTGGAGTAATTTTGGCATACAGAGATGTCAAAGGGTAAATTTTCAAGGTCAAAATTATGAAAGGAGACTAGAAACTGCATTATTGACTGAATCAATGGGGCCGGGGGATGTTGATCTCTACTGAGGTTCGATCAGTGTAGGACGCGCGGCAGTTTCAATTTATCTAGAACTTTTCGATATGAAATACCGCCTTTCCCACGATATATATAAAAAAACTGACTTCTATATAATTTCCCACTAACAATTCAGAAAAATAAAATTATGTAGCCGATGGGATTTGAACCCATGCGGGAAAAAAATGCAACCTTAGTCCGGCAAGCTTACCGCTGAGCCACGCATTCAATACCATTCATCTGCAAAACTTTCTAGAGCTTTCAAATCCCCAAATGGCTATTACTGTATAAATTAATTAAAAAGAAACAAACAAACAGAAAAGGTCCAAATATTTATCATTTTATTATTTCTTTTTTGTTCAAATATTCCAATCGGCTTTTGCTTTTTTCGGCTATTTATGACTCATTTTTCCAAGTACTGCAACAAGGGACGTCTCAAAGTTAATTTCAAGGAACGGACACAAACTGAGCGCCAACTGGTATCAAAATTGAGGTTAGCATTGACGAAGCAATAATGGCATTAGGACGAAAGAATGATTGCACATTGAAAGATGTCATAACGCATGGTAGAACGACAACTATGCATTGACGAAGGACAAATGTAAAATGCACGGAAGTAACATTGCATAAAGAAGAAAGACAAATGCACTAAAGTCAATTTGAAATGAAAGCAAGACAAATGAACATGGAATAATCAAACATTGAATGAAGCAACATAGCATGAAGCATGTAAGCAAGTCAAATAGCATTGTGACCCTAATCCCCCTCCAAAATCTAGGGCATATTTTCTCCTTTTCTTCTAGACCATTTTTTCACAAAATTTTAGTGACAAAGTAAGGGAAAATTTTTGAAAAATTGAAATGGATTGGTGCAATCTGGAGCATATTTTCTCCTTTTCTTCTTGAATATCCAGACCATTTTTTCAATAAATTTATGTGACAAAGTAAGGAGTAAGGGCCGATCCCCTCTCAAACATATAGGGCGAGTTTCAGTTTGGGTTTAATGCGATCTGGTTAATTAAGATTTTTAAATAAAATGATTTGTCCTTTACTGCTTGCAGAGGCGTAGCCAGGGTGTTTTCGATGTGGACGTCAAGAGAAGGATTGTACCCAGAACTTCAACTGAACCCCCCCCCCACCCCGAGAAAAATATGAAGAAAAAAAATAAAATTGCTCTGCATGACCAATGGAGCGTATTTGAGGTGAATTTAGATAGGATAAAGCATATGATTCGGTGTAAGCTAGCAGACGATGAACCGTATCTAAGATGAAGAAAACTTTAGATGTGAAGATGAAAAATGTTTATATACTTATATGTACGATATTGTAAGTTCTTTCAAATCGACCGCTCGCACTTTGTTCAGCGATCGTTGTATTGAGTTCGAATGAAACACGAGGAAATTTTTTAAAATGCATTAAAATCGAAGTTTTCTGGAATGAGGGATCGAGGCACTCTCTCATATTTTTTTTAAGAAATGGGGAAAACTCTCCATACACTGATACTATTAGGTTAATATAAAAGTGTGAAAGACGTGTGAATGGTGCACGAGTGTTGATGTCTCATGTATTGTATATGCATTGTCTAACTGTATGTAATGCAAAAATACCAAAAAAAAAAGAAAAAAAATGAAAAATAAAAAAGGACGATAAAAGTACCCAAAAAGGGGGTGTATGAGAAGGATTTATAAGCTTTGAAAAATTTAATGCTTTAAAAATTGAGATAAAAGATACAAAAACTACTTGGAATAATGACCAATTTTCGGGCATAATAAACAGAAACCCCCCTCAGCGACTTACATTACAAAAACTTTGCGATTGTCTGTACGAATCCAAAAATACTCCAATTGATACGGTATCGAATCGATCTGCAATGGAATACATATCAGAAAATTTTTTTGTAAATTTTGGGTGAATTCTGGTGGACATTAAGCAATCTTTACTACGTTAACAGGTTTTTTTTTTTTTTTCGCGAGCTCATGTTACCGAATAAAATCGAAAACCGGGGAGTGGGGGGTGGTGATGGGGGTGATGGTTCCCGAACCCCCACCCCCTAAATCCGCCCTTGCGTTTCCTTGCCGTCCGTTTTCATTGTTTTTCGCCTTTCCTTTTGAACCCCTCTTTCAGTGGCGCATCCAGCGCTTCCTTTTTTGGGTCAGTGCCAAGGGAGCGAAAGCCTTCCCTGAACCCCCGTGAACCGTTTTTTGTTCATTGAATCAGAGGGAGAAACGTCCCTTTTCGTTTCGATAGAAACACGAGTCCTCGCCTCCTTTTCTGACTCCATTAACTCCCCTATCGGTAATGAGTTGGTATTTAGTACCTTGCAGGGGCGGAATCAGCGCCCCCTTTTTCGGGGGGGTTTGCTTATTTTTATTGAAAATATGCCAAAATATACCAGTTTTTTCGAAAATTTTGGGCCGGTGCCGGGGGGGGGGGCAAACGCCCCTTCTGCACCCCCTGATTCCGCTACTGCCTCGAGTAGGCCAGACTATCCTTTCATCTCCCCCTCTGGATCCGCTCTGACTGATAGTAAAGGGAATTCCGCAATTATTTTCTCTTCTTTTACACCCATTTGGTTCTTCGAATAGCAGGGGAAAATACTTACTGATGATACGGAACGAATTGTTGGATGACAAAGCGAGCTGAGAAGAAAAAAGAAAAAAAAAAGAAGATTGACAACTTTCGAGCTTTTAAAACTAGTAGAGCTAGACGATCTCATATGATATTTACTGACAATCGTATTTGACTAACTTCTAATACGATGGCCAAGTAAATGCTGCGAAACATATGATACGTGCAGCATTGTTAGCTCGAATTTCCTTGAAACATGTGTAGTATTGGTTGACATTTGTTCCACATGTAAATTCAAAAATTTAGAAGCTGTATGTTCATCTAGGTGTCACATTTTTCATCGCATTTGCAAATTATTCAAGAATGAACATTTATTATTTTTTAAATCATTTGTTTATTTTGCTGTTTATACCTACAGAATGATCTCAATAGTGCTACAAATAAAGTACTGGAGGTCTACCTACAAGGTTCAAATTTCTCTCTTACCTTTTTACTTGACAAACAAACATGTATGATACTTAGATAATATCACAGTAATACACCAGATTTCACAATCACTATGTATCTGTTTTTAGTGTAATGTTCAGTTCGCATCACTAGTATCCTCTTCAGAAATGAGCTTTAGCCTTATTTTTTCAACCAGTAGCAGATTAAGGAGGGGAGTCGAGTTGATACCCATTTTCACTCTGTATTGTGTGTTTAATCGCTTAAACATTGGATTTTTTGTACCTATAACCTTCATTCACCGTAATACATATCCTTAAACTTTGAACTTTTCAACTTGCAACACATATTTTCAAACTGACAAATACTGGAGCTTTCTCTATCATGTGTCTATGAATATTGTCTGAATGAATTCTGTCACAATCTTCATAACAGAATCAGCCTTTTATTATTATTTTCATAGCTCTTACTACAAAAAATTCCAATATCTTAAACCTTGTTGTCTGTTTTTCCCCCTTTCTTTTGATAGAACTAAAAGAACATTTAGGGTACATTTTTGTGTCGCCTGTACGGCATAGCATCACTTTTTCCGTTGTATGTCTGTCTGTCCGTCTGTCTGTCACAATTGGATGTCACACCCTATATAAAAGTGATTAATAAGTGTCACCGTTTCGCAGGCGACACATGCATTCCTTAGAATGATTTTTGGCATATAGTATTCAACTATTTTTTTCTTCACAGATGTCGACTTCATATCACATCATAATAACGGTACCACTGAATAATAGCTATAATTTTGTCCTACTTTTAATTAGTAATTGGACATGTCAGTCAGATTTGAATATTACATATTACTAACATTCGAAAGCAAATAATGCTTCATTGTACCCAAGATATTCAAGGATTATAGAAATATAAGATGCAATGTGTAAATTTGTTACTTTTTTATCTTATTTTCTTACATATTTAAGAAATAAAGATTTTTAAAAATTCCTGCAGGAATTTTTGAGAAATTTTTATAAATTTCTTGCGGGATTTTTATCAGAATAAAAAATCCTGCAGGAATTTTTAATATACTGAAAAATCCTGCGGGAAAAAAAAATATCCCGCAGAATTTTTTTTCAGTACAAAATATTTCCTGCACGATTTTTATTTTTCCCGCAGGAACACCATAATCAAGATTTTTTAAAGAAAAAATCCTGCAGTAATTTTTTTCTCCCGCAGGAATTTTATTTTAAAAAAATTCCTGCGGGATTTTTTTCCTCCCGCAGGAAAAAAATTCCTGCAGGAATTCATCAATTTCCCGCAGAATTTTGATAATTCCCGCAGGATTTTGATAATTCCCGAAGGATTTTTAAATTTCCCGCGGGATTTTTTTGTAATTAAGGTGAATATCTCAGGTGCCAGGTGTGCCACAGGTTAACGAGATGTGGATTCTGACTAATTTGGGTATCCTCTATGTGATGACGCTAATGGTTTTGCTGTGCCTCCAGCCCCAGGCGGGCGCAAAAATGAACTAGCGTGCAAGTTCATAATTATTTTGCCCACTGTTCATTACTTATAATTTTTGCGAGTCTTTCTTTCAATTGGGAGTTGAAGTGTAAAGTGTCGAAAAATCACCGGCTTTGATCGAATGGACTCTACTAAAATGAGTGGATTTCAGATGTTCTAAAAGTTCCTTCCAATTCTTTAAAATCCACATCTGGTTGATACCACTGCGAGAATATACTGTCGAACATCATTTTTGAAGCCCAGATTTGATTTCAGATAAAACTTTGGTGAGTAAGATCGATACAGATTGGGTAGAACATTTTGAGGAACCAGCGATGAAACGCTGTTTGTGCGGATTTGTATGCATTTTAGGTGTGCAGTATAACTATGGTAAATCTAAATCTAAATTGTCAGTGTTGAAGCCAAAGGAAGCAAGAACTGATTAGTGGTTATCTATTATTTCAGAGGCAGAAAGGTTTATTGGGGTGTAAGTGGGATTTCCAGGTGCCGAATCTAAACCCAACTCTTTAACTAGACTGTCGAAATAGTACTTTTTGCAAGTAAATGTGTAATTATTTGAGGCTTTGTCTGCCTGCGCATGCGTGAAATAAGAAAGAAGCGAAATTTTTCGCGAGAGAGAAATTTTTGTTTTATGGAGTTAAGAAGGCGAAATAGCACTGAAAAGAGGTATGGTCAATTTCAAGAAACATTTTAGAATAGAACTATCTATTTTTTGTGAAAAAGACTTGAAGAAGGAGGCTTTTTGAAGTTGTGTTTACACATCAATGAGAACAATTCAAGTTTCACGCTTCATAGTTCACGGTTCACAGTATAGATACCTCACGCATGACTGATTGATTGATCCCTTGACGGGTCGCTGAACAAAGCATAAACAAACAAAAAAATGACAAACGAAACAATGGAAACGATAAACTTACTAAACACCAGTAGAAATGTTTTATATGAGGAGGAAAATGAAGAGAATGAAGGGGAAATTACACTAGAGAAATTATTTTCGCTGGTCAAAACCATGGGAATAACGATGAATGAACGTTTTACGGATGTTAATACAAATATTTCAACCAAAGTTAGTAGTATAGAGAAGAGCCTAAAGAGGGTTGATGATATGTGTGAACAAGTTGTAAAACTTACATCCAGGGTGAACAGAATAGAATCAGAGCTGTCTACAATGAATAAAACGTGTGGAGAATTTCAGCAAAATCTAGAAGGGATTAGTAATGTGTTTGATAGCGTTAAAACCGACGTATCGAAAGCGGATGCAGAAATAAAGGAAGTTAAAAAAAAAGGTGAGAAACATAGAACAAGAATTCGACGCATACAAAGCACAGAAAGAAAACGAAATAAAAGAAATGAGCGAAAAAAACGAGGAAATATCTAACCAAGTAATCGACTTAAGATGTCGTTCCATGAAATACAACTTAATTTTCTCGGGCATTAGTGAAACAAATGGTGAAAACACAGAGAGCGTTTTACGTGATTTCCTGGCTTCTGAGCTTGATATCGATGATTACATAGACTTCTCAAATATACATAGATTTGGAAAGGCATCCAGGAATAAAGGAAGACCAATCATCGCAAAATTTATTTACCAACGAGATCTAAATTATGTGCTTAAGAATGCCAAAAAGCTTCGTGGAAAAAATTTTCAAATTAACCGTCAATTTCCCGACGAGGTCGAACAAGCACGCAAGAGCTTGTATCCAATAATGAAAGAGTTCCGTCGAAATGGTGACCGAGCGAATCTTGTTCGCGATACTCTGTATGTTAACGGAGAGCCCTACGTTCCTGATGTTGCAGCCGCATCCCCGGTAAGGATACCGCCACAGCAAACTCCAAGGCCGCAAAGGACAAATAAGCGACCTCGCGTTGGCTCCACCCCGGAAGCCCGTTAGGGGTGCGCAGGGGAGCAAAACGATGTGTCATGTGACGATACTCTTAGCTGCAGTTATTACACGAGAGAACTGAAATTTCTTTCTCTAAATTGCTGCGGATTGAAACGAAAACTGAACTATCCTGAATTTCAGGAATTAGTTAAGCAACATGATTTTATTTGTTTTCAGGAAACTAAAACTGACAATTTGGACATTTTGAAATTTGATGGCTATGAATTCAAGATGAAAAATAGAATGAAATATGGTCGCGTGATTTCCGGAGGTATTGTAGTCGCATACAAACAGGAAATGAATGATTATATACAATTCCATAACACTGAATCGAAATACGTTCTTTGGTTTGAGATTTCAAAAGAAATTACAAATTTTGATAAAAACTTGTTAGTTGGGGCAATCTACATACCTCCTGAAAACTCGCCATACAGTAGTAGAGATGCATTTAGTATTATCGAAATGGAAATGCATGAATTGATGTCTGATAGCAAGCATATGATTTTAACAGGTGACTTTAACGCCAGAACGGGAATAGAAATATATGATTTTATTTGTGAAAATGAAAGTGACTCGGATGAAATTTTCGAAAATTCACGTAGAGATTAAGCTTCAGTAACTTTTGATATAAATAGAAATAACGAAGATAAGGTACAAAACTCATATGGGAAACTCATTTTAGAGTTATGCAAATCAAATAATCTTATTATAATAAATGGCCGCAAAGGCGATAATTTAGCTGGTCAAGTAACATGTAAATCAGTAAGCACTGTCGATTATTTTATTTGTAACTACGCCATTAGTAATAATATTACAAATATGAAAGTTCATGATAGAAATATATTGTACTCTGATGTACATACTCCTATTTCCTTATGTTTGAATACTTCTAAACAAACAGAAAATAATATTATAGACAGTCCCACTGAAACTAAAGAAATTATAAATTCATGGGAACCAGAAAAAGAAAATTCATATAAAGAATCTATAAACTTAAACGAAATAAATGAAATCATAACTTTTATAGATGAAATAAATGAACCAGAGGAATTAACAGAAGTCTTAAACTTAATAAAATAGTCGATAAATTAAATAATATTTACATATACGCTGCAAAACAATCATTAGGCACAAAAATAATTACAAAAAGTAAAAGTAAACAAAAGAATTCTTACAAAACTCAGCCTTGGTTTTCATCTGCCTGTAAACAAGCTCGTACAACTTACAGGAAGAGTAAAAACTATTATTTTCGAAAGAAAACTGAAATTGCGAAGAAACAGTATAAAGAAAATGAAAAATCATATAAGAAAGTCTTAGATAAAGAAATTAGAA
The DNA here is from genome assembly GCA_028142955.1 of Pinctada fucata. Classification (NCBI taxonomy): domain Eukaryota; kingdom Metazoa; phylum Mollusca; class Bivalvia; order Pterioida; family Pteriidae; genus Pinctada; species Pinctada fucata. The sequence continues at coordinate 20,818,599 of AP027109.1, forward strand.
AATATAGAAATCAAATGAGCAAGAAACTGACAGATTTAAAAACAAAAAATATGAAAGAGTATTGGAAAATATTAAATAACCCTGAAAAATCTACAAAGTATACAAATGATAAATCTATTGAATCAGATATAAATGTTCTCTATGATTATTTCAAAGATCTAAATAAACCCCCTGATATAAATGACGGCATTGATCGTCTAATTGAAGATGAAATTTCTAATGTAAATTTTGATGATATCAATACTTCACTAAACGAACCAATATCACAAGAAGAAATAATAAAATGTATAAGGAATCTTAAAGATAATAAATGTAGCGGGGAAGACAAAATTAAAAACGAATATATAAAATCGACTTATCACTCATTCTTACCCTCATATGAAAAGCTCTTTAATATAATTTTTATGTCAGGTAAAATTCCCACTTGCTGGGTAGAAGGAAATATCATACCTATTTACAAAAATAAAGGCGAAAAAAGTAATCCAAAAAACTATCGACCAATAACAATCTTAAGCTGCATTGGAAAACAATTCACTTCTATTTTAAATGAACGACTGAACACTTTTTCTGACACTTTTGAAATATTATATGAAAATCAAACGGGATTTAGAAAAAAATATTCAACAATGGATAATATATTTACATTATACATGCTTTTTGAACTTCTTAAACAGAAAAGAAAAAAATTATACTGCGTATTCGTAGATTTCGAAAAAGCATTCGATACAGTTTGGCGTAAGGCATTATGGTTTAAATTACTATCAAATAAAATTCAAGGCAATATGATGAATGTAATAATTAGTATGTATAGTAAGATAAAATCAAGAATTGTGTATAATAATCAAACTTCTGCTTTCTTTAATTGTGAAAATGGAGTTCGTCAGGGTGAAAATATGTCATCGTTCCTATTTTCCATTTATCTTAATGATTTACATGATTTTTTATCAGGTACAGATGCTGAAGGTCTACCAGCCATCTCTGATATGTTAGAAGATAAGCTAGATAGTTACTTAAAATTATTTACAATATTATATGCAGATGATACGGTCTTACTTGCACAATCAGCGCAACAGCTACAAAATCAAATAAATCACTTTCATAATTACTGTCAAAAATGGAATTTAAAAACAAACATTGATAAATCAAAAGTAGTTATTTTTAGCAAAGGGAGATTACCCGAAAATCTAAAATTCACTTACGAAGACAGAGAATTAGATATTGTAAATGATTTCAATTACCTAGGAGTTATATTAAATAGGACCGGTTCATATCAAAAGGCTAAACAAAAACAAGTATCAAAAGCAACTGCTGCATTATATGAGGTTTTAAAAAAAGGGCGATATCACAATCTTTCTATTCAATGCCAATTGGAATTATTTGATAAAATGGTTACACCTATCTTACTGTACGGTTGTGAAATTTGGGGATTCTCTAATAATACAATAATTGAACGCGTTCACTTGAAATTCTGTAAACTTTTATTAAATTTAAAACCATCTACTCCAGACTTTATGGTATATGGCGAGCTAGGGCGATACCCTATGTCAATCCAAATAAAAACAAGAATTATTTCATTTTGGTCAAAATTAATATCCGGAAAAGAAACAAAGATTTCCAATCTGTTATACAAATTAGGCTATACTCTGAATAATGATAGAAAAATTAATTGGATCGAAAACGTTAAAGATATTCTTAATCAATGTGGTCTTTCAAACATATGGATGCAGCAAAGTTTCCCAAATAGTAAATGGATTAAAGAGAAAGTAACAAGAGCCCCAGGGGGCACAACGCTCACCTGATACCCATGCACGCTCTAACTGACATACTGACATTGAATACTGATAGTGCCAGTACCAGGATTTTAGCCCACAACCTTTCTAAAAAGATTTTTGCCGGATGCAGAGAAGTGTTTTTTTTTTCAGACAACCTTTAAAGGTACAAAAAAGAAAAAAATAGTCACATTTCAAAACAATAACTTTTTTACTGATTTGAAAAAAAAAACGGATAAAGTGGTCCAACGTCATATGCCCAGCTAGTATAGTTCAATTATGCAACATCAAAAATAAAATCATATTGTAAAATTCCACATAAATGTGCAGCAGAAAAAGAATAAAACAATGAAATGATTTCACAAATTAAGTTTATTTAAAATTGAACACAAAACCTTTCATTATTGATAGCTAGCATGCCAGAAATTATAAAGCCTGTGTTTGTGAAACGAGAATGCCCCCGGCGGCATCTTTGTTAGTATAAACACCATTTTCTGTTAAGTATGTGAGAGGTCAGGGTCAGCGTAATATTGGTATCAATGGAAAGATCTTGTCACAAGGAATACACATGTACAATATGAAAGCCCTATCACTATAACCATTCAATAGTTATGCCCAATGTTAAAGTTTTTGAGAAGTACGTGAAAGGTCAAGGTTATGGTCATGAGGTCAAAAATTTTGGTAAATACACATGTGAAATATGAAACCTCTATCACCAGCTTCCATTCAAAAGTTATGCCCAATGTTAAAGTTTTTTGGAAAACAGACAGACAAACAGACAGACGGACAGGCCAAAAACTTTATGCTCCCGAATCTTTTATTCCAGGGGCATAAAAAACTAAGATTTTTCGGGTTTGCCTTTATTCACTGAAATCTATGAATTATGCTTTTGAATAGTATTGATTTCATCTCAAATACATGAAACGTACAGTTAAAATCGTTTTGATCCAATATTCATCAATTCAAGTGAGTTGTGCAGAAATTGTGCCAGTTTGTTTGTTTTCCAAAAAAGCAGTGTATGTTGTATCAAACCTCATGACCCAGTGAAGCCACTTGAACAAATAATTTTAAGTAAATATGCTGAAATGCGACGCTTCTTGCCTATGCATATTTCAACAGGCGAGAAGGAGCGTCGCATTTCAGCATACGCTGTTCAACAACTCAAGTGGTTTCTCTAAGGTTTCGCAGTTTGAAACAAATTAAAAGGCCCATGAAATTGTTAAGCTTGTCCAACTAGCAGACCTACGACATCGTTATTTACTGTTAACTAATTGTTTTACCTCATCATAGGTCTGTTACACGGGCAAGTTGTTAGCAGAGAGAGTTCATGAAATGTATCGGTTGCATTGGATTTGCCGACAAGAAGTTATTTGGTCTGATAAAAACTCATTATGTATCTATTATTTGAACAGATAAAAATTCCCAAATGTCTTAACACAGGATCCTGTCGTTTTATGAGAGAAAATGTTTTATTATTCACAACCTCAGGCCTCTGTGTTCCTCTTAGAAATATTATACATACAAGATGACGAACACAGTGGCTTAAGGTTGTGAATAATAATTTATTTTCTCTATTAAAACAACAGCTTCTGTGGTCCAACATTTCATTGGAAGATTTCAGGAACTCTGAACGGAATTATTTATTTTCAAGAATTTCAGATATTAAATGTCCTATGCATTCTCAAAATCCAGAGGAAGAGATTACTCATTAGACGTTTCTTCAAGAAATCAGTCCGTAAATTACTTCATCTAAGAGAGTCTAAGACAGAGGAAATTCGAGCAAACTTTATACATGATAACAAGTATATGCAAGTGTTCCAAGTACATGAATGATAACCATTATGAACGTTGTTCATAGCTCAAACCATACTCGCTGCTTTAACATACCTACATGTAATTCCGTCATCAGGAAGAACTCATTCTTCATACGTACAGTCACAGAGTGGAACGAACTGGATAACCATCAAGTGCTGTCAAGGACTGTGGAAGGCTTTAGATTCAGCCTGAAGCGCGATTAAGTAAGTTTATGCGCTCTCTCATTCCGTTGATCACAAGCCAGTATTGGTAATTCAACGTACCCATACAGATACAGATACAGATTATGAAAGTGTTCCAAGTATAAAAATCTATTCCGTTTGCACTGTATCTCCTGAAATATATCGCAGTACTGCTTTGCGGTTTGTATTGAAATGAAGCGCCTAGCGGAATACGATGCGCCTTGGGGACGAAGATGAATTAATGCATATCTAGGTCATTGTCCTGTCAAATAGTTCCGATTATTTTCTTATTATTTTCAACAATTGGTGGAAAATACACACAATGTTTATCTTCAATTGTCTTCCCGTGATTGTTTACTAGATAGATGAAATAAAATTTTGAATATAGTTTTAAAGTGTGTGAGACATCTACATGTGTGGAAGAATACGTGTGAAAATGGGTCCTCAGATCATAAAATTCGAATAATTCCGGTCCGGAACCAGGTGCATGGCTTTGAAAAAATATTAAAAAAGTTGTGTACTTTTAATCTTTACGGCATTTTTTTTTTTGTGATTCAAATAAAATTTCTTCATCCAAAAGTAGTATCAATGTGTATAACCCGGTGCGATTTGAGAATTTCTTTTCTTTTTTGGTAAGAAAACATACATTATACCTATGTACAATCTTAAAAAATATTCCTTAAAAATCCAAAAGTGGATATCTGGACAAAATTCTTTCACTTGTAGGGTACCATGCATGAGTACCTCATACCTACAAATTGTCATGACAATCTGAAGAGTGGTTATAGAAAAGAAGCAGAAAATGTATGAAAATCACCCCCCCCCCCCCTTCCTTTTTACATAAGAAAAAAATTCATAAAAAATCAAAAAAATAAAATTTAAGCATAAAATACATATCAAAGCATTAAGTAAGTTAAATATGATAAATATGTAGTAAATGAGTGTGTAAAATCATACACTTATTGAGTTATTTAAAGAAAAAGTGCAAAAATGTGCATTTCTGACTAAGTCCGAAAAGACGTCAAAAACGCGTCAAAAATTAGTTGTCGGATTTTAACGAAATGAACAAACTTGAATCATACATCCTTCTAGATCACATAGATACAATTAGTTTTTCAATCCATTCAGTGGAACTGGAGAAGAAGATTTTTGAAGAGGGGTACCCTCCGGGGCCTATTTGACCCCGCCCTGGATCCACCCCTGAAGGGATCGAGCCGAAATGAACAAACTTGGTAGAGGACCTTTAGTACTACATGCATACCAAGTTTCATCAAAATCCCTTCAGCCGTTCTTGAGAAGAAGTTGAAAATGTTAAAAGTTTACGACGGACGGACGACGGACGACGGACGACGGACGACGGACGCCGGACGCCACACTATGACAATAGCTCACTTGAGCCTTTGGCTCAGGTGAGCTAATAAAAAGGGGAAAAAATTTTGTTGGGGTCCCGCCGGGGTTTGAAGCCACTCCCCATGGGTCCATTGGGCATGGAAAACATACATTATACCTATGTACAATCTTAAAAAATATTCCTTAAAAATCCAAAAGTGGATATCTGGACAAAATTCTTTCACTTGTAGGGTACCATGCATGAGTACCTCATACCTACAAATTGTCATGACAATCTGAAGAGTGGTTATAGAAAAGAAGCAGAAAATGTATGAAAATCACCCCCCCCCCCCTTCCTTTTTACATAAGAAAAAAATTCATAAAAAATCAAAAAAATAAAATTTAAGCATAAAATACATATCAAAGCATTAAGTAAGTTAAATATGATAAATATGTAGTAAATGAGTGTGTAAAATCATACACTTATTGAGTTATTTAAAGAAAAAGTGCAAAAATGTGCATTTCTGACTAAGTCCGAAAAGACGTCAAAAACGCGTCAAAAATTAGTTGTCGGATTTTAACGAAATGAACAAACTTGAATCATACATCCTTCTAGATCACATAGATACAATTAGTTTTTCAATCCATTCAGTGGAACTGGAGAAGAAGATTTTTGAAGAGGGGTACCCTCCGGGGCCTATTTGACCCCGCCCTGGATCCACCCCTGAAGGGATCGAGCCGAAATGAACAAACTTGGTAGAGGACCTTTAGTACTACATGCATACCAAGTTTCATCAAAATCCCTTCAGCCGTTCTTGAGAAGAAGTTGAAAATGTTAAAAGTTTACGACGGACGGACGACGGACGACGGACGACGGACGCCGGACGCCACACTATGACAATAGCTCACTTGAGCCTTTGGCTCAGGTGAGCTAATAAAAAGGGGAAAAAATTTTGTTGGGGTCCCGCCGGGGTTTGAAGCCACTCCCCATGGGTCCATTGGGCATGGAAAACATACATTATACCTATGTACAATCTTAAAAAATATTCCTTAAAAATCCAAAAGTGGATATCTGGACAAAATTCTTTCACTTGTAGGGTACCATGCATGAGTACCTCATACCTACAAATTGTCATGACAATCTGAAGAGTGGTTATAGAAAAGAAGCAGAAAATGTATGAAAATCACCCCCCCCCCCTTCCTTTTTACATAAGAAAAAAATTCATAAAAAATCAAAAAAATAAAATTTAAGCATAAAATACATATCAAAGCATTAAGTAAGTTAAATATGATAAATATGTAGTAAATGAGTGTGTAAAATCATACACTTATTGAGTTATTTAAAGAAAAAGTGCAAAAATGTGCATTTCTGACTAAGTCCGAAAAGACGTCAAAAACGCGTCAAAAATTAGTTGTCGGATTTTAACGAAATGAACAAACTTGAATCATACATCCTTCTAGATCACATAGATACAATTAGTTTTTCAATCCATTCAGTGGAACTGGAGAAGAAGATTTTTGAAGAGGGGTACCCTCCGGGGCCTATTTGACCCCGCCCTGGATCCACCCCTGAAGGGATCGAGCCGAAATGAACAAACTTGGTAGAGGACCTTTAGTACTACATGCATACCAAGTTTCATCAAAATCCCTTCAGCCGTTCTTGAGAAGAAGTTGAAAATGTTAAAAGTTTACGACGGACGGACGACGGACGACGGACGACGGACGACGGACGCCGGACGCCACACTATGACAATAGCTCACTTGAGCCTTTGGCTCAGGTGAGCTAATAAAAAGGGGAAAAAATTTTGTTGGGGTCCCGCCGGGGTTTGAAGCCACTCCCCATGGGTCCATTGGGCATGGAAAACATACATTATACCTATGTACAATCTTAAAAAATATTCCTTAAAAATCCAAAAGTGGATATCTGGACAAAATTCTTTCACTTGTAGGGTACCATGCATGAGTACCTCATACCTACAAATTGTCATGACAATCTGAAGAGTGGTTATAGAAAAGAAGCAGAAAATGTATGAAAATCACCCCCCCCCCTTCCTTTTTACATAAGAAAAAAATTCATAAAAAATCAAAAAAATAAAATTTAAGCATAAAATACATATCAAAGCATTAAGTAAGTTAAATATGATAAATATGTAGTAAATGAGTGTGTAAAATCATACACTTATTGAGTTATTTAAAGAAAAAGTGCAAAAATGTGCATTTCTGACTAAGTCCGAAAAGACGTCAAAAACGCGTCAAAAATTAGTTGTCGGATTTTAACGAAATGAACAAACTTGAATCATACATCCTTCTAGATCACATAGATACAATTAGTTTTTCAATCCATTCAGTGGAACTGGAGAAGAAGATTTTTGAAGAGGGGTACCCTCCGGGGCCTATTTGACCCCGCCCTGGATCCACCCCTGAAGGGATCGAGCCGAAATGAACAAACTTGGTAGAGGACCTTTAGTACTACATGCATACCAAGTTTCATCAAAATCCCTTCAGCCGTTCTTGAGAAGAAGTTGAAAATGTTAAAAGTTTACGACGGACGGACGACGGACGACGGACGACGGACGCCGGACGCCACACTATGACAATAGCTCACTTGAGCCTTTGGCTCAGGTGAGCTAATAAAAAGGGGAAAAAATTTTGTTGGGGTCCCGCCGGGGTTTGAAGCCACTCCCCATGGGTCCATTGGGCATGGAAAACATACATTATACCTATGTACAATCTTAAAAAATATTCCTTAAAAATCCAAAAGTGGATATCTGGACAAAATTCTTTCACTTGTAGGGTACCATGCATGAGTACCTCATACCTACAAATTGTCATGACAATCTGAAGAGTGGTTATAGAAAAGAAGCAGAAAATGTATGAAAATCACCCCCCCCCCTTCCTTTTTACATAAGAAAAAAATTCATAAAAAATCAAAAAAATAAAATTTAAGCATAAAATACATATCAAAGCATTAAGTAAGTTAAATATGATAAATATGTAGTAAATGAGTGTGTAAAATCATACACTTATTGAGTTATTTAAAGAAAAAGTGCAAAAATGTGCATTTCTGACTAAGTCCGAAAAGACGTCAAAAACGCGTCAAAAATTAGTTGTCGGATTTTAACGAAATGAACAAACTTGAATCATACATCCTTCTAGATCACATAGATACAATTAGTTTTTCAATCCATTCAGTGGAACTGGAGAAGAAGATTTTTGAAGAGGGGTACCCTCCGGGGCCTATTTGACCCCGCCCTGGATCCACCCCTGAAGGGATCGAGCCGAAATGAACAAACTTGGTAGAGGACCTTTAGTACTACATGCATACCAAGTTTCATCAAAATCCCTTCAGCCGTTCTTGAGAAGAAGTTGAAAATGTTAAAAGTTTACGACGGACGGACGACGGACGACGGACGACGGACGACGGACGCCGGACGCCACACTATGACAATAGCTCACTTGAGCCTTTGGCTCAGGTGAGCTAAAAATGACATTAATCGATCAATACAAACAAATATGGAATTCATTTTTAGAAACATCTCCTAAAGCATTAAATTATAGAATTTTCAAAAATGAACTTAAATTCGAGCCTTATCTTAATATTCTCTCTAAAAAAATTCGAAAACATTTTGCAGATTTCGTACATGTAATCACTCTTTACCAGTAGAAAAAGGACGATGGGCAAATATATCAAGGGAAAACAGAATTTGTACTCTATGTAATCACAGAGAAATCGGTGATGAATTTCATTATATACTTAATTGCTCATACTTACGAACAGAAAGAAAAAACATATATTACCAAGACAAATTCTCCATAGAAACGTAATTACTTTTAATGAAATTATGTCAAATAAAAAACATTCTTATCTTCGAAAATTATGTTCCTTCATCAGAAAAATTAACGATGTATGCTCCCCTGATACTAATCTTAACAATAATAATGGTAATAATAACACTAGTTAAAAAGTAACCTTTCGTGCAAAAACTTATGTGTTGAATTATGACATTTCCTGAGAAATATCTCTCTCTTCTTATTCTAGAAATATCACAATTATTACAAATAGTATTAAATCAACTTCCAACTAACATTATTGCAAAATCAAATATGAAATTTCACGCATGCCATATTATTATTTGTATTTGTTCTTTCTGCTTATATATATGTATCTCATTATACCTTTGTACAACTGAGGTGCTGAGATTAATAAAGAATTGTAAAATTGTAATTGCTGGTGTGATGACATAATGTTCTTGAAGTTAGGTAAGCTCTGTGAAAACATAAGGGTCTTTAACGATAGACTCGAATCTGGTGTTCACAGTTGATTTTAATCGGTAAATTCTAGATAAAAGTAACCCTCTGATGGATTTTATCCATTCGGAAAGGGTGTCGATCTGTACATCCTCTTTCTTTGTCAAAGTCTTGCATATTCCTAACAAGAGTCCATGATAATTTTGACATTTTGGTTCCATGTAAAGGACATACTTTCTCTGTATTTGGGACCCTTAGTTAACATTTCTCTCAACTTGTCGTTCTTGACTATACTACTTAAGGCACGGTCCATTTGATTGATATTCGGGGGGGGGGGGGCTTGGGTTTTTTGTCTGAGCAAGATTATTTTTTTTCGCCCCGGACCGGGGCAAAATTATTTTTTTCTTGCAAAGTTGGAGCAAGGAATTTTTTTTCTAACAATTATTGATGTGTATACCCGGTATTAGGAATGTTTGTGTTTTTTCTTTAAACTCTTATGTAAAACTTGTATTCACTTCTAAACTGAGAGAGATAAAAGATTTTTACAATGTGATTTAAATTTCAGTAAATAAAATGTATACAAGGTCATGTAACACGTAAGAGGGCCTGAGGGGAGGGTCTCCTTAGAGAAAAAATTTTAAATTTAGAAATGTAAAATAGTGAAAAACTTAATTAAATTCTCCTTCCAAGATTGTATATAAATTTTAGACTCTGGTGATACATATATCTATTAATAGTAATCAATGATATTGATAATGTATTTAAGCATTTAAGGAAACCCCTTTTTTTCAGTCACATGTATACTTTTGACATTTCTAAATATGAACTTGCCATTAAAGAAGAAAAGTATGGCGAGCGAAGCGAGCGAAATATTTTTTATATAAAGTGAAAACTGTGGCGAGCGAAGCGAGCCGAAGAATTTTCAGGAATTTTAAGTGAATTTTATGGTTATTCTTCAAATTCAGATTACTTGTAAGAGCAAGATTATTTTTTCTGTCACACCATAAGCAAATTAATTTTTTCATAAAAATTCAGAGCAAAATTATTTTTTTCGAAAAAAACCCAAGCACCCCCCCCCCTGAATATCAAATGGACCGTGCCTAAGGTCACCAGTAATAACGTGTCCACAAGGAGAGTAGTTGATATTCGATGAAGAACATTCGCAAGGAAGTGGATGTAGTGAGGGATTTTTTAAATCAATGCACTGCAAGAATCGTTTGTAATTGTGAATTTTTGATGCAACTTTTGGTGTTTAGTTACAGGAAATACAAGAGACCGCAAATAAAAGTGACGGCAATGCGAGGCTAGTCATTGGAGGCTAACCTCTTAAAGGTATACACACAGGCACGTCAACGAGTGACTCGCCTCCAAGGCGCGACACCAGTGTGTGTCATGTCAATTAAGGCGGTTTGCCTTCAAGCCATTAGTACAAGGTAAATATAGCTCTTTTTGGACTACGGCATTATTCATGCCTTCATTTGTTTTATATCTATATCTATATCATTTGTTTTATACCTCTACACTTATTTCGTGTTGCAGTGTGGAGTTGGTAATACAATACCCCGCGACCCGATGTTTGAATTTTTTTTAATTCCATTACGTTCTCTAACTTGACTAAGTTGTAGTGTCTTCTACGCAGGATCATAATTCACCTTTCATCGATCATTTCATCATGGCATTTTTAAGGTCGCCTCGTATCAAATTAATTCTTTTGAGATTACCCTCTATTACTACAGTCACTTTCCCATCATCAACATTTAACAGTAAGAAACTTTTTTCCTCACCAAAAGTACTTCTATCACCTCTAAAATTAAAACCCCGTAGACGTATTGCACCCACTTATCCATCTGCAGGCTCTACATTTAACAACAAACATAGAGGGTTCTCAACAATTTGCAGGTGCAACGGGAAAAGATGTGGTATGTGTCCGCTCATCAATTGCAATTCCCCAACAATTAAATCTAGTGTTAATGGGCGGACCTTTAAAATCGAGATTGATCAGGACATTGATTGATCGTATCAAGATGTCATCTATGTCATTACATGACACGCCAAGGGATGTGGCGCCCAATATGTAGGGGAAACAGGCCGGGCCTTAAAATCACATTTTCGAAGTCATTCGTATCAGATAAGAAACTCGCGTCAGAAAAAACAAAGACATTTCCTATATAATCACTTCGTTAAATACAATCATTCAATTTCGGATATAACAATTACTCCAGTTCAGTCATTCCAAGAACTTAAAAATCAAAGTAAAACTGAAATTAAAAAACGCCGCAACGCAGAGTGTGAGAAATCAGCTGTTTTGGTGTATTTATACTGTTGGATTAGTCCAACTGAGAAAAGGGACTGATGGGCGGTTTCATTAGGCTGAATCAACAAAACGTTTGATAATATTATTCTATATACAGAAAGCATTCTTGCGAGTTACACGACGTATATTTTTGCCACACAAGCTTTTTTTCCAAATTCAACTTTTTCAAGATTTCTTTTAATCTTGGATAACCACGGAACCAGTTTGTGCACATTGCAGTAATTTACGTGTAATTATCTTATATGCTAGTAACTAACTCTAGTACTCTGAAAGCGTTTTTTCTAATCAAACTCTGAGGTAATAAACTCTTTCATTTTGTAATAAATCAGATGGTTTTCGGTACTAGAGAATAATTGGAAAACTAAAACCTGTTCTCTCAAATACGTACGTAATACGTGGCAATAGAATTATAACATGACGCATCGTCCAATGAATATTATAATCGAAAGCAGAACTGATTATGTGCTGTTAGATATCAGTGATTCCCGATTATTGTACCACATTATGACATACCTGCTGTTGTAACACTGTCACCAGGAATGTTGTCAAAGTTACAAGGCAGTGCTGCTGTGTTCGCTTTACAACAGTAGTGACACTGGCCGTGATCTGCGTTGATGAAGCCATTTCTTTCATTACATGTCCCATTCCTTACTGCTGATAGAGATAAGAAATGTTCGCATTCTGTGCTTGTAGCGCATCTGTAAAATAAAACATTCGATTGAATTTTCCTTATATTTGATTATGGCGAATCCACTATCTTCGTACATGTAAAATACAGATATACTAGACATTTTCAGTATACAAAAAAGTTAACGATAAGTATACAGAATAGTGTTCAAGGAGCAGATATGTTGCCTGCGATAATGTGACTATAACCAATATATGATGCCTGAATGATTTTGTCCGAAGAAATATATTTTAACAAAATTTCACATACATAGGTCAGGGTCACGATAATGGTACTGATATGGACAGAACGTTTTAACGAAAGAATTTAAAAAAAACGTGAAATGTCAAACTTACTGTCCTGTTCACTAATTCCAGAGCACCCTGTTTTCCCGGTTTTCTCTAAAATATGATAATGTCATCTTCCAAAAAAATTTTATAGTACTCCTTTAGTCGTAACAGAAAATACCATTGTTTTGTCTGTGCGTCAGCTAAGTTAGAAATAGGACGGAAAATAAAAAGTCTACGGGGATTTTCTATAGTAAAATCACTGAAAATGTGTGACGTCGGAGGCTTTGACGTCACTGTTTACTATTGTTGACACGGAGAACAATATGGCGGCGGCTTGTAATTAACATGGGATTTTCCCATAGACATTTTATTTTTTCATATTGCGGTTTGAAAGCAGGTAATGGGGTAAGTTGAAGTTAATTTCCAGTTACGACTAAAGGAGGTCAATTCTTGGAAACAATAATTTATAGCAAAATTCTTCAGACGACAGAATAAATGCCCAAACAGGGTGCTCTGGATTTAGTGAACAGGACAGTAAGCCTAATCACTAAGAAATAGATTAGAGAATAATGTTACGTTTTCAGAAATCTTTGTCATACATGTAGGCAAAGGTCAAAACATTCAATATCTGTATAAAAAAAGTATTGACACAAGGAATACATGTGTGAAATATCAAAACCGTTTAACTAACCAGACGAGAATAATGAACAAAATGATCAAAATTTCAGGAAAGTGGGTCAAACATCAAAGTCAGGTGGTCAACACATTTTGTATCTGTGAAGAAGTCTTGTCACAAGGAATGGACTATCACATATGAACTATGAAAGCTTTATCACTAACGAGTTAAAAGCTATTAGGTGCTACATCTAGACAGACGAAAAGCGGATAAAGTGATCCCGAAGCGTCACTTTGCTTCGCAGACAGGAGGCATGATTTCCAAATAGAACTGTCAGCGTTAAGGATTTACAAATATACTTTTCAAGTGGTGTTTTGAAACCATAATAAATAAATCGTAAATTGCGATTTCTATATTTATACAATAACTTCCTTTTGGAATGTGATTATACTGTGATAACCTACAATTGATCCAGGAATTATATTAGCGTTAGCGCATTATCAGAAACATAATTCCTGGTTCCATTGTACAGTCCCGATTTCGTTAACTGCCCCCCCCCCTTTAATTTTTTCTCCCTTCATCACAGTTGATCGAACTTGACTACATGTGCCCTCGGGGACTCCTGGTCCTCCAGCAGTGACACTCACCAAGTAGTTCAAATGTTAAACGTCTTCAAATTCAATAGCATCATTTAAGACCAGATAAATTTGCAGCATTGGCCAGACATGCACGTTTCGGCTACTTAACCTCGTCAGTGATCCTCAGTTTAAACAATGTAATATGGCCAAAATGTGAAAATTATTATGTCCAAAAATGTACCGAAAGACGTAGCAGAATGGGTGGGATATGATGCAACAGGATCCACGTTTTAGAAATTTCAAGAAAATTGGTAACAGAAAGTTTCAAATGTGTTGAAGAGACAGACGATCAACCGAAGTTGATCGAACTTGGCTACATGTGCCCTCGGGGACTCCTGGTCCGACAGCAGTGACACTCACCAAGTAGTTCAAATGTTAAATGTCTTCAAATTCAATAGCATCATTTAAGACCAGATAAATTTGCAGCATGGACCAGACATGCACGTTTCGGCTACTTAACCCTCGTCAGGGATCCTCCGTTTAAACAATGTAATATGGCAAAAAAGTGAAAATTATTATGTCCAAAAATGTAACGAAAGACGTAGCAGAATGGGTGGGATATGATGCAACAGGACCCACGTTTTAGAAATTTCAAGAAATTTTGTAACAGAATATTTTAAATGCGTTGAAGAGACAGTCGATCAACCGAAGTTGATCGAACTTGGCTATTAGGGGATTTCTCTAGATAGAAGGTACAAACGTAATTTGATGTAATATCTTTGTGTTGCATTAAAAATACACGACTAATTAGGCCAAGGTTTTGTGTTTTTTTTTTCTGTTTTGCGTCAGGTTGTGATCTGAAAACCTACCAGCCAGCAAGGGAAAAAACAAACAAGTTGAAAAAAATGACCTAAAATGACCTATTTTGGTGTTTTCAAAGGGCTAAAAGGTGTTGATTAAAGCAATGTTTACAAAAAGTAGATTCGTGATTCAGTAGAGAACGTTTCAAAATGTCAAATAACACTTAAAAATTCTATGAAGTACAATGTTCAAAATTTATCAAAATAAGGGCCAATATCGGGCTTCGTGGCCCTACCCCTTTATAGATCGACTGCCGACGTCTCTGCAATATTTCGTGAGAGCTGGCAGGCCTAACACAATCGTTGATGCTCTACAGAGTGCGAAGATGGGCGAGGTTGTGGGCTATCGGGATCGCCACTCACAGCCAGAGGTCAATGCTTTTAAACCAGCTGACAGGCAAATAGGAAAGATAGAACAGCAAATCCAGCTTTTCGATGAAAAGTAAGACCCGCTGACAGCTAGATTTCAAACTTCTAATTCGCAAAATAAAGAAGACATGCAAAAACCTGTATCGATACAATGCTACCAGTGCTCCGGACAAGGACAACCAAGCGCATATGTAACAGGGCAGGTTGCAAGGATCCCCAACCGGGGACAAAGTGTCAAATTTGCAGCAAGTTTAATTATACTACAGAGGAGTGCTTGCGATTTGTTACCAAACATCAAGGTCAATCTACCAATGAAGGAAGCAATCGGGCTCGGGCGTATGGCGCAGAGGCCAGCAAGGAGATGAAGAAATCGCGTCGTTCCATTCACTAGATCGGACACATAGTGATCGTGAAAGCAGAACTTTCGTTGATAGTGATTCAGATGCCGAATTCACCGATACAGATGACATTAAGGTGCGCGCGCACAGACAGATAAACATGTTGCAGTCTCAGTACTATGCGTACAGTGAACAACGCATGGAGGAATCCGACTCTGCAGTAGATAGTGAAAATACCTCATGTAGATATGATTATTCTAATTTTGAGAATTCACTTCTTTATGTGTCTGTTGAAATTAATCATTTGAAAGTTTCTGCATTGGTAGATACCGGATGCTCTGTTAATGTTATGTCTAGAGAGTTGTATGATATTTTTCTATGAGTTCATTAGGTATACATGTACGTCTTGCAAATAATAGTTCTGTAGAAATATTAGATACTTGCTTTGTGAAAGCGAAAGTAAATTCGAGAAAACATAAGCTACGAGTACATGTTTTACAGCGTACTTCATATCCTTTGATATTAGGTTACAGAGTATCTTAGAAAGGATGAAATTTATTGTTGATCTAAGGATCAATGATACCCCCGCCCAGCATATTTTACATAATAAGCAATGTATAAAAAGTTCGAAGGGGCACAATTCAACACAAAATTAAGGAACATGACCCTTTATTTGAACATGACCTGTATTTCTCAATGTAAAGCTATATCTAAGAAATAAATATATTCCCTGTTACAGTTTTTATTTAAATGTCAGGCAAGCACGAAATATTGATTTTTTTCCAAGTTTAAAGGGGCACAACTCTGCATAAAATTGACTCATATTCAAGCCTAACCTGCAATTTTTTAAATAATAGCTACATTCAACAAATGAATTTATAATCTGTAACAGTTGTCCTTCTAATGTCCAGAAACCACAAAACTGTGAATTTTTCAAAGTTTCAAGGGGCATAACTCTGCACCAAAGGGACATGACATATATTCGAACTTGATCTGTATTTCTTGGTGTAAAAGCTATATGCAAAAAATGAATTGATTATCTGTAATAGTTTTCCTTTAAACGTCCGGAAACCACAAAATTTTGAAATTTTCTAAGTTTCAAGGGGCATAACTCTGCAGCAAATTGAGGGACATGACCCATATTCGAACTTGACCTGTATTTTTTGGTGTAAAAGCTTTATGCAAGAAATGAATTGATTATCTGTAATAGTTTTCCTTAAAATGTCCGGAAACCACAGGTAGGACGGACGCACGCACGGACACACGGACGGACAAGTGCATCACTATATACCCCCACCATTATATGGCGGGGTTATAAAAATGTCATTCTAAGTTTCATGGACATTTCTGTAAATAGTAGTTCTTCTTTTGAATGTAGGAATGCATTTAATTTGTGGTACGCAAGGTGTTTGTTATATGACAAAGGATTTTACTAGAACTGGTTTATTGATTTTAGAGCATTAGCTACTGTACATGTGTATCTGTATATAACACTATTCATTAAAAGTAATGAATGTGACAGATGTTGATATTAGAATTACAAAAGGTCTCACTTTAGCTAAATGTGTACCAATTTGTATTTCAGATGATATTACTGTATTGGATAATTCATGTTTATCCAAAAGTGTTGTAATGTAATCATATTTGTGTTGCTTCAAATGAAAAGTCACATGATAGAGATTTTTGTGAAACTCAGAAAACTTTACATAGCAAATGTGATGTGATTAGAAAGTTGTTGATTTTGACAAAGATAGTGTAAAGAGTAATGATTTTCAGACATTCGTGACTTATTTTGATCTTGATCATCCTTGTGCACGTTTATCTAGTGATGAACAGTCTCATTTGTCAAGTGTTATAACTATAAACACATTTTTACAAAAGAAAATCCCAAGATAGGCTTCACTACCCTTGCACATCATCATGTTCATTTGAAGCCTAATGTTGTTCCGAAACATCAGCGTCCTTACCGGCTTCCTCCTTATAAGAAGGAAATTTTACTTCACCATTTAGAGATGCTTGTAGACCAAGGTATCATTACACCTGTTAGTTCGGAAGAAGATCTTCCTATTTCTAGTACCATTATACTCATATCAAAACGTGATAAACCGAAAAAAAAACTGATGGTATCCGAGAATCTAGTCTGTCATTCTATCGCTTTTGCGGCGATTTTAGGTACCTTAACTCACAAACTCAAGAATTTAAGCATGCGATACCAAATCTGCAAGACTCTGCCGAGTCATTCACTAACCGTTAATCTTTTATTTCATCTATAGACATGAGCTAAGGTTTTTTTTTTCCAAATGGGAACTGCGAATGAATCTTCCAAATAAACCGCCTTTAATACATGTTTCGGTACCTTCCAATTAAATCGTCTTCCAATGGGACTCAGTACCGCTCCAAATTCTTTTCAATTACTTATGGATCGAGTTCTCCTCGGATAACATTTCGGACAGCATTATACTATCTTGACGATATTGTTATTGCCTCGGATATGTTTGACTCGCATATGAAGAATTTAGCAGAGTTGTATGTAGCGCGTAGTGGTTGGCGTGGGGAATTACGGATCCATAGGTCGTGGGTTCGAATATCACCGTCGCCGATCATTGCAAAACCATTGAAGCATTGAACCATTACACTACGTTGCACTTTCTCCACCCAGGAGTAAACCGGGCATATGGCACATGAGACGAGCTTGTAATGTGAATGAATAGCATCAGCGCCTAAACGGCAGCTCTGCTTGTATACTCCCAAGGGAGTTGAGAATGCACTGGATTGTACAGGTCATGCCAGAGAGGTAATTGTAGAAGTCGCAAGAGGCTCGAGACTATAATCCCTACCTTTACCTTTTACCTTTTAAGAGATTTGAATCTGCCAGACTAAGAAATGTAAATTTGTTTAGAAAGAGTGCCTTTATCTTGGACATATTATATCGAAAGTTGGATTGAGCCCCCTCCGGATAGGATGAAGGCTATTGAGGAATTTCCGGTTCCGGCTTCCAAGAGCTTCGTTGGTTTTTATGATTAGTCGGGTGGTTCCGAAATACATTAATAATTTCACTGACATTGCTGACCCACGGAATGTTGTCTTGAAAAACAACGTACGATATCAGTGGAACGAAGTTCATCAACGCGCATTTGAACAACTGAAATCCCAGTTAACTGTGTCACCAATACTTGCATTTCCGCGATTTGACTTACAATTTCACGTTACGGTCGATACTTCAAGTAATGGCATTGGGTGAATGCTTTAATATGCTCTATCAGTTGCACCCTACTGATGACGGGAAAGCAGAACTATAAGTTATCCGATTCGGGACTAAGTACTTATCGAAGTATCAGCATCATTATGGAGCAACTAAACTTGAACTTTTAGGTATGACGTACTCTATTCTTGATTGCACATCGTATGTCCGCGGAACCAGGCACTTAGACCACTCTAGCAAAAACAATTAAAAGGCACCATTTATGAAAGGTGGCTCGCTATCCTAAAGGAGTTTACTTTCGACATAAATTACAGACCGGCGGAGGAAAAGTGTGTGCCTGATGCTTTATCGCGCAATTTAACAAATATTAGTTTTACAAATATTTCGACAGTCTTGGCGCAGAGGATTACTTTTTCTGTATGTACCCGAGACACCAGGACGCATTAAACTTCCAATGATGAACTATTTCCAAACAATCTTTTGTCTTCACAAGAGGAGGTTAATCGCATTAGTCTTGTTAAACCGCAACTTCAATGTGATCTTGGTTATGATGAAGACACTGATGCGCCAATCCAGTAAGAATTTGAAGAAGATTAAGAAAACTGTGCGCCAAAGTTCAATGAAACAAATTACTCACAATAAACATGAAAGCGATATACTCATCTTAGTTCCTGATAGTGATAAAGGCACAAAGTCAGATCCGGATATCGGTCATGACTCACAGAGAGTCTCAGAATTAAAAACTGGGATTCCTGAAATAGTTCCTGACAGTAACACTAATATAGACAGTGTTTCCAGCTCAGGAAATTGCGTCCAAAGTGACAAAGTTCAATGTTGACACACAAATAATGACTGCACTAATGAAATTTCGGAGGACAATACGATAATAACTGCACTAACAAACGATCTTATGCATAAAGCGGAAAAACTCCATCGGATATTGCGAAACTCCAAAGTATGGATCCTAATTTCAAACCAATTATTGAATATCTGCTACATGACAAATAACCCTCATTAAAGGAGACGGCGTCCTATAAGTTATATTGCTTGTTGCCGGATCCTTATATACGTCATTTGTAATTTACACTTTATGCTTATTCATTGAATAAATACTGTTCAAACCAAATAACCCTCATCACAGAAGGTATCAAGACGTATTTTGTTACAAGCGTCAGATTACTTCGTCATGTATAAATTTCTATTTGACCGTAAATGCCCAATGTCGAAGCGTATACAGGGGCATTTCCAGTACCAACTTACGGTGCCGGATGCACTAGAACAGACAGTTACCCAGATGTACCACGAGATGCCATTGTCTGCACATGGGGGAATAATATACAGTTGTTGACTGGGGTCGAGGTCATCAGCTAATTTGTTGGACCCGAGTATGAACTGTTGACCGAGGCCGAAGGCCGAGGTCAACAGTTCATCCAAGGATCCAACAAATAAGCTGTTGACCGAGTATCCTGTATCCAACACCGTCAAGGCCTTTCCAAGTCTTACTAGTGGATCTCTTTGGGCCTTTACCTATTTCGTACACTTGCATGATGAGTAAATTCTTATTCGCGCTGCCTATTGCGAATAAGGAAGCTATAACGGTTGCAGAGGCAATGTTTACTTTATTTACAACTTTTGGCGTTTGTGACACAATATTGAGTGATCATGGATCAGAATTCATTGCCTCTGTTACACAAGAAGTCTACAAATACATTGGTGTGGCACAGATATTCACACCAAGTTTCGCTCATCATTGCTTGGTGACCTGTGAAAGGATGCATAGAACATCGGAAGAGCGCTTAACACCATGTATTGATCAAAAACTCAGAAATTAGGATCTACATCTTGCATCCGTGACATTCGCTATCAATCAAAGAGTAAATGCGAGAACACCATTTGAGGTTATTTTCTTATGTCACCCTCAATTTCCTCTTCTTGTTCATCATGTAGGAATCAGACAGACAGCATTCGAATACCCATGAATACTTGCACAGCTTGCCACAAAGACTGGACACCATCCGTAAACAAGTGCATGAAAATGTTTCCAAGGCAAAGGATACTGTGCTACATCATGCAAATGCGAAATCTGCCTTGTTACCATGTACAAAAGGAGATTACATGTATCTTCCCTGTTCACAAACTGGAGCTGGTCAAAATTACAACCAAAATACAATGGTCCGTATACTATCTACTCGGTGCTCTCTGACCATAGGGTCATTTTAATGGATGTAAACAACAAGAGCCCCAGGAGGGCACAACGCTCACCTGATACCCATGGGTGCTCTAATTGACATACTGACATTGAATAAGACGTAAAATTGATAGTGCCAGTATCACGATTTGAGCCTACATTCTTTCTAAAAAGATTTTTGCCGGATGCAGACAAGATTTTTTTTTACAGCCTTTAAAAGTACAAACAAGAAGAAATAGTAACATTTCAAAACATTATCTTTTTTACTGATTTGAATAGACGGATAATGTGATCCAAAGTCATATGCCCAGCTAGTGTATAGTTCAATTATTCAACATAAAAAAAATCATTTTGTAAAATTCCACATTAATGTGCAGCAAGTGATGAAGAAACAGACAAAAAGAATAAAACAATGAAATAAACTTAATACTCTGGTGTATGCTGCTTTTAGGGAAACAAATTAATAGGCCCATGATACTGTAAAGCTTGTCCAACTAGCAGACCTACCACATCGTTATTTACTGTTAACTATGTTTCGCCTCATGATAGGACTGTTACATGGACAAATTATTAGCTGACAGAGTTCATGAAAAGTATCAGCTGCATCGGATTTGCTGATAAAAAATCATTTGGTCCGATAAAAACTCATGTTCTATCTTTTATTTGGACAGATAGAAATTCCCAAATGTCTGACCACAGGAACCTGTCGTTTTATGAGAGAAAATGTTTTATTATTCACGACCTTCAAAGCCTCTTGTGTTCGTCTTTAGAAATGTTGTATACATACAAGATGTCGAACACAGTGGCTTAAGGTTGTGAATCATAATTTATTTCCTCTTTTAAAACAACAGCTTCCTGTGGTCCAACATTTCATTGAAAGATTTCAAGAACTCTGAACTGAATTATTTGTTTTCAAGAATTTCAGATATATCAAATGTCCTATACATTCTCAAAATCCTCGGGAAGAAATTACTCATTTGTTTTCAAGAATTTCAGATATATCAAATGTCCTATACATTCTCAAAATCCTCGGGAAGGGATTACTCATTAGATGTTTCTTCAAGAAATCAGTCCGTATACAATTCATCTAAGAGAGTCTAAGACAAAGGAAATTCGAGCTAAGTTTATAAATGATGACAAGTATGGAATTGTTCCAAGTACATGAATAATAACAAGCATGAAAGTGTTCCCAGTATATGCACATTAAATAAAATCTATTAAATACCGGCAGTACTATTTTGTTTGCACGATAGATCATCTATTAATCTCCTGAAATGTATCACGTGTACAGTACTAACACGGTGGGTAATCTCGCAACGCAGAACAATTTATTTTTCAATATTTTTGCGCAAAATAGATAATTTATTACAAAAAGGGAAATGTGATGCAGTGTAACAACGCCCTAACTATGAGCTGTATCCAAAATAAGGTGGATATTATAGCTTTTTATAATGCACAAACACGATCGGCGTTCTACTTTCACTTTCATCTACACCAATCATGCCGATAGTTTTTCGGCTTTATAAAAGGATATTACCTCTCTTACTTTCGATAAAACTCGCATCTAAGGCATCCTTACACTGCATCACATTCCCCTTTTTGTGAAAAATAATTTGTAATACACGAAATTTTAGATAAACCTAGTGTTCTGCGTTGCGAGATTACCCACCGTGACTATTAAATGGGCGTGGAGGAATTAACCAATCAAATCTGTAACACAAGATATATGGCGACTTTGTTTACCATAGATACAAAAATAAAGCGGAGAAAATAATCATTATATAGGGAAATTGTTATATAATATGCATGTATGGAAAAAGTCAACATCTCAAAAATAAATTCAGAGTATATATTTGATTGCATGTGTGCCTGAGTTATTTCGACGTACGAAAATAAGTACACAAAGCCAACCTAGCTTGTCTGTTTAAAAAATCATGAAAAATCTAAAAGTTGATATTTTGACAGAATTCTTTCACACTTTCTATTCTAACGATAAATATAAAAAAGGAGAAAAAAAACTGCAAAAGTGGGGTCCTGCCGGGGTTTGAACCACTACTCTTGGGTATGGAAAACCTACATTGTATCTATGAATGTTTTTCCGTAAAAATCCAAATGAGGATATCTTGACAAAATTCTTTCACTTGTAGGGAACCATGAGTACCTCATACCTGGTACCAAGTTTCATGACAATCTAAGTAAAAAAGTAAGTTAGATATGATAAATATGCAGTAAATGAGTGTGTAAAATCATACACTTATTGAGTTATTTAAAGAAATAGTGCAAAAATTAGCATTTCTGACTAAGTCCGAAGAGACGTCAAAAAAGCGTCAAAAATTTGAGTTCGGAGTGGAACCAAAAATAACAACACTTCTTAAGACATCTCTCCAGATCATCCTGATGCTTTCGGTTTGTCGATACGTGCTTCCGTTCTGAAGAAGAAGTTTGTCAAAGGAGGGTACCCCCTGTGACCTACTTTTGGCTGTGGTGGCGCCACCTGTTGACGGATCCGGACGAAAAACAACAACACTTGTAGGGGACCATTAGTACTTTATACCTACCAAGTTTCATCAAAATCCCTTCAGCCATTCTTGAGAAGAAGTCGAAAATGTGAAAAGTTTACGACAGACACACGACAGACGACACACGACAGACGACACACGACAGACGACGGACGACGGACGGATCGCTATGACAATAGCTCACTAGAGCCTTTGGCTCAGGTGAGCTAAAAAACTTGTCTCAGAAGAACGTATACACATCAATCGGTTGAAGATGGCATATGTACGACAACCATTTTCTGTTCCATATTTAATGGGAAATGTGAATACCAAAACAATCATGTAAACAACCGATATGACCACTCAGTGGTTGATATATCAGAAAACAAAGAGGCATATCCTCCTTCTAACTCTCAGGAGACTAACATTTCATCTAAACATGAACAAGCAAATGAGGATTTGTGCCCAAAGCGAATTCGCAGGAAACCAATCCGGTACCGTGATTCTGATCAAGACAATAACCTGACTTATACGACTTCCGACTCTGCAAGATATTTGAAGGTCAAGCGCATTATCAGTCGCGAATTTCAGGATGACAAACCATACTACCCGGTCCAATTGTTGGGTGA
The DNA here is from genome assembly GCA_028142955.1 of Pinctada fucata. Taxonomy (NCBI): domain Eukaryota; kingdom Metazoa; phylum Mollusca; class Bivalvia; order Pterioida; family Pteriidae; genus Pinctada; species Pinctada fucata. Next base: position 20,842,491 of record AP027109.1, read on the forward strand.
ACCTGCGCAAAATGCTATGTTGACCCCATGGGAGATACAATGCGAAAAAGCGAAAAGGGTAGTAAAGTCTACATTCCCAATCTTCTAGGTTGATTTGATATGATATTATTTTTCATATTATTGTTCTTAGCATTTGTATTTTTTTTCAAAGGCATTTTTCTCTTAGACATTGAGACTTTTAATTACATTGTGAGATTTATATTAACTATGGACAATTTCAAATTACCTGAGCTTGCAATTATGCTAATTACAATCATATGTAATCAGTTGATAGAAATCATTGGAATTATTGATCCATGTATGAACTTTATACATCATATACACCCAGACCAAAGTTAAGCAACAGTGGAATTGTTTTTAATGCAAAATGCTGGTTTGATAAAAAATATTTGAAAATTATGTATCATGATATAGATCTGACCTTCGACGACGATAATATTACTTTATTAAACATAAATGTATTATGCAACTTATTTTAAATCGGAATCGAAATGGGGACGGGTATCATTTTAAACAATTCAAGTTAGACATCAAGTTCATGGAGCTGAGTTATCTCATAAAATTCGCTGTTCAGCATGGTTGCAATGAATCAAATTGTTAATCTGATGAAATTCAAAACTGAATATGTATTAAAAATAATGAGATAATGTGAAGTATCTCTTAAGAATTGGGATTAAGTTTTTTGGAAAAATACATCGTGTCAAAAAGCGCGTTTATGACACCGGAAGTGAAGCTAAGCGCCTACGTACCGGTAGAACTAAATTTATTATCAGACACACATTTAGACCATGAATAAGATATTTTGATGTTGCATTTTTATAACTATCGTTTTTATCAAAGAAATAAACTTTGACAACGATATCTTTTTGGGTGCTTTTTCTGTATTTTCTTTAAGATGACACCTTCGTGACAACTATTTTCTTGAATTTTATAATCAAACCTAGTTCGACCAATATCAATCTTCATGTGGGACAACCACCTGCCAAATGTCACTTCCGGTTATGAGATTAATCCGCCGAATCGTAAAATTTATCTTTTTATGACAAAATTAAAAACCGGATGTGCATCCTGTTCGACCAAATTGCGGCATGATTTGGCTGAAAGTCATCATTTACATCGATGAACATGGAATATAAAGCAATTTTGAGCAACAAATGTCTTTAACGGGAATTATCGGCAATTTATTAATAAAAGCGATTGAAAGAGGGTAGTTGGAATAAACCTCAACCGGAAGTCCACTGAAAGAATATAATACTTAATTTTTGAAAGAAAACCGTATTGGATTTGTGAATCTTGAGCCTAATGTGGTTGATCTCTTTTCCAAGTACCTGTTACCTTAATTTTTCAATATTTCTCTTCAAACTTTATTCTACATTATTTTCCCACAAAAGTACATTCTTTTCATTTGAGGCTCTTTCCCAGGTAATTGTTTTCAATTTCGATATCATTTTAGTGTTATAATTTATAAAAAGGTGTAAAGTCATGTACAAAAGAATTGGTATTTGATATATTTTACGAAAACTTCTCGGTGCTATCGTTTAAAGTATAAGGATTCCGAACTATTGGGGTGTTGCTTAACTTTTGTCTGGGTGTATATTAATTCTAGTCAATAATATTAATTGAATTCTATATAATGTCAATTCTAGTCATTTATGGTAATTATTCATACATGTACATGTAATTGCATTGGATTCTTAAAGCTTACATCTTATTTCATTTTCATCTTTAAATTGAACTTCAGATTCATTATTTGAACAATTTTGATATTGATTCCCCTGTTTCTTGTAACCCAAGGTACATACATCTTGTACACAATTATAGTATTCAGTATTATTCTACTACATTTCATTTTCTAGTATTCTAATTAGATTGATATGATGGACTTAGACTAGTACATTTCGCATTTGGCTTACAATTATAAGCTTTACAGTAATCTATTTAGCTCTTAATGTACCTTAAAGCCTATGGTTGATGGAGTTAATGTGTGAAAATTTAAGTGGAAGTCACTTAATGCAAGAGTTTTCGTATTTATATAACTAATACTAAATGGTATACAAGTATTTCGTCTATTCATGCAAGTTATATGGGTAAATCTTTAAGTCCGACATCTGTTTTGAAACTTGTAAGTAAGTTGTCTGCTTACATTTCATTATAAGTACCATTTTCTTAGACAATATTTGACATACTGCGAATAACACATTTTCAGTTAAACTCTTAAAATGTTCATCAGCCATCCATTGACGATTTCATCTAGTGTAAAATTTAATAGTTACTTAGTGCAATTCAGTTTATTGCATGACTTTGTACTAGGTGTTGTGACGGTTCGACCAAAATGTTATCTTTGGGTGGATTCCTTTGACCAACTCTGAGTACTCCGAGCTGCTCTGAACGAATGGAGCGATCCCGCGCAGTGATCTAGAGTAGCTATAGAGCTACTCCGTCTGCACCTTGTCAAGAGGTGGTGCAGCGAGAGTGCTCTAGAAAGTGACGTCATCGAATATGGCTGAAAGACCAACATTTGTCTATCAATGATATGGCACACAAGAGTTCGTGACGGAAGAAATGAAGAACATCGAATTTTTTATAAAATAAATGTTTAAAAATTATTTGTGTTGTCTTCTTTTATTTTCTGTTGTTTAACATCAACCCAAAATTTAGTACAAAACCCCGACGTGTGTCCCGTTTTTTTGTATCTTTTTTTCATAACGTCCCTGACAAGCCGGAAATTTTCTGCATTTTTAGCCTTTTTCGCGTAACTGCGGTCCAGATGTTTTGGACGGCAAAATAAGTACTTTTCATACGTCAAAAACAATCACTTTTTAATATTGAGATGTAATGATAGTCGGTACTTGTCATCGTCACGCTGTTATGTGAAAATAGCTATCATGAAACAGTAAAAGAAACAACACAGAATATGATAATGATTAATTAATTTCATAAAAAGTCCGACGTTTAAAATTTCTCCTGCTGTTTTGTCCTCAAACAAAATGTTAAGGAAGAAAACCATCTCTAGCCGCCATCTTGCTACTCGGAAACTTTCTGTCCACTCCATTGACAACCCGTTCTGGAGTACTCGGAGCATTGCCCCAGAGTAGTTGGAGCAGTTCAAAGGAATCCGCCCTGAGGTATACTTTGTTAAAGTGGGGGATGTTAAATACATGACCTTTAAACACCTAATATCGGAATGTTGTAACCGGATTAGTTCGTAGTTTGAGAATTAGTTATCGTATTCCTGCAGAAAAATAAAGGCGCACACAACAACAAACGCTAGTTATTATTAAAAAAAAAATAAGCATATTCCCAATATTTCGTAACAGTATATGTATTCGTAGTTGTCGTTTATCCATTACCAGGTCTGCCAGATTTGAAAATATCGGAGCTTGATATCACCATGCGGTCATTTCAACTTTAGATAGCGAGAGAATATCTTCACAATGAATTTAGGTTTAAACTTATTTATTTTTCTTTCTTTTTTTCTTTTATCATTTTTTATTTCTTTCTTTTCCTTTTTCAAGTCTTTTTTATCATATGGTAATATATTTCAATTCAAAGCTCGTAGCTTAAGAAAAAGGAGAAAGAATTGTCATGTTCAAAAAGCAGGGGCGGATCCAAAACCTCATCTGCCGGGAAAGGCATACACTTTTTATTGGGATGAATTGCGAGGCTAGAATGACCTAGTGAGGATGAGTATTTGTAGGGGGTGTACAGGGCCTCCCATAAGAATGGTTATGTATGGTTTGGAATTCGGACTCATTTTCACTACCTATTCCCGACAGAATAAGCGATAGTGCTTTTTCTGTTATTTAACGAGTAATCTCCAATTTTGCACAACTGAAGGCGCGTAAATTAGCACAAGTAGTGGGTAAAATTATCTCAATGTCGCCCGTAATGGGGACGTCTGTCTGTTCGATTATGACAAAATACTGTTCTATCGAAATTGTAAAGCGAACCGATTGGGACGACAAATTGTTTTTGTCAGGAAACGTCCATGTCTTGAATGAATAACTTTTTGGTTGAAAAATATAGATCTCATTATGTTCGATCAATTTCTAAACCAGTCATGAAAAACAATAGTTTTCTCCGATGCCAGCTCGATCGGAGCCGGTGCATATACCGTTGAGATAATAGTAAAGTGTTTCATAAAACTGGTCTTATGATGAGTCAAAAATGAGTTCGACGTGTCTTTTACAGTAGAGTTCACTTAAAATACATGCATAAAATGTTTCACAGACAATCAGAGTTGTGTTGAAATTGTTCAATCGGGAAGTATGTGTGAACATTTACGAGAAATTGCTTTCAATATTTACTCCATCTGTGCTCAAAGTGCTATTTCTATAGATGTTGTGTGGATACCACGAGAGCAAAACGACTTAGCAGATTATTTGAGCAAGTTGATAGATCATGACGACTGGGGAATTTCTCAAATCTTTTTCGACTTTGTCAACTCTCTATTCGGTCCCTCCACAATTGACAAATTTGCCAACTCAGAAAACTGTAAACTTTTTAGATTTAATTCTGGACTCCTGGGTGCGAAACAGTAGACTGCTTCACTCAAAATTGGGACAATGAAAACAATTGGTTGGTACCCCCATTTATCTTGTGAATAAAAGTAACAAATATCTTATCCAGTGTCAAGCTAGTCTGAACGCAACAAAATGAATGTATTGTTTGACACGTTAGTACAAAACGCATATAACTTTATATAAAAAAAAAATTAATAAAAAATAAAAAAAATGGCTGACATAGGTAAACACGCCACTACGAATCTTTAGGAGAAAACCGGCAAAAAAAGGATATGTAGAGGTATTAGGAATGTGAACATTGCTACGTACTGCCAGTTTAAAGTATACAGAGTAAGTTTATGAAGTCAAATCCCGGACATTTTCAGTTTGAATCCAGTTAATACATTTTTCTATGGCCAGAGTAAATGGCAGGCAAGGACCTAGATATAATTACTGGTAAACATGCAAGAGTCCCAAGTGAAACGTCGCCTAGCCAGTTCAAGTTATTGAAAAAGTGAAAACATTTTTGCATATGAACAAAGTGATAATGAAAGTGTATATCTAGACGCAGAAGAAGTTGATGAATTGAACATAGAGAGCATTGAAAGTATCGAAAAAGTAAACAAAGTGAGTACTGAAAAAATGGCGGACAGTCAAACGAGTGGTCAGTCGACCGGTCAGTCAAGTATTGTACAATCAATGGTTGATGCACTCATAACTCCTGAAGTTGGTTCCGTCTTAATCGGTGGTATTAAGAAATGAATCTTATATTTTTTCTGTTGATGCAGGTATCACCCGAAAAATTGGACAGAAAACTGCATCAATGCGCGTAGCGCGTTGATGCAAAAGTTTTCTGTCCAATTTATCTTATATTTTTTCTGTTGATGCAGGTATCATCCGAAAAATTGGACAGAAAACTGCATCAATGCGCGTAGCGCGTTGATGCAAAAGTTTTCTGTCCAATTTTTCGGGTGATACCTGCATCAACAGAAAAAATATAAGATTCATTTCTTATCATTTAATTATGGAAAACAGACTGTTTTCTTGGATCTAAAAACAATAAATCACCGCACTATATTTCGGAAGTCGGAAGGTTTCGCAGTGATACGTCTGCCAAAACAAGTTATGGCAGCCGCCATGATTCAAACAGCGAACGATCGTCTCCCTATATCTTTGGAATAAGGACTAGTTTGACCAAATTCTACATGCACTGTTAATTTTTGAGTAAGTAGAAAAGAAATGGTACTCTTGAATTGATAAGCAAACATCTACAAATTGTATTTTCAGCAACGAGTTCATTCGTGTTTGAGGGAACCCCCAGTTCTAAAAATAGTGCTATAAATAGACTTCCGTGAAGCTATTTATAAGCTGATTAGAATATCAATTTGAGATCCCATCTAGACAGCTAGGAAAGGCTTTGCTTAGGATTTCATATCCTATAAAATTTCGATCTCTAACCCTCCCTTCATTATTTAATATTTTCCGTGTTCATGTAAGTCTTACCAGGAATGGGGAAGAATCCTCCCACTCCACCTGGATGGATCCGACAATGAAATTGTACAGGTCTTTTTTTTTAAAATCACTGATGTCTCATTTACTTTGAAAATGGTTAAACCGAAAAATAATTATAAATGTACTATATAAACAAAGAGACACATGTACTATATTTCACATTACGTCATCGTGTGAATGTGTAGTAGTCTAGTTGCCAAATGGCTATTTTGGGGGGAACCCCAAAAAATGTTACGCACAAAATGTTTTTGCATGAAAGTGATGTTGATACCCTCTACTTTGATAATCCGGCTGATGCCACTCTGGCATCATTGGGCATTTCGAAATTTTCGGGAAAAAGTGTGATTTTTAAAAGAAAAACCGTTGAAAATTGGAAAAACGCAATGACTTTGTCCATTTTGTAGCTAGAACAACAGATTCGGTATCTAAAGAACAGCAATGCCATTGCCTTTAAGTCTCAAGCTCAGTTTATCAATTTACTCGTCAATAAAATGGGGAAAATTATGGATTTTTAATGAAAAACCGTTGAAAATTGGGAAAATGTCATATCTTTTTTCATACTGTAGATAAAATAACAATTTTGGTATCAAACGCACAATAAATGTATTGCTTTTCATTTTAAATATCAGATTAGCAATTTGCAAGTACGAAAATGTGGAAAAGAATGAATTTTGAATGAAAAATCGCTGAAAATTGGGATATTGCAATGCTTTTTTTTTTTCATGCTGTAGGTAGAACAACGACAAGAAAAATTATTTCATTGATTTAAATTCAGAATTCCACTCAAGCAAATTGAATCTTCTTGTTTTGTTTGGTTGTTGTTGTTGTTGTTGGTTGTTTTTTTTTGTTTTGTTTTTTTTTTTTTTTTTGCTGAAAAAGGTTTTAAATTAAATTTAAATTTAAATCTGTTTAAAGAAATTCTTGAACAACAATTTCCGTAGCAAAATGATTGCATAATATTGATAGTTTTAGATTTTTACTCTCATATTACCTTTTCTACTCTAGTTTCTCTGGTTTCTCTTGCTGTGTGTGTCTTCTCTGTGTTTTTATTTGAGGTATTTTGATGTGTTGATATTGGTGCTGCAACCCAGTTTTGTTAGAGATCACCTCCTTTCTTATTGCCTTGTTGTTTCATCAACACACAATTGTAATACTTGTGTGCAACTACTTCTAACAACAAAGAACCCTTCTTAAATGGTTGATCAGAATTCCTCCTTTTCATCGTACTCTGACAATTCTCTACTCCAAATCATTTACAGAATTAAAGAATTATGAGCACATAATTTGTCTCATCTGTTTGTTACACAAATCAGATTTCATGTGCGACTGCAACAAATCAACAGGTTAACAGATAGAAAATACAGACGCGATTGGCAAAATATTATCACAATTGGTCTCAACATTTTAAAAAATTTAATTCTTTCAGCAGAATCGGATCCAGGTTTGATTGAACTGCATCTTAAGAATGTTTTCTTATGCATGGCTAAAAATATTTAGTTTTTCTTGACATGTTATTGAAATTATTCAATTCATTGTTGGTGACAATGGTCATCTTAGAGTTTTGAACTCTTATATAGCGCATTTCATTCAATCGTACACTGGACCTGACATCAGATATACTGTCTAGATTCTCTAAACCATAGTAATTCTTTATGAATATCATGGCCTCAGTCACCATCTTTTCAATATCTGAATTAACTTCTCTGAAATTTGACACGGAACACCACTTCAAAAACTTCCCACAGAACAACCTTTGTCTCTCCAATACCATCATATGTTGATGATACCCATCATCATGATCTGTTCTCAATGTCTTAATCTTCAGAATGTGTAGAATGTGAGTTCTTAATCCATCGGATTGCCTTCTCGATCAACTGATTGCAAGTACATGTAATATCAATCAGTTGCACTTCATTTCCTGAGATGTAGCTGACTGAATCTTTTATGTCATTGTGATGGTAAGTAGGGGTCAATTGAATATCATTTAAATTTTCTCTCTGCGATAGCAATTTTAAGTTAAGTAAATATGGCCATAGCCCTGCTGGAACGGATTTTGGCTGTGCCATGAAGTCACTTTAATTGGAAGCATCACTGATGATGATTTTTCTATCCAAAACACGTGTCTGGTGCATCAACATTGGTTTAAAACTTTCTTCAAGAAGGTAAATAGTTGGAACACTTATCATTGATTTTTTTTTAGAAATATACGACCAGAAACATTCAAGGTATTAATTCTGCATGAATGCGAGTCCTGCATACATCAATCGATCATCAGCTCCTAGGCATTCTTGTCGAATGAATAACCTGGAGCTTATTCTAAGAACATATTTCGAACGAGTTAAAGAAGATCCTGACGATAATCTCAACAGCACTCACAATAGAGCACAAAATTGAGCATCGACGGACCCCTAGCAAGCTAGAGGTGGGACCAGGTATCCGGGAGGATCAAGCGTCCCCTGTTAACTAGCCGCATCCGCCGTCGATGTTCACGCACGAAAATGAAAAGAATATATAAAATACATGCACTGTCTTTTAAAAAATACATTGCAAAGTTTGAAAGTTGCAAAACCGAAGTCATCTTTTCAACATCAACGTAGGAACTAGAACAACGTCATGACTAGGCAGGTCTTTAAGATCCACTTCAATAATTGAAAGCAACTACACAATCCTGGCAGAAATCATCTATGTTTTAAAAACGTCTTCAAATTAAGAAGCATCATTTAAAAGCAGATTAATAAGCAGCTTGGACCAGACATGCATGTTTCGGCTATCTAACACTCGTCAGTGATCCTCAATCCAAACAATGAAATATGGCCAAAGTGTGTGAAAATTATGTCCAAAATATACCGAAAGACGTAGCAAGATGACTGAAAATGATGCTACAGGACCCAGATTTCAGAAATTTGTGACAATTTTGTAAACAGAAATTTTCGAATGCGTTTGAAGAAACGAAAAACCGAAATTGATCGATCTTGGCTACATGTGTATTGGGGACTCCTTGTCCACCAGCAGTGGCACTCACCAAGTGGTACAAATGTTAAACGTCTTCAAATTCATTAGCATCATTTAAAAGCAGATTAATTAACAGCGTGGACCAGACATGCACGTTATGTATCTTAGACAGTAGCCGCTTTCTTTTGAACAATGTCTCTTATTTCACCCACGTCTTTCAAAAGCTCGCTACAAGACTCCATGTACAATGTACCAGTAAATTGATTTAAAATGGTGTTGACTTGAATACACATATCTTTGTTCTAGATTTTCTGTAAACGTTTTGCATTTTTCATAGTCCCAACTTTTAATGGAAAATACCCTTCAAAAATTAAAGTTTTCTCCCTCATTGGTCTTCTCCCACTTATGAGCAAGTTGCTTAATACGAATTCAGAATAAAAGACAATAAAAAATATTCTTTTGGTACCATTATTGCTGTACCTCATACTAATTACAGTTTGAAAGGTTCATTGTATTTTGCACATTTTCAGCGTTTTTACATCCAAGAGTAGTTGTTTTTCCCAATTTTTCGTACCAGCAAATTGCGAATATGACTTCTGTATTATTCAAAATGAAAAGCAATAAATTTATTGTGCGTTTGGTACTAAAATTGTTTATTTAGCTACAGAATAAAAAAGATATTGTATTTTCCCATTTTTCAACGATTTTTCATCGAAAATCCATAGTTTTCCCCATTTTATTGACAAGTAGATTGGTAAATTGAATTTGAGACTTAAAGACAATTATATTGTCGTTCTCTTGGTACCAATTTTGTTGATCTAGCTGCAGCATGGAAAAAGTAATTGAATTTTTCCTATTTTCAATGGTTTTTCTTCGAAAAATACCATTTTTCCCCAAAATTTCGAAATGCCCAAGGATGCCAGAGTGGCATCCGCCGGATTATCAAATAAGAGGGTATTGACAACACTTTCACCCAAAAACATTTTGTGCGTAAGAAATTTTTGGGGTTCATGAATGGCACCTAGACTAAAAGGTTGCACCTCACAGACAACGAAGATGACGATCCGTACGATGCTACTATAGACGACGAAGCTAGTGACTAACCACGTGTTACTGTTTATGTTTACATTTGAAATTCCGCCCGTGACTGTCTATGCCTATTGAGCATTTCGGGTGTATTTTAAGCTTTATATGTAAATAACAAACGATTTCTATAAAGTCAATAGAATTTTCACTTGCTTACCTTGTTCTTAGTTAAATTATCCATTCCATATTTCATTTATCATGAACTCAACTCTATGATATATCCACGTTGTATATATGCCTAGAACGATCTTATGAGATCTGTCCTTTACGCATGTGCAATGCCGGGTCAAATCAAGATTTATTTTGACTGTAAATATATGTTACATATCTATTTTTGTCGTCGATTCAAAATCATCCCGTTACTATGTTTCCTGTTTGTTTTTCATTTTCCTTTTTTGTTTACTATCTTTCTTCTCCTACTTTTCAAGAGGCAAACCAGTTTATATTCATGTACGAATGCGCGGTGAAATATCTCCCAATCCCCTACCCCATCCTTGCTCCAGAAGTGACTAAATTTAACAGCTTGAAAATTCATAGAATCTCTGAGTATAGAGTAAGGTTGGGAAATTATCGTACACGCGCGGTTCCCTTGAGTACAAAATACTTACTCACATACCATGAAGTATTATTTGTCATTTTCATACGATGTAATTTGGAATTTGGCATTACTTTGATGCTATTGTCAATGACTCTGAAGAACGAAATCTTTAAACAATTATTTCTATTCGAAAGCTACCACGAACTCACGAACATCTTTCAAGAATTCCGATCACTTGCATTTCATTTATGCTAAATTTATATCATTATTCATGCGCAGATCCAGCATTTTTGGTCAGAGGGGGTCCTAAATTGTCGGAAATCTTTTTAGATATGAAATGTAAATTGTTGTCTTGATTCGATTGAGATGATTATTTATAACATTGAATATTTTACTCCTTATATCGGCGAGCGGATTAATTGTCTATATTTCATGAGAATAAATAGATTAGTAATTTTCCAAAATAATTTGACAACTTAAAATGACAAAACCTTGAAAAAGATGAGGGAGGTTACATCCTATGAAGTAAGGGACTGTTAAAAAAACGAGTTCATGAGACCCAAGACAGTTATATAAAATTATCTAGTATAAAGAATTGAAAATGATTAAGGAATTTTGCAGGAAAAAATTGTGTATTTGTAAATGGCGAGCGGAGCGAGCCGAAAGTTTAGGTTTCAAAGCCTTTTTATGCATTTGTAGACCCCTTTCAATTAGAAATGGGCCAAGGCTGGACCCCATCTCCGAAAATCTCCGGGGGGGGGGGGGGGGGCAGACCCCCGGTCCCCCCCTCTGGATCCGCGCATGATTATTACTTTTTCTCTCAGGTGACATTGAAACAAACCAAGGTCCATCTGTCCACAAAGATTTAACAATTAGTCATTTAAATTGCCAAAACGTTTTTAATAAATTAGATCTGATTGCTTTAGAACGTAATAAATTTGATGTGATTACATTGTGTGAAACTTGGTTAGATGACTCGATAAACTCCTCTGATCTTTTGATCCCGAACTATCATCCTCCTTCTCGCCTCGATCGAAATCGTCATGGAGGTGGGGTGGCAGTGTATGTTAGTAAAAACATCCCATTCATTGATAGAACAGATCTACTAGTAAATAACCTCGAAGCATTGTGGGTAGAAATTATTTTCAGTAATAAAAAGATACTGATAGGAACATTTTATTTGCACCCAAGATTTAATTACTGGGATCTAACTAGTACGATTTTCTATCGATCAAGCACTTTTGATTTGTCCAAATATTATTTTATTTGGCGACTTTAACGAAAATATGCTTGATGAATCTAAGTCACGAAATAAACGGGATATAATTGATATGTACAATTTGAATCAACTGATAGATACCCCGACGCGAATAACTAGAACAAGTACTACTGTAATTGACCTTGCCCTCGTTTCTGAGCCTATATCATGCACAGATAAAGGAGTTCTAGATCCATTCTGTAGTGATCATTGCCCGATTTTTGTCTCCACGAACTTCATTCAGATACAAAGTCATAGTTGTAATAGAAGAATTTGGTCATATGATAAAGCTAATTACAATTTATATAGAGAAAAACTCAAAATAGCGATTGGGATTTCAGGATTTAATTAGACTGTGACGATTGCGTTGAAAAAGTCATTGATAATATACTAAATGCGGCAAAAGTTTCTATTCCCAACAAAAACGTAATAATATGAAGCAAGGATCCTCCTTGGATGCACAATGAAGTGCGGACAGAAATAAGAAAAAGAAATAGATTACACAGAAGGGCAAAACACATTAACGATAGAGAAAGTTGGCAATCTTTTAAACATCAACGTAATAAAGTAAATGATTTAGTCCGAATTTCAAAAATAAATCATTTCAAAAAATTAGCTTCGTCCTTACAACAGGGAAATTTAAATTTTAAGCAATGGTGGACAATAACTAAACAGTTTTTTTTTTTCAGCAAAACAAGGATTCCGATATACCAATATTAATCAATGATGATAGTTATTATACATCTCCTCAAGATAAATCAAATGTCTTAAATAACCATTTTTGCATGCAAAGCAATGTTGATGACAGTAATGCTACGCTCCCCCCTCTACAGGAACCACAAGAAATTTTAGATTCAATTGCAATATCTCCGCAGGATGTTGAAGACGTTTTGAAATTACTTGATACTTCTAAAGCTAGTGGCCCAGATCTTATTAATCCACGTCTCTTGAAAGAAGGCGCTCCGGTTCTTTCATTACATCTGTCTAACCTATTCAATAAGTCGCTAGAAACATGTATTTTTCCATCAAATTGGAAATTGGCAAATATCATTCCTATTTTTAAAAAGGGGGACAAAACCGATGTGTCAAATTACCGTCCAATTTCTTTACTTAGTTGTCTTGGAAAAGTCTTTGAGAAATGTGTCTTCAAACATCTATACAACTTTTTACAATCTAACAAAATAATTACAGAATTTCAGTTCGGATTCACTCCAGGTGACTCATCTTTCTTTCAGCTTATTGACCTCTATGACACATTCTGTCGGGCCTTGGATGATCGAAAAGAGGTTCGAGTCGTTTTTTGTGACATCAGTAAGGCCTTTGACAGAGTGTGGCATAGAGGTCTGATCTTCAAATTGAAACAACCTGGCATCTCACTTCCCCTGTTGAATTGGTTTGAAGACTATCTTTCAAATAGACATCAAAGGGTGGCTTTGGAAGGGTGTGTCTCTGATTATAGGCAGGTATGTGCAGGCGTGCCCCAGGGGTCCATATTAGGGCCGATAATGTTTCTCCTCTACATTAATGACGTATTTAAGGAAATAAACTCTTGTATTCGACTTTTCGCTGATAATTCGACTCTATACATTATCGTTGACAATCCCGTAGCTTCGGCTGACTTGATGAACACAGATCTTGATAAAGTTCACTCGTGGTCAAAATCTTGGCTGGTCAAGTTTAATCCAAATAAGACAGAAAGATTAATTATTTCTAGGAAAACAGCATCGCATGATCATCCCCATATCTATATGGACAACACTCAGATAAAAATGTACAATATCATAAGCACTTATGAGTAAGACTAAATACCACATGTACTTAGTCCGATTATATAACTGATATAACTGCAAAAACCTGGAAACGCATTAATGTATTTCGATCTCTTATGTACAAATTAAACAGAAAAACTCTTGAAATTATTTACTTTTCCTTCATTAGGCCTACCTTAGAATATGCAGATATTATCTGGGATAATTGTAATGTTAACGAAAGATACCGAATTGAACAAATCCAAATTGAAGCAGCATTGATAGTTACTGGAGCATCTAGGTCCGTCTCTAGAACTAAACTCATGAATGATACTTGATGGGTAAGTCTGGAAAGACGTAGATATAATCATAGGATAATCACCTTTTTTAAAATGCTCAGAAGAGATGTACCCTTATATTTGAAAAATCGTGTCCCCCCTAGTGTTCATCAGGTCAGCCAAAGTCATCTACGATCTGGAGAAAATTTACATCCCCCACGTTGTAATACTAACCATTATCAGAAATCTTTTATTATTCAAACTGTAAATGATTGGAATGAATTACCAGAAGAAATAAAGACAACAAACTCCATTTCAGAACTTAAACGATTTTTGTTTAAAGATGTTAAGAAAGTTCCCCCATATTATTATTTTGGTGATCGTAAATGTCAAATCCTTCATACACGAATACGTTTAGGATGTAGTTCATTAAATTCTGACCTATTCAAAAATCATCTCAGAAATGACTGTAAGTGTACAAGCGGTGATACCGAGACTGCCCATCACTACTTTTTCAAATGTGCCAACTTAAATACTGCAAGGAATGAATAATTAAACTTATTGTCATACCAAATAGATACAGATACTTTGCTTTTCGGAAATCCCATGTACGATGTAGGCGTTAATGGAGAGATATTTCATGCTGTTCACAAATTCATTATGACAAGTAAACGTTTTGAGTAATATAATATTCTAGATCCACTTTGCCTCTTCTTTCTTTCAACATATCGCTTTTTCAAAAAATTCTTTGTACTTATATTTTTCTTCTTGTTCTTCTTCTTCTTGTTCTTTTTTCCTTTCACTTCGTTATATTCATATATCTCACTTGTAAAATATATTTGATTGAACAGTAGTGTCGTAACATCTTGTCGACCGATTCAACTGATGAAACTGATACAAATGTTTTCTGGGAGAGAGTTTTACATAAGATTTTCATCTTGTTACTCAATCCTTATATTATCAATATTGTAATGTATTAAACAAATTGTAACTTAATAAATAAATACTGTTTAAACCAACTTTATATCCAGTTCGGCCTGTGAGTCGTAATTGAAAATTCTATGAGTAGTGAATTAAGTGATTTAGACCTGAGAGTTTCTTTACGTTAGACCTGTGAGTCTCTTTACGTTAAACCTGTGAGTCTCTTCACGTTAGACATGTGAGTCTTTTAACGCTAGATCTGATCAGAGAATTAACTTTAGAAGAGATAGGAAAGTTTTATGAGATCGGTCTTTGATGTATAGCGGTAGAGAAAGGCCCTGGTACATCAAGAGATGGTCTTTTAGTTTTTCTGTAGAAAAAAATACTTATCTTGTCTTCATTTACATTTCTGCTGATCTACCAGACGAATTAAAAGGCCCGGCCAATTAACTTCTAGATTTGTGTTTGAAATCGCGATCAGCTTATACATTGAAGCAATACAGGTACGAGTTCAACAATTTCTCTAAGTGGTGCCATAGATTCTACCCCGATATTAGTGCTTTGCCAGCTTCAGATTTTCATGTGTCGTTATGGCTTGCTCATCAAGCGAAGACCGGTAGTTAAGCAGCGAAACTTCAATCCGTTTCGCACGCTATAAGCTGGGTGCACTATGTGGCTGGTGTTAAAGAGGGAGCTGTCAGAAATACGTCCCGTCCTGTCGAAAAGAAAGAACCTATTTAACCTGAACATTTGTGTTTAATCATTGATATGCTCATAAGAATTGCTCATTATCATATTCCATATTGTATTGCATGCATGTGTATTCTGGTTAATGTCGCATTTTCACGTTTTTCTTAATTATCTATGTTGATGTATATGTCGCTTGAACGGTTTCGAAGACTTGCCCGGTTTCTATTCTTGAAAAATATTTACACATGGCAAAAATAGCGAAGTCAGAAGAATTTTCATTTCGATTCATTATATTTTGTAAGAAAAGAAATCATCACATGTTTAGAAAATGTAATAAGCCAATTTCGTATACGAGAACCCGAGGAACTTTCTTAAACGCATTCGAAAATATTGGATTAGAAAATTGTTAGTTCGGACTACACAGTCTGAGGTCAGGGGGCGCCACTGCAGCAGCTACTGCGGGAATCTCCGATAGGCTGTTTAAAAACATGGCAGGTGGCATTCTGATAGCGCAAAAGACGGCTATGTAAAAGAAAATACAGTAGATTGAAATAGTTCTTCCAGAGGGAAGGGATGATATAAATAAAACCATAAACACTAGCTTACTCAAATTTTCGGTCCCTTGGCCTTTATCAAGTGTAAGAAAGGCAAAGTATACAAAAAGACGAAGTGAAATCCATCCTTGCTCCTCTTGCGTTCATTGGAAAAACTTTTATATATGATTTTGCAATGAAAGTCAGAGGAGCAAGGATGGATTTCACTTAGTCTTTTTGTATACTTTGTCATTTTTATACTTGATAAAGGCCAAGGGGCTGAAAATTTGTGTCAACGAGTGTTTTTGTTTTTATCTAAAAGAAAATATTTCACAAAAGTTGAACGTTACTAAATATCTCGGCATTTAAGATCTTTTCCTTTATTCATTTCTTCTTTATCTTTCGAAGAGAGGTAGCAGAGCGCTTCACATCCTATATCATGTATTCTAGTTTATTTTATGAATAATTTATGTTCGTTTGAATGGGGACGAATTAGAACATAAATATGTTTATCGTAGCTATTCGAACACTTTCTTTTTCACGTGCTTTTCTATAAATAGAAACAAATGAATTCCATTGGTTTACAGTAGGAAGATACATTTTATGTACTTCGAAACGAGATCGTTTTTATGGTTCATAGAACCGCATGTAACAATTAATTCTTTTATATGTGATATATCCATTCGAAGGCTCTGCTCTTACGAGTTAACATTAATACCCACCCACCCATATAATACGCATGCCGAGGGATTTACTTTTTCAATTTACAGGAAATCTGGGAAAACTTATATATAGCAGTTTTTCCACCATGAGGGAAAATCTAACATAGAGCAGTTTTTTCCGGAGAAAAGCTACTATGGGGGACTACTATATAACATTGGTATTGGTATTTTTGACTCGCCTCTGCACAGAATTTCATGAAACGTGACAGGCAGTCAGTACCTTTAAAAGCATCTCCACCAAGTTAGTATGGGGGTTTTTTTAATGTCAATTAGTATGCATGTACAATGCTGACTCTCCCCGGGCACTTTGTCTCACTTTATCATCCTGATGCTTTTAGTTTGTAAATGCATTGTACGATTTTTTATGTTAATCGACTGCATGCCTCCTACCCAAAAATGTGACGAGTAAAACTGTCAATAAATTACATACGTCTAAAAAATGATGGAGATATTTTCCAGGATTAATTGCCAGGATTGAAAAAAAATGTCTTCCCTCCCATTTCTTTGTTTAAATTTATGTGAGGTGTAAGTTCAGGACTCTTGTATGCACACGAGAACCACTCATGCCCTACGACCTTCACCTACTTCCCCCTGCAGTGAAAAACAACAACACTTACAAGGGAGGCTTAACACATCATTCCTACTAAGCATTATTCAAGTCCATTCAGTGGTTCTGTGGAAGAAGTTTAAAAATTAATGTGAAATCTTACGACAAACGAATACGCACGACGGACAGAATGCTGTGAGGTGAGCGAAATATATTTTTTTCGAAACATTCAGACATTCTTGTTGGCAGATCAGTTAATAAATTCAAAGAAAAGAAATCAGTTCACTTCAAACCACATCCGGTTTTGTTGTTTCTCCATCTTACCTTTTAGCTATTGTTTGTCTCGAGCCAAACTTAAGGAATGTGTTCATACAGTATGTTTCATGGGAGGGACAAACAATGATGTCGTCTTCGGTACATATCGTATTCCTTCCATGGTCTATTCTACAACTTTGGCATCTTGGCGGCTCTGAAACTATAAGCACATCCTTATAGTCGTCAAACTAAATACACTAATTAATGCCATCTATTAGTGTTGCTTTTTGAGGGACAATGTACGGATGTCAGCTTCAAAATGTAACACTACGAAATATGGTATCCACACAAACAAATACAAAAACAGATACAAATATGAAAAGATAAAGTGGTTGCCTAGGACAAACAAAGTTAATATTATGAATTCTTTCCTAATGAGCACAAACAAATACAAAACATTGGTTTAAATATATTTGAATATTGCGTGAAATGGGATCGGATTTAAGTTGCAAAACATTATCAATGTCCTCTCCCTAAAGTTACGTGAATGGCACGAATGAACAAGAGGAACTTGAGTACTTGCTTCCTGTAAGGTTTATGTTATTATTAAATTATCTAATATTTTATTTAAATTATGTGTAGTGGTAATAGTGGAGATGTCAAAAATGTGTATGCCAATCAAGGAACTTGACAGTCATATTTGTTGACCAATCCGTTTGCAAAATACTAAATTTGTAGAGGAACTTGAGAACTTGCTACCTGTAAGGTTTCTTGCAACAGAGTATATTACTTTTGGTATTTCATAGCCTGCATTTTATCGTGACATAATAAAACAAGAGCCCCAGGGGACACAACGCTCACCTGATACCCATGCACGCTCTAATTGACATACTGACATTGAATACTGATAGTGCCAGTACCAGGATTTTAGCCCACAACCTTTCTAAAAAGATTTTTGCCGGATGCAGAGAAGTTTTTTTTTTTCAGACAACCTTTAAATGTACAAAAAAGAAAAAATAGTCACATTTCAAAACAATAACATTTTTACTGATTTGAAAAGACGGATAAAGTGGTCCAAAGTCATATGCCCAGCTAGTATAGTTCAATTATGCAACATCAAAAATAAAATCATATTGTAAAATTCCACATTAATGTGCAGCAGAAAAAGTAAAACAATGAAATGATTTCATAAATTAAGTTTATTTAAAATTGAACACCGAACCTTTCATTATTGATAGCTAGCATGCCAGAAATTATAAAGCCTGTGTTTATGAAACGATAATTCCCCCGGTGGCATCTTTGTTAGTATAAACGCCATTTTCTGTAAAGTATGTAAGAGGTCAGGGTCGGCGTAATATTGGTATCAATGGAAAGATCTTGTCACAAGGAATACACATGTAAAATATGAAAGCCCTATCACTAACCATTCAAAAGTTATGCCCAATGTTAAAGTTTTTGAAAAGTACGTCAAAGGTCAAGGTTATGGTCACGAGGTCAAAAATTTTGGTATCAATGGAAAGGTATTGTCACAAGTGTCACATGTGAAATATGAAGTCTCTATCACCAGCTTCCATTCAAAAGTTATGCCCAATGTTAAAGTTTTTCGGAAAACAGACAGAAAAACAGACAGACGGACAGGCCAAAAACTATATGCTCCCGAATCTTTTATTCCAGGGGCATAAAAAACAAAGATTTTTCGGTTTTGCCTTTATTCATATTAAAGTATACTGAAATTTATGAATGCTTTTGAATAGTATTGATTTCATCTCAAATACATGAAACGTACAGTTAAAATCGTTTTAATCCAATATTTATCAATTCAAGTGAGTTGTGCAGAAATTGGGCCAAATATGTTTTCCAAAAAGCAGTGTACGGTGTATCAAACCTTATGACCCAGTGAAGCCACTTGAACAAATAATTTTCAGTAAATATGCTGAAATGCAGCGCTTCTTGCCTATGCATATTTCAACAGGCGAGAAGGAGCGTCGCATTTCAGCATACGCTGTTCAACAACTGAAGTGGTTTCGCTAGGTTTCGCAGTTTGATACATTAAAAGGCCCATGAAATTGTTAAGCTTGTCCAACTAGCAGATCTATGACGTCGTTATTAACTGTTAACTAATCGTTTTACCTCATCATAGGTCTGTTACACGGACAAGTTGTTAGCGGAGAGAGTTCATGAAATGTATCGGTTGCATCGGATTTGCCGACAAAAAGTAATTTGGTCCGATAAAAACTCATGTTGTATCTATTATTTGAACGGATAAAAATTCCCAAATGTCATACCACAGGAACCTGTCGTTTTATGAGAGAAAATGCTTTATCATTCACAACCTCATGCCTCTGTGTTCCTCTTAGAAATATTATACATACAAGATGTCGAACACAGTGGCTTAAGGTTGTGAATAATAATTCATTTTCTCTATTAAAACAACAGCTTCCTGTGGTCCAACATTTCATTGAAGATTTCAGGAATTATGAATTATTTATTTTCAAGAATTTCATATATTAAATGTCCTACATGTATGCATTCTCAAAATCCAGAGGAAGAGACTACTCATTAGACGTTTCTTCAAGAAATCAGTCCGTAAATTACTTCATCTAAGAGACAGAGGAAACTCGAGCAAACTTTATACATGATACGGTAACAAGTATATGCAAGTGTTCCAAGTACATGAATGATAACCATTATGAAAGTGTTCAAAGTATAATGCACATTAAATAAAAATCTATTCCGTTTGCACTGTATCTCCTGAAAGGTATTGCAGTACTAAAGGGTTGTTGAGGAATTGAACCGATCAAATCTTAAGTACGACGACTTTGTCTACAGTTACAGGTATCACAGCACTAAATGGGGAATCCCCTTCGGGTACACGGCAAAACATGGCCGCTATTGAAATCTTGTTCCCGACTTTAAAATTAAAATTGTAAATAAGTATAAAGAATTTAAATAATTGAATCATATCACATGAAAGGTCAATCAATAAGAAATTGAAACATGGGTCACTTGTTGAATTATCAGCTGTAACTATGGATGAAAGATCGATCTAAAAGGAGTCCCATGAATTCAAAAATCGTATTTTCGCCGGGGTTTGAAGCCACTCCCCATGGTTCCATTGGGCATGGAAAACATACATTATACCTATGTGCAATCTTAAAAAATATTCCTTAAAAATCCAAAATGTGGATATCTTTACAAAATCTTTTCACTTGTAGGGTACCATGCATGAGTACCTCATACCTACAAAATGTCATGACAATCTGAAGAGTGGTTATAGAAAAGAAGCAGAAAATGTATGAAAATCAACCCCCCTCCTTCCTTTTCACATAAAGAAAAAATTTATTTAAGCATAAAATACATATCAAAGCATTAAGTAAGTTAAATATGATGAATATGCAGTAAATGAGTGTGTAAAATCATACACTTATTGAGTTATTTAAAGAAATAGTGCCAAAATGTGCATTTCTGACTAAGTCCGAAAAGACGTCAAAAACGCGTCAAAAATTTGACTTCGAAGTGGAACCAAAAATAACAACACTTCTTAAGACATCTCTCTAGATCATCCTGATGCTTTCGGTTTGTCGATACATGCTTCGGTTCTGAAGAAGAAGTTTGTCAAAGGAGGGTACCCCCCGTGACCTACTTTTGGCCATGGCGGCGCCACCTGTTGACGAATCCGGACGAAAAACAACAACACTTGTAGGGGACCATGAGTACTTCATACCTACCAAGTTTCATCAAAATCCCTTCAGCCGTTCTAGAGAAGAAGTTTAAAATGTGAAAAGTTCACGACGATAACGGACGACGACGGACGACAGACGCAACACTATGACAATAGCTCACTTGAGCCGTTGGCTCAGGTGAGCTAAAAAGGGAAAAAAATTTTGTTGGGGTCCCGCCAGGGTTTGAAACCACTCCCCATGGGTCCATTGGGCATGGAAAACATACATTATACCTATGTAAAATCCTAAAAAAATATTCCTTAAAAATCCAAAAGTGGATATCTTAACAAAATTCTTTCATTTGTAGGGTACCATGCATGAGTACCTCATACCTACAAAATGTCATGACAATCTGAAGAGTGGTTATAGAAAAGAAGCAGAAAATGTATGAAAATCACCCCCCCCCCCCCCTTCCTTTTTACATAAGAAAAATTTTGATGAAAAATCAAAAAAATAAAATTTAAGCATAAAATACATATCAAAGCATTAAGTAAGTTAAATATGATAAATATGCAGTAAATGAGTGTGTAAAATCATACACTTATTGAGTTATTTGAAGAAATAGTGCCAAAATGTGCATTTCTGACTAAGTCCGAAAAGACGTCAAAAACGCGTCAAAAATTTGACTTCGAAGTGGAACCAAAAATAACAACACTTCTTAAGACATCTCTCTAGATCATTCTGATGCTTTTGGTTTGTCGATACATGCTTCGGTTCTGAAGAAGTTTGTCAAAGGAGGGTACCCCCGTGACCTACTTTTGGCTGTGGTGGCGCCACCTGTTGACGGATCCGGACGAAAAACAACAACACTTGTAGCGGACTATGAGTACTTCATACCTACCAAGTTTCATTAAAATCCCTTCAGCCGTTCTGGAGAAGAAGTTTAAAATGTGAAAAGTTTACGACGACGACGGACGACGACGGACGACAGACGCAACACTATGACAATAGCTCACTTGAGCCGTTGGCTCAGGTGAGCTAAAAAGGGGAAAACATTTTGTTGGGGTCCCGCCAGGGTTTGAAACCACTCCCCATGGGTCCATTGGGCATGGAAAACATACATTATACCTATGTAAAATCTTAAAAAATATTCCTTAAAAATCCAAAAGTGGATATCTTTACAAAATTCTTTCGTTTGTAGGGTACCATGCATGAGTACCTCATACCTACAAAATGTCATGACAATCTGAAGAGTGGTTATAGAAAAGAAGAAGAAAATGTATGAAAATCAGCCCCCCCCCCTTCTTTTTTACATAAGAAAAAAATTCATGAAAAATCAAAAAGATAAAATTTAAGCATAAAATACATATCAAAGCATTAAGTAAGTTAAATATGATAAATATGCAGTAAATGAGGGTGTAAAATCATACACTTATTGAGTTATTTGAAGAAATAGTGCCAAAATGTGCATTTCTGACTAAGTCCGAAAAGACGTCAAAAACGCGTCAAAAATTTGACTTCGAAGTGGAACCAAAAATAACAACACTTCTTAAGACATCTCTCTAGATCATCCTGATGCTTTTGGTTTGTCGATACATGCTTCGGTTCTGAAGAAGTTTGTCAAAGGAGGGTACCCCCCGTGACCTACTTTTGGCTGTGGTGGCGCCACCTGTTGACGGATCCGGACGAAAAACAACAACACTTGTAAGGGACCATAAGTACTTCATACCTACCAAGTTTCATTAAAATCCCTTCAGCCGTTCTGGAGAAGAAGTTTAAAATGTGAAAAGTTTACGACGACGACGGACGACGACGGACGACGACGGACGACAGACGCAACACTATGACAATAGCTCACTTGAGCCGTTGGCTCATGTGAGCTAAAAAGGGAAAACATTTTGTTGGGGTCCCGCCAGGGTTTGAAGCCACTCCCCATGGGTCCATTGGGCATGGAAAACATACATTATACCTATGTAAAATCTTAAAAAATATTCCTTAAAAATTCAAAAGTGGATATCTTTACAACATTCTTTCATTTGTAGGGTACCATGCATGAGTACCTCATACCTACAAAATGTCATGACAATCTGAAGAGTGGTTATAGAAAAGAAGAAGAAAATGTATGAAAATCAACCCCCCCCCTTCTTCCTTTTTACATAAGAAAAATTTTGATGGAAAATCAAAAAAATAAAATTTAAGCATAAAATACATATCAAAGCATTAAGTAAGTTAAATATGATAAATATGCAGTTAATGAGTGTGTAAAATCATACACTTATTGAGTTATTTAAAGAAATAGTGCCAAAATGTGCATTTCTGACTAAGTCCGAAAAGACGTCAAAAACGCGTCAAAAACGCGTCAAAAATTTGACTTCGAAGTGGAACCAAAAATAACAACACTTCTTAAGATATCTCTCTAGATCATCCTGGTGCTTTCGGTTTGTCGATATATGCTTTGGTTCTGAAGAAGTTTGTCAAAGGAGGGTAACCCCCGTGACCTACTTTTGGCTGTGGTGGCGCCACCTGTTGACGGATCCGGACGAAAAACAACAACACTTGTGAGGGACTATAAGTACTTCATACCTACCAAGTTTCATCAAAATCCCTTCAGCCGTTCTGGAGAAGAAGTTTAAAATGTGAAAAGTTTACGACGATGACGGACGACGACGGACGACGACGGACGACAGACGCAACACTATGACAATAGCTCACTTGAGCCGTTGGCTCAGGTGAGCTAAAAAGGGAAAAAAAATTTGTTGGGGTCCCGCCAGGGTTTGAAGCCACTTCCAATGGGTCCATTGGGCATGGAAAACATACATTATACCTATGTAAAATCTTAAAAAATATTCCTTAAAAATTCAAAAGTGGATATCTTTACAAAATTCTTTCATTTGTAGGGTACCATGCATGAGTACCTCATACCTACAAAATGTCATGACAATCTGAAGAGTGGTTATAGAAAAGAAGAAGAAAATGTATGAAAATCAAATTTCCGAAATGCGTAAACTGGCAAATAGTTTCCGCAAGTTTACGCAACGTTTTCGCTGATAAAATTTGATAAATTTCTTTCCATTTTTTTCAACAAATTTCCGCAACGTAAACTTGGAACAAATGGATTACGCAATTGCGGAATCCTCATGAAACTTGCTAAATTTGTTTACGCAGCTGCGGAAACCTAATTAAACTTTTCAAATAGTTTACGCAGTTGCGGAAACTTGATATGTAACTTCTTCTATAGTTTACGCAGTTGCGGAAACCTGATGAAACAAAGAGGGGATCTCCAACAACACCAGGTTGCAGCACCCACAGCAAAACCCCAAAACACCCAATGCAAAAACACAAAGCAGACAAGCACAGAAAGAGACGCATAAGGGACAAGGAACGTCAACGCAAATGAGTTAAAGAAGATCCTGACAAAACACAGAAACACAAAGGACTACACATAAACCGACCAGACCAATGGGCAACCGGTGCCGACTTAGGACGGCCATCTGCCACGGAAATAGCAGAAGATGTGGTAATCCTGGATTACGTGCGCACAACCCTCCCACTTTTCCGATTACCCAGAGGTCTCGAAGAACGTACAATTGTGGTGTAAAACAACCTCCTCACTGTCAGATGACCACACACAAACAAGACCGCAAAACGCAGGGGCCCAAGCAACACAGATGAATATGTAAATGGATATAAAAAGAGGGCGTACGTAATACAATCCGTGCTCTGCCGCCGCGAGCTCATGTATGTTATCACCCGAGGAGTCCGACTGACATTCAGAGAGGACAGGTGGTCGGGGCCCTGTCTTCTCTAAAGAGGTTTGGACAGGGCCCGTCATGGAGTCCCGTCGTCACAGTCAGTCAGAGTACAGTTTTAAGAATGCGCTTGTACAAGACTGTAGATTGATCAAGTACCAAGCCTAGTGTCCGTCTGGTGACATTAGGATCATATCCACAGTATAAAAGGCGTTTGATGATTCTGACGCATTTTCGATAGTGATGTTGTCTATCTTTGATCTTTCTTATCTTGTTACGCAGCTACGTTAAGGCACTCCTCAGAAATGACGTCTTCAAATATGGCGCGAAATGACGTCAACCTCAGATTTTGACGTCATCAACACGGAGTCTATTGTCGTTTGCAGATTTTGATACTCTTTATTGTCATTTATCATCGAGTTAGATCTTTATACATGGTTGAATTTTTTGCTGAATATGTTATAACTTTAATCTATAGTAAAAATACTTGAATGGCATAACGTACTACACAAATATTTGATGAAAATGCTTGCCTAGCAACCACGTGCGGGTGTTACTCAAAGTCTTAGAAAAGCTTGAAGGCTTTATGGATTCTTTTTTTTTTCAAATAGATGATTCGTTTTTTTAACTGACGTTAAACTTACTGAGGATACAGCCATTCAATCTGAACAAAGTGAAAGCAGGGAAATAATAATGATAAGATCATAATAATTATATAATAATAATATAAAATTTTCACGTCTCCCTATTTTTTTTCTATCTCCCTCTTAGACCACGTGAATTGAATATCACAAGCTAAAATAACAATTATAATTTATATGTTAGTGACGAAATGTTACAAAATTCATCTTCTCTTTCCTAATATCACATATTTTATCTGTACTGTACAAAGCTCTTTTAATAAGTACAAGCATATACAATATACGGAAACTATGCCTATTGATACCATGGTGCCTTTCACTGAGTCAACAATTAAAAAAAAGCAGAAACTTCGTAAATATTTTGAAAAATAAAATGAACCTCTTGCCAGGATCGAACTCGCGATCATGGAAATTGCAGTCCTGCGTCATCACCACTAAGCCACCGCACCGTTGCGTCAGAATGATGAAATTGTAAACTATATTTCACTGATTGCCAAAGATTTAATCTTTTCACTTTTTTGATTGAAATACGATGAAATTTTCCTCAATTAAACAACATAATATTTATTTCATCTTCTCAGATCAATATTTGTGTTTAAAGGCCACAAAACCGTGAGAACGAAATCGGCGAAGTCAACCTAGATTGTTATAAACTACGAGTTGCTTCCCTTCGCTAGTCACATATACGTTTGAAAAAGATATCGTCGTAGGGTGATGGTATAAAATTGCATGGCGCAGGCTGAAATTACAATGCTATGTGTTGGGGTCGCGTTAAACTAGTCCGATAGATGGTTGTTTCCTCCATGATCTAAGTAGGCACTTTGTCGATTCTATCTATGACTATTCAAAATATATGAAAATACTGGGAGTTTAGTGCTGTTCTAGTCATTTTTTGATAAAAATCGTCTTTTATTCCAAAAATATAAAAAAGAATAAAAGTGCGCACTTAAACTCATAAATGGCAATATCTACAAGGTATTTTGGTAGTAAGCATAGTACTGTAATTGCAGGAATGGCGTTGCGCCAGCTTGTTTTATACAATTCATTGTTTGCATGTTATAAATAATTGTCACGTGACTTGTGATGTGGCACATGACATCACTATTGGCTGAATGTGTAGTACAAGCTTAGTGTTAAACACTGATACCAAATACATAAAGAAATTTTATTGGAGGATGTCCTTTTTCATTATTGAAAATGTCTTTTAAAAATGACACAAATATTGCAACGTAAAACCGAGGAATGCCTTAACGTAGCTGCGTAATAATGTCACCATAAAATGCAGGTTGTGAGATACACAAAGTAATATACTCTGTTGTCTGTATTGGTCCGAATTTCAGAAGTTAACAATAATTTTTGTAAAATTTCCAGAAAGTCTTTACTAGTTTGTGAAAGCGAAAACCTTGTCATAAAAGTTTCTGGGTAATTTGTAAATTTCTACTATGAAAATCCAAAACATCAGTACATGCTCTGGCATACCGGATGAGCTGTGAAATATAGATACCACAGGACGGTAATCTAGGAACATCACCGTCAAGCCAGTTAATTTGTTAAATTCAAAATCATATCTTTTGTCATACAGACTTGTACGGATCTCTCCATTAACAATTTTGATATTTAGGTCCAAAAATGGTGTTTCTGTGTTTGAAACGTTTGCCTTGTTTAGAATCGATTCTTGTGGATAAATAAGATTTTTATACTTTTCAAAAACAGGATTGTCGATAGTAAGAATATCATCAAGGTACCTAGAAGTACCAATGAAACATTTCACATCATCATTTTTGCTTTGCTTTTGAATATTTTGGATAAATTCCTTTTCATACGTGTATAAAATATGCAGCAAGAGGCGCACAATTAGTACCCATTGGAATCCCTACAACCTGCTTGTAGAGTTTCTCACCAAATCTTACATAAATATTGTCCAAAAGGAAGGACAAGGCAATACACAGGTCACACATGTCCATGATTTGTATGATTTGTAATCTGTGGCGGAAAAGAAACCCTTCGATTCAGAAGTACAAATATAAGTTTTCCCCTCTCGATCAAAACACCATTTAATGAGTTTGGACAGTCGAGCATTAATTTTGTTGTGAGGAAGCGTGGTGTACATATTAGAAAAGTCGTATGAAGATATCGTATTTGCTTCAAAATTTTTTGATTTCATTTTGTCAATTACATCCCCTGAATTTTTAATAGACCAAAAGAAGTTTACGCCATTCCTGTTCATGACAGTTTCAAAGTATTTTGCCACGTGTTCCTTTATAGCCGTGAGTGCTGACGTCAGATTTCTAGACAAAATTGTTGTTGAGCAGTTGCTAGAATTAGCAATGTATCGAAACTTGTAAGGAGACTTGTGAAGTTTTTGGTATACAGTATTTTGTAGGGAGATCCAATTTAGAAATAGGGATGTTAAAAGAAGAAATTTCACTGTTATGTTTGTTCAAAATATTGGGAACACTTTCCTTGCTTTCAATATAAGTATTAGTTGAGAAAAGTTCCGAAAC
The DNA here is from genome assembly GCA_028142955.1 of Pinctada fucata. NCBI lineage: Eukaryota > Metazoa > Mollusca > Bivalvia > Pterioida > Pteriidae > Pinctada > Pinctada fucata. Next base: position 20,870,589 of record AP027109.1, read on the forward strand.
TAAAGTTGATATGTAATAGCGTTTTCAAATAATTATGGTGTTGTTGGCTGCTTTGTCTGCAGGCGCGAAGACATATTTTTCATGTAAATTACGTAACTTGGATTTGAAATATCTTTCAGATTTAGAAATTGGATTTTCAAAAAGATGAGGATTTTTTGTGGTAGTTATCTATTCGAATATCAATTATATCCAAAATGAGATTTTTCCAGTCATTCAGAGCATGCGATTCGACTCCTTCCGATTTACACCATCGTTTGGTATAGTTATCTAAAGCTTCCTTTAGCACTTCGCGACATTTAATAAAATCTATCTTGGATGGGATTCTATACTTAGGTCCTTTTTTGAGAAGACCACGGAGCTGCCTGTCTTTGATAATTGAAAAGTCACTTGTAATTCTATGACCAGCTCGTTTATATAGATAATCAGACGTTGCACATTCTCAAGAAGCAGGACATGATTCAAGTATTTTAGGATCTTGTGTAACTTTGTTGTAGTTCAAAACGAAATTTCGAATAGGTCTCTTATATTTGTAACAAATAAGAGGAGGTTCTAAATTTTCAAAATATTGAGGAATGACACTTTGTACGCGATGCTCCCGAAAAATATTAGAGATTTTATAAGAATTTAGAAGATAAGATTTTGGAAGTTTTTTATCAATAATTTCTCTTTTTTTTATTTCTATTTCTTCATTAATATATTTGTTTTATTAATTTATTTTACTTATCTATTCATTTCATTTATTTATTTCATAAATTAATTTATTTTATTAATTTATTTATTTTATCAATTAATTTATTTTATTCATTTATTCATTTTATCAATTTATTTATTTTATCAATTTATTTATTTTATTACTTTATTCAATTTATTACTTTTCTTTTATTTATTCTATCAATTTTTTTTATTGATTCATTCATTTTATTGATTAATTTTTTATCAATGAATTAATTTATTTATCAATTCATTTTATTAATTCATTCATTTTATTAATTAATTTATTTTCTCAATTTCATTTATTTTCTCAATTTTATTTATTTTCTCAATTGATTAATCTTATTTATTTATTCATCTTATTAATTTATTGATTTTATTAGTAAATTAGTTTTATTTCAATTTTTTTAATGTATTTATTTTTTTTTTTTTTTTTTTATTAGTTTATTTACTTTGTTGATTAATTTATTTTATGAACTTATTTATTTTTTTCATTTACTTATTTTATTCATTAATTTATCTTATTAATTTATGTAGTTATTAATTTATTCATTTTATTTTATTTATTTTATTTATATGTTTTTATCATTATTATTATTGATATATTTTTTATTATTTTCATTATTTATTTATTTTTTAATATATCTTTTATTATTTATATATTATATTATATTTTTATTATCTATATATTTATTATATATATTTTTTATTATCATTATTATTTATGTATTTTTTATAATTTCATTTATATATTTTTTAATTAATTTATTATTTTAACTTATTCTACTAATTTATTTATTACTAATTTATTAATTATCTTATTAATTTATTTATTTCTTATCTTTATACCTTCCTTGTTAATCATTTTTACTAATTTTATTTATTTTGAATAGTTTATTCATTTTTATTGTATTTATATTTCTTTCTATTTTTTTTTTCTTATTTATATTTTTATATCTTTTATATTATTTGTATCTTTATTCTTATATTCTAAATTATATTTTGAAACCTTTTTTTTAAATATTTCATTTCGTTGATGTTTTTATTGCTTTATATTATATTTTTTTTATATTTTATGAGTCTTATGTTTCATTTTTTTTATATATCTCTTATTCACTCATTTTTATTGATTTGTTTATCTATTTTTAGTTATATGTTTAAGTATTTTAAGCTATTATTATTTTTAGTTATTTTCATTCTTATCTTTATTTATTAGTTTGTTTATACATCTTATAATTTTTTATTAATTTGTTTATTTTCATCAATTTGTATAATTTTTTTTATTCAATTATCTTATAATTTATTTAAATGTGAATTTATTTAATTTACTTTCATTAATTACTTTTGAAAATCTACCTATTTTTTATTATTAAGCTGAGATAACGTCATTGGCTTGGTTTTCAAACACCTGGTCACTTCATGAGTGCAGTAGATATGATTGGCGTGATAATAGCGGCGTTCAAATGATTTCAGCGGTGTATGACATAAAAACACTGTACGTAATCCTTATTATGCTAATGAGCTACCATTACATCACCCATAACAGTCAATCAATTATGCTAATGAGCAACACCTACCTCACCTAGATATTCCTGTCAATCAAAAGTTGAGGGATATAAAGGTCGTAGCAATGGCCAATCGAATTCGATAAATATAGTAACGTTCAAAATTAGAATGACAAAATTTTACCTGCCCACTACACAATCCAAAAATCTTCTCTGTCATATATTGATAAATTGTAAAACTTGTGCTTATGATTCCTCATTTTATTTATTTATTTATTTATTTATTTATTTATTTATTTATTTATTTATTTATTCATTCATTCATTCATTTATTTATTTAGACAGTTATATAATTAGTTTATAAATCACTAGACTAAGACGAATATTGTTTTTAGGAAAGTATACATTGAAAAACTGTTTATTTACCATTATGGGTTATTAAAATTCTCTCTCTCTCTCTCTCTCTCTCTCTCTCTCTCTCTCTCTCTCTCTCTCTCTCTCTGTAAGGCTGTGTGTGTGAATATGGTAACTGACGTATGGTATGTTTCCTTTTTTCCAATATTTTAGATATATATTCTTTTTCATTTTTCCTTTCTTCATATCTAATTGTTTTTCAACTTATTATTTAGAAATATGCAAGTATATTAGATTACAAAATAAATTACTTTATTTAAAAAAAATCATTTTTTGTCAGCTGATTTTACTCTTGAATTCTTTTTGTCTATTTTTTTTCTTGAAACATGTGTCAAGTTCTGTGCATAGAGGTATACGAACATTTGAACAGTTTGACAGTTTGACAACTACATAATCACTAACCCGTGTAATTTGCATCCGCGTGTCAGTTACTTTTACATCATAAAAGAAGCGATTTTATTCATCAATTCTTTTCGTCCATTTTTTTTTCTTTTGTTCCTTGAATTATTTATAATCAGCATATCATTTTTATGTTTCTTTTAATTATCAATTATTTCATTTCATTTTATTATTTTTTTTTTTTATTTAATTTTATTTAATTTTATTTTATTTTATTTTATTTTATTTTTATTTTATTTTTTTAGATTTTATTTTTAGGTCCACTTCGAAACATGTAAGTGTCCAGTTCTGTGCTTAGAGATTTGAACATCGGACAATTGAACATTTTGATAGTTTGACAAGTACACAATCACTAACCCGTGTAATTTGCATCCGCATGTCAGTTACTTTTACACGAGAATACAAGACTATATATCGATATGGTCTAATTATAAGCGAGTGCCATTTGTTTTAAGAATTTTGTCGAGTTGTTCTATATCCTACCCTTTGTGTTGATAAATGGCCCCCAGCAAAATATCAAATGCAGATAAAAATAACTACTGATTTTTATATGATGTTCTTGTAGTTGAATGAATGGTTTCAATCCTGATTGTCTTAACTTTATACCCTAGGCTATATTAACTCTCCCTCCCCCCTTAAAAAATCAAATATTTTTTTAAAAAGCTTAAAGCAGCATTAGAATTAATGAAGTTCAAAATCCTGTGACCTATAAGGGTTCACGCTGCGTACCTATGGATATGAGAGTCGTACGGGGGGGGGGGGGGTGATATTTGCGCGCCCTCATGACAGCATGTTTTGGATCGACATCGGAGTGCGCATTTCCCCAAAACTCTTTTTCTAATACATGAAGATGACAATAAAGAAAATTTGTTAAAAACTCTGGAAGAAAAGAAAAAAAAGTTAGAGGAAATAAGGAAAGAGAAAATGTAAGGAGCAATGATAAGATCAAAAGTTAAATGGTCGGAAGATGGTGAAAAACCTACACAATATTTCCTGATCTTAGAATCAAGGAATTATACTAATAAAATTATCCCCATGATACAAAAGTCAGAAAACGAATATATTACCGATCAAAAAGATATCTTAAAGGAACTAAAACACCACTTTACTGATCTTTTTAAAAAAGAGAAACACGGGATATTGATTTGTCCGAAGAGTTATCTTATATTCCTATTGATGAACAAAAGAAGCTCTCCTCTGAACAATCTGTAAAATTGGAAGGTAACATAACAAAAGCAGAGTTACAGATCAGAAAACCAAACAGGATTTATAAAAGGTCGATTCATTGGCGAAAACACCAGATTACTTTATGATATAATTGAACACATTGAAAAGAAAAATATTCCAGGTCTCTTGTTATTGATAGATTTCGAGAAGGCGTATGACTCGGCGTCGTGGAGTTATGTTAATAAAGTACTTACTTATTTCGGCTTCGGAGAATCAATTCAAAAGTGGATCAATCTGTTCAACAAAAACGTACAGGCTAAAGTAACTCAATGTGGATACTTTTCGGAATATTTTAAAATCGAATGCGGATGCAGACAAGGTGACCCAATATCCTCCTACATATTTTTATTATGCGCAGAAATTCTAACAATACTTTTAAAGGGCAATAAAGACATAAAGGGACTTAACATTAACGACATTAAGTATCTTATTACTCAGTTTGCAGACGATACTTCACTCCTACTAGATGGATCGGAAAAATCTTTATCTGAAACTATTCGCACTCTTAATTACTTTGCCGAGATATCAGGATTAAAGCTAAATGAAACTAAAACAAAAGCTATCTGGATAGGGAGTAAGAAATTTAGCAGTGAAAACTTTCATCATCGATACAAACTAGACTGGGAACAAAGAGACTTTAAAATACTTGGTGTAAAACTTTCATTAGACTTAGAAAGTATGGTAGATAAGAATTATAATGATAAGATTAAAGAAATAGAGAAAGACATAGAAATATGGTCAAAACGCAAACTTACTCCAATAGGTAAGATAACTCTGATTAAATCATTATTTCTATCAAAGCTTATACATATTGTGTCCTCTCTTCCAAATCCAAGTGAAGACACATTAAATAAACTTAACAGAATGTTTTATAACTTCATATGGAATAATAATGTTGATAAAATAAAAAGAGAATGGTGAAATTTAATGAAAATCGGAGACCATGCGTGCCGAAATTGTTCAAATGGTTACAGAGAATTGCTATTAAATGAATTCTTCATTTTTTTGGTGTGTATGTGTGTGTTCAACCTTAACCATAAAACACTTAATGTAAACCTCCTTTGCCTTATGCATTATTTCTAAGTCACATCGTGTAAGATATAAAAATCCGTAATAAAGGTGAAAGAACATGCTTTCTTCTTAAATGATTTAAATTTGTTTCAAAACGGTTTGATCTATACCTTAGCCTTATCCCAACAAATATGGCTATATTGGTCTCATGTAGGAAGAATCATGGCAAAATGCCCATCTTACCCCAATTGGGTCTCATGTGGGCAGAATCTGGACAAAAAACCCATCTTAGACTCATATGGGTCCAATAAAGCGGAATCTGGGCGAAAATCCCATCCTAGACCCATATGAGTCCTATGTGGGCGGAAGCTTGGCATAATGCCTATCTTAGACCCATATGGGTCCCTTGTCGGATTTAAGGCATATTTGGAACCTATGTAAGAGCTACATATGTATCAATTTTACCTTACAGACAATTTTTAAAATCTTTATTCAAATGACAACAGTTCCTAGAATCCATTTCAGCAGCATCATATACCACCCATCCTGCTACGTCTTTCGGTACGTTTTTTCGACAAAGTAACATTCATACTTTTTTGGCATATTACATTGTTTAGATTTGAGGATCACTGACGAGGGTGAAGTATCCGAAACGTGCAAGTCTGGTCCATACTGCCAATTTATCTGTTCTTAAATAATGCTATTCAATTTGAAGACGTTTAACATTCATCCTACACTTCATCTATGCTTTTTGCATAATACTTTTGCTGAAATGGGTCCCATATGAGCCGCACATACAGCAATTTTTGCCGACCAGGGGCTACAATGTGATTTTCAATTTTATTAAATTCTGGATTTTCATTCATAAATTCTTCTAGAATTGCTTTTAAATAATTATAAGTATTTTCCAAAATTCTAAAATCAAAATAAAACTGAAATTAAAAAAAACGCCGACTACAAGCTTAACTTGCCTAAACTTCAATCCGAAAGAAGGGAGGAGATCTCCAACAAGACCCCGTTGCAGCATCAACAGCGAAACACCCGATGCAAAAACACAAAAGACGAGTATCCCTTGCTTTAAACGATCAAATTTATGAACGAGGAAACCTATCCTCGGTCTCCACAAGCATTCATGTCTTTTCAATCCGCCCTAACACTAAACGGAAGCATAGGTCCCACCAGAAAAGACGTTACAAGAGCTAGAGTACATGGTACCCTCAGAGATCTACTGAAAATAGCTCGCAACCGCGACAGACATAAACTGCTTCATGAAATCTCATCAGTTCCAGCAGTTCAATTGAAATCTATCTAAGACGAAGCACAGCTTGCATTCTTAAAAGACATTGATTGATTCTGACTAAACATCATTTTCGCATTCGCACAGAATAAACTATAACCTGTTTTTAAAACACCTACCCTAAAAGACGATTGGTGTTAATTCCATTAAATATAAACAAAGTTTTTCGGGATCATCGCGTACAAAGAACCATTCCTCAATACTTTGAGAATTTAGAACCTCTTTTTATTTGTAACAAATAAAGGAAACCTATTCGAAATTGTGACTTTAACCACAACAAAGTTGCATACGATCCTAAAATACTTGAATAATATCCTGCTTCTTGAGAATGTGCAACGTCTGAATTTCTATATAAACCAGCTTACTTTTACAGGTGACTTTTCAATTATCCAAGACAGACAGCTCCGTGGTCTTCTAAAATGACCTAAGTATAGAATTCCATTCAAGGTAGATTTCATAAAATTTCACAAAGTGCTCAAGAAAGCCTAAGATAACTAAATACCAAACGAAAAGAATCGGAAGAAGACAATTCGCATGCTCTAAATGACTGGAAAAACCTCATTTTGGATATGACTTATATGCAAATAGATAACTTCCACAAAAATCATCTAGTTCTAAATTCCTTTCTAAGTCCTGTAACTTACAAATATGTCTTCGCGCCTGCAGATAAAGCAGCCAACATCACCATAATCATTTGAAGACGTTACTACATATCAACTTTAGTTTCGGAACTTTCGTCTACAAATACTTTTATCAAAAGCAATTAAATTGTTCCTAACATTTTGAGCAAACGTAACACTAAAATTTCTTCATTCAACGTCCCTATTTCTAAATTTGATCTCCCTACAATATAATGCATACCAAAACTACACAGGTTTCCTTACAAATTTCGATGCATTGCTAACTCTAGCAACTCCTCAACTAATTTTTTTCTAAAAATCTGACGTAAGCACTAACGACAAAATTAATTATCGATTGCCCAAACTCATTAAATGATGTTTAAATCGAGAGGGGAAAACTTATGTTTGTTCATCTGAATCAAAGGGTTTCTTTACCGCCACAGAAAACAAATCGTACAAATCATGAACATGAAGTGAACTGTGTATTGCCTTGTCCTTCTTCTTGGACATCATTTATGTAAGATTAGGTTACAAGGATCCCTATGGGTACTGATTTTGCGCCTCTTGTTGCAGATCTATTTTTATAGACGTTTTGAAATGTTCCAAAGGTTCTTCTAGGTACCTGGATGATATCCTCACTATAGACAATCCGGTTTTTGAAAAGTATAAAAATGTTATTTATCTACAAGAATTAATTCTAAACAAGGCAAACGTTTAAAACACAGAAACACCATTTTGGACCTAAATATCAAAATTGTGAATGGACATATTCATACAAGTGTATATGACAAAAGAGATGAATTTGGATTAAACATTGATTCAACATTGAATTTGAATTCAACATTTTATTTTGTATTCAACATAGTAAATGTTTCCTGGCTTAACGGTGATTTTCCGAGATTACGTTCATACTTTATCTATGGCAAATATGGATAATGACCATATCCCAATGCACAGTACACAATCGATGATTAAAAAAATCAAAGACCAAATGCATACAAAGTCAGGATAAAACAAGAACCTCAACAAACAAACAAAAACCTCCACCACATGAAAAGAAGCGAACTCCCAATATTGGAGTGAGATCAGGTGCCCATGAAGAGTCAGCATCTCCTGCTTGCATGCAACACCCGTCGCTTCAATTCGGCAGAAATATCACATCCGGTTACTTCCATTTCGGGAGATACAAGTATATTCTGTGGTTGGTTGTTTCAAATGGTCTACGATAGAATATCATCCACCACTCTGGCAAATGGGACATCATAGTGTAGTGTATGAGGAGTTCCTCGTATCGACCGTAGAACTTCCTCAGTGACGATGTATGTCGATCACAAACGTATCCCTGACTGGGAAGCTTATCTGAATTATTTCAGAGCTCATCCGGTATGCTAGAGCATGTTCTAATGTTCTAGATTTTTCATAGTAGAAATTTACAAATTACAAAGAAACTTTGTAAAGGTCTTCGCTTTCACAAACTAGGAAAGACTTTTTTGAAATTTTACAAAACTACTGTCAACTTCATCTGAAATTCGGATCCCTTTGGGTATTTCACAACCTGCATTTTATGGTGACATAATTTACAAAATAAGAAGGATAAATGATAAACAGAATTACCTATATTTACACTGGATTTAGGACCCAACTGTTACCTATGAAGGGCCTATATATGACCTATATGGGTACGCCCACAGTGAACGCTTATAGTTCGATGTTGCAAATGCCAGCTTATCCCCATATGGGCTGCCCGTATAGGACCCATATATAAGCTTCTATGGGTCAAATATATTTTGCTTGCTGGGACAGCATTAATAGATTATGGCATCTAGTCCCCCCCCCCTTTCATTCCTTTCCCTTGCCAAACAAGGGATGCTTACTCCTCCCGGGCACCTGGTCCGACTTCTAGCTGGCTAGGGGTCCGTCGATGCTCAGTTGGTGCTCTGTTGTTAGTGCTGTTGAGATTGTCGGCAGGATCTTCTTTATCTCATCTTTACTTCTCAGTTATGAGATGAATATATGAAAACCTTGTCTCACTTCGGAATGTTATTCATTCTAGCTTTACAAGCGTGCCAATGGAAATTCTAGTGATTTTGCCTTGCTTTCTCAATTTTGAGACTAAATAAATGATAAGTAGTTCTTTGATGTCTTTGATTAACACAAAAACATCTGTTTTCAATCCAAACATGACCTTTACCTTTGACCTCTGACCTTGAAAATCAAAAGAAAAATATTGTCCGCTAAACCCAATCTATATGGCAAAAGCATTAGCATTTACTTGGGAATATCGCGGTTTGTCGGTCAATATTCCCATTTAACGTTGGCAAGAGTAGATAATTCACACCAGCTTTACATCGATTAGTTGAGTTATCGTACTTTCACCAGTCAGCGAAACATATGCTGAAAATTTCCTCTACCTCGTGTCCTTGACCTTACTTGATCATGCGCATTCCTCATCCATCTCCCTTATACATTATGCTAATTCGGGGTAATTTTCCACCAGACTTCCCGCACTTTCTCTCTTTTAACCAAGTCGTAGGCCAGAGCAGACGCACAATTTTGTTGAAATCGGTTGGATTGCTGAAATCACTACTGGACAGCGCCTTCATCTCACTGTAATCGCAGCTAGGTGTCACTTCACTCCTTGTCGACATTTTCCTTTACTCGTACTAAGCTGAATTCATTCAATCTTTGGTCTCTGAAGGGAAAAGATACTTCAACTTCACTTCCACAATTCTCGGATTTCATCAGCAGTATCTATCCTTCGGAGCTTGAAGTCAAAGAAACTACAGAGACAAATAATTCAGCATCATATTTGGACATAATGTTGTCGCACGACACTGATGGTCACATGAACACCTCACTCTATGACAAACGTGACGACTTCATTTTCAGCATTACAAACTTTCCTTTTCTGAGTAGCAGCATCCCTTCATCGCCTGCTTATGGCGTATTCATGGCTCAGTTGATACGCTATGCCAGAGCAAGTACCAAATATACGGATTTTGTTCTGAGAACTAGGCGTCTTTCAGTTAGCTTCTCAGTCAGGGATATGTTTGTGACCGACTAACATCGTCACTGAGGAAGTTCTACGGTCGATATGGGGAACTCGTCATACACTATGATGTCCCACTCTCCAGACTGGTGGATGATATTCTGTCATAGACCATTTGAACCATCCAACCAAAGATTGTACTCAATGTCTTCGGGAATCAATTCTACAACAGCAGCTTCAGGCACCAACGCCGCCCCCAGCAGGCTCCCGTCGATCCACCTCCGGTCGAAGCAGTCCTATACCAAGCTGTCACACCTCCAAGCGTTGCCTCTGCTTAGACCTCCGCGGAAGGTACGGAGTTAAGTTTAAGTTATCCACAAAGTACTATTAATATTAACAGGGCCAATCTCTCGGTCCTGACTCCTTTGTCATTGCCTGCCACCTGCCTTAAGCTGGGCTACAATATTGACCCTCAAAAAGGGAAAAGATTTTAAATGGCGAGTGCAATAATTTGAGCAGTTTGCTGAGGGCTGACAAAGCTGACCATCCCACCAACATAATCCATATTGATCATAATTGAAACTCGTACTCAAGCCAAAGCAGGGACCAAAAATAATAACCATGGACCAGTGGCCAGATGCCTTTATCCCATTTAGGGCATGTATTTGTCTACCCAGCCAACTAAAACACAAGCTTTAATTAAGTACCTTCATGATGTCCGCAAATTCGCAAAGATGGGGGCCAATTTCTTAAATATAACGAACAGTTTCGCCTTAAATAAACAACTGACCCAGCAGCCTGCTGGAAGAACGTAGACACGGAGCTCTGGCTTAGATCCTCACAACAGTTTCAAATCCCACAAACTGCACCTGGACAATTAAATGTAGCAACGGTAAATGTTTTGATTACAACAATTACGGCCATTGCTCTAAACTAAATTGCCCTTACGCATCAATGCAATAAGCCGCACCCAGCAACACAATGAACAATACCCCGCCCCTATACACCCAAACTATAGAGCCCCAAGGCCCCAGCATCCCTTACGCCCCAGATTTACCCAAAGTCAAGGATTCCGAGGATCTTGCCCTGCCCCGCTTTGGAAGGCTGACATTAGTTTCTGAGTTTCTTCACGGTAAGGGGATATGAAGATGAAATCGACTTCGACTAAGTAGTGGTGGATGGAGGAGACCCCTGTGGTTGACTTTATCAGCCAATCAAGAAATAGTTGGACAATTAAATTAATGGATCATTGTTTTATCAACCAAGCCATGACCAGAAATTAATTGACAATTAAGGAGGTCCAGGACAGCCAGACTTAAATTTGATCCTATCATTTAATTTTCCTAAAAATTATAAATGTTAATAATTGAAACATACTTTTTCTACATGCAAAGTTTCATCAATTTGTACCGTTAGTTTTGAAGCTACAAACGTACATATATACCCATTGAAAGCCCCAAAGTGGGCCGTAAATGTGACGTTAAAATTAATACACTTTAGGTGATGAAAAAAAGTTACAAATCTTCTGTAGAGACAGAATATTAACAAGTTCTGTATTTTTCATTTAGATATGATGTGGGCAATCGGATATGTATAGAATTATACATGATCACTAAGACTATTAAAAGAAATTGTCGAAAGGAGATAAATTTATGTCTATTTTTAATATAATTATAATTTTTAATCATAAAGTCCGTTCATTTTTCCGTAAAAACTTGATATTATCTTCTTCATATGTCAAGTGAACCTCAGATAAATTACTATTGAAATTTGACCGTCAGTTTTACAGTTATAGTGATTTTGTTACCCCCTCCACCTTATTTCTACGCTACCTAATCCTGACATTCTTGCAAAAATCGCGCCAATGTCGCCGTTTCTATTGTGACGTCATAATTGATCCAGAGCTTTCCGATGGGGTTCTTTCGGATACTGTTCTGGACCCCCTTAAATGAATGGACCATTCTATGTCCATTAAAGTACAATCAAATGTAGCCATTACGGCCATTTCTCTAAACCAAATTGCCCTTACGCCCATCTCTATATGCGTAATCAATGCAATAAGCCGCATCCAGCAACACAGTGCACTATGATCCGCCCCTTTACACCCCAAGGCCTCAGCATCCCCTTCGCCCCCCAGATTTACCCAAAGTCAAGGTTTCCGAGGACTCCGAGGATCTCGTACTGCCCCTCGATCTCAAGGCCCTAGGGACCTGACTTATTAAACTGGACGCCATTTTGACTTATCTAGAATCCTACCCCGAAGACAAACTCCATGCGAACTAAAGATAGGCCTTCAATTTGGATTTCCTTTACACTACACTGGCCCTAGATCTGAGTTTGCCTCCCATAAACTCGTTTCAGCCAAAACACACGCCAAACAGCTGAAAGAATAAATTGAGGGCGGAACCTCAAAGGGCAGGATGGTAGGCCCGTTTCCCACTCCTCCATTCCCAAATTTACATGTTTCACCGATTGGAATAGTTCCAAAATCCGACGGAGTGGAGAATGATAACTCATCTGTCCTTCCCTCCTGATAACAGTATCAACAACCATAAAGATGCTTCTCATACTTCCGAGTACACATCTTTTGATGACGTTATTTCATCCATAGATGCAGTTGGAATGGGAGCCTCGTTAGGCAAACTGGATATAAAAAGTGCGTTGCGTTTGATAAGGGTACTGCCGGATGATTTTCATTTGTTGGGGTTCTTATTTCAAGAAAATTATTACATTATCAATTTATTATTATTAAATTGACATGTGTCTCCCGTTCGGATGTGCCGTGTCTTGCCAAACTTTTGAAAAATTCGCCGCTTTTCTGGAGTGGCTGAAAAAGTCAATCACAGGGGTCTCCTCCATCCACCACTACTTAGACGATTTCATCTTCATATCCCCTTACCGTAATGGACCTCAGAAACTAATGTCAGCTTGTGTGTCAAATTGGGTATCCCCTTGAACAATGAAAAAATAGAGGGCCCTGCAACCACCTTGGGCATCATTATTAACACAGTGAAAAAAATATTTCAATACCCCCAGAAAAAATCAATGAATCGAAAGATCTGTTAACATCCTCTCTACCTAAAACAAGGTCACCTTAAAATTTTTGCAGTCCTTGTCAGGAAAATTAACATTCGCAACTAGGGCCATTCGGGGTGGTGGCCTTTATAAGGCGCATGTACAACGCAATGACCTGCTGTTCCAAACCACTCCAGCACATCCGCTTAACCCACAAAATAAAACAAGACATTTTGATTTGGCTGTCTTTCCTAGAAAATTTCAATGGCATCAATTTCTATTTATAGTCATTGTCCATATTTGTCATCTTTTTAGAGTCTGCCAGGGCAGAAGACAAAAACATTCATTTGTTTCCAGATGGTGCAGGTAACCCCAGCCTAGGATGTGGGGCCATCCTGGGCACATCCTGGTCTTTCTTTTCTGTGGCCTGGCTTCATGCTTAACATAACTTTCCTAGAATAAGTCCCCATCTTACTAGTCCTGTTTTTGTGGGAAAGCCAACTTGAAAACAAAAAACATCCTGTTTCATACCGACAACCTGGCCCTGGTAAACGTGATAAATAAACAAACATCAAAGTCAAAAAGGGTCATGTCTCTCTTATGCCCAATGGTCCTTATCCTAATGAGGGGTAATATAACATTTAAGGCAGTCCATATTTTGGGTAAACATAACTCAGCTGCTGATGCCATTTCTGGAATGCAGTGGACCCTTAGCCAGCCCAAAACCAGTCCCAGAATCCCTCTCGTTCCTGAAGCTTCTATCAATAGTGCAATAAGAGTTTTATGGCAACTGTCGGTGGCTCCAAATACCAGGCAAGCTTATTCTATAGGAATCGGTACGTTTGAATCTTTTTGTATGGCTCAAAATATCCCAAACTCATGGCCACCCAGCTCACAAACAATTGTCAAATTCATTGTGTATCTGTCAATACGCAATTATTCTGCCGCCACAGAACGCTCATATGTATCGACTAAACAATTTAAGTGTAAACCCGAATCTCTGAAAGATACAACAAAGTGTTTTATCGTAAACAAATTGTTAGGGGGTTCAGACGCTCCAAACCGTCACGGGACCAACGCCTACCAATACCGTTAGATATACTTGACTGTATAATCTCAATATTCCCAATCATTTGTAAAACTACTTATGAACTTGATTATTCTCATTTGCAAGCACCCTCACTTTTCACGCGTTTCGTCGTGTAGGAGAATTCACCATATCAGTCAAAATACACGACACTCCATCATATGTCTGGCCGACATTCACAGCGATACAAATTTCACTCGTTCCGAATTGGTGCTGTTTCATCAGTAGTCTTGCTGAGGGTCCCCGATGACGAAATCCAAAGGGCAGGGCAATGGAAACCCGCCACATACACAAATTACATTCGCTCCCCTTTCTAACCCCCTACCCCCCCCCCCCCCCCCAACCTTTACTCCCCTGATGTCCTGTATCCTTAGCATTATTTCATAATTCTAGCCACACCTCATTTCACACCCTCTGCAGATTGATATATAGCACATTTATATAGCCATTTTTAGCGTAGTATTAACTTCCCCAAGTTCTTACAGATCCTTTCCACATATGGATCATCCATAATTAAGCATGCCTTTAGATACCTTCAATAGAATAACGCAGGTGTTGACCGCGGACTTCCTGTGAAAATCTGGTGGCAGGGATACAATGGACAGACCTTGTCCAAAGCTAAACATAAACTTCAGCACATATCTAAAGTGGGCAATACACCCGACTGTATCATATTAATTGTGGAGCAAATGATATTGGTAATGTTTATATCAGAATATAGAGACGCATTTTGGCATCCTTTCACGATTTCTTGCATGCTCATTTCCCCAACGCCCTGTTGATTTGGTCTGAGGCATTGCTACGTCTACAATGGACTAATATACACCCACTGAAATCCCCCAATGGAAAAGACAAGAATAAGGTTAAACCGTCATGCAAATGTCCCAAATCCCCCTCCTGACTTACCCCTATTTAAGGCCGCGGTGGTAAAGGTTTAGTTTATTATCGGTATAGCGGTTTCACTAACTAAGTTTCGTTGGCGTGATCTAGATCATGTGGCCATAAACCACTCTATCGATTCTAAAGATAAACTTTAAATAGCATTATTGGTTCTAGCACGCATGGAAAGCACACCGGCGTTGCTAATAAATCATTTCATAATAATGAATAATGTTAAAAAAATTGTTACCATGTGGTTTGTCCTTATCATCTGGCATCCACATAATGTTTCATGTTAATATACAACGCTGCATTTGCAGCTCATGAGATGTCAAGTTTAGTGCTTAACAAACTTATTAGTAATGTTTTGCTGTGTAATATTTATAATGATTTAATGTATTGAATCCACCGCGACCATAATTTGATAATAAATTCATAACCTTGTACTATTCTTATCGCTTACAAACATATAGTGCGCTCTGTCATGAATGGTAGGTAAACTGGAATACCTTTCCGTCTGTTTATAAGGACAATGTCAAGGTCACAAAAACAATGCTCAAGGTTGTCATAAGACAAGCATGTCCTTGCTACATAAAAACCAAAGGTATCTGCTGTATCAAAGTCTGTCTCTACTGAAGATGTTTGTCACATCCAATTCGGTCTCTATTGAGAATACTGGAATCGCATGTTTGTCTCATTTTAAAAGGTATACCCAACAAAAGAAAAAGAAACACACCACGTAATGTAAACGTCTTCAAATTGAATAGCATCATTTAAAAACGGATAAATTGGCAACGTGGACCAGACATGCACGTTTCGGATACTAAACCCTCATCAGTGATCCTAAATCTAAACAATGTAGTATGCCAAAAAGTATGAAAGTTACTATGTCGAAAAGTATACCGAAAGACGTAGCAGGATGGGTGGGGTATGATGCTACAGGACCCACTTTTTAGAAATTCCAAGAAATTTCGATACCAGAAATTTAGAATGAGTTGAAGAAACGATCAACCGACATTGATCGAACTTGGCTACATGTGCCCTCGGGGACTCCTGGTCCACCAGCAGTGACACTCACCAAGTGGTATAAATGTAAACGTCTTCAAATTGAATAGCATCATTTAAAAACAGATAATCTTCATTCTATAAAATGTATAATGTAATCTATAGGAATTCTATTCTTTTTCAGCATAAATCGTAGGTATAAGAATGACTGATTCTGTCAAACGACAAACGAATCCGTCTTCATGATTAGACGCAGCGTCATGATAAAGACACTTGGTTCAAAACGCAATGTCACCAAATGGCTTTTAAGAATTCCGTTCACTTTTTAGAAATGATTAAGGCTGTTAAACCTATCCAAATTGATATATCAGTCATTGTGATTTGTTTTTTTCAATTATGATAAGCAATTTTCTCTAAATAGAAATTTATTTAATTACTTCAAATGACATCATCAAACAGAAAATCTAAATTTGAGAAAAACATCTCAAACATCAACTCTTTTTAAAATGAAGTCAATGATTTGATCATTTTCGCCCTTAAATGTGTCACAAAGCACAAAGTTTCCTTACTACAGCTAGTAATTGACCTTTTTTCTTAAGTGCAGTTTTCAGAAACAATACCTCGATCTTGACAGGTAATTTTAACGTGCATTTTCAATGGTTTTGGACGTTAGTTTTTAAGCTTTTCTGGTATTTCGTTTGGTTAATTCAATGCGATGTTAAAGATAAATCTGCAGCAGATACATAAGAATGGCTGAAGACAAAGTTAGTGTTCCTTTGGGATCAGAATTGCAAAATTTTGATATCCTTTATTGTAAAACATACCCCAATATACAGAAATGTCCGCTAAGACATTTAATTTTCAGATTTATTGGCATATTTTGACTACATTTGAATAGAGAAACCAGTATTCATCTATATTTTTACTGAAAATTTGCTGAAAGTGGTCAAACAACAAAATTTCAGAAGGATACCGAACCTGCGGCCATGCAATAGGAGCTAGAAAAAAACGCGCTTTATTGAGCACTATCATTGTTATGATCCTCGGCAATTCGAGTGCTGGAAAAAGAAAACTATAATCAAATGTCTAACTAAATATTTATAATAAATTGAAAAAAAAATCACTATTAGTCTAGGTGCCATTCATGAAACCCAAACATTTGTTACGCACAAAATCTTTTTGCGTGAAAGTGTTGTCAATACCCTCTTATTTGATGATCCGGCGGATGCCACTCTGGCATCCTTGGGCATTTCAAAATTTTGGTGCAAAATTGAAGTTTTCGAAGAAAAACTGTTGAAAATAGAAAATATTTTAGCCATGCATAAGGAAACATTCTTAAGATGCAGTTCAATCGAACCTGGATCTGCTGTAAGAATTATTTTTTTTTTAAATGTTGAGACCTATTGTGATAATATTATGCCAATCGCGTCTGTACCTCTATCTGTTATCCTTTTGATTTGTTACAGTCGCACACAAAATCTGAGTTGTGTAACAAACAAATGTGACAAATTCTGTGCTCAAATTTCTTTAATTCTGTAAATGTTTTGGAGTAGAGAATTGTCAGAGTACGATGCAAAGGAGGCATTTTGATCAACCATGCAAGACGGGTTCGTTGTTGTTAGAAGTAGTTGCACACAAGTATTACAAATGCATGTTGATGAAACAACAAGGCAATGAAAAAGGAGGTGATCTCCAATAAAACTGGGCTGTAGCACTAATATCAACACATCAAAACATCTCAAGTAAAAACACAGAGAATACACACACAGCAAGAGACACCAAACGGACAGGGAACAGCAAACACGACATCAAACATCAAATAAGCAATGTATGAATTATGCAGATAAAATGGAACATTCTTTTCGTGAAATGTTGCTTGATATTGTAAGATGATTCTAGGACATTTGTACTCTTTGGAATGATATATCTAGAGTAGAAAAAAGGTAATAACAGAGTCCAAATCTCAAACTATCAATATGAAATCATTTTGGTACGAGAATTGTTGTTCTTGAATGTCTATAAACCGTTTGTATTTTTACAATTTAAAACCTTTTTTCAGCAAATAAAAAATAAAAAACAAAACAAAACAAGAAGATTCCATTTGCTTGAGTGGAATTCTGAATTTAAATCAATGAAATCATTTTTCTTGTTGTTGTTCTAACTACAGCATGAATAAAGCATTGCAATATCCTAATTTTTAGCGATTTTTCATTCAAAATTCATTCTTTTCCCCATTTTCGTACTTGCAAAGTGCTAATCTGATATTTGAAATGAAAGGCAATACATCAATTGTGCGTTTGGTACCAAAATTGTTTTTTATCTACAGTATGAAATAAATGAGTCAATTTCCCAATTTTCAACGGTTTTTCATCGAAAATCCATAGTTTCCCCATTTAATGGACAAGTTAATTGATAAACTGAGCTTGAGACTTTAAAGCAATGACATTGCTGTTCTTTTGATACCAAATCTGTTGTTCTGGCGAATACATGGACAAAGTAATTGCGTTTTTCCAATTTTCAACGGTTTTCTTTGAAAAATCACAGTTTTCCCCAAAAATTGCAAATTGCGAATCTGAATTCTGTATTATCTAAAATGAAAGGCAATAAAATTATTGTGCGTTTGGTACAAAAATTGCTTATTTAGCAACAGAATAAAAAAAGATATTGTATTGTCCAAATTTCCAACGATTTTTCATCGAAAATCCATAGTTTTCCTCATTTAATTGACAAGTAAATTGTTAAATTGAGTTTGAAACTTAAGGACAATTAAATTGTCGGTTTTTTTTTGGTACCAATTTTATTGATCTAGCTGCAGCATGGAAAAAGTTATTGAATATTTCCTATTTTCAACGTTTTTTCTTCGAAAATTTCCATTTTACCTCAAAATTTCGAAATGCCCAAGGATGCCAGAGTTGCATCCGCCGGATTATCAAAGTAGATGGTATTGACATCACTTGCAAAAACATTTTGTGCGTAACATTTTTTTGGGTTCCCCCCAAAATAGGAATTTGGCAACTAGACTTATATGATGTGCGTTTCTTTTTTATTGGGTATAAATTGTGTCCACGATAAATTTTACCATCGACCTTTTTGCTCGTGAAGTTCAGTCTACATGGCAAACCTGAAATTCATAGCTCCAACGGTTTGATCCTTATCATGTTTACAAGACAAGGGGTGTAACTATATATTGATATATTCCGATATTTAATAAATTCTTATCGTATCGCGATACAAAATGCGTATCGCAATATATTGCGTTTCTATAGATTATACGAATAATTCATTGAATCAATGTGATTTTTATCACATCGCTCACAAACGAATCAGATAATGACATAAGCGATGAAATGATTCAATTACTTATGTAGGTTTCTTTCAAGCAAATGACATTGACAATCGAAAGAGATAATGATATAAGCAACCAAAGGATTCAATTACTTATGTATATTTCTTTCAGGCAAATGACATTGACAATGTGGAATTAAATCAGAAAATACGAATAGAATTTATAAACACTGAAAGAGGGAACTGGTTTTATATGAGAAATGATAAAAATGAAAAGAAACGATATTTCGCAATATATCGCAATACAGCAAATGAAATATCGCAATACATAGCGATACACTTTTGGCGTATAGTTTCACCCCTACAAGACCTACAGAATGAACAGATGTGAGCATGTGACCACCTTTCCCTTATGCAAAATTTGAGAACAAAAATATGAAACCCCGTTTATGTGTAAAAGAAATCACGCTTTCTCTCAAATAAGACTGGGTACTCTCGAATTTTCCTGGGGTTTGATCATTTATCTCACCCTCAGACGTCATTGTTACGAAAGCGACATCATTGATGTATGGCAACACACGGCTGATTTTAACAAACCTTTACAAGTTGTGGGAGATAAACAATCTAACTACACCGAGAGGGAGGGATGGCGAATTTTAAACCCTCTTGTACAAACTTTTACTTATCTATGATTCGGTCAGCCTCGTCATCAACTTGCAAAATTATTTACATGCGGGTTGAGCATTCGCCATCCCTCTCTTACAGTGTTGTTTGATTCAATTATTCTCCTATAACTATACAAATTTCAAATCATTTTGGAAAAAAAAGATTTTATATGCATTTATGAAATATTTTCACCAAATGATTTATTCCAAGTCTGAACTTAACCTTGAAAATTACCCCTGACCTGTATCGCCATACATATTTTGTTTGCTAAACCCATTTGAAGTTCTCAGCTCAAATGACATCCTGTTTAGATAAGTCAATGTCGCCATCAAGTCTGTGTCATTAACGCTAGACGTAATAGTGGAATGACATTTCAATAGTTGATACGTAGAACATCTTTTTGCACTTGGATATGATTTTGTTCGGTTCGGTTTGGTTCGGTCTCTATTTCGTTTACAGGACTTGCAGGAGTAAAAGATATGTGCATGTACTCCTCCCCCCTCCCCTTCTCGTTTTTTTTTCAAAAAGTATGATGTCTCTATCTTGTTTGCAAAACCGAAAGACAGATTTTGACATATACCCTCTTATTCAGAAAGAAATAAAGTTCCGAAACTAAAGTTGATATGTAGTAAGGTTTTCAGATGATTATGGTGTTGTTGGCTGCTTCATCTGCTGGTGCAAAGACACATTTTACATCGAAAAGCCACTGTTAACAACCAATTCAGAAGTTGCCCATTCTCTGGAAGCAGGACATGATTCAAATACTTTAGGATATTTTGTAACTTTAAAGAAGTTAAAAACGAAATTGTGAACAAGTTTCTGATACTGATAACAAATGAGGGGAGGTTCCAGATTTTCATGATATTGAGCGATTGTACCCTAAAATTATTAGAGATGTTTAGAAGATCAAAACCTTTGTTTGATAAACGACATTTTTATGAATTGTCGTTTAGGAAAGCTGTTTTATGTTAACGGTATGAAGTTTATTTTGTGACAATAATGTTAAGTCTCAATCAGTCAGTGTTCCTTAAGAATGCAACTTGTGCTTCCAACAAGATAGATTTTAGTTGTAGCACTGGAGAGGACGACAGAACATGTAATTCAGGTAGTTCGTTTCTGTCGACATCGCGTCCTATTGTATAACAAGACGATTAAAGAGGTGCGATGAACTTAAGGTGGCAGTTGTACAATTGAGTTATTTTACATATAGCGTTTTAATCATCTCCATTGTAAAGTATGGTAAATTTTATGCCTATAAACTATATATTTTCTGAAAGGTGATGATGTCCTGAGTACAGATATAAGACTCCCAGGTCTTAAAAATCAAAGGGAAAAACTCTTGTACAACTTTGTTATTTTGCATATGTTATATAGAGAAAAATAGACAATTTGAATGCTTCATCAGTTACTCTCCTTCGTTTTTCTGGCCCCAAAATTATTATTTCTGAATAGTGGGTATTATAACCTTTCAGAAAATATATAGTTTATAGTACCTTACCAGGCATGGAAAAATGCACTATTGTACATCGGATACCTTAAGATATACTTGTCAAAATTTCTAACTTACCATTCTACGGGTATGGATTTTCGTTAATGTGGAATTCAAATTATTTTAACGATAATTGGATTTGATATACAACATTTCACTCTTTACTTTAAAATCAAGAAAAACCAAATTTCTTTCAAAGGAAACAGACCGTGACGAAATTTGAATTTTGTACACTTTTCATGAATTTCGCGTATTTTATCGGAAAATTACAATCAAACCACTTTTAAAGAATTGTTTGTACCAAGTTTGATCAGAAAAACACAAATTAAACGGAATGCATTTGTTACAAAAGCGATAATAAGCAAATAAAACTTAACGAATTTTCCATAAAATGGATGCGTGCGCATAATTCTTGTTAGTGGTTCGTAAAATGAGCTTCCATTAACCAAATATCTTTTTCTAGGCTTACGGTTCAAGAAAAGTGGCAAAGCACAGGAAAAAAATTAAATATCGCATTCGCAGGAAATGTTTCAACACAAAAATCCTTACCCGGTATATCAATGATACCGGAAATGTTATTGACGCTTAACGCATCAGAAAATTTGTAGGCATATCACGACGAAATAACAGTTTCAATCGCCGATATTTCAAAATCCGAAAAACGAATCGCACGATAACCGTAAGAACTTCTCTATTGTAGCCTTTTTCAGTAAAGAGGCAAAGTTTTCTTACAAACCGGAAGCGGATGATTCTTTGTTAAAATGCTGTAGAATTTGAAGATACACATCGCAGGATGATCATTTATTCATTTACACTTAAAAACACTTTCCTTGTAATTATAAAGATAGATATCAAGTAATTGATTTCTACCAATCGTGATATTGAAGTAACTGGGAAAATGTAAGTTAGAAATTTTGACTAGTATGGTTTTCTGAGTTTTCTGTTTCGTTCTTTTTGTTTGTGATTGCGATTAGCATCAGGACGGATTGCAAAGACATTTATGTTAATGGAGGCGGAGGAAATGTTTCCTTGTCCATGTATATGATCATTTAGACCAAAGGAATACGCAGATTGGAGTTAAGTTATCCAGAAAACTTTACCTCGTAGTCGGCGATTTTAATTTCTTGATTTCTGTTTTTCTTTCATTTCTCAGTGTTGGAAATTACTGAACCGGGGCAATAGTATTTTCCGAAATTGAAGGGTTATATTTAATGAAGTGATTATTTAAAAAAATTTTCTGTGCTTTTCATGACATTAGTTTCTAATCTTATACGAATGGTTCCGAAAACGAGACTTTAGGACTTACTGGTGTCTCCACGAATTGTGCGCCACATCCCCTGGCGTTTCAGGTTATTACGTAAATGACATCCTGTTTAGATAAGTCAATGTCGCCATCAAGTCTGTCCATTTACGCTAGTCGTAATAGTGGAATGCCATTTCAATAGTTGATACGTAGAACATCTTTTTGTACTTGGTAATGATTTTGTTGATAAATCTTAGCCTGCAGATGGATTAGTGTGAAATACGACTACATTGTACAAGGTAGTCCTACTTACAAGACTCCGGTAAACTGCTAACGCACCGGAGTCTTGTAGTCGCCGCTATTTTGATAAGCCGGTCTTTACGCATAGAATATTAGCGGAAACTAGAACTTGGAAATTACGATGATTTTAACATTGACAGCGAGTAAGATTACATTGAAAGGATGGATATAAATATATCAAATTATTATTGACTAACCTTTTAATAGCAGTTCACTGTAAGGACCAAAATAATTTCAATAGCAAGTGGAAACAGTATGTCTCCAATTTTGGAGATTTTTGGTGTGGAAGGTGTATATGATGTTCTGAGACAAAAATAAACTTTCTTTTTACAAATTAAGTTTTCGTTGCCATGGAAACCATGTTTGAAATTTTACGCATCGGTAGAATAGGTAACATGGCATTTTCACAAGGCTCGTTTCCATGGTAACAGCTGTTGTAGTCAACTGAAATTTCCATAATTTTTCTCTTTATATCTTTAATAGTATAAATATTACACAAGAAGTATGTTTCTGCCCGCTATTCTCTTTGTCAATATGCTCAAAATGTAGGCAAAAATTTGTTTTGAAGAGGCCCTTTTTAAGACCGAAAAAACTCCTAATGTATCATGATTTCGCTCAAATTTAAGGGCAAATAATCTGAAATGTCAGGCTAACTTGATTTCTACTGCCAATTATCTTTAAAGTTTAATCCTCGATCTTTAAGAAAATGTTAAAATTTGAGTGGGACCTCTTCACAATTTTTTCAAAAGTGTATAAAAAATGGTTACCATGGTGACATTCTGGTCAGTGCTATTACACGTAGAGTAATTTACTGGTAAATTTTCAGCTGTCCGTTACATATTTTAAGCATTTTTTATCAGTGCATATAAAAGAGCATCATTGATTAAAAAAATCACCTTTAATTTTTTTAAGGTCACAGGACCCAATGTCAAGGTAATATTGAATGTAATTCACAAAATTTGGCAAAATTCTGTGATTTTTCAAAAATATGAGAGGCAGTTACTCAAAAATCATGTAGTATTGAGTAAAACAAACACATACATGGTGTTTTGGATATATCCCCTATTTATTGACCAAAGTTGCAAATAATTTCAAAATCAATGACATCCTTGATTTTTAGCTAGTATTTCATACATACATATAAAAAAATGTGAGATTATCATGATATTTGTCTGGGGCTTATTTTTTTAGGAGAAATGTTCTGAACTAAAAATTGTAATGTTTTTCCATCTATCGGTCCTAATTTTAGAAAGAAGTATTTTGGATTCAAATATATGGCAGTCAAGCCTAAATTTAGTAACAATAAATAACAACAAAAATGCAAATTTTATTGAAATTGGAACCTATATTTTGAATTGACCTTGAACTTAGAGTCAGTGACCTTGACAAATTTTGGAAGTGCTCAAATAAAGAATAATTTCTAATGTTGTCCTTACATAAAGCTTAAGCAATATAAGTTTTTTAAACCATGCTAAAAATCAATTTGAAAAGATATAGTCATCATGTGTCAAATGAAAAGTTGCCATGGCAACCATTTTTGACCTCAAAATGTAGGAAAACAAAACAAGGTCCCACTTATTATTTTCAGTGATTATATTTGTCACATGAAATCTATTTTGTTCTGACAACAGTGATGGTGTTATCAGCCTGACATTTTGTGTTATTTTTGCTTAAAAATGGTAAAAATTGGACAAAATTAGGCCTTGATTTTGACCTTATTTTATGGAAATTTTTGACTGATTTTGATTTGATAAGATCCGGCTAATTGAAAGAAATGTCAAAAATTTGTTATTTTTTTCTAAAAATAGAGGTTTTAAAGATTATAAGTTGTTAATACCAATTAACTCTGACAATGGTTTCCATGGCAACATAATAACCAAAGATGTCTTATTTGACAATTTTTTAAGTGCTATAAATAGACAGACCTCGTTTCCATGGCAACCGGAATATTTATTTTCAAAAAATTGTTATTTTTGTATTCAGGGCATTATACACACCATTTATAGAGAAAATCATGAAAATCCATGACATGCTGTTTCCAAGATATTTAAGTCCAACACTTAGTATAATCTTGTCATTATCTGATCACATTTGATTCACTAGTGGAATTTAGCGATACGAAAAACTCGAGCCCGAGTTTTCATTTAGATCATTAGATTTCAAGCAAATAACATATTTGATCAACGAATTAATCACAATGATAATATTTATAATTTAATTTGACAATACAAAGATAAGAAAATGGTGTTTGTTTAAAATAAAGGCCAAATAAGTATGTTTTATGCTGGGCGAAATCACTCTTTGCCATTTAAGAGCTGACAGATATAGCCTCGCGTCTCGCAGCGAGGTTATATGTTATAGAACTATGTACAAGGTTAATAGAAATATCCTGGTTGAAGGGAATAGTATTTTACAGTTATTGTTGATGATGGGAAATTGACTCCGATGACAGAGGGTAATCTTAAAGAGTCAATCATAAAAAAAGCCATGGTGAATTGATGACAGAAAGGTGAATAAAAGTACAGCGTAAAATACACTACAACATACTCAAGTTAGAGAAAGAAAATTGCATAAAAAAGGAAGTGTTCTTTACCTTCTAGAAGGAAATTTCAAACAAATTTTAATGCATTAGACATGTTTGGATAATAAACCCTCATCAGTGATGCTTCAAACCGAAGTGATTTTCAGACACAGCCAAAATTGACTTCAGAAGCGCCTTCATTTTTAATTTACATTTGAGTAATTACTTTGCAGAGTGTGCGCGACTCCATATTTCCTGTTGGGTCGATTCACTTGTAATATGGAGTGGCGGTGATTTGTTTTAACAACTCTACATTGAAACTTGAAATAAGTGTAATTATAAAAGGAGGGGATCTCAAACAAGACCCGGTTGAAGCACCAACAGCGAATCATCAAAACACTCCAAGTGACAACACAGAGAAAATATACACTGCAAGAGACACAAAAGGGACAAAGAACAGCAAACTCGACATCAAAACACCAAATACAAAAAAACACACATAAACCAACGAGACCCATGGGCATTCGGTGTCTATTTAGGACGGCTATCTACTATGTTAGTAGCAAATTCGCCCTCATTGACCAATTAAATGGATCATGACAACATTACAAAGGTAAATGAATATGGCGGAGAAGTTCACGCCCGGTCCTGTCCTCTTTTCTTTCCCAGTATGGAAGCATTTTGGATACCAAGAATATAATCTTTGTAGATTGTGTTTCACGAATGCTAGTTTAAAAACAGGAAATAAGATGAAAAATAAGGTGACCCACGTAAAACGTAAGCCTGGTGGTGTGGCTTTGATCGCAAGTTTCAGAGCAAACCGTAACAACATCCTAATTAAAACAAGTCTCGAGTCTTAGTCTACCCTTTACTCAAATGCGACTCCACAATAACATCGAGTATAAATGGGCAGAAATTCAACATCGAGGTAGACCAAGACATCGATTGATCGTCTCAAGATGACTTGAAATGTCAGGGGATGTGGCGCTCAATATGTAGGTGAGACAGGCCAACCTTTAAAATCTCGTTTTAGGAACCATTCTTATAATATCAGAACCTCACGTCAACAAAAACACAGAAACTTTCTTTATAACAGAAAGATCGAAGGTAGGCAGCATAACCATCGAAAATGCGTCAGAATCATCAAACGCCTTTTATACCGTGGATATGATCCTTATGTCACCAGACGGACACTAGGCTTGGTACTTGACCAATCTACAGTCTTGTACAAGCGCATCCTTGAGACTTGCACACTGATTGACCGTGACGACGGGTCTCCATGACGGGCCCTGTCCAAACCTCTTTACAGAAGACAGGGCCCCGACCACCTGTACTCTCTGAATGTCAGTCGGACTCCTCGGGTGATTATATACATGAGCTCGCTACAGCCGGCAGAGCACGGACTGTTTTACGCATGCCCTCTCTTTATATCCATTAACATATTCATCTGTGTTTCTGGGGCCTCTACGTTTTGCGGTCTTGTTTGTGTGAGGTCATCTTACAGTGAGGAGGTTGTTTTACACCACAATTGTACGTCCTTCGAGACCTCTGGGTAATTGGAGAAGAAGGATGGTTGTGCGCACGTAATCCAGGATAACCACACCATTTGCTACTTGCGTGACAAATGGCCTTCCAAAGTCGGCACCGGTTGCCCATTGGTCTCGTCGGTTTATGTGTAGTCTTTAGTGTTTGATGTTTACATGTCGTATGTCTCTTTTCCGTCTCATACTGTGCTCGTCTTTTGTGTTTTTGCATCGGGTGTTTTGGTGTTCTGCTGTTGGTGTTGCAACGAGGTCTTGTTGGAGATCTCCTCCCTTCTCTTATCAATGTTTTGGGCAGCATAAAAGGTCACAGCTGTAATATATTTGCAATTTTCTGTTTTATTTTATCTGAAGTGTATCGTACCGAAAATAACAGAAACCGAGTAATTGACCGTTGATTAGGCACGTTATTAAACATGAAATGGACGTATCCTTGGCTTTGGATTTTTTGCTTTGGTCGTTGTTTTGAAATGAGATATGCAAGCGAATGTTCTCAAAAATATTATATATTAAACCTAAACATAAAAGTTTGAGTAAACAATACATAACATCGATGATTTTAGTGGCGTCCCGATGCCTCTCTCTCTCTCTAAATCCGTCAATGTCCTGCATTAAAGTTTCGTGAAGTTGCGGAGATGTCGAATATGGAAAGATTCCAGTCGAAGCGCTTTGCCAATATTTGGCTAGATAAGCTTAACAGATTTATAACACAATAGCTCAATTGGCAAGTAGGTATGTTATTTTTTTTAACATTTTTTTTTATTTCATTTGGGTGGAGGGGCTATGAATGTAATAAGTATTTGATATTCTATATACTGTGTTCAAAACTAAATTGCTGAACTTCTTCTCCCGATAAAACTATAATACATTATAGATCCATGTTCTTCATTGTTCAGCAGTATTACTGATCGAGATTTAGCTCCTCGACTGACACTATATGAACATGAAAAACGCTTCAAATTTTACCTCACTTGCCTGGTAAGTATAGAGCATTTGACCATTTACCTGGATCCGCGTCCGTAGGTTCATCTCTAATTTTTGAAGAGCGAAATAATTACTGATTTGATTACTGCACATGCCTTTGTATCATCAAACAGAATCCAATGTTTATGTAGGTTTTTTTCTTTTGTATAATACACACGTGTTTGAAAAAAAAACATAGTCCACGTGATTGCTTTATCTGAAACCTTTCGTTTCCAGTTATATTTTAGCACGAGTGGAGCGAATAATTCCGGAATTCAAATAAATTAATCTAGGAATTTACACATTATTTATGAAAAGGCTAAACTGAGTATCTAGGAAAAATCATTAAATGCATCGTGTGAACCCCTGGAGTAAACCGTGCCTCATATATAACCATATAGCGAGCGGAGCTCTCTGCAAAGGCCTTTGTGAGCGAAGCTCGCACTTATGGTAACGCGTATACACTTACTTTATTGAGAAAATATGCTCAATGAGAATGTACACTATGTTTTCAAAAACTTTCGTCCCTGTTGCTTCGGACATTACCATTTTCATCTTATTTCGACATTCAAGTTGACGTTTATGCTATACTCTATTGTTTTCAAGTAAAATTTATTGACATAATTTTTGGTAAAGTAGTTTACGAAATAGCATCATCAACTTGTCGTTACCATGGAACGTAAAAGCCTCCATTTCCGTCAGATTTGTCACGTGATGCTAAACGGGACGTTTCGCTCCGATTGCTTTTCTCGTCCCGGGTGGTTTCGTACTGTAAGAAGTCAGAATAGGATTTTTATTTCTTTTGGTCGATATGCAATGAGAAAATTATTTTCGTTTAATCTTTCTCTTACAAAATTAAAATGGCTTAAAATAAAAAAAATTCATAGAAAATATATGAACTTAGGTCGATTCGATTAAATTGGAACCAAAATTTCAAAATTATCATGGACTCTTGTGAGGAATATG
Source organism: Pinctada fucata (assembly GCA_028142955.1). Classification (NCBI taxonomy): domain Eukaryota; kingdom Metazoa; phylum Mollusca; class Bivalvia; order Pterioida; family Pteriidae; genus Pinctada; species Pinctada fucata. Next base: position 20,899,722 of record AP027109.1, read on the forward strand.
CTAGACGTTGGGCAAAGAAAGAGGATGTAGAGCTCGACACCCTTTCCGAATTGATAAAATCCATCAGAGTTCTTCTTTTATCTAGAATTTACCGATTAAAATCAACTGTGAATACCAGTTTCGAGTCTATCTTTAAAGACCATGAGGTTATCACAGAGCTTACCTACCTACAAGAACATTATGTTATCACACCAGCAGACAAAGCCTCAAATAATTACAAAGTATTTTTTCGACAGTCTTGTTAAAGAGGTGGGTTTAAATTCGACACCTGACAATCCCACTTACAACCCATTAAACATTTCTGCCTCTGAAATAATAGATAACCACAAATCAGCTCTCGATTCCTTTGGCTTCGACACAAGCAATTTAGATTTAGATTTACCATACTTATTCTGCATGCCTAAAATGCATAAGAATCCGTACAAACAACGTTTCATCGCTGGTTCCCCAAAATGTTCTACTAAGTCTGTACGATAGTACGAAGCTGAATTCATTCCATCTTTGGTCTCTGAAGGGAACGATACTTAGCTTCTGACGTAAACTTCACTTACAGAATCTATCCATCGGAGCTTGAGGTCAAAGAAACTACAGAGAAAAAATAACTCAGCATCTTATTTGGACATAATGTTGTCCTACAATATGTACGACATAGATGGTTTCATGGACACCTCACTCTATGACAAACGTAACGACTTCAATTTCAGCATCACAAACTTTCCTTTCTGAGTAGCAACATCCCTTCATCGCCTGCTTATGGTGTGTTCATATCTCAGTTGATACGCTATGCCAGAGCAAGTACCAAATATACAGATTTTATTCTGAGAGCTAGGCGTTTTGTTTGTTTGTTTGGTTTTTTTTTTGGGGGGGGGGGTTGTAAATCTGACTGGAACCACCCTACCCCTTATATTGGCCTTTGTTCAGTTCAGTTTAGGGGACCGGCACTATATAGGGTAATAAAGACGATTTTTAAAGGGTATACATTTCCTACCTTAGTCCCATGTCCCGTGCCTTGCGTCGCCGACCCTCAGAATAGAGGGATTGTTTTGATATCATAGGATAAAGGAGGGCATCTACAACAACACTAGGTTGCAGCACCCACTGCAAAACCCCAAATCACCCAATGTAAAAAAACGCACAACAGACACCCACAGAAAGAGACGCAAACAGACAAGGAACACCAACTCACACCATAGAAACATTAAACATAAAAGACCACACATAAACCAACGAGATCAATGGGCAACTGGTGCCGACTAAGGACCGCAATCTGCCTCGTAAGTAGCAAATGGTGTGGTTATCTTTGATTACGCGCTCAACCGTCCCACTATTCCGATTTCCCAGAGGTCTCGAAGAACGCACAATTATGGTGTAAAACAACCTCCTCACTATTAGATGACCAAACACAAACAAGACCGTAAAACACAGGGGTCCAAGCAATACAGATGAATATGTAAATGGATATAAAAAGAGGACGTGCTTAATACAGTCCGTGTTCTGCCTGCTGTAGCGAGCTCATATATGTTATCACCCGAGGAGTCCGAGAGAGGACAGGTGGTCGGGGCCCTGTCTATAGGGAAATTTTGGGTTGTACACTGTAACTCAACGTCAAATGTCGCCATTTAGTTTTGATTTTGAGCGAAAGTTCACGCAAAAACCCTGACGTCACAAAGCAATTTTCGTTCGGGAAACATTTCAACTGAGTTTTAACAATAGGTTTTACGTCACTTAAATGTCATTTGTACGGGAAATCTGTGTATCAGTCACAAAATAAGTTCAAAAATTGGAAAACACACGAAGCCAAGCGGAATTTGAGCGGTTTAAACAGGGGTTCGGAGGCGGCAGCCCCCGTTAAAAGTATATTTAATTATTGTTAATTGATCCTTTGATTAGTACAAAAATCCTTCATTTATCATTTCTTCATTTATTATCCATTCGAACGGTAGAAACAATCTTAATTTGGCAGTCATCTAACACAAAGTATAAAATATGGTAAACTGTCATAGTCTAAGATGCGAGAAAATAAACAAGAAAGATGCTTGATTTTTTAATCATACTCTAACCTCCACCCTTAAAATTTTCATCAATAATTCATTGTTTCCACTCATCCTACCTACCTATTTTAGCAGTCATCCAACAGAAAGTTTTACAAATCTTTTAAGATAAGGCGTCATAGTGTAAAATGAAAAGATAATTAAGAAGAATGTTAATTTTGGTTTTAATCATATTTATTTTCTCTCCGCTCGCACAAAAAGGCTTTGCCTTGATTCATATTAAACATGACAACAGAGTTAGTTGATTCAAAAGTCTAGAGCAAGTTCAAGAAATAGAATTGTAAATGTTGTGCAACGCATCATCCGTCCAACTCTACATTTTTGTAACAAATTTTTAAGATGGGATATTTAAGTTCAATAGATATTCATCCTTACCCAAGAATTGATTGGCTGGTCTCCACAATTCCACAATTATCAAAATTAAGAATACCACGATCATTGTTTTCAGTTCAATACGGTGCGTTTCCTTCTAAAATCAAAACTTACGTCATGGTAATGTTCTTATCTCTAAGGGCTACACGTAAATGACACTTCAATTCAGATAAAGATTAAGGCCAGACCATATTGTGTGAAATTCAAAAGGAAATATTTGTAAAATGATTTATACAAAGAGAAGTATTGATTTCATGACCCAAATTGACACCAACGTTTCAATTCGTCATATTGTCTATCTGCAATTTTTCACACTCACTTCACACAAAAATCGAATATTTGAAACTTTATTAACCTTGAAAAATTTGACACTTAAAACATGTAAAATATGATAATTCTTTTCATTCGTATAATTCGTTCGTCCCATTTTTCTCAATCCGACAAATATTTTAATAATTTGGTATGGTCTTATCATTATCGATGGACTTCAAACGTACGTGTATCATGAATTTTGAAACTGTAGAACAAACGTTTACACTGTACCAGATATCGATTTACTAGAGATCTTTCGTTTAAGAACGTACGTAACGAAACGAACCTAATGGTATGCATCGACACCTTAAAGAAAATAAGATGGGGAGCAGTCACTATTTTATCATCGACATCATGTAGTAAAGAATAAACGAAAATGAAAAAATTAAACACTATATTATACATTGATAACCCCTCGCGACACTTCGTTGTAAAGTCAGTAGTAATAGGGGGACAATATCTTGCCCTCTTTTTAGCTTATTTAGCTTATCTCTTTTAGGCTTTGTCACATGATGTCCGCCAAGATGGCGGCCCTACGACGTGCTTCTAAGAGGTAGCCATCACCACTTTATCAGGCCTTTGGACCTGCTGGTACGTGTACCAGATGGGTTTTCTACCTTTGTTTTTAGTGAGACGTGAAGAATGAGTGTCTTTGAACTTACAGGTATTTCTACGTTGCCAGAGGTAAGGACACACGCTGCGATGCACAAAGCAAGGGTACAAAGCCCGTTCTCGTAGTGACAAGATCAGCGTTCATAGCCCGATCATCATACGAGGGGAATCTACGTCCACTACATGAGTTGCTTAGGGGCATTTCTACCGCGCCAGAGGACCACTCTAAAAGATATTGCGTGACCCACCCTTCAAGGTCTAGATCTATTAGTTCTCTTTTTGTTTTTACATTTATATACCAATGTTTTAGTTTATATTAGTCCAAATATGTTTCTAATTACTATTATCACTTATAACCATAAAATGTTTTGTTTACGTAATTTAAGGTATAAATTTATTGCCCAATTATAAGATAAGATTTTATTTACCTTTGTTAACATGGTTTACAGTCTTAAACTTATTTGTATACTTTATCCCGCTATACATTTTTCTTTGTCTTAGATAATATAATCTAATAGTCCAGTGATGAAATACCTGACCGTAGATAGATATAATCTTTGGGAGGGGTATGTATTTATATACATGATGATGTCATTATCGGTGGGCCATTTGGAAATGGGGTGGTATTCATTTTTTATTTTTTTTAATTGTTTTGGTGGGGTTTTTTTTATTGGTCTTTTTTAGAGTTTAAACACAAAGCCATATCTATAACCAAAGTCACAAATACTTTATCTTTCATCACAGCTATTCATTGACTTATCTACATTCTCAAGTCGTTATCAGGGGTCAATGGGGAGGGGGGGCTTTGCCTATTTTTTTTTCTTTTTAATTTGACTTATTAATTTTATTTATTCATTTTCTTTTTTTTTTATTTTGGTGAACTAAGTTTTGTTTACCTTTAAAGTCTTGTCTATCAATACAGTCATTTAAGTCAGTCAGTTTCATCTGATTCTTCATTGTCACTGTTTTCATTACTTTCACTTTCACTCTCGTCAAACAGTCCGTCATAGTCTTTCTTACGTTTTTTAACGACAACTTCCACGGCTTTATCGACACTTTTTATCTTTGATGCTTCTAGATTTAAGTTGAATGGTTCTAAAAACGAATTTTTGATATTTTTTCATGAATAATTTCTTATCCTAAGGTAGCATGTATTTACTGGCTTCTGATTTTGCGTCTTCCTCTGTTAGGCCTTTTTCTTTAAGGATTTTATTGACCTTTTTGTAAAACTCTTCATTGTGATCTTTCCAAACACTGTCCATTTCTTCTTCACTGTTTTCATACATTGGACAGCCCCGTCTAACATGCATGTCTTTGTTCATCGTACTGATTCCCAAACATCACGCAACAATCTGAGCATGATGGGTATTTTGAATCTGTTTCCATGCCAGAATCCCTTGTTATTTGGCTCTCATGTTCTATTTCTCGCCTGAAACTCATATTTGATGAGATTCCCGCTTGAATGGATGTCAAGGAATGATCAAATTCTTGTATGTGTTCCTTTATATAATGTCGAAAAATATGACTTTGCAGTCTGTACGATTCAGGCTTACTTTGTTTCAAATCGACAGCTAAATAACCATACGGTCTTTCAACAGCTTGACGATAAGCATCCAATAATTAACTTGCATTTCAAGGATCCATCTGACTGGCCAGGATAGCAATTTGTTGTTGATCTCTTGGATTTTTAAAAAGAACTAGGAACTGACCATTCAAACTCATGGTTCTATTTTCAATCCCTTTATAGAAAATGTTTTGCATGATAGAGATTACACTTAAATTACGATGATGAGCCCCTTCAGTAAAAAGTTCACAGTCACACATCTTGGCTGCAAGAAGCATCCTTTTGAAGGTCATCTATAATAACCAATTTTATATCGCGAGGATCAGTGAAGTTATCTTGTTGGATATTCTTTGTTAAACCTTGTATAAAGGTCACTGGTGGATAAACATTGCTTTTGATGACGTCAAAGATTGGTTCAATTTGGTTGCAATCTTTTTTAGATCCATACAATTCGAGTTGGAGCTGGTTTTATCATGGCTTTATTTAGCCGCAATAGGTGGGTTAGCCAATTTGTTTTTCCACTCATCGTCGGTCCTGCTACAAGCATTGTAAAGGGATGTTCAAATCTAAATAATTCAAACGGTGGGGATGTTTGTGTTGGTGTAGGTGGTGGTGGTGATGATGTAAAATGTGGTGCATGTGGTGGTGGTGTAAATTGTGGTGTATGTGGTGGTGGTGTTAAATGTGGTGTATGTGGTCGTGGTTTTGGTATATATGGTGGTGGTGATGTCAAACGTGGTGTATGTGGTGGTGGTGTTGGTGTATGTGGTGATGTAAAATGTGGTGTGTGTGATGATGGTGGTGTATGTGGTGGTGTTAGTGTAAAATGTGGTGTATGTGGTGGTTGTGGTGCATGTGGTGGTGGTGGTGGTTTAAAATGTGGTGTATGTGATTGTGGTGTAAAATGTGGTGTATGTGGCGGTGGCCGTGGTGTATGTTGTGGTGCTGGTGGTGTATGTGGTGGAGGTACATGTGGTTGTGTGTATTTTGTTGATTGTGGCAATAGGTAAGATTTAGGTATTCTTTGGTGTGGTTCTATATTTGATGAGAATTTCGTAAGTGTCTTTTCATAGAATCAGTTCGGGAAAAGCTCTTGGAGCAAATTGGACACGTTGTTGATCGCATGGTGACGTTTCTTATTTATTTTAATTTTTTTTTTTTTTTGATATTTTATTCAAACTCCTGTCTTATACATATCCTTCTCTTGTCCTTCTAAGGCCTTTTCTCTGCCAGGGGGTTCATTATATACCCGACAAAAAAAAAAGAAACGCACATCATATTATATAGTGATTTTTTCCAATTGATCATAAATATTTTGTTAGACATTTGATTATAGTTTTCTTTTTCCAGCACTCGAATTACCGAGGATAAAACACGTTTCGATAATTTTTTTGCAACATATCACAATGAAAGTGCTGCATAAAGCACGTTATTTCTAGCTCCTGTTGCATGGCCGCAGGTTTGGTATCCTTCTGAAATTTTGTTGTTTGACCACTTTCAGCAAATTTTCAGTAAAATATAAATGAATTCTGCTTTCTCTATTCAAATGAAGCCATAATATACCAGTAAATCTAAAAAATTAAATGTCTTGGTGGAAATTTCAGTATATTGGGGTATGTTTTACAATAAAGGATATGAATATTTTCCAATTCTTGTCTCAAAGGAACACTAATTTTTTCTTCAGCCATTCTTATTCATCTGTTGCAGATTTATCTTTAACATTGCAATGAAATTATCAAATGAAATGCCAGAAAAGCTTAAAACTAACGTCCAAAACTATTGAAAATGTTTGTAAAAATGACCTGTCAAGATCGAGATAGTGTTTCTGAAAACTGTTCTTGCGAAAAAAGGTCAGATTCTAGCTGTAGTAGGGTAATTTTGTGCTTTGCTACACATTTAAGGGCGAAAAATATCAAACCAAGGACTTCATTTTCAAAAGAGTTGATGTTTAGGATGTTTTTCTCAAATTTAGATTTTCTGTTTGATGACGTCATTTGAAGCATTTAAATGAATTTGTATTCAGGGAAAATTGTTTATCATCAATGAAAAAACAAATCGAAATGCCTGACATATCAATTTGGATAGGTTTAAAAGCTTTAATCATTCCTTAAAAGTGAACGGAATTCTTAAAAGCCATTTTGTGACATTGCGTTTTGAACCGAGTGTCTTTATCATTGCGCTGTGTCTGATCATGAAGACGGATTCGTTTGGCGTTTGACAGAATAAGTCACTCGTATACCTACGATTTATGATGAAAAAGAATCGAATACCTATAAATTGCATAATACATTTTATAGAATGAAGATTAAGTGGTGCGTTTCTTTTTTTGTTGGGTAAATATCTGTCTCGACACATATATCCTGGTCCTTTTCTTCAACCGCTGAGGATCTAGGGATACGAGTGTATCGTCTACCGGCATGGGATCCCATCTCTTTATCATTCCCTTCACTTCTGCTTCAGCTCTCTTGATTTCTTGGGCTAAGGGGAGTCACCATTTCTACGAGTTTATACGACATCTTTTCGTCATCTCCTCGACATGTGCTCGACAAGAAAACTCGCAAGACAATTTTAAACCGTTTAAAATTCTCGCCGCCTCATGCCGAGTTCTGGCGACATGAGGCGACATTTCCTCGACCGACATGTGAAGACATTTTTACGAGTCTCATGCGATACATGACGAGTTATGGCGAGTTGCTACTCGCCACAACTCGTAGCTCAAACTCGTGACAGTGTGACAGGTACAGAAACGTTTAAGTGCCTCGTGTTGTTGTGTTGTTAGTAGGTTTTGCGACAAAAGGAAACTCGAATTGCCGAGGTAAAGGAATCATGATGTCGTATTTAAGTCGAAAAGTCGCTGTAAACTTGTCTTCAACGAGGCCTTATAGACGAAATATCATTTTAAAAGCATGAAGTTGATTTCATTAAAGTCATGAAAATTCAATGCAATTTGTCTTACGTCAACTTCAAAATAAATCGTTGTCTTAAAAGTCGTTATGGCAAGAACATCTAGATCTATCGACATCATTTATGTTGATTTGTTGGAATAAACTTACTTCTGTCGAGATGATTATATCGAATTTATGCTGGAAAACCAACCAGTCGAATTTTTAAAGTCAAATTAATTGTTTGCGATTTCTCTTTTGTCGATTTCAGTCAGATATCAAGTTATTAAACTCGCTTTTTCGTCAAAATCTCGAACTGCCAAATTTGCAGAAAGCATCATGATGCGATGAAGTAGCACTTGTTGATATCTTTTTGTACGACTTGTCATGCTTGAAGTCAACTTCGCGCGTTCCAAAAGATGCAGTAATATAATTGAAATTATCTTTGTCAAGTTATATATAACATGAGGCCTAAGTTGAACTATATTGCTCATCTCTCTTAGATTATATATGACCTTTCTGCGTTTTCATTTCCATTAGCAAAGTGATTTTAAATAACTCTTTTGGGAGACAAAGAATAAAATGTACTTTTATTATTATCTGGAATACTTAACAGTCATTTCCGATTACTAAACTATGATCTCAGAGATCTAAATTGAGATTTTGTTTATTTCTAAACTGAGATCCCAGATTACATGAATGATGACTTGGATTACTAATTTTTAAAAGTGAAAATCCAGATTACTTAACTGTGATCTCAAAGTACTAAACTAAGATCCAAAATCACTTAAATAAAATTTCCGATTACTTAATTGAAGCTCTCATAGATCCAAAATCACTTAGATAAAATTTCTGATTACTTAATTGAAGCTCTCATAAGTGAGATCGCCAATAACTAAACTGAAGATTACTTAACTGGGGTCTCAGATTACTAAACTGTGTTCTCGGATTTTAAAATAGTAAGCAAGCACATGTACTAAACTGAGATCTCAGATGAGAGTACCCATCCTGAATCTTCCCTAGCCTGGGTGCGGCTCATCCGATGCATACTCCACTTATAAACACACTCTAGGTTCATCCTATCCTGTATCAGACCGACATTTTATCCACCTTTCCTGGATCAATCCCATCGTAAATCAACTTAATCTGGAATCCAGCCCATTTAGTTACCATCCAAATACGGGTCTATCTTAACCTTGGTTAACCCTTGACCATTAACCAACCTGGATTCACACTCGCTGGAAAAAATCTCGTTTAGGACCCAGATCCGAAGTTCAGAAGTATAGTTAACTAGGAATTGTTGTATTGATTTCAATGTGATTTGGATATAAATAATGGATTTGAATCCAAGTTTGGAGCCTGGTTAGCGATTCTAAGGCGGGAGTTTCAATGGTCAGTGGGATTTGACCTTGAATGAAAACGGAGTGTGTAAGATGTAGGATTCTTTGTATCAAGGACAGACCAGATTCTGGTTGGTTGAATTCAAGGTTAATGGATATACATGTAAACGGAGTGGACAAATACTTCTACATAAGATGCATCCTAGGTGGATAGATCTAGGGTGAGTTTGATCAAAGTGAGTAGATACCTAATGGAATTGATACCTGACAGTTAGAATCCAAGATGTTATTGATCCAGGAAAAGGCATGATCCTATAAGAGGATAAAAATATTAAGGTTGGATTTTGATGAAGGTGGATAACGATTGGATGGATGTGAGGTGGAATGGATTAGAGGTGGTATCAATCCATCCTCGATTCAACAACTACTGATAACCCCACCACTGAACCCAAATCTACATGTATCAGTACTAAACGTAGTCATATTCCTATTTTCCCCAGCGAGGGTTCCTCAACGAAGATCCATGGGGTAGATAAAGAATAAGGTGGCTCCGAGTAGGAATTTTGGACTGGAATTGAACATAGAATGCCTTGATCCCAGGTTGCATTGATTAAGTATCAAAGCTCTGAAGGAACTGATGGCGAGTTTCGTTTATTCATTTTAGAATGATATCAAAATATTTTATGGGATTTTTAAATATTGTATTAGTAGATAGAACAAATCCATTTTCCAATGTTCGGGAATCAAACATTTATGAACCTATGTCAGCATGACTGCTATAGTCAGTGACGGAATCAAGGGGGGCGTAGGGCCCCCTAAAATTTTCCAATCATGGGTAAAACGATCATTTTAAATTAAGAAAGAGTGAATATTAGTGAATAACCTACCTGTTAGTAAATATAACTGTTAAATGCATCAAATTCCATTCTTTAATTAATTACAGTCAAGAAAATTGGTCCTAATAAGGCTGAAATTAAAGAGATTCCAGGAGGCTTCGACCCCCCTTAGAGGATTCCAGACCCCTTGCCAATTCTTTACGTTTCCCCCTAAATAATAAGCTGGATCCGCACTGATAGTAGAGGCGTTTATTTTTTTCGTCATGAAAAGCACAGAGGTATCATCGCATGGTCATAAACTCTTTCCTCTATACGTACTGTTACGAAAAGTGAGAGACTTTTCTTCTCCCTTTTTGGGATCAATGTCAGCATTGCCGGTTCGATCGGATCAGCTGGCCAAGTCAAGTTTCACGAACATTCGTAAATCTATGATCAGTTCCCCTCACATGATGATCAAATACCATGTATTCGTATTTATTATTGCTGTTATTCCATAATTATTGGAAGAAATACGATGTTTTACCCATTATTTGTACTTGGGAATTGAGCACGAAGGAATCCCTTATTGTTCACATGGGAATTAGCCTTGAGATCCGTGCCGATTCAGAGCTATTTTTCATATTTCCCGACTATATCATCGATCGATGCTTTATATGGACTCTCTCTAACTCCCCAGCTAACTGTTATCATCGTTAAAATATCGTATTTATCCCTTTTTAAGCGATTATTAGTCGCTTTCTATCAGCCGACTTCGCTGCGTGCTATTTCCCGTCTCTGTTTTTACCGGAAATAGCACGAGACCAATCCAGGTCACGGATTGGCTGAGAGGGGTTACCAAGGTTAGTATATAAGGAGCACTGCAGCAGCCGATGCAGGCCAGTCTGTTATATCCGAATATATCGGAAAGACCTCAGAAAACGTTCCAGCAAGTGGAAATATGGCTGCCTCCGGAGTAACCCAGAGCAGATGGGTAAATATTTAGCTCCATTAGCTTCAGTAGCGGTAGCAGGTCTGAGATACCAGTGGGAGCCCATAGCTACCCCTATGGGAGCCCCATAAACTCTGCGGGAGTCCCATACTTGCTCGGGAATTATAAGAAATCAAGGCCAAAATCAAAAACTTAGGATAAATATAATTAATTGGTAATATACTAAAGCAAATTAACTACTTTCAGGCCAATCCTGAGAAATTTTAGCTATGGAAATTGAATTAGGTCTACGGGAGACCCCCACAGGTTATGGGATGTGACATTTGTACCATAGAAAAATACTAGCACACTCTCACTTATTACATACATATCGGGAGTTCCCTTCCTTTCATATGGCGGAGGTTTTTGTTTGTTTGCTTTGGTTCCTGTTTTATCCTGATTTTGTATGTCTTCGGTTTCTGATTTTCTGAATCATCGATTTTGTGCTGTATACAGGGATATGGTCATTGTCCATATTTGTCATACATACATTTATTAAAGATACAATCATATTGTAATTATGGCAAATAAATATACATTGTTGGTAAACCGCTATCCTGACTTTCTTATTATTTATTATTTGATTATCAAGCACTGACTTTCGGGAGTGAAAGCCCGCGCAGTTACCTCGCTTCCTCGTCCGAGGGTACGACGTAACAGTACCCTTTCTTCTATTATGTCTATATTAAAAATCCCAAGGGAGGACACTTCCTATATAATAGTTATATAACTTTTTTGTACACCGATAGTGGCTTCCACTCCTATCGATCTGTATTCGACCGGTGCATCTTTTAGAATGAATTTTCAATTTGGATATCTTTTATACATTCATCTTGAGATAACAATACCAAAAATCATTCATCTTGAGATAACAAAACCAAATATCCAATCAAATGGACCGTGGCTTTACTGTAGGAAGGAAAAAAGAGGAAGCCATGATCAAGTACAAAGAGAGTGTCCGCCCTTGGGGTTTTATATATAGACATATAGAAGAAAGGGTTTGTATTGACATGATTGAGGAAAGGGTTTGTGACCAAGCGGTGATACTTCACCCCTGTGGTGTATAGATCTGCATATCTGTTTCATTTGATACTGTTCTAAAATCTTGTATCTTGAAGGCCTATATCATTCAGGTGTTTTCAATCGGTCACGATTTCAAGTCTACTAGTTACAGCCACAGGCCGTAAAAGCGCCTGGTATGTGTACACAAATTTCTAACTTCAACCATTGCAAAAATTGGCTATAGAGGTTCCATTAAGATCATACTTTCTACGATTGTACCTATATATTTTATGTACTACATGTATGTCATCAAATTTCATTAAAAAGTTCCTCGTACATCCAGAGATATCGTAGGTACCATTTCTTCAGTGACCCAGTTTTTGTTTACTCGAATTTAGCGTGCCCGTTCCAGCCTAGCCCTGGCTCGGTGTTCAGTCAGTGCATTCTATTTGAGATGCGACAGACCAATGCGCTATGAACGCTTGATTGTTTGTGAATTCTAAATTGATTTCTATACCTAGAAGTGTAATGTACGACCGTAACTCCTCGTTAATCGATAAAATACTCGATATTCTACGATTTGAATATCAGCGCCTTCCATTTTATTTACATAGATAGGACTGAATTGGAATAAGCAATATGATTGGAAGAACTTTTACCGTAGTCTTGTTCTGATCTCTATTGTTTTAGAATTCACAAACAATCAATCGTTCATAGCGCATTGGTCTGTATTGCACGAAATTATAGAAAAACCGAACGTTCTGCGTTGCCTTGCCCAATGAGAACAATTTTACCTACAGGATCGTGTCACGTGGTACAGTATAGCCGATAAACTTATAAGCAATCTCAACACACATGCACAGGAGACAGTTGATGTTTACTGCAGCCTAAAGTACATTTTTTAAATAATTTTTAACTTTTTTAAAACATTATGGAACAACTTCTAAAACGCGGAATGCAATTTACGCTGCCTTTATATAAAAATGGTGAATAATGAGGTCCAGGGTCATGGGGCCACACGATCGGAGTTGAGTAAAACTGTGTGAATATATAGTTATATTCACATGACTTATACATTTTGGGGCCCGGGAGTGTCACGCTTTCAGGTCACGTGATGCAAATCTGAGGTCACGTGGTCCGTGCGTTCACTATAGCCGAGATCGCTACGCGCAACTCGCCTAAAAAGGTGGATTAAGAGCAAACAGTCACAGAGAGAGACGTTAAAGGGACAAGGAACACCAATTCACAACAAAGAAACATGATATACAAAAGACCACACATAAACCAACGAGTCAGACCAATGGGCAACCGGTGCAAACTAAGGACGGCCATCTGCCACGCAAGTAGCAGACAGTGTGGTTATCCGGATCACGTTCGCACAAACGCCCATCTTTTCCGATTACCCAGAGGTCTCGAAGAAAGCACAATTCTGGTGTAATATAACCTCCCCATTGTACTATGAAGGTTTTTTTACACCTCAATTCTTCGAGACCTCTGGGTAATCGGAAAAATGGGAGGGTTGTGCGCATGTGACCATACAAACAGACAGTATGGCGTAGAGGCTCAAGAAACACATCGATGGGTATGTAAATAGAGGTATACGAAATACAGTCCGTGCTGTACCAGCTGTAGCAAGCTCATCACCCGAGGAGTCCGACATAAGGTTGTCGGGGCCCTGTCTTTTCTAAAGAGGTTTGGACAGAGCCTGTCATGGAGTCCTGGCGTTACAGTCAGTCGGATTGCAATTTTTAAGAATGTGCTGGTACACGGTTGTAGATCGGTCCGTCTGGTGACAGAAGGATCATATCCACGGTATAAAAGGCGTTTGATTATTCTAACACAATTTCGATGGTAATTCTGACTACCTTTAATCCTTCTTATTTCGTTAATCATATCACCATGAAACATAGGTTACGAAATACCGGAACTAATATACTATGTTGCTTGTATGGGTCCGAATTTCAAAAGAAGTTGACACTAATTTCTGTAAAATATCCAGGAAGTCATTGCTAGTTTGTAAAAGCGAAAACCTTGACCTTAAAGTTTCTTGGTAATATGTAAATTTCGGCTATGAAAATCCGAAACATTAGTACATGCTCTAGTATACTGGGTGAGCTGCGAAATATAGATAAAGTATGACGGTAATCTAGGCACTTCACTGTCAAGCCAGGGGAAATTTACTATGTTGAAACCAAAATCATCTCTTTTGTCATACCCACTTGTATGAATCTCTCCATCAACAATTTTGATATTAAGGTCCAAAAATTGTGTTTCTGTGTTTGTACTGTTTCCTTGTTTAGAGTCAATTATTGTGGATGAAAGGCATTTTTATAATTTTCAAAACAGGATTGTCAATAGCAAGAATATCATCCAGGTAATTGTACCTAGAAGTATTAAATGAAACATTTCACATCATCATGTTTTCTTTGCTTTTGAAGATTTTGGATAAATTCTTTTTCATACGTGTATAAAGATAAGTTTACAACAAAAGGCGCATGATTAGTACCCATAGCGATCCCTACTGCTTGCTTGTAGAGATTCTCACCAAATCTTCCATAAATGTTGTCCAAGGTAAAGAACAAGGGAATCATAAGTCACTTCATGTCGATAATTTGCTAGTTTAAGCGATTTGTTTTCTGCAGCGGACAAGAAACACTTTGATTCAGAAGTACAATTATAAGATTTCCCCTCTCGATCAAAACACCATTTTGATACTCTCATCTGAGATCTCAGATGTACATTGTAATTGTAGATTCCTTACTATTTTCGAAGGTTGATTGAAATGTAGTGAGTCTCATATTGATGGATTTTAATAATCAGAATTTTTGCATTATTTTACTACATAATCTCCTTCAGTACCTTTACACTTTTGTTTGAGGGCCTCATTACCACTTTTATCTTGACTGGTCAGAAAGCCATTTATTACAAGTATGACGTCATCATCAGAGTGATAGTTGCTGCCATAAATAGCTGCTTCAGTTTTTTGAATAGATGAAAGTCTGATGGAGCAAGGTGAATAATGCGGATATTCAATCAAATTAAAGACACAATCATGAATGGCATTCATGGCAGTGGCAGACTTGTGAACAGGAGCATTGTCCTGGTGGAAAAACACACCTTTAACTACTTACAAGTGAGCTTTCCGCGGCGCATAAGTTTAATATTTTCCCGTATCTGTACGTGTCTACGTGTCAGAAGTGAAGCAAAATATGTGCCATTGATTGTTTGTCCATTTTTGGAGATACTCCTTCAGCATAATACTTTCTGCATTCCAGAAAACCGAGGTTCATTACAAATCAATCAGCCCTCGTAAACCGAGAGCACAGTTTAATAAATTGAAATCATAGTTACTAATCTTCAGATTCATATTTTTCTTCACTTTGTACCATCAGTTTAGTAATCAAATATCACAGTTAAGTTATCTGAGATACAGTTAAGTAATCTGAGACCCAAATTATAAGTAATCTTCAATGTAGTTACGAGAGATCTGGGTTATGTGAGCTTTATTTTAGTAATCGGAAATATAATTTAACTTATATTGGATCTTAGTTTAGTAATCTAAGTTACACTTAAGAAATCTGATCACAGTTAAGTAATTTTGTAAGTTGTTTTATTTTCGTCAGTACCAATTTTCGTAAATTCGTTCAAAATGACCATTTCGTCAGTACGTAAATTCGTCATCCAAGGGTCCCTAAAACATAAATTCATCTGTTTAAATGCCAACTTAATATTCAGGTATAGGCCGTACGCGTTTGTTTTCATTGTTTGTTTCACAATTATTGGTAAACAAACAATTAGAGACATGTATACCACCTAGCTTGTTGTGAAAACATATCATTTGGTAATTAGCAGTATATTATATGCGGCTTTGTGTGCGTATTCAGTTTTCAATGATTTATCATTTGCCTGTCGTATGAACTCTTAAGATTCAATTTTTCCTTTCTAATCTAAATTTTGTCAGGAGTATCTATATTCGTCGATCAAGGGAGGCACTGACGAAAATGACGAAAATTGGTACCTGACGAATAAAAAGCAATTTACAGTATAATTTCTCACTTAAGTAATCCAAGTCCTCATTCATATAATCTAGGATCTTATTTTAGGAATATATGATATCTGAAATTAAGATATCTGAGATCATAGATTAGTAATCTGAAATGATTTTTAAGTATAGATATATATAGATAATAATAGAAGTATATTTTATTTCTTGTCGCCCAAAAGAGTTATTTAAGACCACTTTGCTAATGAAAATGAAAACGCAGAAAGGTCATATATAATCTAAGAGAGATGAACAAGATGGTTCCGCTTGGGCCTCATGTTATATATACCTTGACAAGGATAATTCCAATTCATATTACTGCATCTTTTGGAACGCGCGAAGTTGACTTCAAGCATGACAAGTCGTACAAAAAGATATCAACAAGTGCTACTTCATCGCACTATGTTGCTTTCTGCAAAATTGGCATTTCGAGATTTTGACGAAAAAGCGAGTTTAATAACTTGATATCTGACTGAAATCGACAAAAGAGAAATCGCAAACAATTAATTTGCCTTTCAAAAATTCGACTGGTTGGTTTTCCAGCATAAATTCGATATAATCATCTCGACAGAAGTAAGTTTATTCCAACAAATCAACATAAATGATGTCGATAGATCTAGATGTTCTTGCCATAACGACTTTTAAGACAACGATTTATTTTGAAATTGACATAAGACAAATTAAATTGAATTTTCATGACTTTAATGAAATTAACTTCATGCTTTTAAAATGACATTTCGTCTAAAAGACCTCGTTGAAGACAAGTTTACAGCGACTTTTCGACTTAAATACGTCATCATGATTCATTTACCTCGGCAATTCGAGTTTCCTTTTGTCGCAAAACCTACTTACAACACAACAACACGAGGCACTTAAACGTTTCCGTAAGATGCAGTAATATAATTGGAATTATCCTTGTCTAGGTTCATATAACATGAGGCCCAAGTGGAACTATATTGCTCATTTCTCTTAGAATATACATGACCTTTCTGCCTTTTCGTTTCCATTAGCAAAGTGGTTTTAGATAACTCTTTTGGGAGACAAGGAATAAAATGTACTTTTACTATTATCTGGAATACTTAACAGTCATTTCCGATTACTTAACTATGATGCAGAGATCTAAATTAAGATGTTTTTTTTTTTCATTTCTAAACTAATATCCCAGATTACATGAATTAGGACTTGGATTACTTGGATTACTAAGTTTTAAAAGTAAAAATTCAGATTACTTAACTGTGATCTCTGAGTTATAAACTAAGATCCAATATCACTTAAATCATATTTCCGATATTTCCGATTACTTAATTGAAGCTCTGATAATTGAGATCTCCCATAACTAAACTGAAGGTTACTTAACTAGGGTCTCAGATTATCAAACTGTGTTCTCGGATTAAATAGTAGGGGATCTACAAGCACATGTACTAAACTGAGATCTCAGATGCGAGTACCCATCCTGATCCTTCCCTAGCCTGGGTGTGGCTCATCCGATACATACTCCTGTGGGGTAGCACACTCTGATCAACCCTGGTTCTTCGAATGACAAAGAAACAGCGGCCGAAAAAGGTCAAAGACTTTATTAACTATTTACAAATTAGTATCGACTATACGTACTACTTAGCTGGCGTACTCTGCAAGGGAGGAGACCTGATGGAAAGTCTAAGGTTTGCGGGACCATGTCCCTTTTATAGTGCCAAAAATGAACCAAAAATATGTTTAATTTCTCCTCCGTTCTCCCCGGAACAGAAAATGAGTTCATACCTAATTTAAGAGAGTTTGCTTAGCCAAAGAAGAAAATGAAAGGTCAACAAAAAGGTTAAGCGTGACGCTTATGTGCAGTGACCAAATCCAGTGTTCCACTTTGTACATACCGACCGGTCATCTCTTGGTCAGTATGTACCATTTTTGGATTCTCGTGACATACCTTTTGGTCATAACAGGGGTAACACCACCTGCATAATAGTAAATCATGATGGCAAAAAGGCTAAGCAGACATCCCGACTCTATTGTCGAGCATTAGTGTCATGTAGTGATGATTCTGGCATGTGCTTTTTGCCTAAAGCTATGCCAATTTTCCTTTCCGTACCTCTTGTTTACGTAAATATTTTCGATGCAGGCCAGCTAAGTAATGAATAGTTTCGGGTGTTAGTAAATCAATGCAAAAGTATACAAAAATCTGGTAAGTTTCAGTCACATGAACCTAATAATTCGTTTTGCTTAAACTTAAACTTTTCTTAAATTCTTTTCAAAATTAATAATCGTAATTTAAATTAACTTTACTTTATATTATTAATAAAGTCTTTACAAAATAAATTTCATAAATCAAATTAACTATATCTTATATCATTGTGTCCAAAAACTATTTGTCCTACACTTTATGTCACTGTGTCCGAAAACTGTGTCTCCCACCAGTGTCCTATCCAGGATAAAATACGGCAGGGGCGCTATTTTACACTCGCCCCACACTTTTCAGACAAATAACTGGCTGAGTTTTTTGTCTCTAGAGCGGCTTCGATCAGTGTCCGTCCCCTGTAGGCTGTCCATACCCTCCTTCTCTCTTGTACACTTGGCGATATTTTGCATGGTCATCGATTTACTATGGGACACCTGATGACCAAGCGAGCGTGTCCGCTTGAAAGGTTATCTAAGTCCAGGTCGATGATAGATCCTGGTATCTATGTAATCCAAGTGTAACATCACTAGATCCTGGTGATCATTTACAGCACGGTAGATCACCAAATTATTTTCATCATTAGTTGATTACCTAGGCATGGTAATCAATAGCAGCAATCGGAATAAAATTACATTATAAACTGGATACACGCAAAGTACTATTATACAGGTATAATTATATACATGTCATTGAGCATGATGGCAGCATCCCCACGTTATAGAATGGCGGTCTCCTCCATTAAAATGGCTTTTATGTTTACCAGCAGTTTTAATTTTTCCAATATACAGCCGCGATAAGATCCGCAATAAGTTGTTCAGTGGGCCCCGGCTTAGGCCGTTACCCTAAAGTTCTGGTGGCCCCGGCTTTTGGCCGTTGCCCTATAGTTGAAACAGCACAAAGATCATTGGACCCCGGCTTTTGGCCGTTGTCCTATTGTTCTAAACAGCACAAAGGTCAGTGGACCCCGGCTTTTGGCCGTTGCCCTAGCTCGAAATGTTTGCGAGTTCAAGGACGAGATACACCGGCCTGACGTTGTTCGTCGGTCCATCTTTCTGTGGTGCCAATGGAGCTACAGATTTTTCTTTCCGCATGAGTGCTTTTAGTTCCAGGATATCAATATCATTTCCTGTCCCGGTTAACTGTTTGGTAGAGT
This sequence comes from Pinctada fucata, assembly GCA_028142955.1. Lineage (NCBI taxonomy): Eukaryota > Metazoa > Mollusca > Bivalvia > Pterioida > Pteriidae > Pinctada > Pinctada fucata. The sequence continues at coordinate 20,919,025 of AP027109.1, forward strand.
TGTCCTTAACACCTCGACGACAAACTTACACTTATCAAATTTTGATCTATATTTACAAATTAAGAATAGAATTATCCCGATGGTTAAACCAATACCCAAACCAATAGTAGCAATCGCCCAATTTGGTAAATCTTCTTCCAAAGGTTCAACATCTAAATTTTGTAGAGATGTGATTAATTTTGAAATTGGAATTTTGTCCAATTCTTTTAAGGTGGTTGGTAATTTTGGGATTGTAAAATATGGCAGAGAGGAGGAAAGATGTGCGCTGCTTTTCAGTTTAAGCGTTTTGAGGAGACGTTTGAAAGGACCTGTTACATCAATTATTGTCTGTACTTGTTTGTTACATTTTACCTATTTCGATACGCAGTTCTATCCATGGATGTCCAAGATATACATTATTAACAAAATTTATATCACTGTATGCTAGTTACGCTTCTTTAGATTTTATTTGGATATGCTACTGAATCGACCCTACAGGAAATTTTGAGCCGCGCGCTCTCTGTAATGTAAATGTAAAAATCTAACTTCAAAAAATTAAAGAGGGCGCTACTGAATTTATTTATGGTGGCGCCTCTGAAAGCATCACTGATGAGAATTTAATATTCGAAACACGTGTCTGGTGCATGAAAATTGATTTGGAATTTTCTTCAAGAAGTTAGAGAGTTTGAACCCTTCGACATTATTTATAAACATATTATATTCGAGCTTGTCCAGGATATCTAATAGATACAGAAAATGACAATCATATTATATTCGAGGTTGTCCAGGCAATATAATAAATTCCGATCAATGACACGTAGCCCTAGTTACCACAGATTAACAGGTCTCGTCACGTGGACTTCTCATCCTGTCACCCGTTACGCACAGGTGCCTTATAGAAAAGATCGTCGGCTACTAGTATTGACGTTCCGGTTTATGTTCGAGGAATTAAATCATCCAGCCAGAAGAGGTACATCTCTTCTACCTGTGGTATCTTATTGAGAAGGCTGAATTCTGGGTCCCGTGATTTGCCACAACCCCTTACAGAGCGCGGAGTTACATCTCCCTAAGCCATTGTATAGGACACTCCGAGTTAGAACAAATCACTATATTTGATCCTAATAACTTAAAATTTCTGACGCGTCACGTTTTGTCGCTCGGTGCCCGGCTCGGTAGGCTCAATCCATACCTCGTCAATTTCCTTGTCCCTACTAGTGCCATTAGTCTCGTCTTGATAAAATTTTGTTATGACGCTCCGGTGTCCGGTTAGGTAGGCTTCGTCCATACCTCGACATTTCGCTACTAATGCTATAAGGGGTTTCTTGTGTCGCAATATTATAACTTATTTTCTAAGGGTTTCTCCTTATGTTAGTAATTTATAAGTGTTTTTCCGCAGTCATAACTTTTTATAGCATTTTAAAATCATTTATTTACGGGGTTTTACCCCCTCCAAATTCTACGTTTACCAATATAAATCGTTATCCGAGCAGCATTTGTTTCACTTCAATACTTATCCAATGCGGAGTGTAGATCTTTATCAGTCCGATTTACTTTGTCCTTAGGAGGTCAAGGTGTCCGTCAAGCGCTTCGATGTTGGCGAGATTCATTACCTGTACAAATGGCAACGTCGGTGCCCTTAGATGCATTTGTTTGTATCGTTTATTTACTTTTGCTTTTGATGAAATAAATTATATTATACTATACCGAAATACCACTTTTACACTAACCGTATTAAAATTACTCTGTTTTATAATTTATTTTTTCATTTTCTCCTTCTGAAATCAAGTCAAATGTCAGATGTTCGTCTATTTCAAAAGACTGTTTTAAGCCCTAGTACTTTTTAAAAGACATAATTTTATTTATTTTACTTTTTTTTTTTTTTTTTTTATTTTATTTTATTATTTTTTTTTTTTTTTGTTAATGTTGCGAGGGGTTCTTTCTTTAAGAAAATAACTTTTTTAATCATTGTTCATTTAATATTAATCTTTTAGTTGGAAGATTTATCGATTTTAATTATCAAAATGTCCGGCTAATCGGGTTGCGAGAAGAATATATTTCAAATTCGCATTTTCTTTTTCTTTTATTTAAATTTCTTTTGTGTCTTGAGGTTTTCACCCAAAATAATACGTTTCATAATCATGTCGATTTTTTTAAATTCTATTTTAACTTCTTCATTAATTTTACTTCGCTTAATTTTGTTTCTTATTCGTTTATCCATAATCTGAATTTCTTTGTCGGACCTGATGCTGGACGACACCTCTACCTTTACTCCCTGCATTGTTATAGTGGCGTTTAACCCACCAACCTGGTTAGCCAGCCCCTGAAAAAGTGTAGGAATTTCTTCAGCCATGTCGTCGAAATATTAAAAAAAAACTTACCGTTGCAATGTCCAGGTCTGTACGGTACCAAATCACCACCGTGTGGGGTAGCACACTCTGATCAACCCTGGTTCTTCGAATGACAATGAAACGGCGGCCGAAAAAGTTCAAACACGTTATTAACTATTTACAAATTAGTATCGACTATACGTACTACTTAGCTGGCGTACTCTGCAAGGGAGACCTGATGGAAAGTCTAAGGTTTGCGGGACCATGTCCCTTTTATAGTGCCAAAAATGAACCAAAAATATGTTTAATTTCTCCCCGTTCTCTCCGGAACAGAAAATGGGTTCATACCTAATTTTAAAGACTTTGCTTAGCCAAAGAAGAAAATAAAAGGTCAACTAAAGGTTAAGCGTGACGCTTATGTGCAGTGACCATAGCCAATGTTCCATTTTGTACATACCGACCGGTCATCTCCTGGACAGTATATACCATTTTTGGATTCTCGTGACATACCTTTTGGTCATAACAGGGGTAACATCACCTGCATAATAGTAAATCATGATGGTAAAAAGGCTAAGCAGACATCCCGACTCTATTGTCGAGCATTAGTGTCATGTAGTGATGATTCTGGCATGTGCTTTTTGCCTAAAGCTATACCCATTTACCTTTCCGTACCTCTTGTTTACGTAAATATTTTCGATGCAGGCCAGCTAAGTAATGAATAGTTTCGGGTGTTAGTAAATCAATGCAAAAGTATACAAAAATCTGGTAAGTTTCAGTCACATGAACCTAATAATTCGTTTTGCTTAAACTTATAAATTTAAACTTTTCTTAAATTCTTTTCATAATTAATAATCGTAATTTAAATTAACTTTACTTTGTATTATCAATAAAGTCTTTACAAAACAAATTTCATAAATCAAATTATCTATGATTTAAATCATTGTGTCCAAAAACTATTTGTCCTACACTTTATGTCACTGTGTCCGAAAACTGTGTCTCCCACCAGTGTCCGATCCAGGATAAAATACGGCAGGGGCGCTATTTTACACTCCTCTTATCAATTCACTCTAGATTCATCCTATCCTGTATCAAACCGACATTTTATGCACCTTTTTGGATCAACATGATCATGGATCAATCCCATCGTAAATCAATTTAATCTGGGATCAAGCCCATCTAGTAACGCTTGGTTAACCCTTGGCCATGAACCAAACTGGATTCACACTCGCTGGAGAAAGAATCTCGTTTAGGACCCAGATCCGAAGTTAAGAAGTATAGTTTACTGGGAATTGTTGGATTAATTCCAATGTGATTTGGATATAAGTAATGGATTTGGATCCAAGTTTGGACCCTGGTTAGCGATTCTAAGGCTGGGGTTTCCATGGTCAATGGGATTGACCTGGAATGGAAACGGAGTGGGCAAGATGCAGGATTCTATGCATCAAGGACAGACCAGATTCTGGTTGGATTGATCCAAGGATATTGGATATAAACTGAGTGGACAAAGACTCTTACATAGGATGCATCCTAGGTGGGTAGATGTAGGGTCAGTTTGATCAAAATCAGTAGATACCTAATGGATTTGATACTTGACATTTAGAATCCAAGATGTCATGGATCTTGACATTTAGAATCCAAGATGTCATGGATCCAGAAAAAAGAATGATCCTATAAGGGGATGAAAATATAAAGGTTGGATTTTGGAGAAGGTGGAAAACAATTGGATGGCTTTGAGTTGGAATGGACTAGACATGAACTCAATCCATCCTCGATCCATCAACTACTGATAACCCCACCACTGAACCGCAAATCTACAATTATCAGTACTTAACGTAGTCATATTCCTATTTTTCCCAGCAAGGGTTCCTCAACGAAGGTCCATGGGGTAGGTCAAGAATGAGGCGTGTCCGTGTAGGAATTTTGGACTGGAACATAGAATGGCTTTACCCCAGGTTGAATTGATTAAGTATTAGGTGGATTAAGAGCAGACACTCAAAGAAACAGACGTAAAGGGAACAAAGAACACCAACTCACAACATAGGAACATGAAACACAAAAGACCACACATAAACCAACGAGACCAATGGGCAACCGATGCTGACTTAGGACGGCCATCTGCCACGCAAGTAGCAGACGGTGTGGTTATGCGGATCACGTGCGCAAAAACGTCCATCTTTTCCGATTACACAGAGGCCTCAAAGAAAGCACAATACTGGTGTGATATAACCTCCTCATTGTACCACGAAGGTTATTTTACACCACAATTGTGCGTTCTTCGAGACCTCTGGTGATTGGAAAAGTGGTGGGAGGGTTATGTGACCATATAAACAGACAGTATGGCGTAGAGGCCAAAGAAACACACAGATGGATATGTAAATAGAGGTATACGAAATACAGTCTGTGCTGTGCCAGCTGTAGCGAGCTCATGCATATGATCACCTGAGGAGTCCAACAGAAGGTGGTCGGGACCCTGTCTTCTCTGAAGAGGTTTGGACAGGGCCTGTCATGGAGTCCTGTCGTCACAGTCAGTCGGAGTGCAATCCTCAAGAATGTGCTGGTACAAGGCTGTAGATTGGTCCGGAACCAAGCCAAGTGTCCGTCTGGTGACAGAAGGATCATACCCACGGTATAAAAGGCGTTTGATTATTCTAACACAACTTCGATGGTAATTCTGTCTACCCTTGATCCTTCTTATTTTGTTAATATGTCACCATAAAATGTAGGTTTCGACGAAATACCGGAACTAATATACTCTGTTGCTTGTATGGGTCCGAATTTCAAAATAAGTTGACAATAATTTCTGTAAAATATCCAGGAAGTCATTGCTAGTTTGTAAAAGCGAAAACCTTGACCTTAAAGTTTCTTGGTAATATGTAAATTTCGGCTATGAAAATCCGAAACATTAGTACATGCTCTAGTATACTGTCATTACTAGTAAAAGCGAAAACCTTGACCTAAAAGTTTCTTGGTAACAAGTACTTGTATAAGCTTTTCAAAAAAGTTTGCCTGACCTTAACAAAATAACAGCGTCTTCAATTTTACTTGACCGACCCTTACCTCAAAGTCTATAACTATATACCTTCAGTGACCCATGAGAAAATAAAACAAACAGAATTGATTTTTTTCCATTTTGAGATGTTCCTTGACCTAGTTATTATACAGCATTGTCTCAGAATTCTTAAAAACAGATCTCTTTATTCTTGATCGTCGATATGAGTCTATAATTATAGTATATATTTCCATATGTACCATAAACTCAGTTATATTGACTATATATATACTTGTAGTAGCTAAAATTGCGAGTGATTTGTTTTCAGCAGCGGACAAGAAATCCTTTGATTCAGATGTACAAATATGAGATTTCCCCTCTCGATCAAAACACCATTTTGCTACTCTCATCTGAGATCTCAGTACATGCACATTGTAATTGTAGATCCCTTACTATTTACAAGGGTTGATTGAAATGTTGTGAGTCTCATATTGATGGATTTGAATTATCAGGCATTGTGCATGATTTTAATACATAATCCCCTTCAATATCTTTACACTTTTGCCACCGGTGTTTTAGGGCCTCAATACCACTTTTAAAGAAATCATTATCTTGACCGGTCAGAAAGCCATTCATTACAAGTATGACGTCATCATCAGACTGATAGTTGGTGCCAGAAATAGCTGTTTTAGTTTGTGGAATAGATGAAAGTCTGATGGAGCAAGATCAGGTGAATAATGCGGATACTAAATCAAATTAAAGCCACAATCATGAATGACATTCATGGCAGTGACAAACTTGTGAACAGGAGCATAGTCCTGGTGGAACAACACACCGTTAACTAGTGAGCTTTCTGTGGCGCTTAAGTTTAATATTTTCCCGTAACTGTACGTTTCATACGTGTCACAAGTGAAGCATAGTATGAACCATTGATTGTTTGTCCTTTTATTTTTTGGAGATACTTAGTCATTCTTCAGCAAAATACCTTCTGCATCCCATGCATGAAACAGACGTTCAACATATACCAATTAGCCCTCGTAATCCGAGAGCACAGTTTAATAAATCTATATCTTAGTTGCTTATCTTCAGATTCATATTTTTATTCACTTTGTACCATTAGTTTATTAATCCGAGATCACATTTAAGTAATCTGAGATCCAAGTTAAGTAATCTTCAATTTAGTTACAGGAAATCTCAGTTATGTGAGCTTCATTTCAGTAATTGGAAATATAATTTAAGTTATATTGGATCTTAGTTTAGTAATCTAAGATCACAGTTAAGAAATCTGAGATCACAGTTAAGTATAATTCCTCACTTCAGTAATTCAAGTCTACATTCATATAACCTTGCATCTTATTCTAGAAATATATTACATGTATATCTGAAATTAAGATCTCTGATATCATAGTTTAGTAATTTGAAATGACTGTTAAGTATTTCGAGATAATAATAGAAGTATATTTTATTCTTTTTCTTCCAAAAGGGTTATTAAAAACAAAGCTCATGGAAACGAAAAGGCAGAAAGGTCATATATAATCTAAGAGGGATGAGCAATATAGTTCCACTTGGGCCTCATGCTATATGTACCTAGACAAGGATCATACCAATTTATATTACTGCATCTTTTGAAACTCGCGAAGTTGATTTCAAGCATGACATGTTGTACAAAAAGATATCAACAAGTGCTACTTCATCGCATCATGTTGCTTTCTGCAAAATTTGCATTTCGAAGTTTTGGCAATAATGCGAGTTTAATAACTTGATATCTGACTGAACTCTACAAAAGAGAAATCCCATACAATTAATTTGACTTCCGTAAATTCGACTTGTTGATTTTCCAGCATAAATTCGATATAATCATCTAGATGGACCTACGTTTATTCCAACAGATCAACATAAATGATGTCGATAGATCTAGATGTTCTTGCCATAACGACGTTTAAAACAACGATTTATTTTGAAGTTGAAATAAGACAAATTGCATTAAATTTTCTTGACTTCAATGAAATTAACTTCATGCTTTTAAAATTACATCTCAATCAAAAGACCTCGTTGAAGACAAGTTTACAGCGACGTTTCGAATTAAATACGTCATTATGCCTCCTTTACCTCGATAAGTTGATTTTCCTTTTGTCGCGAAACCTACTTATATCACAACAACACGAGGCACTAAAACGTTTCCGTAATATTTGGCTGAATACATTTTATACATTCATAATAAAGATAAACATCTTGTTTTCATCGCCTTGTTTCATTCGGGGCCGTTTTTTTTTTTTTTTGCATCCCGTGACGTCATTTAAGTAAAGCTGTTGCGGGCATAAAATATTACTGATATAATAGGTATATATTATAAAATGGGTTAAAGATTTCACTTTTTCATCAGATCTATTTCCAATTGATATATGGATGAAAAATAAAGTAATTTAGATGAACAGTTCAGGAAATATAAATCCAAATGTTAACAAAGTACTTAAACCCGTCATTTACCAGTTGGACTCTTGAAATAACGACGTCCAGAATAGAGCCTGAAATGGTACAATATTTACTATTTCATAGAATTTGGCGTACCTACGGAAGCGTATAGGTATTATACTGTTGTTGTGTTGTAACTATATTTCTTGATATACAATTTATCAACTTATGATGATATATGGTTATAAGTTGCTTTACTTATGTCAATAAATGATATATTTTATTGACATTTCAGCACTTTCTATGTTGCATTGTATAGTTAATATTAATTTATGAACACAGCATTTATCAATTTTTAGATTAAGTTGATGAAGCTATATTGCCATTTTTTATAATACCGCGGGAATACCAAGTGGTATACAGTGAATACAGGAAGGTACGGACGTGTAGACCTACTCAGACCCTGATTCTTAACGTGGGTTATTTTCTCGTTGAATAAGGAGTAAATCTATAACTGCGACTAATTTTTGTTGGTTGCGAAGCATAACGACACTCAGTGATCATTTCTGTTGTCTGTCTGTCCATCTGTGTGTCCGTCTGCCTGTATATCCTACTTTTAGTTTCACACCCATACCTTTGTAGGACGTAGGGCGTTGACATTTGATACATGTATTCCGTATGACAAGACTTTTCTTAGGAAACCATGCATTTTTTTACCTTGTGACTTTGACCTTTGCGTTCGACCTACTTTTGAAAATCTTTAAACCATTGATGAGGGGGTGGACAGGGTGAAAGGGAGGCGGGAGGAAGGGGGCAGGAGGAATGGGGTGGGAGGAGGGGGAGGAGGGAGGGAGGGACGGGGCAAAAAGGGAGGGGCGGGAGGAGGGAGAGAAGGGGCGGGAGGGGGAGGTTAGGGAAGAGTGAAAAGGAGGGGGAGGAGGGAGAGGTACCCCCTGTCCGCCCCCAATTGATCATTAGGTTTTTAAGAAGGGTATAAACAGCATCCGAAGAACAGACACATTCGGAATGCTTTAGTTGAACTTAGTTCGCAGGTATGCTTACGTCATAATCAAAATTTATGTAAATTTCATAGTGAAACCTGTCTCGATATTGCTATTGAAATTTAATAAAACTGGTAGAAAACTAGGCTATACTAGTATATTATCTAGTCCAGGAAAATCATTACATATATCAAAGTCATCTGATTTGATATAAAATACATACATGGAGGCTTCGAGACATGAGAAATGCATTATGAAAACGTCTTGTTCCGTATTTAGTCAAGAGAAACCAGTCGTTGCAGCTATTACTTGATGTGTAAGAAATAACAACTAGCAAGCCGTGGTTTATTGTCCAGTAATTCAACGAGTCGCATGAACCAATCAAATTATCACCGAGCCGGAACAAGACGTTTTCATAATGCATTTCTCATGTCTCGAAGCCTAATATAGCACGTGAATGGGCGGAGCTTAACGCACTGTAAGTTTGTTGGAGATTTTACACCAGGCGAGTTCTATGGTGCATATAGGGAGAAAACCTCAAGTCATATTAGAATTAATAACCAAATAATGAGTCAGAATTCAAAGCATTTTCGACGGACGGTAAAAATTGGAAGCTCTCGATCGGAGGTGCTTAGTCCTATGGATCCGCACATGAATTGAAGAATCCAGGATCTAAGCAAAATCAACCGTTTGATGTTTGTTGTTGAATAGGGGGGGGGGTTTGCTCTCTGCAAGTTATTAAGCGACTTTATCCATATTAAGCGACTTGACCTGTATTTCTTAATGTAAAAGCTATATCCAGGAAATGAATTGAATATATGAAAAGGTTTTCCTTTAAATGTCCGTAAACAACAGGTTAGACGGACGGACGGACGTGTAGACCTACTCAGACCCTGATTCTTGACGTGGGTTATTTTCTCACTGAATAAGGAGTAAGCATATAACTGCGACTGATTTTTTTGTTGCCTGCGAAGCATATCGACACACCTTGATAATTTCTGTTATCTGTGTGTCCGTCTGTCTGTCTTTTAGTGTCACGCCCCATACCTTTGTAGGACGTATGACATTGATATTTCATACCTGCATTCGTGTGACATGACCATTCTAGATACCGTGCATTTTTTACCCTGTGACCTAGACCTTTGCGTTCGACCTACTTTTGAAATACTTTAAAACATATATTATAAATCTTTAATTGGTAAGTGATAAGGATTTCGTATTTCTGTATATTCCTTGTAACAAGACCTTTCTGTTGAGACCAAGTATTTTGGCATTATGATTTTGACCTAAATGTTTGACATATAGCCCTGGAAGGCGACACGTGTGTTCCCTGCATTATTGAATTTAAAGACGTTTAACATTTGACACGTGTGTTCCTTGCTTTATTGAATTTAAAGACGTTTAACATTTGAACTGCTTGGTGAGTGTCACTGCTGGTGGACCAAGAGTCCCCGAGGGCACATGTAGCCAAGTTCGATCAACTTCGGTTGATCGTCTGTCTCTTCGACGCATTTGAAATTTTCTGTTACAAACTTTCTTGAAATTTCTATAACGTGGGTCCTGTAGCATCATATCCTACCCATTCTGCAACGTCTTTTGGTACATTTTTGGACATAATAATTTTCATACATTTTGGCCATATATTACATTGATTAGACGGAGGATCACTAACGAGGGTTTAGTACCCGAAACATGCATGTCTGGTCCATGCTGTAAATTTATCAGGTTTTAAATGATGCTATTGAATTTAAAGACGTTTAATATTTGAACTGCTTGGTGAGTGTCACTGCTGTTGGACCAAGAGTCCCCGAGGGCACATGTAGCCAAGCTCGATCAACTTCGGTTGATCGTCTGTCTCTTCAACGCATTTGAAATTTTCTGTGACAAAATTTCTTGAAATTTCTAAAACGAGGGTCCTGTAGGAGGATCATATCCCACCTATTCTGCTACGTCTTTTGGTACATCTTTGGACATAATAATTTTCATACATTTTGGTCATATTACATTGTTTAGACTGAGGATCACTGACGAGGGTTTAGTACCCGAAACGTGCATGTCTGGCCCATGCTGTAAATTTATCAGGTTTTAAATGATGCTATTGAATTTAAAGACGTTTAACATTTGAATAGTTTTCCCTGACATGGTCGCCATAGCATTTTTGTTTCTGCTTCATGTGATGCCTTCGTTGCAACAAAAATAATTATGAGTACTTTATGAGACTTCTGTGAGCAAAAATGCAAGAAACTACTGAACTTAGTAAAGAAAATATTGTAGACGCTCTAAAATCAAACTTCTCTACCGATTGGTCATTGGTCGCTTTCGTTCATGTGTATTCATTTGTGTTTGATGTTTCTTTGTGATTTGGTGTTCCTTGTACCTTTTGGGTCTCTTTCTGTGCGTTTCTGCGTTGTGTTTTGCATTGGGTGTTTTGGAATGTTGCTGTGTGTGCTGCAACCGGGTGTTGTTGGAGATCCCATCCTTTCTTTTGCAAACAGTTGATGTAATTTTGTTATCACCAGAAGAAGTAGCCTATCGAATTTTGGATCCAAAGATCAAAATTACTGCTGCACTCTGAAAAAAACCCCTTTAATTACGTTTCTCGATTAACCTTAGTCTTAAGAAATGAATTTAGCAGATTCATATTGCATTGTTACGGTATTATACGCCCGCCAAAATGGCGGGGGTATATGGTGATGCGCATGTCCGTCCGCGTGTACGTACGTCCGTCCCTTCCTGTATTCACTGTATACCACTTGGTATTCCCGCGGTATTATAAAAATGGCAATATAGCTTCATCAACTTAATCTAAAAGTTGATAAAAGCTGTGTTCATAAATTAAAATTAACTAGAAAATGCAATATAGAAAGTGCTGAAATGTCAATAAAATATATCATTTATTGATATAAGTAAAGCAACTTGTAACTTTATATCATTATAGGTTGATAAATTGTATACCAAGAAATATAGTTACAACACAACAACAGTATGATACCTATACGCTTCCGTACGTACCAGCATTGTTGTATTTCCTATTTTTTATTTGTTTTAGACCTTCTTTCGTTATTAAAAGAATAACCATATACATTCATTCATCACGTTTAAAATGACAGTGGTCTATTGATGATATGATACTAATTTGGGGAACTTTCTTCACATAATGGACATGTACTTCTTCGGAAGGTCATAAATTCATTGGAAGCTCGTTGACATATACTTTTTTTTCATTAAAATACTATACATTACTTTCTTTTCTGCCAATAAAATCAATAAAACTTAACCTGTGATGTTAAACAGTAATTTGGGGAGTTTTGGAAAGGGTGTAACTATGAACCTTAATATCTTCGTTTCTTAGATGCCAACGCTCATTACAATGTTGAGATGTTCTCCCGATGAGCTCACGAAGAACAAGATGGATACACGAATAGACCTCCAATGCGTACCTTCGTGTAATCTTCGGGAATTTTTCGGCAAGCTAAACATTTTGTCAACGGACCCGAAGTTGATGCCGAAGCTTTCCAAACAACTCGCAAAATAGAGAAAGTAGATGCAGTAAACTGCCACTTTGTCCCTTTTTTAAAAAGACGTTCAGATGTTCATCATTTTATAATTTATATAAAGTAAAACGTATGGTGAAGATTGATACAATTTCAAAGCCCCGCACTGTATGCTAAGAGGTTCAAAACGTCTAAACGGTGAAATAATTGAAAATATCAATAAACGGGCAAAATTTCGATACAAAATTATGAAATAAAGTAGCGCGTCAGCCCTTGCCCATTATAATTCTTATAAAAATTGATAGATGTCTAATCGACCTTTCAATTGCATTAAAAGTATTGTGGGCGAGGCGTTGTGCGCACTCGAATTTTAAAGATTTTTGTGTAAAATACGATGATTTTTCCTGTTTTCCATTATTCAAGACAAATAACGTCGCAATGATGACACAGTGTTTCCTCACATATTGTACATAGAGAATAGGTGTCTTAATGTGTGTGTATGTTTTGTTACGGGTATGCAATACAAAGCAAGTGTATTTATCGAACATGTAATGCGCGTTAGCACATTGCATGCAATAAATGCACTTGCGGTGTGTTGCATACCCGTAACAAAACACAAATTAAGACACTTATTATATATATATGCACCATAGTTCTCTATTCTATTCTTGTTTTCTGAAATTGCGTTTTTACGGTAAAAGGGTGATGTTAAATTTCAGGTCAACGCGGGTTCAGTTTGCACGTTAGAACAGCCGTCGCGGCATGTTTCTTTAGATCGTATGCATTGTGACGTCATGAACGTTAAAATACGAATTGCAGCACGTTCCTTTCAATAGTTCATTCTCAGGGGATTACATTGGTTGTGCATATATATCGCAATAAGTGATATTATATTATCCGTTTAATAAATGCAATTTTCATTGAAATTATAGGGCCGATTTTAGGGGTTAGCGCACCTTTTTCCTCGGCGCTTTCTGGTTATACAGAAGTAATGGGTGCGACTGACAAAGATAGTTTCAAAAATCGGGAAAAATATTTAGGACAATGCATATTTGTAGGCTTCGTTACCATGGAAACATGTACTTTTTTATCTGAAATTACTTTGATTATTTTCTTTCCATCCTTATTATTATGCATATTTGTAAAGTATTTTACATTCATCTTGGATGCCTTTGTATACAAGATGAAAAATTGGGCAAAAACAGGGTATCAAAAGGTTCTGTTTTGGGCAATTAAAGACCTTTTTGCATGTTTTTACTGTAGCACCAATTTTCGAAGTCCAAATTCTAGTAATCAAATTAGTATTATCTTTGAACTATACATTAATATAAAAAATTGGGCTAATTTGGCCTTTTATATGCAAATCAGCATCACATTTAGTTGTTATGGCATCAATCGACAGAAAGGTTTCCATGCTATGAATTTAAACACAATCTCTAACAAACTATCTACTCATGATATTGCATCAGCAGTTCATTTAGGCGTTTTAATATAAAGATGACCTTGATTCAATATTGAACATAACAATAATACGTCATAAAATGATAAATCTGTCACTAATTTCTTAGGACTATTGATAACGTTTCTTCACATCTTTGAATATCTAAATTCTTGGTGAGTATTTTGATAAAAAGGGGATGATATCTGTATTTTCTTGTTTGTTTTGACGGAAAAATATTTTCCTATTAAATTGCTACAGTTCAATAAATTCTAAGATTGTTCTGTCTCATATTCATTTGCTTTCATATTAAATATGACCTATGAAAATATTCAAATAAAAAAATCATTAAAGTCGGTAACCAAAAAAAAAAAAAGAATTAAAAATTCATTTTTTTTTTTTTTTGCAAAATTTGAAAATAGAAATGACCTTGAGTATCAAGGCAATGACCTTGAACAGTTTAATTGTTCTTATGTAAAAGATATAAGTCATATTTATACATGCATACTTTTTTAAAATCTTATGTAACCTTAAAGAGGAATAAAATCAATTTTAAAGATAATATAAAACAAGCCAAAAGGTCTTATGTTGCCATGTCAATGGTCTTGACGACAGAATTTAGGTAAAATTCATAAATAGCCCTCTCAAATATTCGATCATTTTATTTGGCAATAAACATATATTTCATTTGATGAAAATCACTGGTCACCTTTTGGTGCATTTGCGATATTTAAGATTGAAAATGGTCAAAAACACTCTGAATTTGCCCTTATTTTCAACTCTAATTTTCGCTTCATTTTAACTGATTTTGGCTTAATACAGCTTCCGGTAAAAAATATTACAAAGTGTACTAAGAAAGAATGGAAGTGAGGAAGAATAGATTTCATAAAAATGAGCAAGCTGTTTCACATGTATCCATGGCAAAGAGGTATACGGAGCTGATTTATTTCATGGTCCCAAAAGCACTATAAATAGAATGACCTCATTACCATGGCAACCAGAGGTCACATTAACCGAAAAGTGTTGGGGTTAATTTCGTAGTCAGTACTTAATATATATCCATTAAACCGAGAATCATCAAAATCCATGACATGCCGTGCCACTCGATTTTGGTCCTTACAGAGAATGGCTAAAATTAAGAATAGTTTGCTTGACATGCTACGTAGGGTATTCATAGAATCATCAAGATGAGAAGTCCAGCGCATGGCATTAACAAATACATTATCTACTTATAAAACAGCAAGACTTTGATCATATCCCATCTATCCTGTCACGTCTTTCGGTATTTGTTAGGATATAATAACTTTCATACTCTTTGGCCATATTACATTGTTTAGGTTGAGGATCACTGACGAGGATTAAGTACCCGAAACGTGCATGTCTGTTCTATACTGCCAATTTATCTGTTCTTAAATGATGCTAATGAAATTGAAGACATTTAACATTCATCGGGAGAAAGAAATGCAGAAAGCCGTATTCAAATGCAAATATCAAAAATATGAAGTACTTAATGAAATAAAGTTGGCGGTCGACTCAACATAATGTACCACAATGAGACGAAATATGATAATACATGTTGAAATAAATCGTCTTATAACTTCAACTAATGATTCAAAAAAGGGTACATGCATTTACGAAAACATCCTTAAAAGAATTTAAACTGTAAATTATGTCCCTTTAAACGATCGGTAATGTATGTTATTTGTGCGAAAGATTTTGTTGATTTTGCACAAGTGTACGCAATCGAAATTTTCTGTCACTAAAATTTCTTGAAAGTTCTAAAACCTGGGTCCTGTAGCATCATATGCCACCCATCCTGCTTTGTCTTTCGGTAAAAATTTGGACATACTAGCCATCTCACCCTTTGGCCATATTACATCGTTTACATTGAGGATCATTGACGAGGGTTAAGTAACCGAAGTGTGCATGTCTGGTCCATGCTGCAAATTTATCTGTTCTCATATTATGCTATTGAATTTGAAGACGTTTAACATTTGCACCACTTTGTGAGTGTCACTGCTGGTGAACCGGGAGTCCCTGAGGGTACATGTAGCCAAGTTCGATCAACTGACGAGGGTTAGGTACCCGAAACGTGTATGTCTAGTCAATGCTGCAAATTTATCTGTATTCAACCGAAAAGAAGATTTATCAAAATTGAGTTTACAAATAAAGAACTTGATCTTTTAAACATCTCGAATATTTTCCGAGATCACCGGGCTCAAAGCAAGATACCCCAGTATTTTGAAAATTTAGAACCCCCTACTATCTGTTATAAATATCAAAAACCAAACGAAGTTTTATTTTCAATTACAATAAAGTCACTTCTGACGTCAAAGTAAATGATTCATTTCCTACTTCATGCGAATGTGCTAGCTCTGAAAATCTTTACGAACCAGCTGGTCATATAATTACTGGAGACCTGTCGATAATTCAAGACTCGAGGCTTTGTAGTCTTCTAAAGAACGGGCCAAAATGTAGAATTCCATCCAAGATAGATTTCATTAAATGCGGGAAGTGCTAAATGAGGCGTTGGAAGTTTATAAACGAAAATGGTGTTAGTTGGAAGGAGTCGAACCACACTGGAAAAGTCTTATTTTAGACATTGTAGATATCCGAATTGACAATTTTCAAAAAATCTTCATCTTTATCCGGATGCACTGTCAAGATCGGATAAATTTCATAAATCTAAACTTCAGGTTTTGCACAGTAAGTATGTCTTTGCTCCTGCAGACAAGGCGGCTTACAACATTATAATTATTTGAAAGCGCTATTACATTTCAGTATTACGTTCGGAACTTTCTACCACCAATACTTATATAAAAAGCAATAAAACAACCTCTTACATTTTACGAAAGCACCAAGATGAAATTTCTTCATTTCAACTCTCTATTTCGAAATCAGAGGTACCAACTATTTACTGTCTATCCAAACTTCACAAATCTCCTAACAAGTTTCGATTTATTGCTAACTCGAGCAATTGTACTGCAATAGTTTTATCTAGGAATTGGACATCAGCGTTAACAGTAATTTAAGATCATGTATCAAAATATTGTGAAACTGCATTTAATAAAAGCGATATCAATTATTTTTTGTTAATAAAGAATTCGGGTGATGTGATCAACAAATTCAAATCATTCAATTTTAAAGACGACTCTATCTCATCCTTTTAGTTTTCTAACATGTACACCACCCTCCCTCATGAGAAGATAAAAATCGCTTATCAAAACTGGTGTTATGATATTTATATGTACTTCTGACAATAAAGGATTCTTTTCATCAGTATAATACAAATAATATAAATCATGGACTCGATCTGAGTTGTAATATTTGGTGACACTCTATACATGCAAATTATTGAAATTCCTATGGGTACTAATTGTGCGCCTCTTGTTGCAGATTTGTTTTTATACACACACGAAAAGGAATTCATGCAAAATCTGCAAAAACTCAAGAAATTTGACCACTTGAAATATTTTAATGGCACCTCTAGGCATCTTGATGATATTTTGAATATTGATAACCAACATTTTCACCATAACACAATCAAATTCATCCACCAAAGTTAACATTGAATACAGCAAACACTGATGATAAAGTTACGCCATTTTTGGATCTTGATATCAAAATCAATAACGGAGAAATTCAGAAAAAGATATACGACAAAAAAGAAGATTTTGGCTGCAACATACTTAATTTTCCTTGGCTTGATTGCGATGCTCCAAGTTTGCCACCCTACGACATTTACATCTTTCAGCTCATAAACTTCAAACTTGAAAATTGTTTATTTGATTAAACGCCTATTTTTACATAAATTGCATTCAATGGCGTTATACATGAAATGTCAGTCTTAAAATGTACAGAACATATTTACATAACACTGTTTGATAAGTTCATACTAGATTTCACTTATTGAAATAATGACTTAAAGTCTATAAAGAAGTAAGTTTTCAAACTTGCTTTAAACGTGTCTATTGATTTTGACTCACGAATGGACAAGAAATAGCGTTCCATAAGTTAGGTCCGACTGTACCGAAGCTCCTATCGCTAAATGTTTTCCTTTTGTTGAAGGGAACCACATAGCAACCTTCAGATGTACTTGAAGAACGCAGTCTTTGATTCGGGATTTGTTTAGTTAAAAGTTCGGTGAGATAGACCGGAGCGTGACCTACGTGACAGTTGTACATATATGTCAACATTTTAAAGGAAATTCTTGCTTTGATGGGAAGCCAGTGAAGGTCGTATAGAGCTTCTTTAGAACTTTCAAATTTCCCGCGTTTTAAAACAAGTTTGGCACACATGTTTTGTATTCGTTGCATTTTACACAAGTCACTTTGAGAAATACCGTATAAGATAACGTTGCAGTAATCTAAATGGGAGATCACCAATGATAGAACGAGGATTTCCATGGCTTGCTGTGTTAGGTATTTACGGTCACATTTGATTCTGAAATAGTTCATCATTGCCACCCGCCATTTGTTCTTTACATGCTGTTTAAAATTAAGTTTATCATCCAAAAAGGCGCCCAAGTAACGTATACAGTTTTCAGATTGAATTTCATCCCCATTTATGTTAAATGACTTTGAGGTGCATTTGTCAAGTTGCTTTTTACTTCCGAACATAATAAATTCCGTTTTTGCCGTGTTCATTTTAAGTTTATTTGCATTCATCCAGTTATTTATGACAACTGCACACGACTCTAGTTCTCGGATAGCTTTCAGTTCATGATCGGGAGACGACGGCCTGAAGCGCGTGTTTGTCGTATGATCGTCCGCAAATCCATACACCGATATTGTAGGAGGTATTACGTCAAACAACGTGCCCGCATACGTTAAGTATAGCCAAGGACCCAAACAGCTACCTTTGGGCACGGCACACGGTAAATTCCGAGGATCAGATAAGGCTGATTCTATGTTTACTTGACATCTACGAGGACGCAGATACGAGTCTACCCATTCCAAAGCTGAGCCGGAAACGCCGTATTGCTTTCGAAGATCATCGATTAAAATGTCATGATCTCGGTGTCGAAAGCAGCACTCAGATCGATTGCTATGAGAGCAGTCACTTCCTGATTTTCCATAGCACTAAGCAGGTCATTTACGAGTCTTAATAAGGTGGATTCACAGGAATGAAACCGTCTATACGCTGATTGGTTTTAGGAAGCATTAACATGCGCGTTAAGTCTTTTGAGAGCGGCTTTCTCTACAAGTTTCGAAAGAAATGATAAATTACTCACTGGTCTGTAATTTGCAAGCTCTAGTTCGAGACCAGCTTTCTTTAATAGTGGTCGGACAACTGCAAGTTTCCATTTTGAAGGGAAAACACCTTTTTCAATGAAAGATTGACAAGTTTCGTGATAATTGGCAGAAGTTGGTCCAAAAATGATTTCAGAATGTGTGTTGGCAGTATGTCTAACTCACAAGATTTAGTTTGAAGTTCGCTGATTGATTGCTTAATTTCGTTTTTAGATAATTCCTTGAAATCACTAAAAGATGGAGCATTTTTCTCCAATACTTCAAAATTATCATACTCCTGTAAGGATTGTCTAATTTTTCCGATTTTCCCCATGAAATAGTCGGCAAATTGTTCAGCAAGAGTTGAATCACTTTCAGCGTTTGGTAACGGATTTTCAGATTCAGTCAACTCTGAAACAAAGGAGAAGGTACATTAAGACCCCATATCGGCCCTGTTGTTTCCTGAGAAATTCAAATCGTGAAAATTGATCAACTGTGTTTATTTTATTTATCTACAAGATCAGTTACATATATACATTAAAATCGCTGTTCATCTTGATGCACCCTACGAAATTATAGCTCATCAAACCAAGGAAGGATTAACAAATCCGGATTTTTCTCTAGAAATTCACATATATTTTCGAGAATTTCATATAGAGCAAGACGATCTGCTAAAAATAAAAGTAGAAAAATGAATCAATAACCTCCATATCTGTCGATTAAAAGTGAAAAATTAGTAGTAGACGTTCTTGCTCTAGTTGAAAATTAATGATTTGTCTTGCGTAGAAATGTATGTGGAAGATGCATGGACCACGTCGGCACTGCGTTATGACGTCATTACAATGACGTCATTTGATTGACAATGCAGGTTCATGCACTTGCGTGACATATTTAAATCAGGAATCGGTTTTCTCTTGAAATTCGGTTTGATTTATAAACGTTTGTAGTAAAAACAAACAAACAAAAAAAGGCTGAACATTGATATATTTTACTAACATAGTGGGGTTCACCGAGCATGTCGCATAAAATCTCAGCCGGTAAAATAACTTAAATTTTAGGAGTAAAATAGTAAAAAAAAAACCGAGCAAGTTAACCAGAAATTAGATTCGTTGATTCAAGGATCACGAATCCACTATAACTGATAGGGAAGTAAGAAAATTCTATTGGTATGATCAACCCGACAACAATCTCTGTAGACGGTCAAGATCATGGACGGATCCAGAATTTCATTTCAGGATTGGTCCGTAAGTCCGAATTATCTGAATAGGAAAAAAAGGGGGGTTACACACCAGACAATAAAGTCCTTGATTAATGACTGTCCGTTCTATTTTTCAGTACATGTTTAAATAAAACAGATGACTTGCGGGCTAAAAAGCGAGCAAAAAGCTTAAATTCTTGAATTTTCACATCATGGTACTAAAACCTTGAATTTTCACATTATTGTACTCGATTAATGATATGTAAATACAAAAAATGGCGAGCGATAGCGAGACGTTGAATTGGTTTTTTTTTTCAGAGCAAGTCCTCTATTCGTGTCTTTTTCAGTTTCATTACTCCTAGTGCCCCTGTTTATTGACCAAATTGAAATGTACATGGGCTTTTGAGGAAAGCGCAGCATCTTTTGAAAAAAAACGTGTGTGCCGTTTTATTTGATCTAAAAAGGTTCCGAATCCCTCTCTCCCCACCCCACCACCACCAACATCACCAATGTTTTCCGCTTAAATCATGAAATAACATATCGATTTTATATAAAAAAAAATATGCCAGCGATTCGATACTAATGTAAAGCAATTGACCCTTCCGATTGCGGGAAAATAATGCAAAATTTCGTGACGTCACAATGCTTTTACCTCGGACAAACAAGCTTCGAACCTCGGTCAAACATCGAAATTGCAGTGTGACGTCATGGAATTTCTCAAAATTTTCCCGCGTTCAGAGGGGTCAATTACAAACTGTTCATTTAGTGAACCATGTGCATTAGTTA
Source organism: Pinctada fucata (assembly GCA_028142955.1). Taxonomy (NCBI): domain Eukaryota; kingdom Metazoa; phylum Mollusca; class Bivalvia; order Pterioida; family Pteriidae; genus Pinctada; species Pinctada fucata. The sequence continues at coordinate 20,939,880 of AP027109.1, forward strand.
TTATGTATATAAAATTATTCAATCAGTAAACAGTAGGGCGGCCAAGCCGGATTTGCACGTGCGGCGTAAAAAGGAAAATGTGAGTCCGCGAATGCATGACGCACTCTTTCTCGTCGGAGAAAATATGGACGCCTCTGAATTTTGGTCCTTTTCCGAAAGCTCTAGACAGCACAATTTTTTATTTCAGCAAATAAAATATCGTCAAACTTTTGCTTTTAGCTTTATATTTTACCCTCAATTAGTTTATTTTAGACAAACCTGACATTTTAATTACTAAATCGATTATTGAAGTTGGCTAAATTTTCCCGGGAAAAAATGCCCCAAAAAGTGGAAAATAAAAATGAGGTACAAAAAAATGGTCCCTCACAGATTTTTATAATATTTTCAAAAAATGACATTCACATCGGCATCTTTCAAATATCAAAAAATTACAGAACCACTTTTTCATATATTGAAATAATTCCCGTTTGAAATCAGCTGGTGTTAGCTTCGTTTCGGCATGCGCAGAATCACGATTTTGCACCCAATACACATTGAACGTGTGTCACACTGTAAACATGAATGAATGACTTTATTCGGAGTTTAAAGTATTTTGTGTATGAAAAAGTATAACTGTTGGATGATTTTTATCTCGTGAACCCATTTCTAACCTTGGAATTGCAATTAAGAAGAGATTAATGAAGGTTTCAAGCTGTTTTTGTCCAACCCGACTTCACGAAGGCCGATTTCAGTACAGTGCCAGTGTCGGTGTGATGTAAACTTGATGACGCAAAAACACGGTACGACTTGTGTACTTCACATACATGTACTTTCTTCAGTTCAGCTGTTTGTTTATATAGTGAAATGGATACTAGGCCGATGCCTCGATGACGAAATTAATCTAGGAACCATTGAAAACATCGACTTTTTCCTCAAGCTCAAGGTAAATAAACAAATTTGTAAACAAATATCTTTTTTCTCTTTCTCGTTCTCTCTCTCACACATACATATACACACTTTACTAATACTACCAAGATATGTATTAATTTTCAATCACTGAAATGATCAGTTTATTAAGTTCATTTATGTGCCTTTATTTTGACCAACCAAGCCTAAACCCCCCCCCCCCACCCCCCCCCCCCCCCCCCCCCCACCCCCACCCCACCCCATTGGGCCCTAGCTAAGCCATATTTTCCAAATTTTAAAAAAATACACTTTGTCATTCACAAGTATACATGATATTATAAATGTATTTTTTTTTATTCAGAATATAAAGTGAAAAGAGAAAAGAGATTGAATGGGGGGGGGGGGGGTTACTCACATTTCCATTCACACAATGACATAAACATATAAAATGCAAAATGCAACATGGGTAATTTAAACTATGAATTTCTAGATAGATAATATATCATAATATAATTTGATTATCTTGTAGTTCAAGTCATTAAAAATAATTTTTCATGAATTCCATTGGTTGAGTGTTGAATTTTAATATCAATACTATTCTTTCCAGTGATAAATTTATGATTGCTAAATGAATAACATATACAATCAAATAGTTATAAAGGATTAATACAATTTAAGTACAATTAATGAATCATTTTGAATTTTTCAGTTTATGACTATGCATTAGTGAAAATTGTATCAAAATAAACAAATAAATAAATGAGTAAATAATAAATGAATGACTTAAAACTAATTGAAAATGTAAAATTACTTTTCCGGGTCAAATTTGTTAGAAGAAATCTTGCTGTCTGAAAATCACCAAGTGGCTTATTATATGGAAGGCATGCATTTAAAAGGAATTATTGATTGGAAATTGTGTACTATAGACTAGTATATTGATATCATATTCTACATCGAATTGGTTTGAAGATTATGCATATTTCCATCATATTCTTCTTTGTGAATTGTGAGTGTGCAAAAATACCATACAAATGGATTATTCACAGAAGATGGAAGAGTTCAAGACCTGTCAAACATTTCAGAAAACAATTAACATGATTAATGATTGTGAATCTTATTGGACAATGGCAGATACAGTGAGATAATGAAATAAATATTTTTTGTGAATTCTTGCAGAGGATGAATTGGTCAATTAAATTTCTTCTTCGTGATATAGGAATTTAAATTCAACTGTCATGGATCATGGGCACATCAAATTATAATAGTTATTTCTTTCGTAGTGCAGAGATGTTGAAATTAACCGGTCCGACCGGCAAAACCGGTTAAAATTTGAAATGACCGGTTGGTAACGCCAGCTCACCGGTCCGAATGACCGGTAAAAATTAAGAGGAAACGTTTTCTTTTTTTCATATCTAGCCACTGCATAATATTTTAGGAAGTCATATTGTCCATTTAAATATCACAGTTTACGACTTTATCACTATAGGATAAATATTAATGATTTCTGAACATGACATTGTCATGGAAGTCATTTACTCATACATGTGACGTTGTCAGATTTAATTAAAAATCTCTTTTCTTCGATGTATTTAAAAAGAAATCGACCAAATGTCAAGTATTGTCCGATTGATTCTCGACAACAGATCTTCCGAACGTCGTCTTGAATTGAAGACGTTTAACATTGTTACATCAAAATACACAGACTTAAATTACGCATATTTGCAGTAATGAGAGCTGCCAATTGTAGTAATGTGCAAACTTTTCTGAATTATTAAAGTTTGAAAACGGAAAATCCGACTCGTTAAACATGCAATTACTAAACTGACCATGCACATGCTCATTTTTTTTTCAAAGGGATGGGATGGGATGGGATGTTCCTGTCTGTTATTTTAGGAAAATTCCAGAGTTGTTGAAATATTTTCTAATGAACCGGTCATTAACTGGTCCGACATTTTTTTTTAACAAAAAGTTAATTTCTGCAATACATACTGTATTATGAAATACATTACACTATGTAAATGATGGATTTAGTTTGATTAATTTAAATACGATTGAATTATCAATGAAATATCCTGTCAGTGTCTTTAGATAGTCATGTTTAAATATTGTGCCGTCTGTCTGCCTGTCCAACTGTACTGTCCGTTTGTTACCATTCATGACCTTTTTTTATAAAAAAAGAAGAATGTCTTAATTCTTTTTTTCAATCTTTAATTTCTTTCATTAAACTTGCATGTTTTATATCTAATGTCAATTCATGAGTTCATCGCGTATATCTACATGCGTATTGAATTAACACCAAAATGAGAGAAAGAGACTTTTTACGAAGTTAAAGTTCTCGTGATGAACTAGAATGTATGAATTGGTTTTTATTTCGGCACCAAACACCTTTCAATAAATCGATAAATGTACGCATGTCACGGAAATTAAATGCAGAACTATACGTTGCGCTGTGCAATCAACCTTTGCGTAAAATACGTAGTGTCTCTCTGGATGTTTTTATTTATTATAACAATATGCAAATAGTTGATCGTAATAATGGAGATTTTTATAAGAAATAAAAATATCTAGAAAGACAGTAGCGTTGATAGGGAAATCAATCCATTTTCCGTGATAGAGGGAACCACGGTTTGAGACAAAACTAAAATTTTATCGACGATCCGCGAATTTTTGTCTCATGTCGCGAGTTATGGCAACTATTCTTACGTAGTTTGTCAGAAGAGTTTAATTGCTGATTAGATTTATATTTGCGAATTTTCCTCAAATAACAGACAGGAACATCCCATCGCATCCCTTTGAAAAAAATGAGCATGTGCAGGGTCAGTTTAGTAATTGCATGTTTTAACGAGTCGGTCTTTCCGTTTTCAAACTTTAATAATTCAGAAACGTTTGCAAATTACTACAATTGGCAGCTCTCGTTACGGCAAATATGCGTAAAATTCTGTGTATTTTGATGTTACAATGTTAAACGTCTTCAAACATGTCAAATTCAAGACGACTTTCGGAGGATCCGTTGTCGACAATATATCAGACAATATTTGACATTTAGCTGATTTCTTTTGAAATACAGCAAAGAAAAGAGATTCTTTCATTAAATCGGACAATGTCACATGTATGAGTCAATGACTTCCATGACAATTTCATGTTCGGTAATCATTATTTATCCTATAGCATGCAGTGATAAAGTCATAAAACTGAGTTATTTAAATGGACTAAAGTCGTAAGCTGTGTTATGGACAATACTTCCTAAAATATTATGCAGTGGATAGATATGAAAAAAAAAATGAAAACGTTTCCTGAGAATTGTTACCGGTCATTTGGACCGGTGAGCTGGCGTTACCATCCGGTCATTTCAAATTTTAAGCGGTTTTGCCGGTCGGACCGGTTAATTTCAACATCTCTGAAATTCGCAAATATAAATCGAAACAACAATTAAACTCTTCTGACAAAATACGTAAGAATAGTTGCCATAACTAAAATTCGTGGATCGTCGATAAAATTTTAGTCTTGAACCGTGGGTTACCTCTCTCACGGAAAATGGATTGATTTCCCTATCAATGCTACTTTCTAGATATTTTTATTTCTTATGAAAATCTCCATTAGTACTATACACTATTGGCATATTGTTATAATAAATAAAAAAATCCAGAGAGACACTGCGCATTTACGCAAGGGTTGATCGCACGGCACAACATGTAAGTCCTGCATTTAATTTCGGTGACATTGGTACTTTATCGATTTGTTGAAGGGTGCCGAAATAAAAAAACCAATTCATTCATTCTTGTTCTTCTCGAGAACTGTAACTTCGTAAAAAGTCTCCCTCTCATTTTGGTGTTAATTCAATACGCATGTAGATATACATGTACGCGATGGCCTCATGAATTGACATACATGTAAGATATAAAACATGCAAGTTTAATAAAAGAAATTGAAAATTGAATAAAAGAATTTAGATATTTTTTCTTTTTTTTTTTTTTTTGGATAAAGAAAAGGTCCTGAATGGTAACAAACGGACAGTACAGTTACACAGGCAGACAGACGGCAAAATATTTAAACATGACTGTCTAATTTGACACAGGATATTTAATTGATAATTCAATAATATTTGGATTACCATCATTTCCATAGTGTAATGTATTTCATAATATACAGTATATACTGCAGAAATTAACTTTTTATTTAAAAAAAAAAAGTCGGACCAGTTAAAATTCTTTCGGACCGGTTGATTAGGACTAGTACCGGTCCGAATGACCGGTTCATTAGAAAATATTTCAACAACTCTGGTAGTGACTATCTGGAGTAAAAAAGTAAATATAGGCTTCCTTGCAAAAAAAATCACATATTTGTATCTTTTGTTTTCCAATTATTGAAAGCTCCTGCGCATTAAACAGAACAAAATTGGAATTTTTATATGTATTTTTCTCGGATACAATGAGTATATTTCAAATTGTGGATGTATTGTCTGGCATATCCAAGAAAATGTCATTTTTCCCTTGTGCGTGGCAGTTTTGTATTTGATCAGAGGAAATTAGGAAGGTCGCTGGAAAAATCTTCGGTCTGTTGAATTCTGGTGATATTTTTTACAATTTAAATGTTTGCTCATTAGAAGGTTATAACAACCTTCCTTCTAGAATGGTAAATTCGAATTTATATTCTGCTTTGTGAATTTCTGATGTCGAAGCGTTCGGTCGATTGACGATTTCTCCGAAATTGTCGAAACTGTGCAGCATGTCGAGGTACATAAATGAGGTACAAAAAAATGGCCCCTCACCGATTTTCATAAAATTTGAGAATTGAACACTTGGATATATTCTCCACAACATATCAAAAAATTACAGAACCACTTTTTAATATTTTTGAAAACGATCCCCCTGTTTGCGAGGAAGGGGGCATGGGAGTCGAACGTTAAGAGTACTGCTGTCATTTTGTCAGCTGATTTTCGACAAATTTACAGAATAAAACATCACATTTTGGGTATATTTAGAGACATAAAATCTTAAAGAGTTTGTTTAATCTTTTAAAATCCAATGCCATCAATTTGCATCGCTGTTATTAGTATTTTTCTGCTGTGAATGTGTTTCGAAAAAATGCTTAGTAACGGCGACGCGAACTTCGTTCGATATTAATGCGCCGTTCTTAGCAACGGTTGCCGTCACGCGCAAATCTGGCTTGGCCGCCCTACTGAAATGGAATTGAACAGTATAGTCATAAGAAAAATATAGTCTGCGTCTCTCTTTTTTCTCGCAATCTTGTGATTTCTCGTAAATACATCAATAAATCGAATTTACTCACAGGGGCTACAGTACACAGAGTACATTGTCAAAATAAATCCCCCCACTTATAATACATAAACAAAAAATGTTTATTACCGTCAGTCATGACTGACGGTATACTGTAATCATTCGTAACCTACTTGCACGGATAGAATACCTCTTGGCAATATGATTGGTTGACAATTGCATCAAATGCAAATATCCGTCTAGGTTATTCAGAACCTATGTATAAGATTCTAACGCCAGGTCGGCTTAAGAGTCTAGATGACTTGACAAATAAAAGTCATATCGCATAAGTGTATTTTCTTCCGAAATATGCATCAAAAAGTCTTTGGACCGATACGTCCTATAACAATCGCAAATTATCGGAATTGACCACTTTCCAGTTCCGCGCCACCTAGCGGCGATGTGCTGAAAACAGGGTGTCATGGCCGTATAGACGGGCATCACGCCTCAATCGCGTTATATATCAGTTAACATATTTTGATGGATATTTCTTATTTGTCTTTTAAATTACCCGACTAATTAGTTTTATTATTATTTATAGATGTTTGCTGAAAGAAAAAGATGCTGTAAATGATTTTTTTCTGCATATTTAAACATCTATTTGTAAATTTAAAACCAGCTTTTCCGTGGTATGAATCACAAATTATCGTTGGTTTTCTTCGTATTCGTATTTGTACGTCCATTGCGCTAATCCATTTTCTTAAAAAGTATCATCCCAATTAACAAATCGTTGTTTTGACAAGTACACACATGCCAATCAACCGTGCAGGGTACGTTTATTCATTACCTGCCAGGTGTGACAATCATCAGAGCGTGATATGGCCATGCGGCCATTTCAAATAAGATATATGGAGACAGTGGAGAGGGACAATAAGAATATCTTCATAATAAATCCAATCTTCTTATTTTCACAGAGAAAATTTCATTTAAAAATATACTTAGATATGTAAACTTTTGAATATGTTAACATATATACTTGCTGCATGTACATGGTCGGACTGCGGTAAGCGTACACGTGTAGTGTACGTTCTCATTGCACCCTGTTCACATGGAAGAGTTTTTACGGTAATTACTATCTTTTTCCTCGTCTTGTTTTTATTTATTTCGTCTTTTTTTTCTCTTCCTTTTTCAAATTGATGCAAAAAAATGTTGGTTTTTTTTTTATCTAATAATGTATTTTGATTTAAAGATCTTAGCTAAAAAAAATGTCATATTCAAAAAGCTCTTTTAAAAAATCTCAAGGAATCACAGACGGTTTCTTTAATGAATGAAATAAGAAGACAAACAAATAACGAGTCAATAGGAAATAAAGTTGAAATATCTGTGAAAAAAAGAATAAATGAAAAAATAGTGAAGTAAGAATTTCTTTTTTTAAAAATGCGTAAGAGCCCCCCCCCCCCCCCCCCCCCCAATTAAAACAACTAAGAGTCCCCTTTGGTGTTGCCGATAGGGGACTAACACTGCTTTTTTTTCTAAAATACGGCTGGATGATCATGGTATATAAATGAATATGTTAAGATTCAGTTCGAAAAATAAAGAGATTTGAAAAAAAAAAAAAAAAAATACTGGATCACCTTTTCATTTGGCCCGTTTATTTTAAATGTGATATTGTGTTTATCCCGCATCTCTTTCTTTTCTTAACGATCGCCTTACATCTTTAAATTTGACAAGAATGATTATAGATGAAAATTGAATTCTGATGAGGAGAGAGACTCAGAGGGGAAGGTAGGATTGCGTATAAAACTCAGTGCCCCGTGTACACTGAATAATAATTATAAAAAAGTCGAAAGGTACGTGTTTCTCGTGGTAATATATAAATTCTATATAAATACACAAACGCTCTAAAATGAATATAATAACATATTTCTATACTAGTATTTTTTATCTGACCATTCCAGACATTGTGTCAGCATGCATGAACGCATGACTGACTCCACACAGGTAGGCGCCGATATCTACCTGGATGACACCTGTCATAATTGACTGGTTGTGTATATACACGGGGTGCACGTGTATAATAAGAGTCGGTAATAAGAACTGAAATTAAGATTAATCAAATGAATGATTTCTTGTCTCGTATTTTGAAATAATCGACAGAAAATAGCTTCCATAACCTATCGAAACTGCCCCGTTTTACATGATTAATTTTTGCTATTAATGATTAAAATTTGTCAAAAGCACCATATTTATTTGTCAGAAATATATCAAGACATATTAAAGCGATTGTCTTGGCATATATAAACGATAATATTAAGATAGAAGAGAACTATCTGCCCGAAATTAACACATCAATAAACGAAGCGGCATATGCCTGTGCCCGTCTATACGGCCATGACACCCTGTTTTCAGCACTTCGCCGCTAGGTGGCGCGGAACTGGAAAGTGGTCAATTTTCCGTCACTTGAATCGGTAAAAACGCGGAAGAGCCCGGAAATGTGCTATTAGTAAATAAATTTTCTACCATTTTTTTACAACATTGACAGTCAGCTATCTGACGGCAAGCTTTTTGTAAAAGCTAATACTTGTGTATTATACACGCATCAACACTTTTTTCATTGACATTCGCGGCCCCGCAGGGTCCAAAGTCCAATTGGCAATTACGCGGAAGTTTCTAACGTAAACAATATGGCGTCGAAGTCACTTGATGTTGCTGAATTTCCGAGAGCGTTTTGTACATAGTATCACTGTTTTTTATGTGTTTATAGATGTTTTGATAACTTTACTATGGATCCTGGAGATCAAACATTATCTTTAGAAACGTTTCATACATGGAAAGTTGATGCTTTAAAGGAGTTTTTGTCAAAACGGGGGCTTTCAACGACGGGCACCAAAGCAGAACTTGCCGCTCTGTGTTTTTCCGCGAATTCTCTAAATTTACCAATCAAAGCGACAGATGCGGAATACCTTTCATCCCTACATGACCAGTACCAGAGTTTGCTGTTCCACAACGACAAGAAGCAACCTGATCCTCTAAAGATAAGTGGTGGATGGAAGGAAGAAAAATGTGGCATCCACTTGTGGCCCCCCGTGTGTATCACCGACATCGTCACCTTCCTCATTGATCATGGTAACAGTGAAAATATAAAGAAATTTTTGAATGAGTATAAAGTTGGGAAGGCTTATGAATACCTTCAGTCAAATTTTGTGAGCAGATTTTTTACCATCCAATATCTGCTGCATCTGAAATATGTTACCTAAGGGCAAAGTGTACACCAAGCCAACGACTCCGAGATGCAGATCATACCATGTGGATTATGGTGAGGAAGGTTTCTGGGGACATAGTGTCGGCATTCTGCTCTTGTACTGCTGGGTAAGCAATGTACACATTATGTATATTATGTATTTGATTACGGTTGGTTTTTATATCATGTATATGAACACGTTTTGCATGTAAACAAAACAGTGTAAAACATAATTACATTTGTTCTGATTTGTTAACGAGGAGACTCGGATCCATACAAAGCACTGTGTACATGTCTGATAGTTTAAACAGCAAGGTTAAATCAATTATTACCATCCACAACATAATGACAATGCAGATAAATCAGGCAATCGTTTAAAAATAAAGGGTAATGTTTAACCATATTCACTACATCAGGCCATAGTTATAAAATATTTTGTTGCAAGTCTGCAGGCAAACATTTTTTTGCCTGACAGGAAGGTATACCTTTTAGGAAAAGGTTCCGGATGTAAAACAAAACAAATTCCTATGGATTGAAGCACGACACAGGTAAAACACCACAAAGCAGTGTTGACATCTGTGACAAATGAAAATTTACCACACTGGCAACTGGATGAGTTCTTTTTTGCATCCCTGATCATGCTCAAACAGTACTATGTAAACATGGTTAAATATCAGTAGAGGTTTAGCCGTTAAGACGTATCGCATCAAAATGAGTATACACTTACGTATCTGTGTGTAAAAATCAAACAACAATGGAGCGAAATTTCCGGACAATGAAAAAATTAAGAATGTTGATATTAACCCCAAATTTGATATGTAACAAACCACACCGCACTCCAAAATATTTTTCTATGAAAGAGATAAATAATATAGAACTCTTTATAAAGTTAATTGATAAGACTACAGAGCGTGAAGCCTATTCACATGTGTCACTGTGTAAAATATTTGAGTGTTCGATGTGTTAAAAGAAACCCCTGACAGATAAATTAGATTAGAATATTTTGACCATCCAGACAACTTTTTGGGTAAGTTTCTTCATTATCAGCCACCTCGATACATTCAAATTTAGCATTTTTTTTCCTCTACCAATATGCTCGATTTTGCTGCAGTTTTAATTATTTTTCATCGAATTTACAGAGATATTTCCTATTTCAATAGTATCTTATGTAATTCACGGGGTACTCAAAGGCAGAGCCAGAATGTTTTTGGAGGGCATGTTTAAAGAAAGGTTTTAACTGTCCCGGGGCACGGACACTTTCAGGGATTCTTTTTGCCCCTTTTTGGGGCCGTTATTCGGCCCCATTCCCAATGAAAAATAGTATCTTTTTTTCCCAATTGTGGCTCTAAATTTTCCCAATTTCATTCAGATGGAATTATCAGTGAAAATAGTGAAATTTACTGGTTCAAAAGTAGCAAATTTACAAATTATTTGCCATATTGTTGTAAGCATAAGTAATTAAATCATATTTAAAAGAAAAATTATATGATTTAACATTCAATTCTGAACATTTGATTGTATAAACTGTCATTTTACTTTTATATTTACATGTAGTACTTCCCAAAATATTCCCAAAGTCGTTAATTTTCCCAATTGCACGGGCCCCGACCCCATTCCCAAATAACTGAAAAATATCACTGACTTTATGATAGATGACTTGCGAGATCAGAAAGGCCAAGTGGGGGTTATGGAAAGATGCTACCCTCTCCTATTGAAGGGAGTTCGATGGTTCCCCCGATAAAATAAAATAAAAAAAAAAAAAAAAAACATGTGACGCAATTTGAAGGCATTTGAGCTGAATTTAAATGGAAACCATATGGTTCGGTGTAAGGCACGGTCCATTTGAGATTCGGGGGGGGGGGGGGGGGGGGGGGCTTGGTTTTTTTTTTTGTCGGAGCAAGATTTTTTTTTTCGCCCTGGACCAGAGCAAAAGTATTTTTTTCTTGCAAAGTAGGAGGAAGAAAATATTTTTAACATTTATAGTAATTTGCAATATTATATTAAGAGTGTTCGTGTTTTTTCAGTAGAAATTCTTAATTTCTTACTTAAAACTCTAAAGTATTACTTTGTTTTTTATGCAAAAATTTAATTCACTTCTAAATAAAAGAATATACAATATAAATAAATCCTCATTAAACAAAATTTATATAAGGTACAAGTAAGTGGGTCTTCTAGGCAAATTTTCAAATCTAGAATTGTAAATTGGTGAAAAAATGGAGTTCTCCTTCAAAGCTTGTATATAAAATTAGACTCTATGATGCCACATGCATATATCAATACAAATGTAGTAATATATTGTATTGATAATATATTTGAGTCTTTAAAGAAGCCCTTTTTTCATTAACATGCATACTTTTGATATTTTCAAATATGAACTTCGCCATCACAGAAATATGTTTTTGATAGAACCGAATTTTTTGTATACGTAATTGAAAACTGCGGCGAGTATTTCAAGCAAAATTTCATTGTAATTTTTTTAAATTCAGATTACTTGTAAGAGCAAGATTATTTTTTTCTAACTTACCATAAGCAAATTTATTTTTTTCATCAAAATTCAGAGCAAATTTTTTTTTTCGAGGCCCCCCCCCCCCCCCCCCCCCCAAATTTTGCGAAAACGATGTGGACGTTTTTGCATACACAAATTATATTGGAAAAAAGGAGCTATAAAAAGTTTTATTTGAAAATATGCTGTAACGACCAAAATATTGCCGAATTTGTAAAATTAAATCTTCATATACCTCTATTGTGAAAACGCAATACATTGTAGGTGGCGCTAGTATTAGAGCTGCGCACATCAAATTAAAAATTACGTTTCTTAATTTGCCTGAAAATTTAAATTTTTATAATTGAGAATGTAAACTTTCACATGAAACGAAAAATTTTGCATTATAGAATTTTGTAAAAACAATTTATTTTCAAGGACACCATAAATAAACCATCCCTTCCCCTCCCGAATCAAAAGTGTTCGTACCCCAATGAAACTTCATTTTTACTAGCCTGAAATGTTTGATCATTTTAAAGCCGGTTTGTTTTGTTTTGTTTAATTGTTTGGGGTTTTTTTTTGGGGGGGGGGGGTTGTTGTTGTTGTTATTTGTTTGTTTTTTAGGGGGGGGGGAGGAGGGGGCGGGATTGGTTTAGATTATTATTTTTTTTTATCATTATGACCGGAGCTGTTTATATTCTTATATTCTGGTTCGGATTTATTTTCGTTACTCTTTTCAGCTTTTAAACTTTTTTCTCCTTTTTTTTTGCAAACTTCCTGCCTGTTATCTTCTGTCCTGCTTCTTCAAAATCAAATGTTTTTACTGAATATAAGGAAATAAAAATTCTGTTGAGTCAGAAATGCATGTTTAGAGGAATTCAGTAAATTACGATATAGATCTGTCATACTGTTGGTATTTTTGCATCAGTATTTAGAGCAAATTCAAGCCTTCCTCAAAAATATCAGATTGATAGATTTATTGTCAAATAATGGATAAATATTGATTTTCGTTCTTGTGTATAGAGATCGTCCTCTCTTTTTAAAAATAAAATTCGTCGATCAAAGACTGTTTTTGATTGACAACGATTCAGGAGATAATACTGTGATGCGCTTCAGTAATCTTTTGTTATCGAACACTCGCATGGATGGTTACGCTCTGTAAACATTTCGTCTAACCATCATATATATATATGTCACACTTTGCACGAGTATTTTCCCGCGCCGTATCCAGTGGACATATACGTATCATATACGTATCGTTCTAAATATGGAAAGAAATATATGTTGCATTCATTTTGTCATAATTGCGTTCGTTTGTTAATATACAGTTTATAACTTGTATTGACTGGGAAATAGGCCGATAATAAACGACTTTAAAGTTTTAGAGTGACAATGAAAAATTAATCTAATTGATGATAGACTTGAAGTCTTATTTCGTGTTTATATTTAAAACATCAGTTCTTTTAATGAAACAGAGTTCATTTAAAAGTTTAAAAAAAAAAACCCCAATTTATTGGGATGTGCGCCGTTAACTATACGAGTGAGCCCCCCCCCCCCTCCTCGATGGTAAGTAAGAAGTGAGTTTCTTAAGTATCTAATATAAATATCAATAAACAGTCAATAAGCTTCTGTGTGAAGCACGAAAATACCCAATCACTGCTTTTTCAAACCAAATTAAGAAAACAATCATATTTATTTTACTGTTTGATATTCAAATAGTAATTTTCTCAATGGGCTTAGATTTAAGAGTATATACGGTCATATAACCCCCCCCCCCCCCCCCACCCCCCCCCCGAACAGCCTATCATGGTTCTACCTTGCGACCACTGAAGGTCTAGGCAGTCCCCAGAGCCCTCACTTCTTTTTCTTGTTTTTCTTTTGAAAGTAAACTCCTTCCCATACGAAAAATTCGAGAAAATATGTCTGGTGAGAGAGAGAGTCTGTAAACTGAAACTGTCGGGTCAGGGTTTTACTTACATATTGAGCACTCCGATTACAAATGTATTAAACTTGAACAGACGTCAAGCTCTTTGATAATAATGATTTACTTTACATATACATGTAGTTACGATTATGTATATTTCTCTTAAAGATTAGAGTTCCTCAGCATTCTTTACAATTTATTGTCCGGAAATTTCGCTCCATTTTCGTTCGATTTTTACACACAGATACGTAAGTGTATACTCATTTTGATGCGATACGTCTTAACGGCTAAACCTCTAATAATTCATCTGTAAGTACCGGTATAACTGAGAACACATATACAGTAATAAATGTCTTACATGTATGGTTATTAACACAATTTATATTTTTTTCAGGCTCGGTCAGACATGCAACCATATAGCAGCAATGTTATTCAGAATAGATGCTGCCAACAAAATGGGATTGTCATCTTGCACATCAATTCCATGCCAGTGGATCATACCAACGGAGACAAAAACCCTCCCAGTTAGAATAAAAGATCTGACGGTGAAAAAATCGAGACTTGGTGTCTGTAAGTACAGAATCTCAGCTAAAATCATTTATTTCATTGTCACAGTCTGATTGTTATTTTATCAATTAATTAGAGTAAAATGCGTTTTAGTTTTTACAATTCAGAATATGTAACAATAATTATTGATGGCACTCATTATTGGCCTGCATTATTTCATTGTGTTTGGTGATATTTCAGTTAAAGAGCTATTGGTCTCAATTATCACTGCATTTATAAAGTACTGCTTGTTTTGCTGGTAGACAGCTAGTGGTACAGTAAATATAATGTATTTTATTACTTTTTTCCAATCAGCAAGGTAATGTCATGGAAACCTTACTCAAATATTCTAGTTACTCTTAACGTGTCATATTTTTAGCTCACCTCGACGAAGTTGAGTGAGCTTATGCTATAACCCCACGCGTCCGCGTCCGCGTCCGCGTCCGCGTCCGCGTCCGTGTCCGCGTCCGTGTCCGCGTCCGCGTCCGGTTAAGAAGTTTGGGGTAGCTCAGTATCTGACAAAGTACTAATGCTACAGTAACCAAACTTGCACAAGTGATTCATCTTTGGATGCTGAGGTGAACCCATGCATCGTATGCAGCATCTGACCTACATTTTCCGCTTGAGTGACTTGGTTAAGAAGTTTGGGGTAGCTCAGTATCTGACAAAGTACTAATGCTACAGTAACCAAACTTGCACAAGTGATTCATCTTTGGATGCTGAGGTGAACCCATGCATCGTATGCAGCATCTGACCTACATTTTCCGCTTGAGTGACTTGGTTAAGAAGTTTGGGGTAGCTCAGTATCTGACAAAGTACTGATGCTACAGTAACCAAACTGGCACAAGTGATTCATCTTTGGATGCTGAGGTGAACCCATGCATCGTATGCAGCATCTGACCTACATTTTCCGCTTGAGTGACTTGGTTAAGAAGTTTGGGGTAGCTCAGTATCTGACAAAGTACTAATGCTACAGTGACCAAACTGGCACAAGTGATTCATCTTTGGATGCTGAGGTGAACCCATGCATCGTATGCAGCATCTGACCTACATTTTCCGCTTGAGTGACTTGGTTAAGAAGTTTGGGGTAGCTCAGTATCTGACAAAGTACTGATGCTACAGTAACCAAACTTGCACAAGTGATTCATCTTTGGATGCCGAGATGGACCTATGCATCGGATGCAGCATCTGACCTACTTTTTCCACTTGAGTAATTTCGCTTTTAAAAGCCAATATTGAGCAAAGTATAAGTGCTACATGTACCAAACTTGCATATTGGATGTATCTTTGATCAAACTTTCATAAAATGACCTTGACCTACTTTTTCCGCTTGAGTGATTTCGCCTGTAAAAGCCAATATTGAGCAAAGTATAAGTGCTAGATATTCCAAACTTGCATGTTAGATGTATCTTTGATCAAACTTTCATAAAATGACCTCGACCTACTTTTTCCGCTTGAGTGATTTTGCCTTTAAAAGCCAATATTGAGCAAAGTATAAGTGATACATGTACCAAACTTGCATATTGGATGTATCTTTGATCAATCTTTCATAAAATGACCTTGACCTACTTTTTCCGCTTGAGTGATTTTGCTCTATAAAGCCAATATTGAGCAAAGTATAACTGCTACATGTACCAAACTTGCATATTGGATGTATCTTTGATCAAACTTTCATAAAATGACCTTGACCTACTTTTTCCGCTTGAGTGATTTTGCCTTTAAAAGCCAATATTGAGCAAAGTATAAGTGATACATGTACCAAACTTGCATATTGGATGTATCTTTGATCAATCTTTCATAAAATGACCTTGACCTACTTTTTCTGCTTGAGTGATTTTGCTCTATAAAGCCAATATTGAGCAAAGTATAACTGCTACATGTACCAAACTTGCATATTGGATGTATCTTTGATCAAACTTTCATAAAATGACCTTGACCTACTTTTTATACGCCCGTCATTTGACGGGACGTATTATGGTATGGCGAAGTCTGTCCGTCCGTCCGTCTGTCCGTCTGTCCGTCTGTCCGTCCGCCTATGGAACGCAATAACTTGAATACGCGTCAACGGATTTTTATGAAATTTATACATAGTGATCAGACTGTGGAGAGGAAGCCGCCTTTCGATTTTCAGGTTCATCCGATTTGTCGTTACAGAGTTATGGGACTAAGATTTTTTAAATACAGTGAAAATATACTAAAATATTTAAAAATTATTTAAAAATCTATTTCTGGTCGAAATGTTTTGAAATTTGGGATACTTCAAGTAGAAAGGATGTTCTTTGACATATGTAACGGGTTTTTAATTTTTTTGTCGCATAACCGAGATATTGTGTGTAATAGGAAGGGGGGGGGGGGGTTATATGCACATACATTTTAAGCTAAGGGCAAAATATAGGCGCATGGAACGCGATAACTTGAATATGCGTCAAAGGATTTTCATGATATTCATACATTATGATTGGACTGTGGAGAGGAAGCCGCCTTTCGATTTTCAGGTTTATTCGATATGTCGTTACAGAGTTATGGGACTTAGATTTTTAAAATACAGTGAAAATATACTAAAATATTTAAAAATTATTTAAAAATCTATTTCTGGTCGAAATGTTTTGAAATTTGGTATACTTCATGTAGGAAGGATGTTCTTTGACATATGTAACGGGTTTTTAATTTTTTTGTCGCATAACCGAGATATTGTGTGTAATAGGAAGGGGGGAGGGGTGGGTTATATGCACATACATGTTAAGCTAAGGGCAAAATATAGGCGCATGGAACGCAATAACTTGAATATGCGTCAACGGATTTTCATGATATTCATACATTTTGATTGGACTGTGGAGAGGAAGCCGCCTTTCGATTTTCAGGTTCATTCGATATGTCGGTACAGAGTTATGGGACTTAGACATTTTAAAATACAGTGAAAATATACTAAAATAGTTAAAAATTCATTAAAAATCTATTTCTGGTCGAAATATTTTGAAATTTGGTATACTTAAGGTAGAATAAATGCTCTTTGACATATGTAACGGGTTTTTAATTTTTTGGTCGCATAAGCGAGATATTGTGTGTAATAGGAAAGGGGGGGGGGGTTATATGCACATACATGTTAAGCTATGGGCAAAATATAGGCGCATGGAACGCAATAACTTGAATATGCGTCAACAGATTTTCATGATATTCATACATTTTGATTGGACTGTGGAGAGGAAGCCGCCTTTCGATTTTCAGGTTCATTCGATATGTCGTTACAGAGTTATGGGACTTAGATATTTTAAAATACAGTGAAAATATACTAAAATAGTTAAAAATTATTTAAAAATCTATTTCTGGTTGAAATGTTTTGAAATTTTGTATACTGCAAGTAGAAAGGATGTTCTTTCACATATATAACGGGTTCTTGAATTTTTTGTCACATAATCCAGAAATTATGTGTAATGGGGGGGGGGGGGTTATATGCACATACATGTTAAGCTAAGGGCAAAATATAGGTGCATGGAACGCAATAACTTGAATATGTGTCAACAGATTTTCATGATATTTGTACATTTTGATCAGACTTTGAAGAGGAAGCCGCCTTTCGATTTTAAGCTAGGTTCATCCAATTTGTCCTTATGGAGTTATGGGACTTAGATATTTTGGTGTTGTGAAAAAAATCCCAACGGGCGTATCTTGCTGCGTGAGCGTAGGCTTTATTCTGCTTGAGTGGTTTTGCCTTTAAAAGCCAATATACATGTACTAAGAAATGTGTTTGAATTGAATTTTGCTGTCACGAGGTGAGCTTCGTAATCTGTGATTACCTATGTTTATTGATTTTCAGAAAAATTATGACCACTCGTGTCAGTACAGAAGAAGCAGTACACACCACAGGCATCCCTCATGTTTAGCCGGCAAGAATTGCTGGATGGTTTGAAGAAAACAATACCTAATGCATGTTTATTTAAAGGTATATGACATATATGTAAACATGTTCATTTATGTAATCAGACTTGCCGGTATGTACAGGTTAATTGAAGCATATTGCTTTGCATGTGTTGGTCAGTTTCCCACTTCTTGTCGACCCATAACTGAACAATGCTTAAATTCCCTGATTTCAAATTTTGTATACTGATACACAACAGTTCACCGTTGATTCTTATTATCTCTAGGCAGGTAAGAGGTCAAGGTCATTTCGAACTTTTTCCCATTGTTGAACAGAAATGTTTCTCAAGCATATATCTTTAGGATATCATAGTATATCACATCCACAAAATATATCAATATTCAGTTCCTAACGTCAATAAAAGAAGAAAAATAACATATTGTGATCTATTTATAACATGAGTTCTTCATACTATTATTATTATTATTTAGGGACAGAAGTTCAGGAATTTGTTAAGAATGACACAGGGAGCACCCAAGCAAAGACCTGCCACATGGAAGACCAGCCAACTGGACAGGTTATTCAAGGTACTCTACAGTGTAGAAAACATAATGTATTTTATGTCGCCTGCAACACAAAAGAGCTACATATAGGAATCACTTTGTCTGGTGTCGGCCTGTCTGTCTGGTAGTCACACTTATACATATTTGGCTGTAACCTGCTTGATATACATCAGACATCTTAAAAAAGCATGATGAGAATATTGTGGATAGGTCACTTTCAAAGTCAAAGGTCACAAGTTTAGGGTCAAAGGAGCATTTTTAGTTAAACAGTTTTGAAATTAATTCAAAGTATTATTTTTCAGCCAAATGTTTTGAAACTTTATATGTTTGAAGTAATAGGTATGCTCTTTCATACATGTTACAAGTTTTTATATTATGTTTTGCATAGTTGTGAAGTTGGGGGAGGGGGGTGTCATTGATTATACATTTTGTACACTTATAAATAACTTCTATGAAGTATATTTAAAGGCAATACCTAATTAAGCTTAGGGTCACTTTCAAGGTCAAGGTAATGCAATAGGGTTTAAACATGCAAAATACTTGTTCTTGAACAGTGCTATCTTATACTTAAACTCAAGATTTATTGACAGAAAATACTGAATTTAAATTAAGAGTTATAGCTATAATCAGTACATGTCTTGCATTATTTCTATTTTTGGTTTGTAAATTATCAGTTGAAGGTACATCTGGTGATACAGGACTGCCGGGCATGATGCTGGAAGAAATAGCGAGGGCTGCCACATCTGCCCAGGATTTTATCAACCGGCAACCATCTGTGAGTCCAGACCAAGTTGATGTTATCCAAGGCAAAACTATTGGCCAAAGCAACAACCCTCAATGGCATAGATTACGCAGAGGGAGGATTACAGCCTCAAACTTCTATAGTGTATTTACACGTATGAATACCTATGAACAAAAGCCAGATTCTGACATGAATAATGTAATTAAACTTATTATGGGAGATGCAAGCCCTAACCCAAATATTAAATGATCTTTAAAATTTGGCAGGGATTCAGAGCCTGTTGCAAAATCTATTTATGCACAAATGTATGACAAAGACCATCAGGCAGCTTCCACAGAAGAGTGTGGCTTATTTTTAGATAAGAATTATTCATATTTAGCAGCTTCACCAGATATGCTTGTAAATTGTAAATATTGTGGCAATGGCTTATTAAAAGTAAAATGTGCAATGGTACCCAAGTGTGATGTTTGTAAAGGATTTTGTGCATGTAATGTTCCTGACTATTTAAAATTTGATAATCATGTCTTTGTTTTGAAAAAGAACCACAAGTATTTTTGTCAGATACAGGGACAGATGACCATTACTGGAAGAAAATGGTGTGATCTTTGTGTGTATACATGCAATGGTACCCATGTTCAACGTGTACACTTTGATGATACCTACTTTGCTAATGTTACACGACAGCTTGTTCATTTTTTCAACAAATTCATTGCTGTTGAATACATGCAAAGAAAACAGTCAACTGCAGGTAATGTTGTTGAACATGTTGACAGTGGAGAGCCTGGTGACACTTACTTCTGTACACTTTGTAACTGTCAGATTTTGGAGCAGGAAAATATTTCATCATTTTCACAAAGATCTATTTGTTGTGACAAATGTCATGGATGGTTTCATTTCAAATGTGTGGGAATGACCAAGTCAATGCTCAATGAAACATTGCAATGGTTTTGCAAGGGATGCTTAGTATGTACATAAAATACTAATGTATTTAGAAATCTTGTGCAACATTTTCAGTATGATAATTTCTATTTTTTGTTATTCTGTAAACTATAAATAGTGACTCTCTGATTGGCTGATAACTTCATCGACGCCCCTGAATAAATCACTGTATACCACTGTTTAAAAATAGACCGGGATTACCCAACTAAGTTCTGCAAATCGCGTCGTTATTTATAGTGAATCATATGTGAAATTATAGAATAAAATAGTTATAGACTTTTAACTAATTATATATTATGTGATATTGACTTACTATTAAAATATTGACCGCAGCTTTGCCTCTGCCAATATTTTCATAGTAAGTCAATATCATATCATATATACCAAGTTGAAAGTCCATAATTGTATATTACATGTATATATGTAGTTAAACTTGTATAATAGTTATACCTGTTTCATTTGTAATTGCAAAGAAATGTTTTAATTGTTTCGCAATGAATGCAATTAGTTTGAACATGTGTATTTGGAAAGCATATACTTCCTAATACATACTACCATGTGCAACATGTTCCATATGATGATTTATGTGTTTAATATGATAATTTGAAAAGTTCCTACAATGCATTCAATAATCTATCAGTAATTGAAAATATTGAATCTGTTTTCACCTTTATTTGTTAGTTTTCTCCATAAATGCTCATTAAAATTTTACTTGCCTAAGAGTGAAATTTCATGGGAACAAACTCTGTATTTTATACTGCCAATAAATTCATTTTAAGGGTTTGACAGAGTTACATGTACCTTTCGTTTACATTCATTTGCTATAATATTCCTTGTTCTTACAGCAACAAAGTAATTTAAAGCTTTAAAAGTCTCAAATTTCTTCTTCAGATATATGTACATGTATGTAGGGGTAATTTTAAATATTGAACTCGTACATGAATGAATAAATAGTAAAGTATTGAAGGCATTGCAAAGAATTTAACTTCAATTTATTCAGAAACATGATTAAAATTATGAATTTGATTAGTATCATTTCATTTTTCTTGCAGTAACAGATTAAGCATGTGTGAAGGAAACAAAGTCCAAAATTTCAAGTTTGAGCATAAAGGTCAAGGTCACAAGGTCATGTCATTCAGATCTTTACATATACATGTATTGATTTATGCATATCTTGGCAGAGGAGGGTACATGTTACAAATGCCAGCAGCAATTCTCACTATGTCATCTAGATGTTGGATTAGTGAAAGTGGCATCTCATACTTTAAAATTCTAAAACACTTCAGTCTGTGAATGGCCTGTTCTACGTATATTCTTCTGTTGGCAATTTGTTTAGTCTTTTTCACATCACATGTTGACATTTGTGAAACACCCCTTCTGCCTGGGGGAATAAGCAGTTCTGCATGTAATAGAGCAAGATCCTCTTGTATTGGAAATCCTCGGTCAGCCATTACTTTGTCATACGGCTCTATGATATCTAAAAATCCAGAGTGTTGAGTTACATATTTATCACTGGTACGACCACCCCATGCTTCGGAAATATAGTTAATCATACCAGAGGGTGCAATGCTGACCAGGATTTTTGCTGTGTTATGGTGCTTATAGTCGCTCCATGTCTGTGCGGCAATGGTTAAGTTATTTGGTTTTTCAATAAAAACTTCTGTGCAATCAATGATGTGTCGCACATCACAGTACGGGACTTTCTGAAATGAAGGAGGTAAGTTCCCCTTCGCAGTTTCTTTGCTGGGATTGAACACAAGTGTCCCTAGAACTGCAGATAGCAACTTGAACCATGTTGTTATAACATTAGTTACATGAGTTGTGGACACACTAAATCTGTCTGCTAGGTCCTCATTAAGCAACCCTAATCTTATTTTCATAAGACACAAGATCATTTCTTCTTTTGCACTTAACCTGCGTAGGTTTTTATGAAATTTGTTTTTTGGCTTCAGTGGGTTGCAGACCACCCTTCTTGGACCTATCCAATACCGGACTTTGCTCAAAGATGGAGAAATGCTCTGATACACAGCATTAAATGCAGCTACAGTAGGAATTCCTGTGTAGAATTTCATTTTCAAATCAGATTTTAGAATTTGGGCCACACTAAATATACACCTGCTTTCCCTAGAATCCTCCTTTTTTGACAAATCAAGCTCAAGCTGTTTGACTTTTTCCTCAAGACTGGCAATTTTGCTTTCCAAATCATCATTATGACTGTTATCTAATTTCTCATTCTGGCTAGTACCAAGTTGTTCACACACTTCTTCAACAGAGCTATTATCATTCATGCAAGTTGCAGACTCGAAAATCAAACTTTGTTCACTAATATGTTCAGATATTGGTTCCAGGACAAGTCTTTTCTTTTTACTTGGTGGAGACACATTTGAATTAGATCTGTGTTTAGGTGGGGGTCTCGATTTGATTGGCTTATATGGAGTATAACCAAGTTTCAAAGAAGGATAAGGATTTTGGAGAGTAGGTCTTTTGTCCACAAAGTGTTCAGAACAGACACGAGAGTCTGGTTTGGGTTCCCAATTTCCACTGCCATTTTTACGGTTAACAATGGATGCCCATTTTTTTCCGCAACTGATCATCCTTTCTTGTCGTAGGAAATGGAAACAAACGAAAAGGTGGTTCACATATGCAGGAAGCCAGGCCTTGGTTCACATTATGTATTGGACATATCTGTTTTTGCCACTGTGCTATTTCATTTCATCCGTTATACTTACCAGTCAGAACTATACATTAGGATATCTTCCATTGTTTACGTCCGTAACTCGCAAACGCATGAATGACTAAGAATCAAACACCTAAGGCACCTAGATCACTCATGCGCTTTACCTCAGTTTATCTTCCAGCGTGCAACAAAAAGGACGTCCATCGCTGTTCTCTGAACTTTACGAGTATTTTACTCTGTTTTTGACTTTGATTTTTCTATCCAGAGTCAGTTTTATTGATATATATTTATGGCGGAAGCGGCAGTTCGCCGTGCTTCCGAGGAGGAAGCTTCCATTCATGAAGAGAATGTTAATTTAGAGCAGTCGTCTCAAAAAGGTGAATCCAATATGGCGGATCGACAGAAGAAACGACGCACTCGTAGTTCTAGTAAATCTTCTACCAAGAAGAATGATACAGATTCTAAATTTGCAGCTTTTGAATCTAAAATGGAGGAAAGATTCACATCCATGATGGATATGTTTAAAACAACTATGGAAACGTTTTCCACTTCACAAGAACGAACTCGTGAGGAACGAGATTTTCGTGAAACCAATGCACAGACTGTACATAATGGTGGTTCGGCCACGCTTACAAGTACACGTATCAGAGACGATCCTTATGGGATGCATAACTCTGAAAATGAAAATTCACCACAGAGAAATGACATTTATCAGGATGTTTTATCTCTAGCGCCTGGTCAGAGTGAAAGAGAGCATGTAATATCTGATGACTCCGATGATTGTGTTTCACACAGATCTGTTTGCTCAGATTTAGCCAGAGTTAACTCAGTTGGGAAAGATAAATTTAAGAGATACATTCATACAGATGAGAATGATGACAATAACAATAAACTTTGTGAAATTTTTGGTGATATTTCGTCAAGTTCTAAAGATGATGTGGGAATCGTTTTAGATGATTCACAGAAAGCCATTATTAATAACTCGTGGCGTTCTAGCGACCCTGACAAAGTTACTGCCTATAAAGAGGAGTACAAATTAGCTTTTCCAGTACAAGAGAAGTCACGTGATATTTTGAAAGTCCCGGCATTGGAAGATTTATTGGAACCTCTGTTGAGGAAACAACATAATTCTTTTCGTGCATGGGGTAAATCTAAGCATTTAGCTTCTCCACAGCTGAAAGGTATTGAGAGTTCTGCATACCAGGGTCAGATTGCTGCCAGAATGGGTATTATTTCAGTTACTTACATTCAACAGGCTTTAGGATTACTTCTAAACAACCTGAAGTCGACTAATTCTAATTTGGACAGTGCTATTCAGTCTGTACGTGACATATTCGAAATGTCTACTAAAACTTTAGACCAAGTAGGACGTACAGGAGCTTTTCATCATTTGATTCGGAGAAAAGCTGCCATTGCCGACACTGGATTACATTCAGTGAAAGACGTTCAGGCGAAAATTCAGAATTTGCCGTTATCTGGTGACGGTGTTTTTGGTACCGGATTGGAAGAAAAATTAAAGCAAAGGAAGGATCAGAAAGAACAATTAAGTGATCTTCTGCCAGAATACACGGGAAGCAATGCCATGAAGTCGCAGAAAAGAAAATTTTCGTATTTTTCTGACAGTAGCTATCGAGTAAATAGCAAGCGTCAACGTTATGACTACTCAGATAGGAGAAGAGGTCAATCCTCTACGTACCAGAGGTCGTACGATAATGCCAAGTCAAGGACAGACAATCAAGGCAAGGAAAGGAAATCTTTTACAAGTAGTTCCTTTCGAATTCCAAAGAAAAAATGACTTAAAGGTAGGAAATCTGTTAGCAAAATCAGAGATACCTGTAGGGGGTCGACTCAGATTTTTCGTGGAAAATTGGAAAAAGATAAAAGAAAGGAGGAGATCTCCAACAACACTAGGTTGCAGCACCCACAGCAAAATCCCAAAACACCCATGCAAAAAACACAGAACATATAACGGACGATCAATGGGTACTGTCTGTACTCCAGTCCGGATACAAATTGGAATTTGTTCAGAAACCACCTTTTCTAGGGGTAAAGGAAACAAAAATTGCAATTCAAAATCAGGAAATTTTTCAAAAAGAGGTTGTAGAATTGTTAGAGAAAGATGTAATAGAAAAGGTTCCAAATTATGCTCAAAACACAGGTTTTTACAGTACACTTTTTCTGGTTCCAAAAAAGTCGGGAAAATTAAGACCAGTGACAAATCTGAGACCCTTAAACAGGTATCTACTGAAAAAGCATTTCAAAATGGATACTTTGTCAAAAGTTCTAAATGTAGTGATACCAGGAGATTGGGCAATCTCAATAGATCTAACAGATGCATACTTACATGTTCCAATTTTTCAAAAACATCACCAGTTCCTTCGTTTTTGTCTAATGAATCAATGTTATCAATGGAAAGCAATGTGTTTCGGCCCAACAGTAGCTCCTCGAGTTTATACAAAAATTTTTTCAGTGGTAATGGGTTATCTTCACACCCAAAACATCAGAATAGTAGCGTATTTAGACGACCTACTTATTCTCAATCAATCCAAACAAAATCTGATATTAGATCGAAACAGATGTATAGATCTTCTGGTATCACTAGGTTTCATAATCAATCTAGAAAAATCGGCTCTGTCTCCAAGTCAGACAGTTGTGTACCTAGGAACACTATTCCAGCTCAAACAAGGTCTTGTGATGCCAACAAACGAGAGAATAACAAAACTTTACAATGCAGTAAAGCTAATTATAGCAGGTCAAAACTTAGCTCGAGATTTCTTACACTTACTGGGAATAATAGCATCGTGCATAGAGATAATTCCAAATGCAAGACTATACATGCGTCCAATCCAGTTGCATCTACTAGCATTTTGGAAACCATCGTCCCAAAATCTAGAAATAAAGATTCCTGTCACCAACCACCTCATTTCTCATCTCAAATGGTGGTTAAATCCAGTAAATGTTTTGAGAGGAAGAAATTTACTTCAAGGTCAGACAACGGTGACTATAACAACAGATGCCTCGAATCTAGGTTACGGGGGACATATGAAATCTCAGGTGTTTCAAGGTCAGTGGACCGAGACACAGAAAGGTTGGCACATAAACTTGTTAGAGATGGAAGCAGTCTTCCTGGTTCTCAAGCATTTTGTGAAAGATCTGAAGGGTCAGAATGTGTTGATACGTTGCGACAACTCAACAGTTGTGCAATATATCAACAAACAGGGGGGCACTCGGTCGGCCCAATTGTGTTACAAGACTTGGGATTTGTGGAACTGGGCAATTCAACACAATATTTACATAAAAGCAGCTCACATTGCAGGGAAAGCAAACATTTTAGCAGACAAGCTAAGCAGATACAAGATAATGCCCACAGAATGGACTTTGAACAGAACAGTAGTTCAAAAAATATTCCATCAGTGGGGTCATCCTCTTGTAGATCTGTTTGCATCTCATCTGAACAAACAAACAGAGATTTATTGCACTTGGACGCAAGATTGCAATGCTCTAGCTATAGACGCCCTATCAATTCCATGGGAAAACATGTTTGCATATGCTTACCCCCCAATTTGTCTAATTCCGAAAGTCCTAGAACATATGAGCAAGTATCATTGCCAGGTGATTCTAATAGCACCACATTGGCCAAGACGTCACTGGTATACAAGGATTCTAGAACTTCTGATAGATTGTCCAATCAAACTTCCAGTAACATCGAGTCTATTACACCAGCCAAAATCAATGATAAATCATCCAAATCCACAAATTTTCAATCTGACAGCTTGGCTTCTCTCAACAGACAATTTGAAAAAAGAGGCTTTTCTAAGCAAACAAGAGACTTACTATGTGCCTCCTGGCGAGAAGGCACACAGAAAGATTACATTTCAAAATTTAAAAGATACAGTAGTTGGTGTAGTTCAAAACAAATTGATCCCTATACGGCAAATTTAACTCAAGTTGCCGAATTTTTGACATCCTTGTATACTAGTGGCTTGCAATATAGGACTATAGCAGGATACCGTTCTATGCTATCTTCTATTATAGATTCTGTTGATGGTAGACCAGTGGGTCAACATCCATATGTTGTTAGACTTTTGAAGGGAATTTTTAATTCAAGGCCCCCGGTATCAAAGCTGCTACCAGAGTGGGATTTGCCCAGGGTCTTGAAAATGCTAGAGAAATTACCCTTTGAACCTATAAAAAAGGCAAAATTAAAACATGTTACCATGAAAACTGTTTTTCTGATAGCCATAACTACTTTCAGGAGATGCAGTGACTTACAATCATTGCGCATTGGAGATGGATCAGTGTCTGTACAGAAGAAGGGAGTTACTTTTATTCGTCATGGACTCGCTAAACAAGATCGTCCCTCTCACTTTGGTACTAAGGTATTTGTTCCATCTTTTGCAGAGAACAAACTACTAGATCCAAAGCGTGCATTATTTTATTACTTAAAATGTACTGAAAGCTTCAGACATGATACAGAGGGAAAAGATGAAACAAAATTGTTTTTATCAATAAATGAGCCACATAAGCCTGTTTCATCTCAGACTATTTCAAACTGGTTAGTGAAAACTATCAAGATGGCACATGATAAGGATTGTTCAGGAGTGAAAGGTCACTCTACACGATCTGTTGGAACATCGTGGGCTCTCTTCAATGGTGCATCCATGAAGAACATTCTTGAAGCTGCAGATTGGAGCAAGGAATCTACCTTCATACGTTTTTACCTGAAAGATGTAAAAACTCATGTTCTGAAAAAGTAGATTGTTTTTGATATTTATTAGATTATCTACCAGCGAGTTCGTGTGGGACAGTTTTAACATTTCATGTTATTTGAATATAACAGTTCGTGTGGGACAGTTTTAACATTGTGATTTTCAGTGTTGTCCATGCTAGTATATTGGTTGAAAGTGATTTGTGGCATAGCACATACATTGTATATATAGTGTTTTTGATTAACTTTTCTTGGATTGTGGAACAATCATTGTATATAAACTGTACAGTTGTGGGATGTTTTATCCTTATTGGACTATGTTTACTGTGAATGGTAAAAGAAGAATTGACCAACCACAGTTCTGTATTGCTTTGGAGTCTATACATATCCTAATGTATAGTTCTGACTGGTAAGTATAACGGATGAAATGAAATTGAAAAATTTGTTATCAAGTTTCAATTTTATGAAGGAGTTAAACTTACCAGTCAAGTTACCCTCCTCCTCCCCTGCAATTCTTCAGTTTTTGATTTTATGGGAACATTTTTGTTGCCCGCTTATATAAACTGAGGTAAAGCGCATGAGTGATCTAGGTGCCTTAGGTGTTTGATTCTTAGTCATTCATGCGTTTGCGAGTTACGGACGTAAACAATGGAAGATATCCTAATGTATAGTTCTGACTGGTAAGTATAACTCCTTCATAAAATTGAAACTTGATAACAAATTTTTCAATTTTGGTGGCATTATTAGTACATGAATTGAATGCACAACATCTTGTAGACATGATCAACTGATGAACGCTAGAATACCATCAGATAACTCTCGATCATACAGTGATTTTTTTTGGCCGGATTTACCGCCGAATATCGGTGGCTTCCCCTAGTAAAAATTAGCTTTATTTTCCCAAAAATCGGCCCATATTTTCCCAATACACGGAGATCAAAATTGTTTTCAAGATTGAAATGAAAATGACACGAAACGTGCACAAAAGTAATCCACGGCAAGGTTCTCATTAAGAGCCGGCGACCGGCGATTTCTCGCCTCCTACTTTGGGTAAAATCGCCGCCTAGCTACTTTACGTAAAATAATGTTGTATCTCAGTTTCTTTAAGTATGAAAACTGAACGTGTATTAAAGGAAATTACGTTGTCCTTTAAAAAGCTTTCACTATACAAGCTACGTACGCGATAAATATTTCTGTAACTACAGTGAGTAAATTGATTTCAACACGGCGTGACGGGTCATTTTACGGCAACGTATATTAAAGAAGTACTATAGGACAAGGACTTATAAACAGAAGGATTGGAATCTCGTCTTTTCCTGTTAACATCTCGCGTGCCCTTTTGATATGCAAATTAGGCAACGAGATGTTAGGGGTGTGATATTCAAAACCATGAATGCCCTAAAGATGTTAATAATGACAACATAAAAACGAATTGAATAAGTAGAATAGATTATTCTGATCATTTTGGTACCAATATTTTGATATTACGTCTTGAAATAGTCGAGAAAATGGTAAATTAAATCGGGCCTATTTATATAGGTCACGTCCTACTCGAAGTCGTAATGGCGAGGGCGAACTTGCGTCGAGATCCCTTACATCTGAGGCAGTTATATATTATGGTCAATTATCGACATCTATACATGAAAAATAATTCCATCAGATACCAAAAAGGTCCAACTTTATTTTACAAACAACTATTCATAGATACTTTATAAAATAAAACAGAAAAATGGCTTTTAGATGGCTTGTTTACCTTCTTCGTTACAGGCCGTGGTAAACAAGTGATCGTAAACACCCCCATTTTCGATGTCTTGTATTCTTATTAATATTCGGTATCATGAAATGAAAATGGTACTAATGCATGCATGAGAATTTATTAATTGTCTTCATAACAATATTCCTTGTGTTTATCGTGTCTTGTTTGAGAAAACGGGTCAGAGCGTTGACCTGCCTACGTCTTTTGGGAAAATGGCCGCGCGTACAGACGAGTGAAAACACCCATTTTCGAAGCCCCGTAAAACAATGAAATTGTCGAATTAATTAAATAAAATTGGTCCTAATGCACGCTAAAGGCTTTAGTCTTTATTTTGATAACAATATTTTACATGTAAATCTTGTCTAGTTTGAGAAAATAGGTCAGAGCGTTGGGCTATCTACCTCTTTCAGAAAATGGCCGCGCGTACCGACGAGTGAAAACACCCATTTTCGAAGCCCCGTAAAACAATAAAATTGTCGAATTAATTAAACAAAATTGGTCCTAATGCACACTTTAGGTTTTAGTCTTTATTTTGATAACTATATTTCATATGTAAATCTTGTCTAGTTTGAGAAAATGGGTCAGAGCGTTGGGCTGTCTACCTCTTTCAGAAAATGGCCGCGCGTACCGACGAGTGAAAACACCCATTTTCGAAGCCCTGTAAAACAATAAAATTGTCGAATCAATTAAATAAAATTGGTCCTAATGCACACATTTGGTTGTAGTCTTTATTTTGATAACAATATTTCATATGTTAATCTTGCCTAGTTTGAGAAAATGGGTCAGAGCGTTGGGCTGTTTACCTCTTTCAGAAAATGTTCGGGCATACCGAAGAGTGAAAACCTCTATTTTTGAACCTCCGGTATACGATGAAATCGTCCAATAAATTAATCAAAATTGGTTCTAATGCACGCACTAGGTTTTCATTTTCGATTTGCCACCAATATTTCATGTGTAAGTCTAGAAATGACTGAGAAAATGGGACAGAGCATATGCCTATTTAACTCTCTTTGACGATATCTGGGTCTTAACGGCGAATGTCAAGGCTCCGCTTTTAAGCTAGATATTATAACAATATATCAATATATTTTGATAAAATTGGTATTTATTGAAACAGTAAGGTTTCTTCTACATGTACGTATCAATATTTTATATGTTTATTGTGTGATGCTTAAGAAAATCATGTTATTTGATCACCCTACTCGGATAGGACTGGGCAATGTTTTGATCTCGTTCAGATCTCGTGACACGCGAGTTTTCGTTACTATTCTCAAGGCGGTGTAGAGAGTTGCGAATCCTTCTGTTTATAAGTCCTTGTATAGGACGATCAGATCTCGACTTT
This sequence comes from Pinctada fucata, assembly GCA_028142955.1. NCBI lineage: Eukaryota > Metazoa > Mollusca > Bivalvia > Pterioida > Pteriidae > Pinctada > Pinctada fucata. The sequence continues at coordinate 20,970,757 of AP027109.1, forward strand.
TCACGCCTGTAAATAAGATTTTGAATTAATATGAAAATTGTATAGTTATTGACCACGCGCCTCCACGTGCCACGGACAATCAAATGCCGGTCATGATAGTGATACTCAAGTTCTTCAACTTTTTCTCCCTCGGTCTATTTTCTGTATGTAAACAATGTACTAGAAATTATTTGAACAACATCAAGAATTCATTGTTATACTGAGTCTATTGAAACATCCACAAGGTGCGAGGCTCTGCGAGCCGACAGTAAATCCCGCTCGCAGAATTCAAAACGTCTGAGTGACACACATTCGTTAAATATCTTGCATCCGTAGACCGAAACGTTCGTCAATTTAATATGATCTATACTACAGGTACATGCTTACAACTCAATGCTCTCAAAAATTTCGAAAGGAAAATGTATTTTGTTTTAAAAATCGAATTGTTCACACTGAGGAGAGCGCCATAAAAAAAATACATCTAAATACCCATATTATAGCTGCAAAGGCCCAAAGGGCCTTTGCGAGCGAAGCTCGCCCTTATGGTAACGCGTATACACATATCTTATTAAGAAAATATGCTGAATCAAAGAAATTCAATGAGGATGTACTACTCTGATTTCAAAAACTTTCGTCCCCTCGCAGACAGAGTTGCTGCGGAGATGCTGGATAATGCCATTAACATTTCTTTTTCGACTCCAAGTAGACGTATATGTTATACTCAATTTTTGTTTATTAGTTAAGTTCATTGAAGATATTTTTCGTAAATCAGGTAACGATAAAGCATCAACAAGGCGGCGTAACCACGGGAAATCCGACATTTCCGGTTTTAAACAACTACTGTCAGAAGTCGGAATATGTTTGTTTTTTCTTTTGTTCTTAAGTAATTTATTTTCAGGTAGCCTAAACATTATTCTTACAAAATAAAAATGAATTATAAAGAACCATATTTTTAAAGAACCATATTTTAAGCCCCCCCCCCCCTCCTTAAAATGTTCATCTGCTGGACTAGATCAATTTTACAAATGCTTCCATGTTTCCACTCGCCAGCCTTATACTACCTTTTTCTTTTTTGGCAATCATCAAACAGTAAGTTTTGTAAGATAAGATAAACCATCACAGTCAAAATAAAAAAGAAAGGTCTTTTTCTATTTTATATAGTCATATCTATTTTCTCTCCGCTCGCACAAAAAGGCTTTGCCTTGATTCATATTAATTGATAGTTCAAAGCTTCAATAGGCGAAAAGGGGTGTACCTTTGTTTTTGCAAACTCTTTCACTTTCCTGGTAGTAATACTGATAACTTTAAGGCATTTGTGAACAGGAAATTGCTGTTTTGAACCAATAATTTGAGCGTTTCTTCAAAGAAATTTTGTTTCTAGATTTTCCCAATTTGTTCCAAATATCGCATATTTTCCCAAATGAAAAGGTACAGGTGGCTTTTAAAAAAGGTAAAAAAATCACTGTCATAAGATATAGCTTTTCATAACAATCCAATAACCATGATACAGATTTCAAATGGCTATTTCATTACTGCCTTCATCAAGCAAAACGGTCAATCGCCGCAAGATAATTTTTTGTCCCCCTTCAGGAACGCCCTGGACCCCTTGGACAGGGACGTCGACCCTAGTCGCTCTCCCAGACTCATTGACTTTCTGATATTCACTACATCCCCCAAATTTAAGAGGTAATATCTCTGTCTTTTCGTTCGTTTGAATGACTGTAATATATGCACGGATATGATTTTTAAAAACATCGTAATTCCCTTAAATTCTAGAATCAGTTATAGCATTAAAATGAGACAGTCTCCAAGAATAACCCAGAAGCTAAAAGACGACGTACAATACTTTATCAATCGCAGATTTTCGAGGATTCATGAAATCGTTTCATGGCAAAAACTTGAGCAACACAATCATTATGAATAATGTAAGAATACAGCAATTTGTTATCTGACAACGTTATATCACGACGTGATCATAACGTCACATGACGTCAAAGTCAGTGAAACAGAAAGCTTACATACGTGTTTTCAAATTGCTATAAAATCGCAACGGAATATCCGATTCTCAAAATTTAAACTCATTTACATTCTGTAAATCTTGTATTTTCATTGTTCAAAGTTTGCTTCATTTCTCAGATAGGGCCGATTTTGGCCTATAACGTACCTTCTCCTTTATAAAGCTTTTTGGTATCTCCTTTCGACTTTCGAGCTCATCAGATACGCTAGAGTTTGCTCCCATGTTTCGGACTTCCATGACAAAAATAGACTAATTACAATGAAGCTTATCAATCAAGGATTTAGATACCATAAACTTGTAAAATCTTTCTGGAAATTTTACAATAACTACTCTAAACTTCAAAGTTTGGGATAACTCCAGCATCAGAGTATGTAACATTGGGAATTTCATTTCCTTCATTTTACGGTAACTTAGTAAAGAAAATCAGAAGGATCGAATGCATATATAAATTCAACCACAAATGTAAGAAAATTGTCGGTCGCCTGCATTACCGAGGATATGATCCCAACGTCATCAAAGGAGCACTGGCCATGGTACTGGACCAATTTACAGTTCTGTATCAGTGGCTTTCCCAATGTTACACACTGGCCAACCGTGACAACATGACTACATGACGGGCCTTCTTTCAATCTCGCCAGAGAAGACTGGGTCCTGATTCTCTGTCTTGTCTGAAAGTTGGTCAGACTTCTCGGGTGATTGATCTTGAGCTCGCTTCAGGTAACAAAGCACAGACTGTTATTCGCATGCCGTAGAATTTTTTAGATCCTTTTACATTGAATGTGTGTTACAGAGGGCCGCTGCGTTAACTGTCTTGTTTGTGACATCACCTTACAGTGAGAAGTTTTATGTTTATACAACTATCGTGTGTCTATGGAGACCTCTGTGTATCAGGATAAGTGGGAGGAGGTTGTACGCACGTAATGCGGATAACTACACCATTTGCTTATAGCAGATGGCCGTCCAAAGTCGGCGCCGGTTGCACATTGGACTCTTTCCTTTTATGTGTTGTAAATAATGTTTGATGCTTTTGTACGTCTGTTTCGATTGTTTTTCATGGTGTTATAGTGATTTTTGTCGTGTATTTTTGTGGTTTGTAGGTTTTGTCTGATGTCTTTTACATATCACTTTCTTTTGGGTTTGTCTCGCTGGGTGGATGCAGGGTGGTCATGCTGGAGATCATCCCCTTTTCTTAAATTATGCTATTGAATTTGAAGACGTTTAACATTAGTTGCATCCTGTGTCAGTCCAAGAAAATACTGGAAACAGTAATATTACTTAAAGCAATAATATAGATTAAATTGGAGTTATCTTTCTTGGAAATTTATCTCTTTATATTACTGTCAGTAGTAATACTATTTAGATTGTCAGTTCGCTCTTATACCAGTGGATTCGGGGAGAAATGAGGGTGATAAGGGGTTGTATCTCATTCAAATGTATACTGAAAAATTATTCAGAACATCAGGAAATTTTTTTCCTTAACATATTTGAAGAAAATGTGATTTCAGAAAGAAGAAAAAATGAAAAATAGGTTCCTAATGGACATTATTTTCACTTTTCAGTAGAATTTTTTTTTCATATTTCATGAATTTGTTGTTGCGTGAAAGAATTGTATGATATAAACTGCGCAAGTGGCTTTAAAATTTTCCTTTGTCTATATTACAGAAATATGTAATATAGGGTGGCAACATTACTGTTTTCAATAATATCAGGGATTATTGTTAACGGTAATATTACAGTTTTAAGTAATATTACTATTTTTTAGTATTCTCCTGGACTGTGTGTTGCCTTATGTCTATTCAAGTTGCTTCAGAATCGGAACTTTTGTTAAGTTTCACATCTGTGCATACGTGTAGCTTCTTCTTAGTCCCTTCAAAGCCGTTTTCATTCTTTGTTGCCTTGGAGAAATTCGCATTTCATACATACCTACGGGCCTGTCTTAGTTTGCCGACCCTTATGTTGCCACAAGGATATTTATGGTGTTACGTAATTTGCAGAATGGATCAGACATGCACGTTTTGGTTACTTAACCCTCGTCAGTGATACTCAAACAAAAGAATGAAATATGGCCAAAGACTGTGAATTTTATGTTAAAAACATACCGAATTACATCACAGGATGGGTGGAATATGATGTTACAGGACCCACTTTTCAGAATTTTAAAGAAAATTTTGTAAACAGAAATTTTCGAATGCGATTGAAGAAACGATCAACCAAAGTTGATCGGACTTGGCTACATGTTCCCACGGGACTCCTGGTCCATCAGCTATGACACTCACCAAGTGGTACAAATGTTACGTCTTCAAATTGATAGCATCATTTAAGAACATATGCAGCATGGACCAGACGGGCTATACAAATTCCATGTTTAGGGATATGTGGAGGATAAAGACTGTCAAAGTTTTGCTTTACATCCATTGTCATACACACAATCTTATTGATTTACATTTTCTCTATTTACATGAGAAGCTCTAGGAATACATCTTTTTATGTTTTTTTTTCAATAAGGAATTCGGACAAAAGATTTCTGTATCGAAATTTCAAAGAAATCCAGAAGCTTCAAAACATGACAATTTACTGTATTTCAAATACTATCATACTTAAATGGGGCAAGTGGATATAAGTTCCGTTAAGCTCCTGTCACATAAGAGCTGCGCTCTCACTGCGTTTGCGCGGCGTTTTAAATTTCTCAGAACGCAAGAGGATCGCAGATAAAAAGGTCAAATTTTCGTTTGAGCTGTCACACTACCGCTGCGTTCTCACGGCGCTCTCACTGCGTTCATCCTTAATTTCAAAATGAGATGGATGCAGAAGAAACGCAGTAAGATCGCTATGATCGCAGCGATCAAGCGGTACAGGCGCAGTGCAATCTCATGGCACGTCGTATGGTCGCCGGTACAAAATGTATACTGTAATGATGCGCACATCTTTTGACGTCAGAAGAAATTCAGGAATTCTGGCATGGGCAGAAAAAATGTGTAAGTAATCTTCAATAGTCGAGTGTCAAAATGAATGTCCGCTCATCTATGATTAAATAAAGTGAGCTGAAATACAATATCAAATATGATTACAAAAACCTCTAAATGTCTCAATTTTTCTATTATAAATTTGAATATTTGACGCTTTCCCACAGACTAGATACTTAGGTGACATGATAACAAATATAAACAATGACCATATCCAAGTACACAGTACAAAATCGATAATTCAGGAAATCACAAACCGGAGGCATACAAAATCAGTATAAAACAGGAACCTAAGCAAACAAACAAAAACCTCCTCCACATGAAAAGAAGCGAACTCCAAATACACCTTGACTTTCTTATTCTGCATCAATATTACCTTCTGTGTAACAGTACAAGTAAAAATTGAATTTGACGGTCTATATCTATGACATATCCCTGAAAATGGGGACCATAGATCCTTACTGTCGATGAACTCTTTGAGCAAAACATGCATAGAAACATGGTTATACTTTATCTGATAAGGAGAGGAAACAGAGAAAGCAAAATGTTGAAGGTGAGCTCTGTGAAAATTCGACTAAATCTCGGCTAACCATTTGATATAATGAAACAGACATTCAAGGAATAATTGATTCTATAAAAGAAATGATCACAGACGCTTCCATTTATTTTACATCACTATTTTGCCGTGATCGTAGCAGAAATGTGCACTTCCCGTAAGATTTTTTTCTTAAGGAAATATTATGGAGTTCATACGAACAAAAATGAGAGATCCATATGAAATTTCATCAAATGATCAACCAAATGTCAATGAGGATGGTTATGAAATCTTTATGAAAATGATGTGGAATCCGTATGGAATTTCGAGCGAATATCTAAATTAGTCCATTGAATATTCTAAAAATACTAGATTGTCCATATCGAATGGATACAGCTTTCCATACGTAAATATGAAAACTGTCCTTATGAAATAAAATCAAGATCCCTATGGACAACTGATTGTCTGTATGTAAAATACAAGAAATGTCCGTATGGGAAAAACAAATACATATATTCAACTGATTGTCCGTTTGGAAAATACAACTTATCTTCATAAACGAATAATTCATTTAAATGTAAATATGACCATGATAATTTGGCCAAAGTTCTAGAATGAATGTAAAAACTCTGCCTGAATAAATTTACGGTATTATTCATACACAATGATTAGTTTAAATGAGAATGCAACAACAGTGATTATTGTATCCAATGGTTATAGTATGCTTATTTTGATGCTTCATCATTGAAAGAAGCACGGTTATTAATGTAACGATTAATTGAAAAGGATTATGACGTTTAAAGCTTAAAGGGGTAGGTTCACTAACTGCCAAAATCGGCCCTAAATTTTTGCGTAAAATAATTTAGTATCTCTGCCGATATAGAAAGTAAATATTTTTCATTGTCAAAACGTCACGTGCGTTAGTTATGACGTCACACTTTGACGTCATTTGCTCTGCATGACGGAAAATGAAGGAAAATCGCCATATTTTTTGCCTAAATCTTTAAAATCAGTTTAGGCGCCAACCCTCGCCCAACATAACGTTTATGTTGATCGAAAGATAAATTGCAAATTTAACTTTTTATTTAAAATTATTTTGCATTTTACGACCTTAAGCCGATTTTGAAGCCATATCTTTCGGTGTATTATACGTCAATTAAAATATTTATTTGGTATTTCAAACAACCACACATTTAACTTCCTTGATACGAAATACAATCGAAATCTAAAACATTCTTAAATTTGGGCCGATTTTCCATGTTCCCGAACCTGCTCCTTTAAACTTGCCTTCAATTCATCAATTCAACTCTGGAAACGAACAAACCGAAACTTCATTTACTTTCAGAAATTCATTGTATACATTTTGATTTCCTTAAACAATACAATACAACACTTGCTCTACTAATGTTGATTGCTCCATTAAACCAAGGGAACTTAAAACTTTTCAACACTTCTTTTGTCCCTTATTAAATCCAGCAGCCTAATTACATTTGAATCTCATTAGCATCTACATAATAATGCTATTGTTCTAAAATGAATTCCATGACCTTCAAATTGTCCAAATGGACATTACAGATTGTCCGTATGGAAGAAATGAAAATCCATACCTTATTTGATGTCCATACGGATATTATAGAATTGTCCATGGAATTTATTCATGTCCATGATCTTCTTTAACTCATTTGTGTCACACTTATGCACTTTGTGGAGCTCGTAAAAAAGTTCCCCGTGAGGGGTTTGACAGTAAATGTTTTGAATACATTTCCCTGATATGGTCACCCTAGCTCTTTCTAAATAGACTTGACTTCAGATAGTGCATAAACATTGACGGCGAGTGCGGCTAGCCAACAGGGGATGCTTACTCCTCCCGGGCACCTGGTACAGCCTCTAGCTTGCCTGTCCGTCGATGCTCAATTTTGTGCTCTATTGTGAGTGCTGTTGAAATTATCGTCAGAATTTTCATTCACTTATTTGTGTCACATTTATGCACTTTGCCATGTGGAGCTCGTAAATAAGTTCACCGCGAGGGTTTTGACAGTAAGTGTTTTGAATATTTTCCCTGACATGGTCGCCATAGCTCTTTCTATATAGACATAGCCTCAGACAGTACATGTATTCATATATTCTTTTCATTTTCGTGCATGAACATCGACGGCGGGTGCGGCTAGCCAACAGGGGATGCTTACTCCTCCCGGGCACCTGGTCGCACCTTAAGTTTGCTAGGGGTCCGTCGATGCTCAATTTAGTTGCTCTATTGTGAGTGTTGTGGAGATTATCGTCAGGATCTTCTTTAACTCTTTTGTGTTACACTTATGCTCTTTGCCGTGTTCAGCTCGTAAAAAAGTTCCCCGCGAGGGGTTTGACAGTAAGTGTTTTGAATATTTTTCCCTGACATGGTCCCCATAGCTCTTTCTATATAGACATAACCTCAAACAGCGCATGTATTTTATATATTCTTTTCATTTTCGTGCATGAACATCGACGGCGGATGCGGCTACCCAACACAGGATGCTTACTCCTCCCGGGCACCTGGTACCGCCTCTAGCTTGCTAGGGGTACGTCGATGCTCAATTTTGTGCTCTATTGTGAGTGCTGTGGAGATTATCGTCAGTATATTCTTTAACTCATTTGTCCTTACGGATTCCATACAGATTCCATAAGGATTCCGTACAAAATTTTCGTACGGATGGTGTCTGCGGTAATCGTGTACCCTATTTTGCCCCGGGCCCTCAGTTGCGAAAAAGAAAAGGACAACTCAGACAGAGAATCACGGTTTATTCTCTTAGAATATCCGTAAAGGATACAAAGAACAGAAAAACAATACTAAGAAGCAGTTCACAAATTTGTCGTAAATTCAACAAGTAAATTCACTCAAAAATATATGTTGTACAATATATCCCTTAGAAAAATAGTTTGGTAGCACCATTTATAAAATAATTTTGTTTGACAACGAATATAATGCTGAGATTCAGTGTAAAGTGAAAATGAATCATATTACACAAAGGAGCGTGTAAACAACCTGGCTAGAATCAACGATTGCACTATGTAATAAAAAGAATACATAAACATGGATTTATGAGATGATTGTGTGATATCTATAAAGTGTTATTAGATAGTAATTATAAAAATTCTTAAACTGTGGACGCCGTACGATGGCAAAATAGTCGGGTGTCAGACCCGGCGTGGTCTTGTTTATCAAGATGGGGAGTGGCACAAAGTATACGAAAAGAAAATCCATAACGGTTACAAAATTCCGGATGTTCCATTACACTCCCCGTCTGATATCATAAGATTTCGCGAATCAAAACAAAAATTCAAGGTTGTTACAGTTGAGTTCCATTACATACCCGAAATAATTCGTCTGGGATTGGCACCAAAAACTAGGGGATTTTTTTTTTTTTTTTTTTTTTTTTGTATTTCATATGTCTCTTACAGCCTATTTCAAAAACGTGAGTTATTTCCAACCGAAAGAAACTCTTCATCACCCGCGATACGCATACTTGAGAAGTGAGCTTACTCCCGCGGACTACCGAAACTTTCAGGTATGCCACCCCATAAATCTAGAAAATACTGCTGTATCTGCAGTAATAACAGAGGAAAATTTAAAAAAAAAAAAGGCCGAAAAGTCTACACTATACACAAACAAGACCACAAAAACGCAAGGACCCAAGCAACACAGATGAAGATGTAAATAGATATAAAAATATAAAACAGTCCGTGCTCTGCCGGCAGTAGCGAGCTCATGTATGTTATCACCCGAGGAGTCCGACTGACTTTCAGAGAGAACAGGTGGTCGGTGCCATGTCTTCTCTAAAGAGGTTAGGACAGGTCACTTCATGGATTCTCATCGTCACAGTAAGTCAGAGTGCAAGTCTTAAGAATGCGCTGGCACAAGAGAGTAAGAACCAAGCCTAGTGTCCTTCTGGTGACATTAGGATCATATTAACGGTATACTAGGCATTTGATGATTCTGACGCATTTTCGATGGTTTTCTGTCTACCTTCAAATTTGTTCCTTCCTGTTAATTATGTCACCATAAAATGCAGGTTGTGAAATACCCAGAGTAATATACTCTGTTTCTAGTATGGACCCGAATTTCAAGAGAAGTTCACAATGGTTTTTGTAAAATTTCCAGAAAGTCTGTACCAGTTTGTGAAAGCGAAAACATTGACCTTAAAATTTTCGTAATTTGTAAATTTCTACTATGAAAATCCAAAACATCAGTACATGCTCTAGCATACCGGATGAGCTGTGAAATATGATACCGTATCACGGTAATCTAGGAACATCAACGTCAAGCCAGGGGAAATTTACTATGTTGAATCCAAAATTAAATCTTTTGTCATACACACATGTATGCATCTCTCCCTTAACATTTTTTATATTTAGGTCCAAAAATGGTGTTTCTGTGTTTGTAACGTTTGCCTTGTTTAAAGTCAATTCTTGTGGATAAATGTAGAGCATGCAGATGGAGAAGTGTGTTGGTGAAATATGTCTACGGGCTTTAAATTTAAGAGGTGAGAAATGTACCCTTAGTGAGGAAAATAGTTTTTACTATTAAATGTCGATGATGGGAAAGTGACTGTAGTGATGGAGGGTAATCTCAAAGAAGGTGAATTAAGATCCTGCGTAGAAGATACTTCAACACAGTCAAGTAAGAGAATGAATTGGAATTAAAACACTTCAACCATGGGGTCGCGGGGAATTGTATTACCAACTCCACATTGCAACACGAAGTAAGTGTAGAAATAAAAGACAGGAGGGGGTCTCCAACAACACTCTGTTGCAGCACCAACAGCAAAACCCCTAAACACCCACTGCAAAAACACAAAAAAACACAACGGAGATACGCACAGAACGAGACGCAAATGGTACAATGAATGCCAAATCACATAGAAACATCAAACATAAATGAGTTCCAGAATATGACATTCAACCTCAAGTAGTTTTGTTTAAAAAAAATGGAAATCTACCTTGCACATGATAAACATACTGTATTGTATGCTGTGTTCAATATTATTCACAAAAATGTGTATATTTTCTTGTCTTACTGTAATGTACATATGTAACAACAGGAAGCACTTCTGATGTTATTGGTATTAAACGATCATCAAATTGACTTTTTAACCTTGTATCATTCTTGTCGTTCAAAGGTCAAGGTTAAAAGCATGCTTAGCTACCTGCACAGTGTACTTCATGTACATGTACCATACACATACATGTACTCAATAAAAATTATCATGAAGTGAAAGTTATTCAGTGTTGTACATAGATTGTCAAGTTTGAAAAAGATCTTTGCTTCATACACAGTACTCAAGACAAAATGGAAATCATATGAATTATACATGTAAAATTTCATGGGCATGTTGATCTCTGTTGTTATTCTTCAATCTATTATTTGATTTCCCGAAATTTTCTCCAAGGCAATTGTTGGCCGACCCATATGATATTCGGTGTACCTGTATAGATGTACCATGATGATTATTGATGAGATACAAGTCAAGTTAAAATATGGTTGTTGTCCTCTGTTATGTTTGTTTGTCAGAAACTTTTAACGTATTTAAATAGCAATTCTCTGTAACCTTTTAAACAATTTTGGCACGCATGGTCTCCGATTTTCATGAAATTTCACACACAAGTAGGTACCAATGTAAAAAGAAATATTTGACAAAAATTTTATCTCTAGGTTATCTGGTCATCATGGCAACGGCCTTTAAAGTTGAAAAATTGGCAATATTGAGCTAGTTTGAAGCTCTATAATTTGGTCTATATACGACATTCATGAAAGATTTTTTTTCCTAAAGATTAGGACATAAAATTTTAAATAAGCTCACTAGTAGTGTCTGATATTGTAAAAAAAGGCTGGTTACCATGACAACATAATCAGCTAATTTTGGTATATTGATTTCGAAATGCTGTTTGTATTTTCAAATTTTCCTTCTCTCTTGATGGGTTTATGATAAGGAAAAAAGATTTATTTTATAAAATAAGCAAATTCAGGATAAATCCACTTGTTGCTATGTACATTAGTTACCTTGGCAACGGTAACTATGGTCTATAATATAACATTTTTTGCAGCTTCAGAGTCATTTAAAAAAAATTGCATCATGTTGAACAGATGAAAATTGTTGGAAAATATCCAACACGAAAAGCTCTATCAAAAACCATGAAAAAGTTATGGGGAACATATGTTACCATGGCAACCTTTTCTTTTTCATTATTTTTATAAAACAATTATTATTAATCCTATGAAGTTCAAATTCAAAATCAATAAAGATCAAGTAAGCCTCTATCAAAATACAATAAAAACGCTTCAAATAATTAATGGTTGCTATAGTAATTTGGCCATACATTATGAAAACAAGCATTTTTTTTGTTGTTTTTCGAAGCCTTTTCCTAATAACACGAAACAGGCTTACACAACCTTTTTTTACATATACGATAAAGCAAAGTCTAGACTTTATTTTAGATTTTAAAAATTTCAGATTACTTAACTTTTGATGCCCATATCCAAGGACTCAAAGTGGGCCTATGTGCAATTTTACACAATTGTTCCAATAGCAACGGGCTATTTTCTGAATATTTTTAAACACTTTTCTTTCATGTAATGCAAGATCTACTTGAATACATTAATTTTTATCTACTATTTTAATTTACATTATACTTTGAATTAAAATTCAATGATCTAGTAAAAAAGGGACTCTAAATATTGTCCAAAATTGCTTTCATTTTTGCGATTTGAGGTCATGTTGCGATGCAACGAACAGAAACTTTGTCCCAATGTGAATGCTTATATTAAGTTTGCTTAAAAAACTCAAAAATGTAAGTAATTTATCACTGAAATTTGAAAAAAATGGCAAAAACACTATTTTGATAGGGTACCTGTGTTTTTGCTATGGAAACATATAGATAAGACCATAAACCCAACATTATTATTACTTAACTTGAATGAGCAATGATATGGTACTGATAATTCATCAGTGTTTGTTTTAGGTTATGTAGCATAAATGATGTATGTGACTTCAAAAACGCCCAAAAATGCATTTTTTCAATATTCAAAGTCCGTTTCCATGGCAACCGGATGTGATATTAAGAAATTTTTTAACAATTTTTACTTTTGGGTCAGACTCAAACTTATGTACACATTTTATCAAAATCTGAGACATGCTGTGCCATGCGTCCTTCATAAAAGTGCAAATGCTTACAGAGAATAGCTATTAATAGGGCTTTCATATTTAACATGTATTGTACTTCCTTGTGACAAGGTATTTCTACCGGTAGTAAGGCATGACCTTGTCCTCGCATGAACTTTGCCTTCTTTTTAAAGGATAGCTGCCGACAAAGCCATAATCATGATAATGTTTAACAAAAGCATTCTGTTTTTATCACGATTCATCATCATGTTGATACATGTAGCAATTGCCACATGCATTTACATCCATATGCTTGCCTGGTGAAAAATACTCGGTTTATGTCATATATAGCCACTTGAGCAGTTGAGTCCCTTGTTTTAATATTTGTGCAACGTGTATGTTCATGTATCTTTTATACAAATAACGTAGATTAGGACATTCAAAAGAAGTTTTCGATATAAGGCTACCCATACGGAATTCGTGGAAGACTTTCTATTTTGGTACTTTTTCAAATCGGCTATAAAGTGTTTAAAATGCGATTTATTGTAGATAGTAGATATATTATGACTTCCATCATGACTCTTTTTCCGTTCAAAACTTTACATTTAATAAAAGACTATGTACATGTAGTTAGTCATCAAGCAATTTCAAGTTTTAGGATGGCCTTCATCTTCTTCTGACAATGATCAGATTCCATCCAGAAACTTTATTTTCGCACATCATGTCACGATACAAGTATAATATAATAACCTTGAGTTCTACATTAGTTCTTTTGTGTTCTGAGAAAAGGGGTTTCAAACTCAAGAATTACTGAACTCGACCTCTTGTGGATAAAAGTTTCTTTTTTTCTTTTTCTGTTTTTTTTTTTTTTTTTTTTTTTTTTTTTTTTGCTTTCTTTTGGTTTGTTTTGTTTTGTTTTGGGGTTTTTTTTTTTTGGGGGGGGGGGGGTTCTGCCTTTCCGAATACAATAGACAAGAATAAAACATTTAGTTTGATGCACTTCTTCAAATACCTTACATCATACTTACATACATTTGGATGTTACTAACATTGATTTTACGACCTTGACATTGTTACTAATAAAGGTATAGAGATGTACTATATGGCAAGTATTTGTATCAGTCACTTAATCGTAAAATTGAATGAGGAAAACCAAATATTAAAATGAATGTGAACATTTAATTTCTTATTCATATCTTATTCTTTGCACCTTTCAATCCGTCTTGTATATAAATCGGGAAACACGAAATGTACGTAAAAATGATTCAGTTTTTGTATCGCCTGCGAAGGATACCGACACTTAGGATGTTAAACGTCTTCAAATTCAATAGCATCATTTAAGACCTGATAAATTTACAGCATGGACCAGACATGCACGTTTCGGGTACTAAACCCTCGTCAGTGATCCTCAGTCTAAACAATGTAAAATGGCCAAAAAGTATGAAAATTATTATGTCCAACAATGAACCAAAAGACGTAGCAGAATGGGTAGGATATGATGCTACAGGACCCACGTTTTATAAATTTAAAGAAATTTTGTAACAGAAAATTTCAAATGCGTTGAAGAGACAGACGATCAACCGAAGTTGATCGAACTTGGCTACGTGTGCCCTCGGGGACTCTTGGTCCACCAGCAGTGACACTCACCAAGTAGTTCAAATGTTAAACGTCTTCAAATTCAATAGCATCATTTAAGACCTGATAAATTTACAGCATAGACCAGACATGTACGTTTGGGGTACTAAACCTTCGTCAGTGATCCTCAGTCTAAACAATGTAAAATGGCCAAAAAGTATGAAAATTATTATGTCCAAAAATGTGCCAAAAGACGTAGCAGAATGGGTGGGATATGAATTTATCTGTTCTTAAATGATGCTATTCAATTTGAAGACGTTTACATTTATACCACTTGGTGAGTGTCACTGCTGGTGGACCAAGAGTCCCCGAGGGCACACGTAGCCAAGTTCGATCAACTTCGGTTGATCGTCTGTCTCTTCAACGCATTTGAAATTTTCTGTTACAAAATTTCTTTAAATTTATAAAACGTGGGTCCTGTAGCATCATATCCTACCCATTCTGCTACGTCTTTTGGTTCATTGTGAGGGCACACGTAGCCAAGTTCGATCAATTTCGGTTGATCGTTTCTTCAACGCATTCTAAAATTTCTGTTATCAAAATTTCATGAAATTTCTAAAACGTGGGTCTTGTAGCATCATATCCCATCCATCCTGCTACGTCTTTCGGTACGCTTTTTCGACAAAGTAACTTTCATACTTTTTTGGCATAATACATTGTTTAGATTTGAGGATCACTGACGAGGGTTGAGTATCCGAAACGTGCATGTCTGGTCCATGCTACCAATTTATCTGTTCTTAAATGATGCTATTCAATTTGATTACGTTTACATGCTAAAGGACCCACGTTTTAGAAATTGCAAGAAATTTTGTAACAGAAAATGTCAACTGCGTTGAAGAGACAGTCGATCAACCGAAGACGATCGAACTTGGCTACATGTGCCGTCGGGGACTCTTGGTCCACCAGCAGTTACACTCACCAAGTAGTTCAAATGTTAAATGTCTTCAAATTCAATAATATCATTTAAGACTTGATAAATTTACAGCATGGACCAGACATGTACGTTTGGGGTACTTAACCTTCGTCAGTGATCCGCAGTCTAAACAATGTAAAATGGCCAAAAGGTATGAAAATCATTATGTCCAAAAATGAACCAAAAGACGTAGCAGAATGGGTGGGATATGATGCTACAGGACTCAAGTCTACAGAATCATGAAACATAAAAATATCCCGAAGCACAGGAATACTCTCGGTCTCCTTCTCGGGAATCTTTTGAACTGCAAAATTTCTAAGCCAATTATTTATCCGTTTATAAATGATGCTATTGAATTTGAAGACGTTTAACATTTGACCCAAAGCTCAGTAATCTATTCTTAAATCGGTTTACTATAGTATGTTTAAGACTGAACATTTATAAACACTCCGTCTCTCCTCGATTTTCTTCATTCCTCCTCATGTTTTCATTGCCCGAAAAAAATATTTTCTGAATTTCATATCACTGCTTTTTGGGGGACCCAACTTCCGTTTCTTTGGATTGCTCCACAGACGCTTGACTAATGTGCAGGCTAATAGTTCTTAATTCTTTTTGTCCGCAACATCCACCAATGCATACAGTAGTGCCGATACATGATTACATGCTTCCCTAATCCTCTAATAAAAAATTTGAATACAAAAAGCATAACTCCATACTAGTTGGGGTGAATCTGCGAATCAATGTCCATATGAAATATTCCTGTTTTATGATACCCCAAAAGATATTACTAGCGAATGAATCTACTTATACAGTACCAATATTTTAGGTATAATAAATCTGGTTTCATGATTTACAATTTCCTATATACCAAGTTGAACACAATCAAACTTTTGAATAAGTATCTTTAATAGAAATATATTTTGAGATATAATTCAGAAGTTAGAAAGTCTTATCTAAATTCTTATTGATTTTTTAATATAATAAACTGTTTCACACTTAAGTCATCAAGTGCATCACTTTCTCCAAATGAAAAGATAATGAGGAAGGGGTGCTGGTTAATAATAACTTGATATAGGCATACGCAGCAATTATTTTGCATATGTTTTGACGAAACTGGGAATAGGACTTTAAAAATCATAAAATTATCTATGGATTTTTTTCTTCTCCTGATTTTCTTTATCTTTAGTATAGTTTACTTGTTTGCAATTTACATGATTAGCAGAATAATGTCTTACCCTGCTGTACAGTTACATTAAGCTGTCAAGATATTTCCTGTCACTTTAGAAAGGAGTGCCCATACATTATGGTCTGGTATCTGCTTCACATCTGATGATGGCAATGATGGAATAACTTTACATCTTACGAAACAATGGGTGCATTCTTTGCTGATTTCATGCCCTGTTTACACGGAAGGTTTAATGCGGATTAAATCGGATTTAATGCGCAATAGATTTTGGTTGCGTTCACACGACAAAATTAATGCGCATTTCTTTAATTCGCATTAGATTTAATGCGCATTAGATTTTGTCGTGTGAACGCAAAGCGAATCTAATTCGCATTAAATCTAGCGCATGCGTATATGATGTATTTAAGTTCTATGATACTGTATGTATAGACCACAACTTGACAATTTCAGCCACCCTTTGACCTCGAATCATAGAATATGAGGCCATAATACTGTCTAGTTCATTATGCAGTGAACGCGTGCTTTGACCTGCGTACAGTAAAGCTGTACTGTAACGTCATTTTTTCTCAAAATGACGTCATGTATCATTCTTTCTCCTTGCTAGAACTTTAAAATTTACGATGATGAAAAATATATGAAAATACAATGAGTTGGCATAAATTCTACCCTTTATGATATGAAAATGATGGCTATCAGTGCAACTGTTCCAAAATCTAATGCGCATTAGAATTTGCCGTGAGAACGCAATGCGAATCTAATTCGCATTAAAATAATGCGCTTCAAATTTGATGCGAATTAGATTTAATGCGCATTCATGTGAACAAGGCATCATTATATTCCAGTAAATGTACGTGTTTGTCCACAAATAATACTCCGGACGTCAACTGGCGGTTTGCATTCATTTTTTTTAAACGAAGCAGTTGTAATTATCTTTTTATGTGAGATCAGGGACACATCTCAAGTCCATAGACAAATTAGAAATTGTACTGGCGTGAGGAATATGTTGTCCATTTTAGTCCAATCATATTATGCCAAAAAATGGGCTGAAATCGAAGTAATTGCAAAAGAATTTTTAAAACTTTATTTAATGTCTTACGTACAAAATACATATTACGGAGGGTTTGAACACCAAGATGGCGGCGGTATTATTTGTTTTCTCACTTCCTAGGAAAAGTATTAAGTCTTTTAATTTCCTTAAAACATTTGATACGCTTATTAATATACATATTTGAGTATCCTGATGAAGTTTGAATAATTTCCGGCGTCATTTGAAGAAATTATGGCGATTTTCAAAAATGTGGACTTAAGGTTTTATCCACGAGCAAACCACGACGTCATTTCGACGTTATCGGGGGAAATGGCGTCACAAACCTTCGCATTCAAAATGCAATAAAACATTAATACCAAACGTATTGCATTGAAACTTTGCATGTATAAAATAGAAAATTCAATCCTCATCTCAGTACATTCGTTTACAAATAAACATTACATGAAAGTGGATGTCACTTTATTGAACATTGATGTTTTTCGAAAGAAAATTAGAAAATATGAAGCTTTGTAATATTTTATCCAAAATTCAATTTTTCTCATTTAATCATGAAATCATCTCTGGACATTGTTGATAACTTTGTTAGTTTTTGACAAAGATTGCTCCACAGGATTCCTAATAATTAAGTATCAACTACAGTCAATTGGCTAGAAATCGCAATGTTTGAGCGACAGTGTTATCTTTTATTCCAGAATCCTACCTTTGCTTAAACATAATTCATCTCATCTTTTCCATATGTAAGTGCAATGCATTTATGAAGATTTTGGAAGTTAAATGAAAATTAATTTCCCAAAGCTTTACGAGAACTGGAATGACAATTTCAATATCATGAAGTCATCAAGAAATTCACGAAAAGGTCAATTAATGCATATTTTAAAGTCTCCTAGAAAAATTTCCTGAGGATAGAATCAAATGTAAGTTTGCATAATCAAGGACAGACAAGAAATATATAATTTCAGAAATTTTGAGAAAAATTGGATTTGGCTTCCAAGTGCTCAGTTCCTCCTTAAAAGCCCTCACTCGATACGTCACGGGAAGTGCAATATTTAGACCCCTTCTTTTTAGTCAAAATACAAAAAGACCAAATATGGCATTTTTAGTTGATATTTAATAAAATTAAAGCTTGTAGTTGTAAGCAAAACAGAAAACGGACCAATCAAAAACGGTAAAAATGGCAATTTTCAGTTCGCAAAACCGCCTCGAGCACATGTTTGTGGCCTTTCTTGGGAATCAAGATAAACAACAAAAAGCTTTATGTTCTGTTAACTGAACGTGTGTACTACATATTATTATACTTCATCAAAATAAGTAAAATGATATTTATATTGTCGGAGTTATTTATCTCAGAATTCGGTCGAGACCATACTTTTTAGGAAAAACAGCTAGTATCTGACCTTTTTTTCTTAAGTGCAGTTTTCAGAAACAATACCTCGATCTTGACAGGTAATTTTAACGTGCATTTTCAATGGTTTTGGACGTTAGTTTTTAAGCTTTTCTGGTATTTCGTTTGGTTACTTCAATGCGATGTTAAAGATAAATCTGCAGCAGATACATAAGAATGGCTGAAGACAAAGTTAGTGTTCCTTTGTGATCAGAATTGCAAAATATTGATATCCTTTATTGTAAAACATAACCCAATATACAGAAATGTCCACTAAGACATTTAATTTTCAGATTTATTGGCATATTTTGATTACATTTGAAAAGAGGAACCAGTATTCATCTATATTTTACTGAAAATTTACTGAAAGTGGTCAAACAACAAAATTTCAGAAGAATACCGAACCTGCGGCCATGCAATAGGAGCTAGAAAAACGCGCTTTATTCAGCACTATCATTGTGATATGTTGCGAAAAAATGATCGAAACGTGTTTTATCCTCGGTAATTCGAGTGCTGGAAAAAGAAAACTATAATCGAATGTCTAACTAAATATTTATGATTAATTGAAAAAATTACTATTAGTCTAGGTGCCATCAATGAAACCCAAACATTTAATTTGTTACGCAGAAAAAATGTTTTTGCATGAAAGTGTTGTCAATACCCTCTTATTTGATAATCCGGCGTATGCCACTCTGGTATCCTTGGGCATATCGTAATTTTGGTGTAAAATTGAAGTTTTCGAAGAAAAATCCGTTGAAAATAGGAAGAATTCAATTACTTTTTCCATGCTGCAGCTAGATCAACAAAATTGGTACCAAAAGGACGACAATTTAATTGTCTTTAAGTCTCAAGCTCTATTTACCAATTTACTTTTCAATAAAATGGGGAAAACTATGGATTTTCGATGAAAAATCGTTGAAAATTGGGAAAATACAAAATCTTTTTTTTTATTCTGTAGCTAAATAAACAATTTTGGTACCAAACGCAAAAAAATTTATTGCCTTTCATTTTAAATAATACAGAAGTCAGATTCGCAATTTGCTGGAACGAAAAATTGGGAAAAACAACTACTCTTGGACGAAAAATCGCTGAAAATTTGCAAAATGCAATGAACTTTTTCAACCTGAGGTACAGCAATTATGGTACCAAAAGAACATTTTTTCTTTTTGTCTTTTATTCTGAATTCGTATTAAGCAACTTGCCCATACAGTGGGAGAAACACAATGAGGGAGAAAACTTTAATTTTTGAAGGATTTTTTTCACAAAAGGTTGGGACTTTGAAGACGTGGCAATGCCTCAGAACAAAGATATGTGTATTCAAGTCAACATCTTTTTAAAAACAATTCACTGGTTCATGGAATTTTGTAACAAGCTTTTGAAAGACGCGGGTGAAATTAGAGACATTGTTCAAAAGGAAGCGGCTACTGTCTATGATACATAACGTGCATGTCTGGTCCACGCTCTTAATATATCTGCTTTTAAATGATGCTAATGAATTTGAGGACGTTCAACATTTGTATCACTTGGTGAATGTCAGTGCTGGTGGACCAGGAGTCCCCGAGGGCACATGAAGCCAAGTTCGATCAATTTCGAAAGAAAAATTTCTGTTTCAAAAATTGTCACAAATCTCTGAAACCTGGGTCCTGTAGCATCATATCCCAGTCATCTTGCTACGTATTTCGGTATATTTTGGACATAATTATCACACATTTTGGTCATATTTCATTGATTGGATTGAGGGTGACTGACGAGGATTAAATACCGAAACGTGCATGTCTGGTCCACGCTGTTAATTAATCTGCTTTTAAATGATGCTAATGAATTTGAAGACGTTTAACATAGATGATTTCTGCCAGGGTTGTGTAGTTGTTTTCAATTATTGAAGTGGATCTTAAAGACCTGCTTAGTCGTGACATTGTTCTATAGGCCCTACGTCAATGTTGAAATTCGAAATACATGTACGTTTTTAAAATAAGCTCCAGGTTATTCATTTGACAAGAATACCTAGGAGCTGATGATCGATTGATGTATGCAGGACTTTGGTGTATCATTAAATTGCAGAATTAATAACTTGATTGTTTCTGGTCGTATATTTCTAAACCAATTTTGATGCACCAAACACGTGTTTTGGATAGAAAAATCCTTATCAGTGAACTATGATGTCCCACTCTCCAGAATGGTAGATGATATTCTGTCATAGACCATTTGAACCATCCAATCAAAGACTGTATACTCTATGTCTTCCGAAATGGAAGTAACCGGATTGAAGCGGCGGGTGTTGCATGCAAGAAGAGATGCTTACTCTTCCTGGGCACATGGTCTCACTCCCATATCGGGAGTTCGCTTCTTTTCATATGGTTGAGGTTTTTCTTTGCTGTTTTATCCTGATACTGTATGCCTTCGGTTTATGATTTTCTGAATTATCGATTTTGTGCTGTATACAGGGATATGGTCATTATCTATATTTGTCATTATGATTAAAGTGACTTCATGGCACAGCAAAAATCCTCTCCAGCAGCGCCCCTAGCCCTATTTTCTGAACTTAAAATTGCTATACCTTTGCAGAGAGCAAATTTAAATGATATTCAATTGACCCCTACTAACCACCACAATGACATAAAAGATTCAGTCAGGAAAGCTACATCTCAGGAAATGAAGTGCAACTGATTGCTTTTACATGTACTTGCAATCAGTTGATCGAGAAAACAATCCAATTGATTAAGAACTCGCATTCAACACATCATTCTGAAGAACAGATCATGATGATGGTAATCATCAACATATGATGGTATTGGAGAGACAAAGGTTGTTCTGTGGGAAGCTTTTGAAGTGGTGTTCCATGTCAAATTTTAGAGAAGTTAATTCAGATATTGAAAAGATGGTGACTGAGGCCATGATATCCATAAAGAATTACTATGGTTTAGAAAATCTAGACTGTATATCTGATGTCAGGTCCAGTGTACGATTGAATGATATGGGCTATAAGTGTTCAAAACTCTCGGATGACCATTACCACCAACAGTTAATTGAAGAATTTAGATAAAATGTCAAGATAAACGAAATATTTTTAGCCATGCATAAGGAAACATTCTTAAGATGCAGTTCAATCGAACCTGGATCTGCTGTAAGAATTAAATTTTTAAAAAATGTTGAGACCTATTGTGATAATATTATGCCAATCGCGTCTGTACCTCTATCTGTTATCCTTTTGATTTGTTACAGTCGCACACGAAATCTGAGTTGTGTAACAAACAAATGTGACACATTCTGTGCTCAAATTTCTTTAATTCTGTAAATGTTTTGGAGTAGAGATTTGTCAGAGTACGATGCAAAGGAGGCATTTTGATCAACCATGCAAGAGGGGTTCGTTGTTGTTAGAAGTAGTTGCACACAAGTATTACAATTGCATGTTGATGAAACAACAAGGCAATAAGAAAGGAGGTGATCTCCAACAAAACTGGGCTGCAGCACCAATATCAACACATCAAAACATCTCAAGTAAAAACACAGAGAATACACACACAGCAAGAGACACAAAACGGGCAGGGAACAGCAAACACGACATCAAACATCAAATAAGCAATGTATGAATTATGCAGATAAAATGGAACATTCTTTTCGTGAAATGTTGCTTGATATTATAAGATGGTTCTAGGACATTTATACTATTTGGAATGATATAGAGTAGAAAAAAAGGTAATAACAGAGTGCAAATCTAAAACTATCAATATGAAATCATTTTGATACGAAAATTGTTGTTCTTGAATGTCTATAAATCGATTGTGTTTTTACAATTTAAGACCTTTTTTCAGCAAATAAAAAATAAAAAACAAAACAAAACAAGAAGATTCCATTTGGTTGAGTGGAATTCTGAATTTAAATCAATGAAATCATTTTTCTTTTTGTTGTTCTAACTACTGCATGAAAAAAGCATTGCATTGTCCCATTTTTCAGCGATTTTTCATTCAAAATTTATTCTTTTCCCCATTTTCGTACTTGCAAAGTGCTAATCTGATATTTGAAATCAAAGGCAATACATTAATTGTGTGTTTGGTACCAAAATTGTAATCTACAGTATGAAAAAAATATGACAATTTCCCAATTTTTAACGGTTTTTCATCGAAAATCCATAGTTTTCCCCATTTTATGGACAAGTTAATTGATAAACTGAGCTTGAGACTTTAAGGCAATGACATTGCTGTTCTTTTAATACCAAATCTGTTGTTCTCGCTAATACATGCACAGAGTAATTGCGTTTTTCCAATTTTCAACGGTTTTCTTCGAAAAATCACAGTTTTTCCGAAAAATTGCAAATTGCGAATCTGACTTCTGTATTATTTTAAATGAAAGGCAAATAACTTATTGTGCGTTTGGTACCAAAATTGCTTATTTAGCTACAGAATAAAAAAAGATATTGTATTTTCCCAATTTTCAACGATTTTTCATCAAAAATCCATAGTTTTCCCCATTTTATTGACAACTAAATTGGTAAATTGAGCTTGAAACTTAAAGACAATTAAATTGTCGTTCTTTTGGTACCAATTTTGTTGATCTAGCTGCAGCATGGAAAAAGTAATTGAATTTTTCCTATTTTCAACGGTTTTTCTTCGAAAAATTCCATTTTACCGAAACATTTCGAAATGCCCAAGGATGCTAGAGTGGCATCCGCCGGATTATCAAAGTAGATGGTATTAACATCACTTTCATGAGAAAACATTTTGTGCGTAACATTTTTTTTGGGGGGGGGGTCCCCCCCCCCCAAAAAAAAAATAGCCATTCGGCAACTAGACTATATATAATATAATGTGCGTTTCTTTTTAGTTGGGTATATATTGTGTCCACGATAAATTTTACCATTGACCTTTTTGCTCGTGAAGTTCAGTCTACATGGCAAACCTGAAATTCATAGCTCCAACGGTTTGATCCTCATCATGTTTACAAGACAAGGGGTGTAACTATATATTGATATCTTGCGATATTTAATAAATTCTGATCGTATCGCGATACAAAATGTGTATCGCAATATATTGCGTTTCTATAGATTATACGAATAATTCATTGAATCAATGTGATTTTTATCACATCGCTCACAAACGAAAAAGACAATGACATAAGCGATGAAATGATTCAATTACTTATGTATGTTTCTTTCAAGCAAATGACATTGACAATCGAAAGAGATAATGATATAAGCAACCAAAGGATTCAATTACTTATGTATGTTTCTTTCAGGCAAATGACATTGTCAGTGTGGAATTAAATCAGAAAATACGAATAGTATGTATAAACACTGAAAGAGGGACCTGGTTTTATATGAGAAATGATAAAAATGAAAAGAAACGATATATCGCAATACTGTATATCGCAGTACAGCAAATGAAATATCGCAATACATAGCGATACACTTTTGGCGTATAGTTTCACCCCTACAAGACCTACAGAATGAACAGATGTGAGCATGTGACCCCCTTTCCCTTATGTAAAATTTGAGAACAAAAATATGAAACCCCGTTTATGTGTAAAAGAAATCCCGCTTTCTCTCAAATGAGACTGGGTACTCTCGAATTTTCCTGGGGTTTGATCATCTATCTCACCCTCAGACGTCATTGTTACGAAAGCGACATCATTGATGTATGGCAACACACGGCTGATTTTAACAAACCTTTACAAGTTGTGGGAGATAAACAATCTAACTACACCGAGAGGGAGGGATGGCGAATTTTCAACCCTCTTGTACAAACTTTTGCTTATCCATGATTCGGTCAGCCTCGTCATCAACTTTCAGAATTATTTACATGCGGGTTGAGAATTCGCCATCCCTCTCTTACTGTGTTGTTTGATTCCATTATTCTCCTATAACTATACAAATTTCAAATCATTTTGGAAAAAAAAGATTTTATATGCATTTATGAAATATTTTCACCAAATGATTTATTCCAAGTCTGAACTTGACCTTGAAAATTACCCCTGACCTGTATCGCCAAACATATTTTGTTTGCTAAACCAATTTGAAGTTCTCAGCTAAAATGACATCCTGTTTAGATAAGTCAATGTCGTCATCAAGTCTGTCCATTAACGCAAGACGTAATAGTGGAATGACATTTCAATAGTTGATACGTAGAGTATCTTTTTGCACTTGGACTGGACTATTTCGGAATGTTTTACTACTGTAACATTGTCCTTCGTTTCTAATAATAATTATGAACCTTTGTCACTTTTTAAAATAAAACACCTCTTGCTCGTTAAATGAATTCTTTCCCGGAAACAAGTTGATTATTTTCTCTTAGAAAAGATTTCAGTTTCGTTTTATTCCAGTCATCGAAAATAGTTGTATCATGATCGTTTTCTCCAACAGCATTTGTAACTTCGTGCTCAGCCATCTTTCAAGGTAATGTAGTCAGCAGAAGCGCTTACGAGACTGAAGAGCTCCGATTTTTAAGGGAGGTAACTCATTTTTTAAAATAGGCAATAGATAAAAGCTGCATGTATCTGTACGTAATAAAACTATTCATATTTTGATGGAAAAGTACAAAAGCCTTGAGCTCAAGTAGTAGTTGAGATTTTTTTTCGCGTTATATCGCGAACTTACGCATTATAACGCTTATGTTCGCGTTATAATGCGTGACTTACACCTTATATCGTGAAACTTTCTCGTTATATCGCGAAACTTTTGCGTTATATCGCAAAACTTTCGTGTTATAATGCGAACTTTACGCGTTATAGCGTGAAACTTACGCATAATATCGCGAAACTTACCTTACCTGGTCATTCAAGTATAATGTTTAACGTCTCCAATTTCAATAGCATCATAAATGAGTTAAAAAAAATCCTGACGAAAATCTCAACAGCAATCACAAAAGAGCACAACATTGAGCATCGACGGACCCCTAGCAAACTAGGAGTGGGACCAGTTGCACGGGAGGAGTAAGCATTCCCTGTTGGCCAGCCGCATCCGCCGTCGGTGTTCATGCACGAAGATGAAAACACTATACAAAATACATGCACTGTCTGAGGCTATGTCTATATAGAAAGTGTTATGGCGACCATGTCAGGTAAAAGATATTCAAAAGAATTACTGTCAAACCCCTCTCGGGGAACTTTTGTACGAGCTCCACACGGCAAATGGCATAAGTGTGACACAAATGAGTTAAAGAAGATCCTGACGATAATCTCAACAGCACTCACAATAGAGCCAAAATTGAGCACCGACGGACCCCTAGCAAACTAGGGGTGGGACCAGGTGCCCGGGAGGAGTAAGCATCCCTTGTTGACCAGCCGCAACTGCCGTCGATGTTCACGCACGGAAATAAAAACACTATATAAAATACATGCACTGTCTGAGGTTTTGTCTATATAGAAAGTGTTATGGCAACCATGTCAGGGAAAAATATTCAAAACAATTACTGTCAAACCCCTAGCGGGGAACTTTTTTACGAGCTCCACACCGCAAGGAGCATAAGTGTGACACAAATGAGTTAAAGAAGATAAAGTATGGGTCAGATGCATCATCCATATCAGAATTGCAGTAAGCAATCCAAACAAGTTTGGATGGTCTAGGACTCATGATAGGATTGAATTGCACCTGTCCCATTTTACTTCGCCTGTTTGTTCAAGCATCCCATATAGAGTTCCACTATACAGTATTGGCCACTGAAAAATGAGCGTTTTATCGAAAGGCATGCAAAATTGGCGTTACATAAATACTTTTATATTGCTCATATCATATAAAGCTACATATGAATAAAAAGTACCCTTATTGCTGATTACTTCTATAATTCTTGATTTCATATGGACAAATCCTGCCAGTCAGGCATGCTGCTGAAAAATGTAGCAGTACAGTAGGAAGATGATAAGGTAGAGGGGCATGACCCCCAGAGTGACTCAAATTTGACATTCTTCTAAAATGATTTATTTATTTAATAAACTTTATTCATTGTGTATTTATTATTTTATAATATGTGCAAGTTATATTGATTTTCACTTGATGCAATTTGAGAAATATGATGACAAAATTTCTCTGACCTAAATACAGCACTATTTTCTTTGCCCATAGCTAGTCACATGACCTCTTAGTTTTACATCCGGTCATACTATACATATTAAAGGTATAACATGGAAATAATGGGATTCTCTCAAGCCGACAAACTGATTATTTCTTCCAAATACCAATAATCATAGTTATTTTGATTATAAAGTTCACATAATGAATCTGGTTCCCATTTATCCCCTATTTAAAAAGTCATCCCTTGTCCAGATTCGAAATGTGACACTGTGGATACGATGTGGTGTAACCTAGGTTAAATACAGCATACGTACCTTGCATCTTTAGATGCATCATCCACACACGTTTGGTTGATTTAGGACTTGCAATATGCCTGTCCAATTTCACTTAACCCGGTCTTTCTTGAAAGCGCGAAATATAGGTCAGAGTAAGCATCCGTACCGTATGCATTGTAGTAAGCTGTCAACTAACTCTCATTTTACAAATCTATGTGTTTCATTTTTCAAACTTTTATATATCTTTATGTTATCTTTGTATTATTATAATTATGATGTTACTCTCAATCATGCCCACCAGTTCCCATTTTGGACAATAAAGTATCTGTATCCTGTACTCTATTCTGTATATATGTTACACGGAATACGTGTAATCAGGGATATTACTTTATTCCTGAAATGTAAGGGATCTCGTGTAATGCCTGTATCGATCAACCATAACATGTAATTCCTGAAATTGGCCAGGTATTTTATGTAATTCCTGATTTTTTCTTCAATTTTACTAATATTTTCTGACTGCTATTTCCTCTAGTACATGTATATTATGATAATATTTTATTTGTTATTCATAAATAGACCACCCGGATGATTTTACTTTTCAGATATGCTATTAAACTATTCGGAGTTTCGCGTTAAAATGCGTAACTTTCGCGTTATAACGTGAACGTGTAAATTTCGCGTTATAACCCGTAATCTACCACTTGAGCTCAATAGGCTTTCGTAGAAAAGAAGAGTATTTCCTTTGAAATTGGCGAAAACTTACCTCAGAGCGAGCAATGCACGACATTATACTATAGTTATGTCTACATCAACCGTGTGGATGACGTTGTTTCTCAATTCTGCTGACTAATAGACATAATAGTTACAATGGTTAATAGTAAGTTGAATTTGAATAAACTCCAAAGAATCACCCATCAGTTATTCAGTCTAAAAGTCAAGACAAACATTAGAACCTCTACCGGGACAGTCGCGAACCCGAACACAAACAATATTCCGAAGTGAGATCATGTTCCCGAGTAGAGACAGTGTCTTCTGTGTGCATGCAACATCCGTCGCAACAGTGCCCTGAAATCCTGTTAAAATATGTGACTGTCTCGATGTACGAAGTGACGCACTAGGTGCATATCAGGTAAAGAGGTCTTGTTTTATTAGACTGACAGCCATTCAATCGCAGTCCAGAAAATAACTGATATGCTTTTACAATATTCCCGTCAATGATGATTTCAGCCGTTATGTAATATAACCCTAAATGAAAAGCTTACTTGCAAGCCGTCTGGCTGTGACAATGAAATCGTCATAATTGGAACATACCCTGGCGTACCGAATTAGTTGAGAACAAAAACACCTTTACCAGGAGAGACGGAATATGCTCCTCATGAAAGGGAATTTAATTATGTGGAAGGTGGAATCATCATGCTTGTCATACAGTTGGGTACAGTGAGGTGTTCAAATGGCCGTTTGCCAATTTGATTGATTTTGCAATTTATCATCTTGTTATTCACTTTTTTATGGCTATTAAATAAAATGAAATAATTAACATTCTAATGATATTATTATCTGGTTTGTTTTTAAATGAAGTCAGATTTCTTTTTTCTATCAAACTTTTACACCTCGCAATACTTACACATGCAAAAAAGGGAAGGATCTCCAGCATGACCACCCTGCACACATCCAGCGAAACAAACCCACAAGAAAGTGAAACATAAATGACATCAGACAAAACTACAAACCGCAGAAAGACGCAATATTCACTAGAACATAACACAAAGCAATCGAAACAGACGTACAGAAACATCCTCCAACATTAATGACAACACATAAAAAGGAAGGAGATCAATATGCATGACTTTGGACGGCCATCTGCTATTAGCATATGGTGTCGTTATCAGGATTACGTGCGCACAACCCTCCCACTTATCCGGATACACAGAGTCTCCATAGACGCAGAATTGTTGTATAAACATAAAACTTCTCACTGTAAGGTGATATCACACTTATTCATATATTATTATGTAAATGGATCAAAAACAATTTATGGCATGAGTATAACAGACTGTACTCTGTTGGCTGAGGCGAGCTCAAGATCAAACACCCTAGAAGTTTGACCAACTTTCAGATAGGACAGAGAATCAGGACCAAGTCTTCTCCGACGAGATTTAAACAAGGCCCGTCATGGAGTCCCGTCGTCACTGTTGGCCAGTGTGCAATGCTGGGAAAGATACTGATACAAAAATGTAGATTGGCTCAGTACCATGCCCATTGTTTTTGATGACTTTAGGATCCTATCCTCGGTAAAGCAGGCGACTGACTATTTTCTTACATTTTTGGTTGAAGTTTGATCTGCCTTTGATCCTTCTGATTTTCTTTAGTAGGTCATCGTTAAATGAAGGTAATAAAATTCCCAATGATACATACTTTGATGCTGCAAGAACAAATTACATCAGACAGAAGGTTGCGTTCTATTCATTTCAAATCAAATTATACTGAAATATGCTCTGCTAGGTATACCACGTGTGTCAAATTGAAACAGTTGACGATTCAGGTTGACCTAGATTAACACTTTATCAGTGATATGGATTCTTTTAAAAGAAAACAGTCCCATCTTGTAAAAGTTCAGTGACAAGCATGATAACATAAAGTGAAGTCTCCTTTCATTTATCTGTCATTCATTGCTCTAATCTTTATGAAAGTATATGCAGCGATGACGCCCAGACCTTATCCGCTCGAACCTGCACGTTGAGAGAAAGTAATATCTCGGATGTATAAACCTATAGGTATCAGACCAGCATTAGTGTGATACATATGTATTACATTAATTCATCGAGTAATAAATCATGTGTTTGTGAATCACGAATGCCCCCGTTGGTATCTTTGTACGTAAAACTGATGAAAAGTAGTTCACATTTGAGATCAAGGTGAAAAGGTCAAATTAAGTATCCTTGGAAACGTCTTGCCACATGGAATTCATATGTGAAATATGAAAGTCCTATCACTTACCATTCAAAAGTTATGGTTAAAGTTTAAATTTTCGAAATTTGGCCAAACTCCAAGGTTAACATCACAAGGTAAAAAATTTTGGTATCCATGGAACGGTCTTGTCACAAGGAATACATATGTGAAATATGAAAGTCCTATCACTTACCATTCGAAAGTTATGCCCAAGGTCATAGTGTTTCAAAAGTAGGTCAAACTCCAAGGTCAAGGTCACAAGTTCAACAATTTTGGTATCCATGGAAAGGTCTTGTCACAATGATATGAAAGCCCTGTCACTTACCATTCAAAAGTTATGGCCAAGGTAAAAGTTTTTGCGGACAAACAGACAGATAGACAGACATACAGACCAAAAACTATATGCCCCCAAATCTTCGATTCATCTGAGTAAATACTGTCTGAGTAAAGTGTGTCTGAGTAAATACTGTCTGAGTAAAGTGTGTCTGAGTAAATACTGTCTAAGTAAATTATGTCTGAGTAAATACTGTCTGAGTAAAGTGTGTCGGGGTAAATACTGTCTGAGTAAAAAGTGTGTCGGAGTAAATTATGTCGGAAACAAGCATTTTTGCGACAGAAACTTGGGAGTTATATGCCATAAAATGACGTTTATTCATTAAATATCAAAGAAAGTCATGAAACAAGCAAACAAGTTGTCCGCCAAAATATCTATCAATTGGAAGCGTAAAATTTTGAATTTCGTATCGAGAGGATAACGTGCATCAAAGCCGTTTTAATTCCGACCGTACAATGTTTATATCTTTTTTAAGTTTTGCTTGTGTATAAAATGAATCGTGCATTTTTCTGTAACCGGATCGAACGTCGATATAGAGGTCAGGACAATCGCCCCCCCCCCCTCCCCTCCCCCTGAAATTCACTTAAACTCCTTACACTTCCCGTTTTACGTACATATGCATATTGTTGTTCAAAATCTTAGACTGGGCCTCCCTAAAACTTAAATCCCCTAGAAATATTATGTAGATCGTATAAGGAGATTAATTATACAATTGCAATTCGCTAATTTAGAGAAACAATGATTTCAATTTTGGAAATTTGATTGATTGATACTTGTTAATGTCTATATAAATCAGTCCGTTTGTTTGACCTGTATGTGGACACGTCTGTAACAGTGGTGTTTTCCTTTGATGACGTAGATTTCCTTAGCATGTCCGATCCATTCCTACATTTACTATAACTAGTCTTTGGGCGGCGCCAAGCGCAGAAAAGTCCTTTGAATGTTCTTCTAAATTTGCTACTAAAGTATGAGTAGAGGAGGAAATTAACGGAGGCATTAATCTGAACAAGTAGATTACAAATATTTCCTAATATTCTTATTGTAATGCTTGGTTTTGCTATGTCATTTGCTACACGAAAGAGAAGTAAGACAGTCCATGGCAGTTGACAAACGAGGAATATTACAACTACGGTTATAAGCATGATTGTAACACGCTGCTGTTCCATTGTCTGTCTTGGATTTTCACCAATAACACGTGAATTAGCAAGAAGTTGCCGGCGCTTATTGGCATCCCAAACAGATTTTATCAGCATGCTATTGAATATAAATAAGAAAGTGAATGGGAGCACACTAAAAAACGTCACATACCACCAGTAAAATCCGATGCTGTAGCTCTTCCGTTTTGAAAGCTCAGAGGCCTCACACCTTAATATGTAGCCCTCTGTATTGTTAAATTCGTATTCCTTTACTTCAATTTCAAAAAGATTTGGAATTGTGTTGCACAAGCAAAGAACAAAGACCAGAAGGGACACTACTCTTGCTTTCTTCACCGTACACAAGGTTTTTCCTTTCATTGGATAGCATACTCCGAAAAATCTCTCAAGCGTAAAAACGACTGTTAGCCACACAGCGCTATTTCCGAAAAGGTCTGAAGCCATTCTTCCGTATGGAATATAATGAAAAGCGTCAAAACTCATATTCTCTTTGTTGCAGTCCACAAATGATAAAACGAACATGAAAATCAAATATAAAGTATCGCATATTGCAAGATACATAAGGTAAACATTGGTGGAATTTCTCATCTTTCGATGACACAGAACGATGATATTGAAGAGATTGCCAATGGCACCACAAATTACTATCAACGGAGATAAGATACGCTGAACTACAAGTCGGGTGATCTGTAGGGATTCTGGTGTTATAACGTCATCGTCTGTTACGTTTCCACTTGACGATATATTAAGCAATGCCATATTTTGTGCTTCCACCGTAAGCGTTATCTATAAAGAAAGCAACACCAAGATTTATTACATTAATTTTAAATATATTTGGATGGGGGAGTCTTGTATGGAATTTTTCATGCGAACTGAGCAACTCTAAAAATTAGATGAAAAGATCTTCGTTGACATTTGTACGCAAATAACACTTTTATATTTTAGTTTTCTACTGATTTTGAAAATAGATAATCTTTCAAAAATTAACATCAACTTGAATAAATAAAATGAATGGACTACCTAGAAATTTTCGTATTTTTTGGCAGATTTCACGCCTTATCGTCACAGGGCCTTTAACCATTGTAAGAGAAATTGTAGAGTTTGATCATTTCAAGAAAGCAAAGCAACCAAAACAACTTATTTAAGGATTGAATGTCTATTTTTGCCATTTTAGTTGATGATGAAATGCCAGTTGTCGTATCACACAAAATGTGTGAAACCAAGAAGCACGGCGAGGCAATTTACGCAAAATTGTGATACGACAACTAAATTTTTTAGTGATCCAAAAATTTCCAAATAATATGATTATACAAATACACGTATTTTTGATTGGTCAATGATCTTTCGAAATGTATGTTTTCTCCCAATGACCATGATAAGATACCGGAAATATTTTACTCAAATTCATTAAATGTTGCACATATCTTCTTTTGAATGACGATAATGTAACAAATACTTATTTCTTGTTAGCGGTAGCACTAAGATTAAAATACGATTTGATTATTTATGAAAAACGTATGGCGCAAGTTCAATTATCTACTGGTAAACGAGGATTTTATAGGGGATTTCAGTTGCTAAGCGCCTGTTTGTTATGACCACTCCATGTTCACAAATTTGATAAATGAAAGAACATGGAGTAAAAATGTAAAAAGAGACCGAAACAACTTTACGTTCCCCCAGTTTTATTCTTCAAAATGACATTAACTATCGTAACAATTGATGGGTCGAGCATCCTTTCCGTTAGGTGAAGACTGTCATCGTACAACAGTTTTGAATGAAAAGGACCGAAAATTACTGTTTTAGTCAACATCTATATTATGCAATCGTTATAAACCTATGGAGTATTGAATCCAGTCACTTTTATGGTCATGTGTATTCACCAGGATGAAGATTTTAGAACAATATTATCAGCGAACAGAAAATGAGAGACAAAAGACGTCGACCTATCTCGCCATAAATTTTCACAATAAACTTGTCACTAGTGACAGATATTCTAATACCAACAGATCGTAATTATTTTATTTATTTTATTTTATTATTATTTTTTGCAAACATTAGACCTATGAGCGAAGAAGTATTAACTCCCCGCTCCTATCCAAACACACAAACTGCCATGTCGGCGACCTTGAACTTGATCTGCAGAACGCGTCATTAAATATGAATAACTCCATCATATCGTACGATGATGAACAGTGATGAAATGATAAAATGGGACTCAAGATGTGGAAGAAATATTTTTGACACATTGAACATATTATTTTGTGGCTTTAAACTACGCATACTTTATAGAGTATTTCTATTATCTCTATTAAAGTTTAGTGTTCGGAAATCCCCTACACTACGCGGTTTTATACATTTTTGATTCGACAAACCAAAGTTAACCTCCAGACCTTTAATTTCGATAATATTTTGGATGAAATAACAAGTTTCTGAAAAAGCCAAATAATATTTATGATGTCAAGTGCTAAAACAAGGCTTCTTTCAGGTGACAGAGCTGGAAAGAAGTAATTGACACTTAACAAACATTAAGTCACGGGGAAAAACTGATCCACAAGAAATAAGTATTTTTATTAAGAATACGGAAGTGTTCTAACTCTATACCTTTTTGCAGGAAATTTCCAAACAAATTTTCATGCACCAGACACATGTTTCGGATATTTAATCCTCATCAGTAATGCTTCCAGCCAAAGTGATTTTCATAAGCCGCATTGTATGCATGGCTATTAAATTAATTGCGTTTAAAACAAAGAAAAAAGATCTACTTCTGAAAATTACCTTGGCTGGAAGTATCACTGATGAGGATTTACTATCTGAAAAACGTGTCTGGTGCATTGAAACTGGTTTGAAATTTTCTTAGAGAAGGTAAAGAGTTGGTTTACTTCCTTCTTATTACATAATTTCTCCCGAAACATGCGAAATACAACGAATTCGACTGTTGAATTAAACTGCCGTTCAATTTAAACCATGCACGCAACAACTGATGCAATCACAGCTTTTATTCACAGTACTGTATTGTGATGTTCATCAGTCGACACATGAAATTATTTCAAGTCTCAATTGAAATATTGAGACCATTTGTATAATTTGTTTATTTCTTGTGTTAGACAATTTTGTATTTCTTCGGCGTTATGTGAAAGAAGTTCCGGTCATTTTGGACATTTTATAGCCTCGTAAAGGAAGTCACAATAAATAGACCAATCATAATGCTTAGATTCAGATAAACAAACACATTTGGTAATTATAACAAAATGTCTTATACAGATAATTAAAAAAAACTTAATCAGCCATATACATAATAATCTACGACAAAGAGGGCGCAAGCAACATTGCAATATGACCAGCACGCTAGCGTCCTTAATGAACTTCGAATGTTTTGTAGATAGGTTGAATGAGACCCTGCTAAGATTTCTCAATATTATCACATATTGTTTGGCAATGAATGAATTTAATTATGAGAGGAATTTGAAGTTTCGTCGATGTTAAAATGAGGATGACGCCATACATTGAACAACTATGGTTGTATCAATCAAGGATAGAAATATACCATTTGTTTGCACAGTGGAGATCTGGGGGACAAAACCCAACGTTTACCGATGAATGTCTCTATTGACCGATTAACTCATTAATTTCTCCTAGAACAATACGCCGGTGATATTTTTTCTTTTGTGAAAAGGTTGGTTGTAATTTTAAAAATTTTATAAAAGTGGTAGCAATATGAGTAAATCGTGGCATAGAATAATAGGCAAGATTGGGTCCAACGACGGTCTGTCGATAGATTCTAGATCTTACCAGGTTATACTAGAGCTTTACCAATAACAGACGGTTGTTAGCAGGCGAAGTGCTTCCGCACGAAACGCAACGAAACTCACCAAACATAAAGGGTTGTTTATAAAAAAACATAATATATCTTTCAAAAACTTAAGCAAAACTCTATTAATACTGCTGTCAATGATAAATAAAAAACCTGGATAATACATATATAGTTATATGTATTCGTCTTAAATGGAATAGAGTTTTGTTTTAGTTTTTAAAAAAATATATCATGTTTTTCCTATACACGACCCCTTATGTTTGGTGAGTTCGTCGCGTTTCGTTCGGATGTACTTCGTCAGCCAACAACCGTCTGTTATTCGTAAAGCTCTAATAGCCTGATCTGCATATTGAAGTCTATCCTGATTTTGTCAGTTCTTAGATCCGGATATACAACATATACATGGATCTTACCTGATACAAGCACCTGCCAATGTACGTTGACAGAAAATATTCATCTTAAACATTGACTAAAACATTTAGTACCATTAATGATACTTCAATAATGATGCTTATTCAGTGATTGGTAATTAAGGAGGTCCAGGACAGCCAGACTTAAATTTGATCCTATCATTTAATTTTCCTAAAAATTATAAATGTTAATAATTGAAACATACTTTTTCGACATGCAAAGTTTCATCAATTTTTTACCATTAGTTCTGAAGCTACGAACGTACATATATAAATACCCATTGAAAGCCCAAAAATGGGCCGTAAATGTGTCATTAAAATTAACACACTTAAGGTAATAAAAAACAGTTACAAATCTTCTGTAGAGGCAGAATATTAACAAGCCAAATATTTTTCATTAAGGTATGTTGTGGGCAATCGGATATGTATAGAATTATAAATGATCACCAAGACTTTTAAAAGAAATTGTCGAAAGGCGATAAATTTATGTCTATTTTCAAAACGTCTTTGAGTTGCTAATTTTTAATAATAAGGTCCATTTATCTGAAACTCTATCACTTATTTTCCTTAAAAACTTGATATTATGTTCTCCATATGTCAAGTGAAACACCGATAAATTCCTATTGAAATTTGACCGTCAGTTTTTAAGTTATATTGATTTTATTACCCCTCCCCCTTATTTCTACGTTACTTAATCCTGACGTTCTTGCGAAAAACGCGCCAATGTCGCCGTTTCTATTGTGACGTCATAATTGATCCAGAGCTTTCCGATGGGGTTCTTTCGGATACTGTTCAGGATCCCCTTAAGATTCATTCTTGGATCCCTTTTAATTCTAAATAACAAAAGTTACGGTGTTTGATATTCCTGTTTTCATCTCAGTGATTCCGGAGATGCTAATACTTAGGATAAAAAGATACAGACCAAAGATACAGACCGTAAATTATACATTTCAGAAAAGAAATATGGAGTATAAAAGGTGTTTTCGCCTTCTGCTACTAACATAAATAAAACCGGTTTGCATCAGTCGTCTTACTAGATTTGTTATATTTACAGAGTCATGAATTTGAAAAGCAATCATAAATAAGATTATGTAGGAACTATCAACCTCGGGTTTTAATTGTAGATCTCCTTAGATTTTTGTAGAAAAAAAAACACACAGAATTTGAAGTTAATTAGAGATGATTCCTTCTTAATTATTATCAAATTTATATTGTCATGTTATAAAATATTTTAGTATCTTCATATCAAACAAATCAATTCTAATCTCTTCATTCTGACGGAAATCGGCAACTTGGTTCCATTATTACATGTAGAATAGATAAAAATGTTTGTCGGACTCCGCTCTTCTTCTTGTAAGCGAAGTTTTTATATCAAAATCTAATGATAACAAGGAAACATTGATCAATGTTTCCATCAATTGTCGTCCGCACAAATTGTTCTAACAACAGAATTACATGTTCTAAAACATAGGGTTATATCAAATATTGCTAAGCTAACCTAAACGATGTATGGCAAAGAAAAGGCATAATAGCACGCATTCAGACGGAAAATATATGTCATAATATACTTCCAAATACTACCTTTTCAAAAAGTCTTAATTTTGCAAATCGAGAATCGTCCACCAAATATTGCGCTCTCCGATTTTCCTTTTATTCATTTCTTTGTTATAGCAACCTTAAAATTTATGGAAACTAAGGTATGGTAATGAAATTCTATAAAATTTATTATTAATCTAGCATTATTGCATATTAAGATTACTTAATACGGAAGTCTTCCAACTCTTTACCTTCTTGAAAAAAATTTTTTAACCAATCTTAATGCACCAGACAATAAATCCTCATCAATGATACTTCCAGCCAAAAAGATTTTCAGACACAGTCAAAATTTGTTTCAGTAGACCCCTCTGGTTTTATTCTTTTATATCTTTTTTATTTTAAGTTTGTGTAATTACTTTCCAGAGAGTGCGCGACTCGAAATTTCCTGTATGGTCAATTCAGTAGCATATTCAAATGAAATCGATGACCAAAATATCATTGGAGGGATGGTGCTCAGATGTTAACCTCCTTTAATTTCGATGTTATTTTTGGATGAAATGACAAGTTTCCGAAATAGCAAAATAATATATATGATGTCGAATTGATAAAGGGCCAAAACAAATATGTAACAGAAAATCATTCAGAAAGAAAACAACATATTAAAAGCTAATATATTTCAGTTGTCTGTAATCTTCAATATCTAACATATCATGTTAATCATATTTAATAGATTTACCTTAAGAGTTAACCATACTATCACGAAAACTTATCGCCACTATCCGCCCGCTGGTGAGGGTGGAAAACAATCAGATTCTAATGTGAAACCTTTAATTTCATATGTGCATCAAAGTTAGTAAAACTTACCAGAAGTGAAATTCCTTTATACGTGTGCAAGAAAAATGACAAACAGTGTATTATAAAGAGCGAATCATGACGGGATACTGCATACAGCAATCCAATCAATCCTTCTACGTGAACGCGTTATAATGGTTCAATACAAAAACGGATAAGTTGTTTCCGAGTTCTCTTCTATTGGGTAGTTTATGATCGATGTCTTAATTTAATGACAGTATTTTAAGTCATTTCTAAAACGATCGCTTTTTGGTTCTATAATTTATTAACGCAAGTACGAACAGCACGATAGTAGTCTTAAATTTATCTTAAATCCTAACGATTTATAATGATTGTTCCTAGGATCTTGATTAAAGATAGGCAAAGTACGAAGGAAATTAATTTCCTTCGTTCAGAATCTGAATGGGTTGGTATGAATTTCGAAGCGTTTATATTTCTTTCCCAGACATTTAATTTCATAGACTATTGGATGGATATTGGTTTTCAGTGATGGATATTGACATGTAATTAAAGGAAGTAAGAACGCCGAATAGCGAATAGAAGTTATTTCAAGGTGTTATATTCAAGTTTTTTTTCTTTCATGTTTTCTTTTTTATGAATATATCCAAACATTTAATGTTTTACACAGTCTATTTAAAAGCAGCCCCTCCCTTCTCCTTCGTCATCAGGGTCTGGAGTACACCCGTTAAGGGTCGTGTTCAATGAACTTTTGATCCGAATATTCATGAGATTTTAGTAACCAGCCAGAACATCCGTTTCATCGATGTTGTATACTCGTTCCAAAGACAATTTCAACTTCAAGTGAAAAATAAAATTGGGTTATACATGTAACCTGACCATCATCGGAAGTGTCCTTTTGCATAAAAGAAAGCCACATAAAACACAACAACTGTTAAAATACAATCTTCTTGGCGTTCACTTTGTGGTCATGGGCGCCGCCATTAGGTTTTTATAGCATAAACCCTATAGCCTCGAAGCTAATTTGGCCCCGGTCAATTTTCTTTATATAAAGAGTCAGAGACTGATGTCGCTATAGTGTGTATAATAATTTTAAAATGGAGGCAAGTTTTAAGGTATAATTAGTTTCTGTAAGATTTTTGTGAGATTTTCATGGGCTCTATCTTTGGATATGCATATAAAAAGGAATCACAACGTAGTAGAGGTGATTGCCGGCGAGGGACTCAAATGGGGACTTGCTAAATTCGGTTCTTCATGATGTAAACATAGGTAATCACAGATTACGAAGCTCAACTCGTGGCAGTCAAATTCAATTCAATCATATTTCTTAGTACATGTATACTGACTTTTAAAGGCAAAATCATTCAAGTGGAAAAAGTCATTTTATGAAAGTTTGATCAAAGATACATCCAATATGCAAGTTTGGCACATGTAGCACCTATACTTTGCTCAATATTGGCTATTAATGGCAAAATCACTCAAGCGGAAAAAGTAGGTCAAGGTCATTTTATGAAAGTTTGATCAAAGATACATTCAATATGCAAGTTTGGTACATGTAGCACCTATATTTTGCTCAATATTGGCTTTTAAAGGCAAAATCACTCAAGCAGAAAAAGTAGGCCAAGGTCATTTTATGAAAGTATAATCAATGATACATTCAATATGCAAGTTTGGTACATGTAGCACCTATACTTTGCTCAATATTGGCTTTTAAAGGCAAAATCATTCAATCGGAAAAATAAGGTCAAGGTCATTTTATGAAAGTTTGATCAAAGATACATCCAATATGCAAGTTTGGCACATGTAGCACTTATTATTTGCTCAATATTGGCTTTTAAAGGCAGAATCACTCAAGCAGAAAAAGTAGGTCAAGGTCATTTTATGAAAGTTTGATCAAAGATACATCCAATATGCAAGTTTGGAACATGTAGCACTTATACTTTGCTCAATATTGGCTTTTAAAGGCAAAATCACTCAAGCGGAAAAAGTAGGTCAAGGTCATTTTATGAAAGTTTGATCAAAGATACATCCAATATGCGAGTTTGGTACATGTAGCACTTATACTTTGCTCAATATTGGCTTTTTAAAGCAAAATCACTCAAGTGGAAAAAGTAGGTCAGATGCTGCATTCGATGCATGAGTCCATCTCGACATCCAAAGATGAATCACTTGTGCAAGTTTGGTTACTGTAGCATTAGTACTTTGTCAGATACTGAGCTACCCCAAACTTCTTAACCAAGTCACTCAAGCAGAAAATATGGTTAGATGCTGCATCCGATGCATGGGTCCATCTCGGCATCCAAAGATGAATCACTTGTGCAAGTTTGGTTAGTGTAGCACCAGTACTTTGTCAGATACTGAGCTACCCCAAACTTCTTACGCAAGCCACTCTGAGCTACCCCAAACTTCTTAACCAAGTCACTCAAGCGGAAAATGTAGGTCAGATGCAGCATCCGATGCATGGGTTCACCTCAGCATCCAAAGATGAATCACTTGTGCAAGTTCGGTTACTGTAGCATCAGTACTTTGCCAAATACTGAGCTACCCCAAACTTCTTAACCGGACGGGGACGCGGACACGGACGCGGACGCGGACGTGGACGCGGACGCGCGGGGGTATAGCATAAGCTCAATCAACTTCGTCGATGTGAGCTAAAAACGATTTGGCGAAACCCTAAATATTTATGTTAAGAAATTTTCTGGAACAATGGTCAGAATGGGACCAAATCCATCTGCATGACGTGTCAAAATTTCTCTACTTTCACTTTAAGTTCCGTAATCGGAAAGGTATAGAACATTTTCTTTTAGGTCAATCCTTTTTTGCAGTTGTAACCATTATTCGATTTGTCCCGATCCCGATTATAAAATAGTTTTCGTAATTAGATATTGCATCCATTTAAGTCGCGATTTGATTGGCTAAACGAAAAACAGAAGACGACCCTTAACGGATATACTTCAGACCCAGACGACGCAGGAGAAAGGGGGGCTGGTTTTAATCAGATTGAGTCTTTCAGTAACTTTACCAATGTTTTTCAGAATAAATGCTTCATATCATTTTCAGCTGATTTTTCACATGAGAGCAAATCAACATAAGCCACATAGTTCACAATTGATCAGTAGTTATCTGAGAGTGAACGCAATGCAATCAAAGTATACGAATTCACTATACTTCATATCGCAATTATTCTCTCCAGTTTGACATTAATAAATTAGACTTATCTACAGCCATATCATTACTGATTAATCGAATTCAATATATTTCACTCATGACCCTGTCACATCTTTTTTAAGGCCAACGTACCAGCAACGACCAAGTAACACATCGAAAAACGTTGATATGCATCGAGTAAGTTTGAGGTCGATAGCTAGTCAGATTGTGGTGCTGGATGAACGTCGAAGGAAGCTCTCAAGCGTTTTAACGCTTAGTTAAAACTAGCGAAATGCAAACCTGCAGCAAACCTAATTTTGCTAGTAAAAGTTTGCTGCATGTCTGCCGCATAATTGCGACAAGTCTGCAGTAATATCTACAGTCAACTAAGAGAATATTGAGAGTGCAATACAAGATGTTTGCTGCAAGTTTACAGCAAATATTCGCAAATGCATATAAATTTTGGGATGACGTATGGTGAGAGGCAATATTACCTAAAGAACATTTAAGCATTATGGTTCAAACTGACAATTTCACATATTTTCATACAAAATTATATGACTGCTGATTTAGTAAATTAATAATGTATGACTAATTCACGATCTCAAATTTCATAAAGTTTCAAATAAGTGTAAAACAAAAACGATTTTGCGAAAATCGCATTTGAAATCATGCAGATTGAATATTCCCATGTAATAAATGTCACAAATCATCAGCTTTGAGGAAACACAACATTTCGATATAATTTCATTTTAAATACATAAAATGTTTTCATAGATCGATCACTTTGCATATTTGGTTAAAACTTTTGCGAGTCTTTATTTTGGCAAATTAATTGAGCTACTTTCGCGTAAGGTTATGAAGTAAAGGGTAGCTTAGTATTTGACAAAGTACTAGGGCTGTTCCGAAATTTCATGGACAACGCAATTTAAGGGAAGTTCAAGAGAATTTGATAAGAACCATGTTGATTTCCTTATAATACGGATAATTTAGAGTGCAATATACGAATTTTCATAACAAATGGTCTATAACAATTTTTGAATTCCCCTTTTGAACAATGTAAGGTTCTAGGTCACGGAGCAGCTAACAAAATGCAACTTTGACATTTTAAAAGAAATAAAACACCTGTCATCTGAACAAAATTTAAATATCGTTTCATGTATTTTGATAAGGAAGACAAGTTCTATTTCTATGTGCATTTCTACCTTTATATCATAATGCACTTTCATCTTTGAATCATTCAAAGGCAGGTCACCATTAAGGGATAAAACGGCATCACTTAACTTATTTTTGTTTACTTTTTTGTTCAACTCCAACCAAAATTTGGTGTTTATGTATCCATTTATCATAGAAACATATTCTTCTACCTTAACAACATTAGTTTTGATGTATTTGGTACAAACTTGCAACAAGGTAATAGGCGGCACAGGCTTGCAATATAACCTTGCCGTCATCGCTATTTTCCTACGCCATTTCACGCAATGATAAAACCCGAGAGACATTGGACTTCTGACGTAAACATTGCGAAAGATTCAAAGGTAGAGACACATATTTGAGTGTTTAGGGGCGAGTAAATGGGCAATGAAGGAAACGAATCTTATCTTGATGTAGGAAAATTTATACAAGACTCATGTCTAAAGACGGTAGGTTTCGATTTATAGCTAGAATTTGTATTTTTACTGGGGCTTCCCGCTCAGCTGATCGTGTTGGCAACGTATGAATGAAGAAAGAATCCCTGATACTGCATCGTACTGCATCGAAAGAAAAGCATTGCATGTACACTGTTTACCTCAGAAATGTAGTCAAACCTGCTGGTATATACTTGCAATACTTAATTTACAATTCTAATTCATTCTGTTTGTTTCACGCATTCTGATTGGTTCACAGGATTTTTACAAGCATGCATAACGACGATATACATGCCGCAAACCGACTCACTTGACATATTTCAAAATGTATTCCTACGTTAATTTGCACATTACAAGCTTTAGCGC
This sequence comes from Pinctada fucata, assembly GCA_028142955.1. Lineage (NCBI taxonomy): Eukaryota > Metazoa > Mollusca > Bivalvia > Pterioida > Pteriidae > Pinctada > Pinctada fucata. The sequence goes on from AP027109.1 coordinate 21,013,969, forward strand.
ACTTTTTGCGTATGACTTCATGCTTCCCTTTGTTCTTCGGTCCTGTGACGTCATACTGTGACGTAAAACTACAAGGTATGAACTTGTAAATGGCGTTCCCACATGTAAATAACGGAGCAAGTAAGTTTATTTTTGAAAATACTTTGATTTGTCGCCATTGTAATAAATACGAAGCAGTTGTATTTCATATTTTGCAGCGCTATACTTTTCTGTTTGTCATTGTTAGTCCTCCGTAGCAACGTCAGCCCTAAAGCGATACGTGAGACCCTCTGAGGGGTATAAAAATTAAAACATGTCACATGAATTAGAATAGGGATAAACGTACTGTGTTTTGTGGTTCCGACAGGTATATGTTGGATAAACTGTTGGAAACATACGTTATACCGTCGGGGACAAGCCCCGACGGTATAACTGCGTTTCCAATAGTATATCCAACATATACCTGTCGGAACCACAAAACACAGTACGTTAAAGCCCCAGTTCCAGTATGCAAGAATCTTGCAAACAAACAATAGACGATGACGGCAGAGGTAGTTTTCAAAGTGAAGAAAAGCGGAACTGAAATCGGACGCATGCGTAGGAGATTGGTATTTGGTACATATCAAGATGTATTCATTAGCTGTCTCCATCTGTTTTATTCAACCGAAAATCAAAACTTAATGACTGTCTGGTGCTTCATAAAGAACTCTGACATCAACAAGTTTTGGTTTATTTGATCAACAATATCATGCATAAATCCTCATAAATTCATAAATCTTGTCCAATTTTTGTCGAAGTTCGCAGTGGTCAAGACAAATAATAGTATTAATGATATAGAATGTTTAAATAATAGTCGAGTATTTTTACTTAGTTTATTTAGCAATGTAACAAAAGGGATGAGTTCATTTCAACAACTTCAATTTCACTGCTCCGTAACCTCAACCCGTCATGTATACAGGTGACAGTTATGCCCTTTTTGTACAATTATCTTTTGTTTTCTCTTTCTGAATGTATTTCTTTCATCACGACTTCAAATGTGATTTTTAAGGCATGTGTCAACGAACTTTTGGAACGGCCCTCGTACTGTTGGAGCAGGAACTAAACTTGCAAAAGTGACTCATCTTGGGATGTTGAAGCGAAATTATGCATTTGATGCTACATCTTATCTTCATTTTCCGTTTGATTGATTCGGTTATGAACTTTGGGGTAGCTCAGTATTGGATAAAGTACTGATGCTGCATAAACCAAACGTGCACATGTGACTTATCCTGGGATGCTGACATAAACCCTGGTATTGGATGCTGAATCTAAACAATTATTTTCCACTCGAGTGTTTTTGCTTTAAGAGGGTATGAGCGTGAACAAATCAAACGTAAACTGTATCGATGTCGTAAAGAGAACATAATCTGAAAACATGTTGAACTAATGGTCGAATATACCTCTATATACCTCGTTTGCTACCTTTCCTATCATCCCGACCCCCGCCTTCTCCTGCTTCTAATCCCAGCACTTAGTCAAATGAAACTAGAAATGTGCCTCAGCTAACTTTAGAGAATTATTTCAAACTTTCATACTTAACAAGAGATTAAGAGATCCTTCGTTTCGTTGTTCTACCAAAGTTGCTCCATTTTCTTTATCTGGTACAATATGTACGAATGTCAAAACTACATGTGCATGAATAGATGGATACGTGTCGATGCCGCAAAATCAATTTTGAGAGAAATGATATACAGAAGAAACATACAGGTAGGAATCTAAAACATCCATTTTTTCTCATTCACTGAGATTAAAAGTATACAATATCGCCGAGCATTACCTAAAGTGAGCGTCACGATGTGCGCTACGTCACGTTTCGTTGTCGGTGCTTAAAATTAAGCGCTAAGTGTTGGGAAAATGCATAAGAAATTAATCAAAATATGACTCAAATTTGTAATCTGAAGTCCAGATTATAAGAAATCTCAGATAAAATGTATAGATATATAAAAACTCTCCATTTGCAATCATAAACTACGGATTTATCATATCTAGAGGCTTGGTCAGAGGAATTTTAAGCTAAATATCTTTAAAACGGCTACACTCTTTTTTCTTTATATTACTTTTTTATCTTCAGCATGTATCACTAGATGATAAAAGAAACATTTTATCAAAATTCTATTATGCAAACCACTTAGAAAATTAATGTTTTTAAACTTTTCATACAATTTTTACTGTCAAAAATTGGATGAAATAAATGTCTATCCCCAGCATGGTTAACATGGCAACATAAAAGTCCAAAGTTTGAACATTGTTTTTTTAAAAAAAGTATGCAGAGTTACCTCCCTTTTTTGTCTGCAAATAGGGGACAAACAGCTACACTGTTTTTCTTTCATGAAATAGTGCAATCGATGGAGGAAGGGATACTTTTTTGTATGTAGACAATTATTTTCAATTTCTATTATTCCCTGAAAATGCGGTTCACACTCATACCTCCTTAAAAAGCCAATATAAATCAAAATCCAGTATTGAGCGAAATACAAGCGCTACATGTATAAAACTTGCATATGAAATTGTCTTTCAATAAAATTACATTTACATACGTTTTGTTTGGTTGATTTTGCTTTTATTAGTGCCAAGTGAGCAAATTGTAAGTGCTACTAAATTTACCCGCATGAATTATTGAGATAAAGCAAACTTTTCAAACACAGAAACACCATTTGAAGACCTAAATATCAAAATCATCAACGGAGAGATTCTTACGAGGATATACGACAAGAGATGATTTTGGATTGAACACAGTAAACCTCCCCTTGCTTGTCGGCGATGTTTCAATGCTACCGTTATATGGTATTTACATATCTCAATTCATCCGATACTCTAGAGTTAGTTACAGTGCAACGGAGAAATATCACTTCTGCTGTGCCTTCTCCGTTGCAGTTGATTCTTGCATATTTCTTATCTTGTCTAAGAATCAACAATTTTCCAAGTAACTTTTTACCCATAGTTTTGGTATAAATTCCGTATGAATTATGGCATGAATTACTATCTATATATATTTTTGGTAAAATGCAAATTAGTTTTTCATCCGACATGGCCTAGAATGGTCAAAATAAGCATATAAACAAAATACACTTAAACCTGTATTTATCGCGGATTTAGCTGTTACGACTTGAAATGGTGATTAAACTATTCCAGAAAACAAATAAAAACACAAACACTCAAATACACAAATTTTATAAAGTGTAAAAAAAACGTTACAAATTTTCGGCCCCTTGGCCTTTATCAAGTAAAAAAAAACGACGTTTTTTACACTTGATAAAGGCCAAGAGGCCGAACATTTGTGTATTTGAGTATTTGTGTTTTTATTTTTTATCATCCCTTCCCTCTGGCAGAAATATTTCAATCTATTCCAGAAAATGTTAGAACAAATATGAATCGACGGATAGTCAGGAACATATTAAATTTATGATATGTAATAAGGTTTTCATAATTGATACTAAATTTACACCAAAACTATTGGTTTCTCAGACAAGAAATATGCATGAATCAACTGCAACGGAGAAGACACAGCAAAATATCACTTCTCCGTTGCACTGTAACTACTCTAAAGTGTATACTTAATGGCCTGGATTTTCCCAGCAGAACTTTACCAAGAAACTTTTAGGCAAAGGATCCTGCTTTCGTAATTCTGGAAATTCTACAAGGAATACTCTCAGATTTAAAATATGGATCTATACATCAAACAGAATATATTACTTTGGGAATTTCACAATTCAGCCTTTAATGGTGACATAATTTTTTTTAAGGGGGATCAAGGGTGAACAGAATTTCCATCGAAAATCTGAGTCATCAAATGGTTTTCGTATCGTGGATATGATACTGCTATCACCAAACGGACAATCGGCATACACATGTAGCACTTGAGCAATCTACAGCCTTGTACCAGCACATTCTTAAGATTTGCACTCTGACTGTAACGACATAACTTCACGACGGGCCCTGTACAAACCTCTTTAACGAAGATAGGACCCCAACCACCTGTCCTCTTCGAATGTCGATCGGACTCCTCGGATAATAAGATGCATAAGCTCGCTCCAGCGAGCAGAGCACGGATTGATTTTCGTATGCCTTTTTTATATCCAAAAACAAATTCAAACGTACATTGCTTGGGCCTCTGTGTTTTGCTGTCTTGTTTGTGTGATCATCTTGCGGGTTATTATACACAACAATTTGCGTTCTTTGAGACCTCTAGGTAACCGGAATAGTGGAAGGGTTGTAAGCACGTACTCCGAATATCCACACAATTTGCTACTGTCGCAAGGTGAGTTTGTAATCTGTGATTACCTATGATTGACGGATGACCGGCTGTTCAAACACTATCCATGCATAGAAGGTGATCATAAATAAATGGAAGACAAATTTTTATGTACATCAAATGATCAGGTCTATTAAGATATTGTCGAAGATAAGAAGTTCATTTAAGATACCTCAGTAAATGGTAGCGAACAACAAAAACAAAACAATTTATCAGACATTTAAAAAGAATGGACTAAAGTTAAGCATCCAAAGAAACACCTGAAATATTCGAAATAATTAAAGATGTCATTCACTCATACTGTCACAAACACTGTGTCGACTGAAGAATTACATATTACATGACTGAAACTAGGATATTGAAAACTTACATGTAATCATGGAAATGCCCCGACTTATGTTTACAATTGAACCTACTTACTTCAGCATTGATAATATTTATCATATAATTGTATATTAATAATATATGCCATCCTAAAAAGGTCAGATGAAAATGTGTAAGTATGATCTACACGTAAAGAATATCTGATATATTAGTCCATTTTCCAGAAAATATTGATGACCGTTTTAAACCTTGCTTTTATTATAATGCACAGACACCAGCCATCACATCATTGGCAACATTTTCAATTATGACGTCATAGTTGATTGCCCCGACTTTATGGTGGCCCCGACTCCTCGGGTGATAACAAACATGAGCTCGCTACAGCCGGCAGAGCACGGACTGTATTACGTACGCCCTCTATTGATATCCATTTACATATTCATCTGTGTTGCTTGGCCCTTGCGTTTTGCTGTCTTGTTTGTGTGTGGTCATCTGACAGTGAGGAGGTTGTTTTAAACCCCAATTGTACGTTCTTCGAGACCTCTGGGTAATCGGAAAAGTGGGAGGGTTGTGTGCACGTTATCCAGGATAACCACACCTTCTGCTATTTCCGTGGCAGATGACCGTCCTAAGTCGGCACCGGTTGCCCATTGGTCTCGTTGGTTTATGTGTAGCCCTTTGTGTTTGATGTTTCTGTGTTGTGTGTTGACGTTCCTTGTCCCTTATTCGTCTCTTTCTGTGCTTGTCTGCTTTGTGTTTTGCATTGGGTGTCTTGGGTTTTTGCTGTGGGTGCTGCAACCTGGTGTTGTTGGAGATCCCCTCCTTTGTTTTATACGATGTCATGTTTTCTATTTTGATGTCACAATGAAAATGTCGCCAAATTTTGTTATGTCTGGTGTCTATCCGCTCAATGAATCTACTGGAAAAGCATCTATTCGTTCTTTTGAAGCGAGCATGGGGAGCACTATAAATTTTAACGATTATGCAGGCTTCACACTTTTCCGATTTTGACATCGGAAGGACACAGGAATTTGAAAATTTAATTCGATGCCACAAAAGGATCTTTGGACAAGATAGCTTTTGAAAGAACATTTTTCAATCAAAAAGTACAATCGACGGCCATTTGAAGACAATACGATGTCTATACGACATCGTGTGTATGTTACGATGCATTTACGAATGCGTCCCTACACTAACAGATGATTTATAATTTCTAAGTCGAAAATTGTTATGTGATAGGAAGTTTTTGCACTCATGTCCATGACTTAGAAGAATTGTCCCGAAACTCATACAAATCTGACTTGTCAGATACTCGAGGACTTCGTATTTATACAATGTTCCATATTTTCTCCCTTAAGTGCGCAGATTTATATTAAAGTGTTTTTTTTATTGTAAAGAAATATGAAGTGTTCTAATTCTTCCGCTAGAGAGTAGCTTTCTTGACAAGTGCGTACATAAGACATGGTACTCTAGGATATTTGATATCCACAAGTGTAGTATAAACTGAAATACACTGCACATAACTTTCAAGAAGTTTTAGTTATATTTCACAGACTGAACAATTCTGCTGACTTTTCTTTTTCCTCCACGATCACAAGGGACATTAAGAGCAATTCTCTGTAACCATTTAAACAATTTCGGCACGCATGGTCTCCGATTTTCATGAAATTTCACACATAAGTAGGGACCAATGAAAAAATGATAACTTGACAAAAATTTTATTTCTAGGTCATCTGGTTACCATGGCAACGGCCTTTGAGGTTGAGAAATTGGCAATATTGAGCTAATTTGAAGCTCTATAATTTGGTCTATATACGACATTAATGGGAGATTTTTTATGCATCCTAAAGATTAGGACATAAAATTTTAAATAAGCTCACTAGTAGTGTCTGATATTGTAAAAAAAAAAAGGCTGGTTACCATGACAACATAATTAGCTAATTTTGAAATGTTGTTGCTATGGAAACACATAGATAAGACCATAAACCCAACATTATTATTACTTAATTTGAAAGAGCAATAATAGGGTACTGATAATTCATCAGTGTTCGTTTTAGATTATGCTGCATAATGATATATATATGACTTCAAAAACGCCAAAAATGCATTTTTTCAATATTCAAAGTTCGTTTCCATGGCAACCGGATGAGATATTAAGAAAATTTTTAAC